>JAECXX010000004.1:13675000-14300000 GCA_018153305.1 Drosophila kurseongensis | reverse complement strand
AGTATGCATGGCATGTGGCGGCATCGCCGCGCATCTGTTTTCTGGCCTTGGACCTGATGCTGCTGCCGTTCCCCCTCCTCCCTGGGATCCTTGGGCTCCTCCTCCTCCTTTCGCCCCCCAAGTTGCAGCTGTGCCAGCTGAGGCATCAAATAAGAATGTCGGCAGCAGCACCCCCCTGTGAGATAACAGAAATCAATGTCAGCTGCAGCTGCCAGTGCACTTGGCCCTGGGGAGACATAGTTTACGGACACTTCGTGCCGACAATTAAGTCCGCATTCGAAGTTCAAATTGGCCCGCAGGCCTCCTCTCGAACGCTTAACTCAATCCCACTTCCGATTGACCCAATTAAATCAAACATTGTTCGAGCAGGAATGGGAAATCGTAGAGCGGAAAACCCAATTTAAATGAATTTCAAAAGCACTGGCTGTTGATAGAGCTCAACAGTGTCTTGTGGCAGTGATGGGAAGTGTTTAAGTGCTTGGCCAGCAGCCTAAGCCAACATGGCGTATGGGTAACGCGCCTGTGCCCACATCACGCATACGCCTCCGCTCGAGTTATGCAATAACTGTTGCATACCCCAGTCGGTGGCTCGCAGGCAATCAAGGTGAATCGCCAAATCCCTTTCGAGAACCGACTAAGTCCATCTCCGGGGCCTCCAGTGTGTGGGTGTCTTAAATGGTTTGGATTTCGGCGCCTTACGGATTCCCACGCCACCCGTACTCCCAGCAGCCCGCCCCCGTCCCCGTCGCTGTGGCAGCTGAACAATAAAACCCGGCACTGTTCGCCTGTTCGTATCTCGGAAATTGACGGCCAAAAACGATAAAAAAAAAGAGGAAAAAGAAACACAGCCATCCACTAAAATCGCACTCGCATTTCCCACAGCGATATATAAAAACACGTGTTCCAAAAAGATATGCGCGCACTCCCATATATACCATATATAAAGATTTACCATAATACATGAATTCGGCATGCGAATAAATTGGAATTTTTTTTTGCGGTATGATTCGTATATGCATGTGTATTTGATTTAATGTGTTTTTTACGTTTTTGTTTTAAGCGAATCATTCAACGCGCACTCGATTGTTGTGAAGTGAACTCGATTTAATGGTTAACAATTTGATTTTCATGCCTTTCATCAGGGCAGCGATGTGTCGGTTGCCGAGGCTTATGCATTCGATGACTTCAACAATGTAATGAAGGTAAACTTTGACCCACATTCCTCAACACGACACTGCACTTGCATTGCGAATCGTAGTCCTTACATTCACATTCTAGTCCCCTTTCACATTCATAAAATTCCGAGTAACGCCTACACTCGGTCGGGTAGAAAGAGACAGTGGAATGGGAGCGATAGAGACGGCGAGATGGGAGCGATAGAGACGGGGAGAGTGAGACATATCTGGCATTCTGGCCGCGACCTTCTCCCCGGGTTCTTTGGGGCTGTACAAATTGCTTTTGGTCTCTGGACATCAAAAGAATTTTCTTATTAAGAAATACTTTCTTGCCTATGTTACTTCGCGAGCGCCTTATTAAATATTGCATTGGGCAAAGTCATGTACGAGTTGATAATGAAGACAAATTACAATTTAAAATTTGAACTTTTATTGCATACTTTCAGACAGAATTAAAGGCAAAATAAAAAATTTAATGATATATTGCTACTGCGTGGGTTGGGTGGTAAGGAAATAGCTAGCTGATATTAAAGACATATAATAATAATAATAATATAACATAATGGGAAATTTTAGTTTATCTTCATTCCATGTTATAATAATTTAGAATATTAAAACTTCACTGCTGTTATGTTTGGCAAAGCTTAGAGTTAATAGATTATCAAAAATGGGTAAGATATTAAGTTAATATAAGAAGAATTATGAATAATTTTAAATTAAAAAACAATTAAAAACTTTTTATGAAGTTAAAAAGATATTAACAAAACATTTGTCCACATACAAAAATGTTATTTAAGTTTCAAGAATTAGTTTTCTAATTCTTTTAAAACCAATTTATTGTGGATAAGTTTAACACAGACTTTAGAAAAAATGGACTTAGCAACCGTTTCTATTTATTCTTGGCCATTATTAAAGTCAGAATTTTAATGATACATCCGTAAACCTTAAAAATCAAACAGATAATAGAATCACTTTAAGCCTAAAGTCATGTTTGAGAGCCCATTTCGCCTGATGCGGAGTAAAGTCATCCATCTAGCTTACCGCTTATTAAAGGCTTCCAAAAAAAGTGTACTAAGACCGTTGCAAGCTGACTTGGCTTTAAGCCGAATCTAATCCCGGCAACTAATACCAGAGAATGTCTGTGGGAGAAAGCAGGAAAGGATTTCCCATACATATACTCGAATATGGTCGGTTTTTTTTCTTGAGGGGCAGGGGAAGGAAATGAGGGCGGGCCAGAACTTGAAGGGAACATTGTGTAATATTTGATGCATTACCATGCATAAGTAAGGAATGCCAGTGGGTGAGTGTGTGTGCTGTCGGCCTTTGTTGTTTTCTTAGGCCTCGCACCGAAACTTTTCTTGTTGGCAAAGCCATTAGGCAGCCAAGGCTGGCCAAAAAATTCCAGCATTAACGAGTGGGAGAGGGTGCGAATAAAAGAAAAAGCCAAAAAGCCCTGATTGTTTGCACAACTAATGGTCGCGCCGGCTCAAAGGCAAATTGCCAATAGTTGAGACACTCTTTTGGCTGTTTCTCAATTAGGCCAGTTCCACCAGAGTTCCAAAGTGGCACAACTCTTGGCCAGCGGCAAAGACTACTCATTAATTGCAATGAAAGGGAACTGCAAAAATTAAATTAAACACAAAAACTGCAGAGCACAATGTGGGCACACAAATGCACTTAACAAAACAAGGCCCAAAAATAATCTAGAAAAAGTGATACATTTCTAAATCCTTTTTCTTTATTTCACTTCATTCGTTAACATTTAATTAGCAAAGAACCATATATTTTTGTGATTACTTATTGCTTGTATTAAACCTTTCTTTTTATTTAAACTAAAAACTAATTTAATTTAAGAAACTTTAAAATTGTCCTTTTAAAAGCAAAATAACATTTTTAATTAATAGTAGTTCAGAAGTCATAAAGTTTACTCAGCAGAAAACGGAAGCACAGGAAAAGTTGAAAATTTCATTTTAGTGCAAAATTGGCCTAATATAATTAAATACGCAAATTTAACGCCACTCTCTGGCCATTTTTCATTTTATAAAAATGTTTAAGAATAATTAAAAAGTTTTTAAAATTTCTTTGAAACTTGGGAAATGTGAATTGAGCTGAGAATAATTGAATTAAGACCCAACTTTCCGGTTCATTGGAATGCGAAGAAAATCTAACTTTCTGGCCATTATTCTTACTGTGCAGTCGGCGAAAGGTCAACCGCTTTCTCCACCCCCCCCCAAAACAACCCCACTTTGGTGCCCATCCCTGAGTGAAAAACCTGACCCGGGGACCATTTGGCTGCCTTGCATGTTTGTGTTTACTTTTGCACCGTACTATATGTGCGGGGATCGGGGGATCGGGGGAGCATATGGCAGTAGGCACTGTTTGTCTATTGGCAGGGCAACGGCTGAAACTGAAATGACAACAATGCCGACACGGCCATGTCAATAGTTCAGCGGGACACGAAAATGCAATGCGAAAAACGCTGCAATTTCTGCGGCAAACTGGTGGGTTTTTCCTAGCATTGTGCCATTTTGCCTTGTGCATAATTTTAGCTCCCTCGTTAATTGTTTGGCCTGCCCCGGAGGAGCACCCATGTACATATGCACCACCGGTCCTCTCAATCTGCCATGTGAATGTATGTTTGGTGTTGACCAAATCGCTTTCATTAGAGTGCAAATTGTTGCCCCCATTGTGCTGCTTTCGTCCTCTAATTTCATTAGGCCAACTAAATATGTGTCCCACAGTTTTGGTCAAACAACTTGTTTGCTCCCTTTCATAGGATTAAGTCTGGGGTATGTCTGCCACTGGCAATATTTGCCAAAAATGTATTGGAATTTTTATTTAATCGGTAAATATTGATATTGACAAAATCATTTGCATTGCAAAACATTTGTGAATTCAGGGATTACAATTTTTCTTTTAGATTTGTGATAAGTGACCTGAATTCATAGAAATATAATTTATTTTTGGCAAACACTAGGTCATTGACTAAAAAATATGTACAAATGTATTGGCCAAACTTAATAATCAATTAAAGTGTTTTAATAAAAATAAATAAATTATTTATCATTGACTAAAAAGTATATGCTAATTTATTGGAAAATATTTGATAATGACTTTCAAAATCCTTTTACTTATTTTTGTATGGCCTACTAATTTAGCCCGTAATTTGGCCTGTTCTTATTATATTTTATGAATTAATTATCCCCCACAATTAATTAAAATTTCCATTACCTTCTTAGAGGCCTCTTGCTTTTTAAAAACCCCCATAAGCCTTTCTTCGGTCATAAAAGCAAAGGGTATTTTTAATTCCATTTTTCGGGTACATGGGTTCGACTTTATTTTACGCTGCTAAACAGGAAATGAGAGTGTGTGTGTGAGTGTGAGGGGGGGGTCCAAAGACATGAGTGTTATTAATTAAAATCGTGCAGTGCATAAAATGGTTTGTTTGCCATTACGACCGGATTCCAGAATATTTTCAGGATCTGCTCAGGCCCCAGTTTCAGATTGGCTTTCGTGTGCGGCATTGTGCTATTTGTGTTTGAGTTTGAGTTTGTATTTGCCTTCGACAATGTTTGTCTTTTATTAGAAACGTTCTGCCAGACAGGTATTTCAGCCAGGTGAGTAGAATGTGGGCACGTGCTCGTATGGTAGAGCACCTGGACCTGAGAAACCACCGAGCAATTTTCATCTCATGTTTTCCCTTCTTTTTGTCGATTTTTTCACTTTCTTTTCCGCTTTTCCCATTTCAAACGCTTTTGAGTCAATTGAGTTTCCACGGAATTTTCTTTTGGTGTTTCGTTTTTATTTTTCCGTTGTTAAACTAATTGGATGTGTGAGGTTTAATTGCTAACAGGGGAATGATGCGAAATAATTTATGAGAATTCGGGCGAATTTTAATGTTTGCTTTTTGAGACGCAATGTGAACTACAACCCGATTTCGAATGCGACCCAAAAATACGCACGATTGAACACCGGAAACAGATTTATTCATTCATTGATATCATTTATTCAGGCAATTATTTATGATTTCTGATGCGCTTCGTTTGGTCGGGTGATGAAACTTTAACTCGCCCAAGGACAAGTGGCCATAACAATTTAATGGCGGGGTAATGTTCTATATGATAAACTAATCAAGGCAGCTGGCTATAAATTATCCAGTTGAGAGTGTGCCAGCCTTCGAGGTTTTTCCGCCCCCCCCCCAGCTCGAGATTAACGTTGGCCCATTTGCTGTCGACGTGGCAATTTGTTTTTCTTGTTTTTGTTCTCTTTTTTAAGGACGAAGGACTGACAGCGGACACTCTGTAATTTCATTGGGCCGCAGCTGCTGTAACCTTGCCCTGCTGCCTCAGCCTTGGCAGTGAGATTGTTAGTTTGACTTTGGCCGGGTTTCCCGTGCCTCGTAATTAGCGATTTTCTTTGATATTCGACGGCACTTTTCCCGTGCCCGAAAAACACCTCACTGCGACCTTTGACGCCACTTAATTGAATTGAAAACTCAACTGAACTCAACTCGCGCGTAATTTGCCTTTGGAAATGTTCATTGCCCAAACACCTCCTGAAACCATATTAAAGTAGTTCTGGCAAATGTTTACTTAAAACTCGCCCTCTGAATAAAAATGGGTGTTGGGGGTAAAGCTGCAGAAGTGTAAACTTTTCCGTTGTTTGTTTGCTGCTGTTTCCCTTGAAGTTCAGTTGCCAGAACTTCTTTAATTGCCAACTGGGTAAAGTTTTTGCTCCAATTTGGCCTTATCCCTTCGGTTTTTATTATTTCTCCAGTTTTATTTTTTAGTTACCATGCTGTAAATGTGGGCTACAACATTGGCCCGCTTTTCGTGACTTTATGACGTGGCTGAGGAATTTTATTTATGTTTATGGGAGAGCTCTTGATATAAAATTGTCTTTTATGGCAGGCAACTGGAGCCGGGGATCTGGCAAACTTGTGATACCAGCACACGTACATTAACACATAGCAAAAATTAAAGTAACATTTGTAGTTGGAAGGTTTTTAAATTAAAAAATTATAATAACAATAATTAATAAAAATTCATCTCTCGAACATGAGTTGTGTAACTTTATAAGCAATTTGAACAACAAATTAAAATAAAGTGCGTTTACAAGCACTTTCTTAATATTTAGATGCTTATGGTTAAAAATCTAATTGGAAATTATTATAATAATTGATTTGTTGATTATATCCATTTAATTTAATATGTTTGCTTAAACTTAACTTTAACATGTTTATTAGGGGTCTTATCCAGAATAAATTAATATTGATAACTCTAATTTGGTGAAGCTAAAACTTAACAATTGTAATGGTTTTTTTTATGAAAGTATTAGAATAGATTTTTCTATATCCCATTCATGATACCCAAAGAAAATCTTGTATAAATGGGAAATATTCTTCTTCAAATACTGTTTTCTCAGTGCACACACAGAAGAGGGGGAGAAGGGTTTTGGCACAACCGCAATTTACGATACGGATACGAGTTGCCTTTGTCTTTACCTCTACCTGAATATTGCGTATACGCAACATTGGCCAGCGGGGGGTTGGATGGATGGGATGGATGGTGGGTCCTGTTGGTTTTGCTTTTGATGTAAAGAGGCACTCGAGGCAATTTGGCGCTCTTATCCCAATCAACGTACAGTAATGGAGAGCACAAGGGAGACCAATTGCTAACCTTTGTTATACGTTACACCGTCCTAGAACAACCATCAGACACATCAGCAACAGGGCCAGCCGCAACAGCAACATCAGCAGCAGCAGCAGCAGCAACAGCAACAGCAGCAGCAACATCGGCAACCTTCGCAGCAGCAACCACAGCAGGATGCCGGACTGGGCGACACGTTGTCCTCGCTGCCACAGGCCTCGTTCAACTACATCAACTCCATCGTGGGCAGCGGCGTCATCGGCATACCCTACGCCCTCCACAGGGCCGGATTTGGATTGGGATTGGCCCTGCTCATCCTGGTGGCCTACATCACCGACTACTCACTCATCCTGATGGTGAGTGGCGGGGGCGAGCCCCTAACTCGATGACGATGATGATGCCTTCCCCGAATTGGGTTTACGGTGGCAATCAGGCCGACCAAAGTCACATGCTAAACGCATTCCCGTTCGATACCCATCCCCTGCATTTTCTGCATAATTAACAAGCGTTTAAGTCCCATTTCACTTGCAGGTCAGATGCGGCCACATTTGCGGCCGGTTCAGCTATCCGGGCATCATGGAGGCGGCCTACGGCAAGTACGGCTACTACCTGCTCTCCCTCCTGCAGTTCATGTATCCCTTCCTGGGTGAGTCGACCTGCTCCTCCTCATCTCCCCCAGAAACCACACGAAACAGCACAGGGAAGATGACTGATAATGCTCTTAGTGTCATTCTCTGTGCGTCTTTGAAAACGATTTATCATTTTCCGACTCTCACACTGTACATTTTATTAAATTTAATAATTCCATGTAAAAATTGTCTTTGTGATATGAAATATAAATTGAATATATAAGCTTAGTTATTAAAGGTACATTGTGGGATGGTATATATTCCCAGACTCAGTTTAAGGAGTGTTTAAATCTTACAGTAAACAAATTACATATTTATTTTGGTTTTGTGAAGTTCCGTTGTTGAAATAAATAATTAGTCACACAACAAAATAAATACAAAATTGTCAATAATTTCAAATTAAATTTTAAATACAGTTTAAGTTCCCTTTAAGTTTTATTGGCAAAAGAGCGTATACTTATGCATTTTAAATCTGTTGTTTAACTGAAAGGATCCATGACATAATTTCTTTTTTTTGTGGTAAAAGAAAATTCAAGTTATGGAAGTTTAACTGTACTACGCTGACAATCTAAAAAAAGGTTTTTATGTGTATAAGATATGTATTATTCGTTTATTAATACAATGTAATTTGGTATACGAAATGGCCCCGAGATATGCTTAAAAAGTCCTTTTTTATGAAGTAGTATAATATTTATGAACAATTTTTGTGATTGAACTTCTCTGATATTTTCCCCTTACAGCCATGATATCGTACAATGTGGTGGTGGGCGATACGCTGTCGAAAGTGCTGGTTCGCTTCTTTCCCTCCTGGGGCGGTTCCATGGGCGCAGTCCGACTGGGCGTGGTCTTCTTTGTGAATGTGGGCGTGGTAATGCCCCTCTGTCTATATAAGAACGTATCCCGACTGGCCCGTGCCAGCTTCATCAGCCTGGCCTGCGTGGTGTTCATCCTGTTTGCGGTCATCATCAAGCTCATGTCGGGCGATTATAAAGTGTAAGTAAACAGCAAACATGTTTCCTCAATTTATTCTACCCGGAAATTGGCTCAAACAAAGTCTGATAGTCTCAGTTTGTTTGGGCCAAATACCACCCTTTTTTTGTTCCATTTGGCTTACTTGACCCGTTCCTTTCTTCAAAGTATTTCATTATTAGCTTTTTTGTTGGGCTGTTAAACTAATTACCTTGTCACGTATCTAATCCGAAATCGTGGAGTTCGAATTTAATTGAATAATGCTAGGACTGAAATGCCACCGTCTATCAATTGAATCAATTAACGTTTGATCTCAGCAAATAATTAACAATTGTCGAAATACCTAATGGCTGACCTACATAAATAGTTCATTAGCAAAATGCAACTAGTGAGGAAATAAAAGCATTGGGTTTTAAATTATCGGCAATTATAATATGAATTAACGGTATGAAGTATGAAAAGTATTACGATTATTGAATTTTGTTTTAAGAAACGGAAAATTCTAAAGTTGATGTTAATCATCGTGACCATTTCCAAAGACTCTATCCTTAATTGACTCAAAAGCCATTTATAACAAGAAAGGAAAGCAAACTTCGGGCGGAGCCGAAGTTGAAATACCCTTGCAGAATATTCTGAAATTATATTCTCCAAAATTATTCATATGATGCATTCTTAACACTCATAAAAAATCCCAATTTCCTAACTTTGAAACCACCAAAGTTATGGCATTTCCGATCAATCAGTTATATGGCAGCTATAGGATATAGTCGGCCGATCCTTATAAAATTTGGTAGGTCGGATTGATTGGCCAAATATAAAACATATAGGAAATCCCAACTACCTAACTTAACAAACACCAAAGTTATGGCATTTCCGATCAATCAGTTATATGGCAGCTATAGGATATAGTGGGCCGATCCCGGCCGTTCCGACTTATATACTGCGTGCAAAGGAAAGAAGGGTGTGTGTAAAGTTTAAATTCGATATCTTTAAAACTGAGAGACTAGTTCGCGTAGAAACAGACAGACGGACAGACAGACGGACATGCTTATATCAACTCAAGAGGTGATCCTGATCAAGAATATATATACTTTATAGGGTCGGAGATGTCTCCTTCACTGCGTTGCACACTTTTGACCAAAATTATAATACCCTCTGCAAGGGTATAAAAACAACCCTAACAAGAGAGAACGCTATAGTCGGGTGCCCCGATTATCAGATACCCGTTACTCAGGTAAAGGGAGTGCGAGGGAGATGGAGATAGAAACTTTGATCACCCATAACTTTTTAACGAATGGTCCGATTTGAAAAATTTCTTCTACATTTCGATAGGTATTGATAAACACAATAAAACTGCATTTTTACTTTTCCGAAATATTTTCCGAAATCGTATATAAGCGATTGTGGGCGTTAAAGGGGGCGTGGCACCTTTTTGAAACAAACTTGCGCTGCGTAGGAACTCCTAGAATCTGCATGCAAAATGCCAATCTTCTAGCTTTTATAGTTTCCGAGATCTCAGCGTTCATACGGACAGACAGACAGACGGACAGACAGACGGACAGACGGACAGACGGACAGACGGACAGACGGACAGACGGACATGGCTAGATCGACTCGGCTAGTGATCCTGAACAAGAATATATATACTTTATAGGGTCGGAAACGCTTCCTTCTACCTGTTACATACTTTTGCACGAATACAATATACCCTTTTACTCTACGAGTAACGGGTATAAAAATAAAGATTTAATCGCAGTTTAATCATAAGTTGTGAGACTTCAACAACATTTATTTAAAATTGAATTATGTAGACCATTTGCTAAACTACGAAATATAAAATTTTTATTTAAAATCCGCTTACTTATGCTTTTCAAGGTTATTTCATTTCATAGAGCAATTGCACCAAGTTTTTATGAAGTTCTCAGCCACGAAAGCAATTTATAAAAATTACCAATTGGCTCAAAAGCAATTTATTAAAATGTTCCGAAAAATAAAGATTTATTTGCAATTTAATTATGAGATGTGGGCTTTGAACAACATTTATTTTGATAAATTCGATTAAGTAGACAAGATACTAAACTTAAAGAAATAACTTTTGTATACAAATTCTGCTGATTTTGTTAAAGGAGATTTTATTTCATAGAGCAATAGACCTTGAACATTAAATGTTGGTTTACTAAACACATTTTAACGCCAAGTTGGCTAAGAAGTTCTCAGCCACGAAAGCAATTTATAAAAATTACAAAAAAATATCGCTGGGTAAACGCGTAAAGATTTATTTGCATTTTAATTACAAATTGTGTACTCTCCTCGATTTTCCCCAGCCGCGAACAAAGTTGCAACCAGTTGGACCTGAGCTTGGGAATAGGGCTGTGGGTGGTTGTGGGTGGTGGGTGGTCAGTAGGTTTATGGGTGTGGGGTGTTGGGGGTGGTTCTGGGCCTTAGTGCTAAGTGGCGCTTTAGTGCTTTCAAATCTGTGGCAACTGGCCGGGGGCGGTGGTGCTACTGCTCCCGCTCCCGCTCCCACTGGTGGTGCACAATCTGTTGGGGAACGCTGAGCTCATAAAATTTAGTGTGCCACTTGTTTGCCCTTTATGGCTTTTCATTAGGCGAGTCGAGTTGAGTCTGTTGCAGTGGCAACTAAGTTATATGCATACATACATATGTGCACTGGAAACAGTTTCCCCCCCCCCTCACTAGTTTCAAGGTCACCGAGGGGCAGGAGCTCCCCCTTTTTAACTGGGGTGGTTTTTTTTTGGGTAGCCAACCTTGAATGCTGCGTCTGCTGCGACTGACTTAGTATAAAATTTAAATAAATTTCCAATTTGCGGTTGCCTGGCTTTCACTCTTCTTATCTTCCGGTCCGCACCTTTTGTTTTTACTCATTTTTTATGCGAATAATTCACATTTCCCGGGGCTGACCGAGGGCGAGCCAACGAAATGTTAATTTGGTGTTAACTTTTGTGTAATGTTTTCTGGAAAAAAAAACCTTTTTCGCACCTCAGCACGGACACGGCGGAGTCCTGGCGGTTTGCCAACTCGGATCTTATCCCGGCCACGGGCATCATGGTTTTTGGTGAGTTACGATGGGCCATCACCCCCCCTACCTCAATCAGATATATATGTAACTATCCCTCTATTGGACATCTGTGTGGGCAGCTTTCATGTGCCATCACAACACCTTCCTCGTTTATCAATCGATGCGCGACGCGACCATGGAGCGCTGGGAGAAGGTCACCCACATTTCGATCGGATTCGCCTGGACGGTGGCGGCCCTGTTCGGCATCGCTGGCTACTCCACCTTCCGCGCTTTATCCCAAGGTGAGGGATTGACACAAATTGCATTTAATTGCACTGACAGGCAATTTGCGGATGTTTCCCCGTCTTATACTGTTTTTGGCATTTACTATTTACCGCCACACAAAACCCAATTGGATTTGGGGACTCAAATACCTTGTTTTGCAGGGGACCTGCTGGAGAACTATTGCTGGGATGATGACCTGATGAACTTCTCGCGTGTGCTCTTCTCCATTTCGATACTGCTGACCTTCCCCATCGAGTGCTTCGTTTCCCGCGAGGTTGGCAATCGGCACACTTGAGAAAGTTAAGCAACTCACATGTATTTCGGGCTGTTTTTGGCTATTCCCCACAGATTGTGCGCGCCCTCGTCCATCGGTTCGTGCTGAAGGAGCCCATCAGCGAGTTCACCCAGGACAAGGACCCCAGCCTGGAGAAGGGGGCCATAATCGATGAGTACTCGAAAGCCATTACCATGGCCATCGTGTTCAGCGCCTTCGTCATCTCGCCCATGACCGACTGCCTCGGCTCGGTGCTGGAGCTGAATGTGAGTAGGATTCCTACATGTCCTTAATCCTTGCATTCTGCCCATGTCCGGCCCAAAAAAGTGGGCTTGGTACCCTTGACCAGAACAAGTAGGCACAAATTATATAAATGTAATAGTAGTTCAGGAATGTGGTGATATCTGAATGCAAAGCTTTTTAATTTGATATACGATATTACAATATTTCACTTAACCCACAACAAACTAGGCTTACAAATGCAATTTAAAAAAATATTTACAGACCTTCCCATCCAATTCTATTATTTCAAAGATTGTGAGATTCTTAGACCTTTTTTTAAAATCCAAATCAGTTTTTACTCCCTATTTCTTTTAATCTCGAAGATTTTATTTTCTTTACCATTTTATATTTTGTACTGTAAAGCTATGTTATGTAGTTGTGGTATTATCTACGCAAATTAAAATCAGCTTATAAAGTAGGCTTAACCACAATAGTAAGAATTTCGATTACTCGACTAAAATGTGCAATTTATCAGCTGTGGCTTTAATTTGGTCTGTGGCAAGAGAATAATAAGTCTTTCCAAAACGAAAGTATAAAACACAATTTATATCAATTTTTATAATATTGCTTAGCCCATTTATTATCTTAATATTGGTTCACATTATTCTGGAAATTGGAAAATTGATAGGGTTTTTATGCCTTTTTTGAAATTGGCAAATTTATACGTTATTTATGACTATCTGCATTTGTATTTGTATTTGTATTTAAGCTCTAAATTCAGCTCCCCATACACTAGAATAAGAAATGTGAGGCCTAGTCAACAAAGAATATGTAGTGCTTCATTAAATACATTTGAGACTAATTCAGACTCACCATTTCCATTGTCCAGACCAATGGGAAAACCGTATGGCCAAGTTTATTATCATCAGTAAGTCGTTTGCCCCTTGTATTCCGGTCACGGGTATTGGCCACATTGCCGAACCCAAACGGCATCCACAAATTCGAACCCCAACCCCCCCTCTTAGTACTTGCCATGCAAATTTATGCCCCACCCAACCACCCATTTCAGGGTCTCCTGGCGGCCATACCCTTGGCCTACATCCTGCCCGGCCTGGCCTACATCCAGATGGAGCCGCACGCCCTCCTCAGCCGGGAGAAGCTGCCCGCCTTGGGCCTGGTGGTCTTTGGGGCCGTGGTGACCATCCTGGGGGCGGCGGTGCTCCTGCCAGGACTCATGGGCGGCGACTGCCGGTCGGACATTGTGATGGGCTACTGCCGGCAGGAGTTCCAGAACGCCACCGCCGAGAACTAAGTGGATCGGAACGGAACGGAAGTCAACTCCTGACTTGGGATCGTATTTGTTTTTGTTTTTCTTTATTTTAATGTTGGTTTAAAACTTTTGATTTCATCTTCGGTTAACTAACACACACACACACAGCACGCAACGTGTCGCATCGAAAGAAACTTGTACCTGAGTCCCAGACGTTGAAAGTATCTGCGTAAGTAAGTAGTTGGCACAGTGCTGTATTGGCTAGTGGGAGTGTGATACGGGCGAACCTCAGTACAAAGGCCAGGCATATTCTCTGCGATCGAGCATAATTCAAGCATATTTGCACCGGATAGTTATACATTTTGTTGGATCCCCGTTGTTGATGTCGATATTGTTGAATGTAGTGAAAGTTCCTCGATATATATATATATGTATATGTATGTACTCTGATTGGGAAAGTAAAAGGAAACAAAGCGAGAGCGAAAGCGAAAGCAAACTAAACCAAAACTAGAACTAGATGTTATCCGTAGCTTTAGCGTAGTCTGAAACTATTTGGGCACCAATATACACATGCAATCCTTAACGACAACCGACTCCCCAAGTTGAGAAGCAAATCAAAATCGAACAAGTATTATTATTATACCGACAACTATTTGTAACTATGTATGTATGTATTGTATATGTATATGTATATCTATGCCCTGACGTTACCGAATCATATTCTCCAACGTTTTATATGTATATGTATACAAGGAGTAGATAACTGCGCTTTAAAACTAAAACTAAAACTAAAACCAAAACTAAAATCAAATACTTTCCATATAACACATCGATTTGGACAACAGTTTTGAGTTGTTTAACAGCACTGAATTCTATTTTGAATTGCGTATATACACCACACACGATCGAATATTTATATATACACGTACATAGATATATTTTTCTACAACTCTTGATTTTTTGTATACTGCACGATATTATGTAAATACATGTGTATGCATTTTTGGATGTGATTAAAGTCTTTACACTTACACCAGCTATCACATCTTACTTTCTCTTCGGGCTGAGAGACCGGAACCAAGCTGAAGACCCCGACCCAATACCAAACTCAATACTCTATACTCTATACTTTATACTCTAAGAGCTTAAACACTACATATCATGGCCAAGGAACACGGGACATGCCCAGGGCTTTTCTAAGATACTTTTTACAAGATCCCAGATAACCAACTGAAACTACACACATCGAAGAAACAAACAATTTCCACAGACTTCTTGTATATACACGCCAAATACAGTAGATCCGTTTCTCATGTTCCCATTCGCCAAATATCTCGTTGTCTCTCCCCCTTTAGCGCTATACTCTATCAAAAATGTATAACAAAGAAGTAGTTGGGTATTTAGGGCAGTGTTGATCGAATGTAGACGAATTGTAATTATTATTATTGCCGTATTGTGCGTGTAGCCACATATATAAAACATATAACTAATTGTTTAGATGGGATCGTTTGTGTAGAGACGTTTTGATTTGCAACGCAGGCATACCCCAGAGATAACCAAATCCGATTTCATTCCAATAGTACATATGTATAGATAAGCTACAGCAAAAGCGAAATAATAATAAAATATTCTTGAAATAATAAAAATGCATTTTAGTTTTAGAACTACTATATGCCAAAAACAAACAATGCGGTTTTTCATGCCTCTCAACATATGGCCACCTTATCATTGGAGTTTCGAGCAAGAGTTCCCAGGCGTTCTGCGGTTTTTCGAGTGATAAAGATACCCTCCGAATAGGGTATAAAAGCCCAGCTATTCCCAGTGGATAGTCACAGTTGTGAAGTGACATTCCCTCAGTTAGTTTCCCTTCGAGAGATCCTACTAATCCTCAGTAAAATGGCCGACAAGAAGAATCTCCTCCTGCTCTTCGACCATCCCACCGAGCCCGTGTTCATGGACAAGGGCAAGAGGGTGACCGTGTTCGATGTGCCCGACTCCTTCCTGACCGATCGCTACCGTCCGATCAGCAACGAGGTGCAGAACCGCGTGGGCGACACCGTGGAGCAGCGCATCCCGGTGCGGGACATCTCCATTCCCGACCTCCGCATCCCCATGTCCTTGGGCCGCGATGAGCAGTTCTCCCTGTTCCTGCCGAAGCACAGGAGGATCGCCGGCCGTCTGATCGACATCTTCATGAACATGCGCTCCGTGGACGACCTGCAGAGTGTGGCGGTGTATGCCAGGGATCGGGTCAACCCGGTGCTGTTTAACTACGCCCTCTCGGTGGCCCTGCTCCATCGTCCGGACACCCAGGGACTGGACCTGCCCTCCTTCTCGCAGACCTTCCCGGATCGCTTCATCGACTCGCAGGTGATACGCAAGATGCGGGAGGAGTCCTTTGTGGTGCAGCCCGGCTCCCGGATGCCCATCACCATTCCCAGGGACTACACCGCCTCCGATCTCGATCCCGAGCACCGGCTGTGGTACTTCCGCGAGGATCTGGGCGTCAACCTCCACCACTGGCACTGGCATCTGGTCTACCCCTTCGAGGCCTCCGATCGCAGCATTGTGAACAAGGATCGTCGTGGCGAGCTGTTCTACTACATGCACCAGCAGGTGATTGCCCGCTACAATGCGGAGCGGTTCAGCAACAACCTGGCCAGGGTACTGCCCTTCAACAACCTGCGGGACCCCATTGCCGAGGGCTACTTCCCCAAGATGGACTCCCTGGTGGCCAGTCGTGCCTGGCCTCCTCGCTTCGAGGGCACCAAGCTGAGCGATCTTAACCGGGAGGCTGACCAGCTGAATGTGGAGATTGGTGATCTGGAGAGGTGGCGCGATCGCATCTACGAGGCCATCCACCAGGGCTTTGTCCTGGATGTGAGTTCTGGTTTGACTCTGTCTTTAAGGTGATCTTAAATGTTTATCATTTTTTCCAGGAGCAAGGCAACCGCGTTGTTTTGGACGAAGCCACGGGAATCGATACCCTGGGTAACATGATTGAGTCCTCCATTCTGTCGCCTAACCGTGTGCTGGTAATACCCCTTAGTTATTTGTTTGGTATATAGATCTAGTAACTCTTCTCTTACAGTATGGTGACCTGCACAACAACGGACACACCTTCATCTCGTACGCCCACGATCCGACCAGCAAGCACTTGGAGTCCTTCGGCGTGATGGGCGATGTGTCCACCGCGATGAGAGATCCGGTCTTCTACAAGTGGCACTCGTACATTGACCGCATCTTCCAGGAGCACAAGTCGCGGCTGCCGGCCTACAGCGATACCCAGCTGAACTACACGGGCGTCTCGATCACGGGCATCCAGGTGGCCACCAATGGGGGTCAGCCCAACATGCTGACCACCTTCTGGCAGCAGTCGGATGTGGACATGTCCCGCGGCTTCGACTTCCTGCCCCGCGGCAATGTCTTCGCCCGGTTCAGCCACCTGCAGCACCTGCCCTTCACCTACACCATCAATGTGAACAACGACAGTGGCGTCCAGCGGTTCGGCTACGTGCGCATCTTCATGGCGCCCAAGAATGACGAGCGTGGTCAACCCATGTTGATGCGGGACCAGCGCGGCATGATGATCGAGCTGGACAAGTTTGTGGCTGCCTTGAACCCGGGACCCAACACAATTCGCCGCCGTTCCACGGAGTCGAGTGTGACCATTCCGTTCGAGAGGACTTTCCGCAATTTGGATGCCAATCGTCCGACTGCCGGCTCCCCCGAGGAACTGGAGTTCAACTTCTGCGGCTGCGGCTGGCCCAATCACATGCTGGTGCCGAAGGGTCTGCCCGAGGGTCTGCCCATGGTGCTCTTCATCATGGTGTCCAACTATGAGAACGACAGGGTAGGTTTACTTAAGTGGTAGCTCATAGGGCTGACCTTAACCCTCCTCCTCCTTTTTTGTCCCCCAGATTGACCAGCAATTGGTGGGTCGCTGCAGCGATGCCGCCTCCTACTGTGGAGTCCGCGATCGCCTGTACCCGGATCGCCAGTCCATGGGCTATCCCTTCGACAGGTTGCCCCGCACTGGAGTCGATCGCCTGGTGAACTTCCTCACGCCCAACATGAGCATCGTGGATGTGAACATTCGCCACGAGAATCGCACCGTTCAGCGCCAGAACTAGATGAACCCAAGCTCGGACTAATCCGCTCCTGATCCACATTTCCAGCAACCTGACCCCGTTTCGATGGCCTTGCCCACTTCTAGATATATAACTCTTAGCAATCTATTGCATCTTTATTGAGCCGCTTAATAAACAAGACATCATGGCATTCCACAAGCAACTTTTGTTCTCAATTATTATGGGTTGGCCTCCGCGCGGGAATCTCTCGCTGATTGCGCTTATCAGCGGTATCAGCCTCCGGTGGAGGCTTTAAATGCCAGCTCCACGGGCCTGGAGCCACTCAGTTCGAGCAGATCCGGTGTTGAGTGCGAAAGTGAAACCGATTCCAGAGGAGATGAGCCTGCCGCTGCTGCTGCTGCTGCTGATAGTGGGCATTGCCGTAAGCATGGTGGCGATTAAATAATCTTTGAATACGTGCTGAGATCTTTAAAAAACAATAGTGATTTTAATATTATTACTGCGTAGCTAAAAAAGTGTTCTTGTTGAAATACTAAAACAAGTGCTTCTACTATAGTAGATTTTCATGGTTTCATACCTTTATAAAAATAAGTATAATTCAAAGTAGCTATAGATCTATCAACTACCCATTTGAAACGCGAACAGATTAAAATCAAGATAGGGAATATATTGGGAACAGATTGGGAACTTACAGAGAACAGATTGGAATCAGATTGGAAATAAATTTAAAAAGATGGGCACAAAAAATCACGCAGGAAGAAAGGATAAAGTTTTAAAATAAATAATCAAGAACGCAATACATTTGTATGCACATATTTTGAACAGTTTATTTAACAGTCTTAAATTGTACAGTAATTTCAAATTGAGATGTTCTCCAATAAAGTTCTAATATTTAATAGAGAAAAATAGAAAAAATGAAACTTGTCAGGAAAAAATATAGATAACCAATTTATTTTACATCAATTTTGATTAATTTTTTTTTTTAGTTTTGAAAAAATAAGATAATGTGCCACTTTAACCTCATAATAAATGGTTAAAGAGAAAGCTTTGTTAACGATTCGATTCGATGATGATAATAATACAATGTTTTTCCCTTAACTTAAGTGCGCAAATGCGGCTGCCAACTTTGACCTCGAGGCCAAGACGTTTGTGAATCAATCGAGCGATCGCTACTACAGGTTGTACAACGAGATTGCCGGCGAAACGTACACTGCAAACAACGAGGAAGACTTCGATGCCCTGTTCAACAAGCTGAACAATGTGAAGCGCATTGCCGAGGAGCTGGTGAGCATCTCCCGCCAGGCGGCCGGATTTGATCTGGACAGGATTCGTGATCCGGAGACGAAAGTTGCCCTGCAGGAGCTGCGCACTGCGGGTGATTTATTTGTCCTGGGCGACGACTACTTCTCCTCCGTGCAGATGAACCTGGCCGCCCTGCAAACGCTCTCCACGGACAAGGACATCGAGCCGTATCTGGGCGGAGCGAATATGCCCAACGAGGACGACAGTCCGCTGGCCTACTTCCCGGACATCCAGAAGATCGTGCAGACCAGCCGGGATGCCGACGAGCTGAAGTACTACTGGGAGGCGTGGCGCGAGAAGAACCAGCTGTGGGCTTCGCTCAACTTCTACACAATCGTGGAGTCCTATCAGCGGGCGGCCAAGATCCTGGACGTGCCGGTGCACAAGCTGTGGTACCGCTACGACAGCCAGGAGATGCTCCAGCAGATGGAGCAGGTGATGCTGGAACTGCGCCCGGCCTACCAGCAACTGCACGCCTTCGTTCGCCAGGAGCTGCACAAGAAGTACGGCGGCGAGGTGGTGAATCCCAATGGACCCATACCCGATCACCTGCTCCAGCAGGTCCTGGAGCAGGCCTGGGCAGGTGGCAGCATCTTGGAGCAGTACTACCCGCGTGCCCAGTTGCCGGAGTTCGATGAGTTCGTCAAGGATCTGAGTGCCAAGGCAATGGTCAACGAATCGGAAGCCTTCTATACCTCTTTGGGCTTTGAGCCGCTGTCCGCGGAGTTCCACAAGAACCAGCTGAAGGAGCCCAACCAGGACAGTCCCAATGACGACTGCCGGCCCTCCATCTTCGACATGACCCCGCATGTCTACCTCATGTACTGCGAGAAGGTCAGCTTCCGGAAGCTGATGCAGTACCACAGCCACATGGCCAGGGTGTACTACGCCCAGCAGAAGAGCCACCTGCCCTCGTACCACTTCAAGTCCTACAACCTGGAGTTCGCCGTGGGCGAGGCCGTGGTCCTCTCCGCCTCCGCTCCCGCCCACCTCACTGGCCGCCGCCTGGCCACCACCACCCTCGGCGAGACGGCCCTGATGAGTCGGCTCTTCCGCATGGTGAGTACCCCATTGTTTCTGAAAGCTAGGGAACCCTCAAGAAACCTAATTACCCAAATTCTAATGTCATTAGGCACAAGTCTTTTTTATAAAGGGAATATAATTTTTTTTAATTATTTAAATAGGCATTAAGTGGTCTTTTGATATTTAACAAAGTGGTTAATAGCTTGTAATTAAAATAGTTTTTAAATTAACTTAATGTGAATTATATGTTATTCAGCAAACTCTAAATTACAACTAGTTTCCCTTTTCATTACTTTTTTTCATTCGCTAGATAAACAATATTCTTAATAATATCAGTATTACAATCTACTGTTTGTTAAGGTGGTTATACAAGCTAATAAATCATTTTAATAATTAAAGCAAACTTTTTCAAGTTGCATTATTTCTATAAACTTCCGTATTAGCTCTTTATCAATGATACCAAATCAAGTTTACAAAATCCAGTCTGTAATGCAAATATTTCTTGTCTTTTAAAGAATATTGATTTAATTGATCTTTAATTCCAGTCCATCCACACGATTCTGAGCATTCCATTGTACTACGTGCACACCAAGGTGATGCACGATCTCCTGAACAACACCGTGGACATGGACACCGTGAACAAGCACTACTGGCGACTGATGGAGCAGCATGCCGGTATTGAACCGCCCTCGGATCGGTCAGAAGGTGCCATTGATTTTCCCTACAAATTCTACGTCAACATTGACCAGAGCTTCCAGACTCAGTGAGTATTACTAGGTGTCTATATAAAGATAAGCTTTAATTTCCAATATTCCATTTTAGGAAATTCATTTCCGAGATTCTGGGCTATCAGATCTATCGCGAGTTTTGCAAGAAGAGTTTCAGCAGTGGACCGCTGCACAACTGCGATTTCTATGGCAGTCTGGCCGTGGGCACCGATTTAAAGTGAGTTTTCTTAGTTTTCCTTTAGAATGAAATACTTAACTAGTTACTCTTTCCCAGATCCATGATGTCTTTGGGTTCTACCAAGCCCTGGAAAGAGGTGATTGGCAAAATTCTGCCCAATAACAATGGACTGAGTAGCTTGGCTCTGCTGGAGTACTATCAGCCCGTTCTGGATTGGCTCAAAAAATATAATAAGGACGCCAGTTCCAAAATTGGCTGGACTTCCACTAAGAAAAGTAAGGTTGAATACTTTGAAATTTTTACTTTTTATATTAATTTTATCATTGCAGAAATCGTTTGAGGACTTTAAAGTGCAGCTTTCTATGAGGCCAATTTAGTTTGCTCACAAATATTAATAAAATAGTTTTTCCGCATTTGGAATGATGTCTTTATTTCAATATGATTTTCCACTCGATTTTCAAATATCAATTTGAATTTGTAACTGCTAAAATAAAAACATTTTACAACACTGCTGCGAATCGGTTTTATAAATGAATCGGTTAACACTATACGGTTATCTCACTCGCACCCATTTGAACTTGTATGCCGATGGTCAGATGAACGAAATTGTAAGTTAGAGGGAGATGAAAATAGGAATTACTGGGGCGCGTAAAAAAGGGATTCAAATTTCAAATTAAGCAAATTGCATTTAAAAATGATCATTAAATATAATTTTATATAATTTTAATTTATTCAACATTAATTTGGGGACAATAAAGGAAAGTTAACAAGCAAATGGAATTAACATTTTTGTTATATTTAGTAATTTCGTTGACAACAGCCGCTTCTTGTGCCAATTCTATTTAGTAAATTTCAAGAATTTCCCAACTCTTCAGCAGTCAGGCAGAAAATCGGTTCCGGCTGTGGGCAGCTTTGACTTTTTCTTTTAGTTTCCATCGTGTTTGACCACAAATAATCGGTGGCTGCTGCGTTGCAACCTCCAAGAGTCCAAGAGCCCTCGAAATGTTGCTGTTGAAGTGTCGCAATTCGAATCCAAGAGCCTGTCCTCCGGTTTGAAGTCCATCCAAGCGCACCGCAGCTAGTTGTGCGTTCGCCGCTTGATTGCATCCACCGGCCACTGGCCACATCCACATCCACATCCACCAACAACCTCCACATCCACATCGAAATCCACATCCGACCGAGCCACTCTTGCGGTGGTTGTCACCAGACAAGATGACGATGTGTATTTTGCCCACGTCACAGATACACTTTCCTTTCATGAAATCTGTGGGGATACCAAAAAGCATTAGTTTTGTATTTACGAAGTAAGAATTAAATTTTATATGTTCGATATATATTATTATTTATCATTGATTAATGGTAAAAGTCCACAGAAAATGTTTAAAAAGGGCTATTCTTAACTAAACTATTACATTTTTTAAACTTGTTCATGAAACTCAATGAAGTTTGAAGCGTTTTGCAGTTAAGTTGCATGAAGTTATAAAAATACCTAATAAATAGATTGTTATGGAGAGTTACGATAATAATAATTAAACTTACTTAAAATGTAGGTATAAAATATTTAAATCTTATATGTTTAAAAGTCTGTACTTTTTAAGCCAATGCTGCATAAAAGTTTTTAAAGTTTGAAAAATGCTAGATGTAAATCACTTGAAAGTTAATGTATTTTTGGGTTTGTTTTGGCCAATCAAGTTGGACTTCCCGAAATGAATTTGTTTGTGGAAGCAAGTTGCCATTAGGGTACAACCCATTCGGCTATGAGCCGACATGCCGGATTTGGCGACTTGCAGCTGCCACGCTTCACTTGCCCCGCGACTGGCGAAAGGTCAGCGGTTCTGCCTCTGCGGTGGTCATTAGCCAAGACAGAGTCCAAGCCCAGCGAATTGTGGAGCAATAGCGATCGCGGGCGGCAAGGTCGGCGGATCGCCCACGCCTACGCCCCCCCTACCCTTTCGGCCATGCCCCCAGCGGGCGTTCCTCATTTAGCTGGACGAGTGCTTTTCCCCCGACTGGATTTCCTTTTCGCCTTTCCAGTGGGGGCGTCTGCGGCAAATGGGCGAATGCATTGCGTGCCGCCTGTTTTTCTGTCAGTCGGCGAAGGTGCAGCATGCAGTCTCCAGTTTTAAGTCTGCAGTATACCTGCTGCTAATTGCGCCAAATTGCGGTGGCCGCGCACTCGCTGCGGAATGAATGGCCGTGAAATTGAATCATTTCCAGCTTCAGCAGAAGCAGGCACTGCACACTCGACTCGAATCCGAATCCGAATGCGAATGCGAATCCGAGTCCAACTTTGACATGGCATGCCGCCCGTCCGTCCCGAAACGGAGTTGAGTGAAAGGCACCCACGCCGTCATCCAGGTATTTCGCTTGCCTTTATGCCAGCAGTTACCTGAATCAACGAGAACGCACAGCATAAACTTGAAATGCTCTTCTGAAAATAATTAATAAATAATATAATTTTGATTTCATTATATAGTTTAAAACGCTACCTACGCTTTGGTATCTCCATAAGTTTGCAAAAAATCGTTATTTTAATCTTTCACAAAAGTAAAGTAAAGTAGTAAGACCAATATAATCTTCATATATTCTAATCTTTGGTTAAACTGCTAGAGGTATGATACAAGTTCTGTTTAATTATTTT
The DNA here is from genome assembly GCA_018153305.1 of Drosophila kurseongensis. NCBI lineage: Eukaryota > Metazoa > Arthropoda > Insecta > Diptera > Drosophilidae > Drosophila > Drosophila kurseongensis. Next base: position 14,276,543 of record JAECXX010000004.1, on the reverse strand, counting down.
CAAAATAGTTAAATCAAAGGCAATTGGCAATTTTAAAATAATTGGTCACCGTATTTCGTTGTTCATTTATTTAAAAATTTTCATAACAACATTTCTATATTCAACTACATAAAAATATATGTAGTATATGTACAACTAATATGTAAAAAATCAAACCAATATATTTTTAAGGAATATGTAAGTATATAATACATATTTCTATATACTCACATTTCTGTTTATTATTTGTATGCTACATTTTTGACGATTAAGCCAATTTTGGATGTATATTTTTGGTAGAAAACAGTTTCTTAAACAAATTTCACATGTTAAACAAATATAAGATATGATTTCCAACTTTGAAAAAAGTAAGTTTATTTAATAACAACACCTTGCCATTTTGAGTTGCAAATCGGTTGCCAAAATTGGCACAGCCCCTCGGGGAGAGTATAAAGACTTAAGTGTCCAAATTATGCATAGATATACGGGTATGGGAATGCTGTGTGGACGGAGAAAAGAGCCGAAACGGAAACCGCAAAGGGAAAACAAGTTAAATGAAATTTGCATGTCGATGTCAGACAATTTGGTGAACTTTTTTAAATTGCCCATCAGCAGATGCATTCACATTAACATTAACCCAAAAAGTAAATCCCCATATGTGAGCACTCGTTAACAAGTTCGGAACATGTGTAGGAGATATGTGAGTGTTATATGCGAATTTTGTTTACATATTCATCGGGCACGTTGGTGGCAAGCATTTAAACAAACGAACGAGTGAGCAAATATAAACGAAATTCGGCTTAAGTCCAGCACAATAGGGCGGAATCAGAGGTGAATAGTTTTAGCATATTGTGTGTGCGGGGATTGGGGATTGGGAATAGGAGAGCAGGGAATGGGAATAAGACCCCCAAATGGCTTTGTTACGTGAGGCCATTGTCAAGTTCAGATTGGCAAAAGACAAGACAATAGAGGGCTTAAGCTGAGCTTATGAGGAGGATCTGTTAAAAAAGACTCGGAGAAATCGTCGAGGTCAAGGAAGTGTGAGGTATTTAATTATTTCCTTAATTTGCTAATAATATTACAATGGTAATTAATGCAATGTCTTCCAAAAATCTATTAATTATCATACTAAATTTCCCTCTTTATACTAATAGACTTTTATAATTGAAAACATCACATAAAAATATTTTATTTTTCAAGTTGCATAGCAATTAAAAGATCGATGATTCAAATTAGTAAAAAAAGTTGTCATTATCAAACTATCCTCTAACAAATGAAGCACCATAAATGTTGTGTTTTGCCAAGGTGAATTCCCCTCGCAAGACTTTGCTCATCGATTACTTGAGTCCTGCTTTATGGTAATTAAATTTCGGCTCCAACTTTCATAACAATTGCGGACGATGAGTTGAAATAGCAGGCTGTTGCAGAAAGATCAGCTCCAGTCGAGAGCTGAGGAAGAAACTGCAGATCACGCGCTCGTGCAAAAATTATGATTATTTGACGAAATCCCATGCTGAGTCTTATCCAGCTGCCGCAGCGTGGCGCCCCAAAAATGATGAAAAACATAAAAAAAGGGGAAGGAAAACGAAAACGAAAAGAGGGAAAAACAGAAGAAGCAATCAGCCATAACAAACCAAGCAAGCATCCATCCATCCATCCATCCATCCATTCGAGAGCTGACCCCAAGCAATTAAGAAATTATGTATATTATGACGCGCACTGTGATGATGGCAGCGCAGTCGAATAAAAAGCAATAAAATGTTACAGCAACAAATGCGAATGTCGGCTGAGCATTATGTATACGCACCGCTGGACGCTGAAAGCTGGAGGGCCCTGCAGGCGGTTGTCTTTGCTCTTTTCACTGCGTTAACCTTTCTTCGGTGCGACTACAATGGCACAATGATATGGCACGGCCATAATTATCATTTGTTGCATCTCTTTTTCGGTGCTGGGGCATCATTATCCGCACCGCACGCCAAATATATATTGTTCAGAATGTACGAGTATTTATCATGGAAATGAGGGAGCTTAGGCTTCCTGCAAAAACAAAAGACTTAAGACACGAACTCGAGTCCGGGGTCGCCTCGGCCGCGTTTGGTTTTGTCTTACGTAAGCCCGTGCTCGCCTTAAATTAAAGTCCACAATCACGCAGCGACGACAGGGGTCAACAAAAAAAAATAAAAAGAGAGAAGGAGATGGAATGGATGGCCTGCTGTGTAGGTGGAGAAATTATGTTGACATCATCGCCAAAAAATGGCCAAGAAGCGAGCGGTGATCAGGCAGCGGGCGCCTCTTGAAAAGCCGAAAAAAAACTCAATTTTACTTTCATTTTCGTTGCGGCAAACGCGCTGGCTTCTTTTACTTTTTAATGAATATCCACTTTTTTTGGCCAACATCTCCGCATCTATTTTCGTACTTTTGGCTTGTGCCACTTGAAAAGACAATTGCACTTAGATGGCATGGGGATCCGTTCGGCCTCCGGTTGGATTAATTTTCCAATTGCTTTGCAGCCTGCAACTGGAGTTGTCCGTTAAGTGGAGGCATTAGCGGGCTAACTGATCGATCAATCGATCGATCGATAGTTTGACCGTCGAAGTGAGCGGCTGCTGCAATAAGGAAACCTCTGTTTATGAAAAGCTTTTCGAATGAAAGTCACCAGCGCTTGCCGTTTTGAATTGTATTTTAATAGGCCAAAAGTCAATTTCCTGGCCCGCTGCCAAAAACGGTTGTTTGCTCGCCGATTGCTGTAAACGGTCCAATTTTATTGCCAATTTTGGCTGCGCCTTATGAAATATCTTGCACTGTGGATGGACCGCATTGGGCAATTTTCTAGGTCGCTCATCGGTACATATGTGGATTTAAACACGCATCTTACGAAATGTCAAATCTCTCCCACGCACTAATGTGCAAATTAAACGCATTTCCAAATGGCTTTGCATATATCATCTGCCAGGCAATTACATTTACTCAACATAATTTCTTGCACTTAACTTTTATGGGCCTTTTAGCCTGCTCAGCGAGCGGTTAGTTGATGTGGATGTGGATCTTGCCTGGTCCCCCATTCGTCATGTGGTATTTCTTGTCATACATATTTCAAAAGGAAAATACAGCGAAACACCCTCGGTTACGCATGCCCCCCATCGAAGTCTGCGTGTTGTATAAGCCTCGCTCTTCCCGCATATGACACAAAAATGTGAAAAAGCTCGGCCGAGACAATTGTGTAATTAGCGAAAAGAAAGAAACCAGAAAAAAAAAACAGCGTTGGGATAGGGAGAGCTGCACACAAAAAGATCTAAACGCCTATTCATAACGTCACACATTTCGAGCCCTACGATCTCGTTCAATTGTCTGCAGATGCCAGTCGGTAATCCCAATCGAGGAAAGCTCGAACTTCTTCTGTTTCCTCTTCAAGTTTTTTTTGGACTGCCGCATCTAAAATTGATTTATGGCATTTCTGGTGTTTAATATCTGGTTGCTCTTCAGAAAGGCGCATTACACAACTTGGGGACTTAGTAAGTGGAACAATGGTAGTTTATCCATTCTGCCTTTGATTTCAACTCTTATTAAGAGATTATAATAATCATTTGATTAATTTAAGTTCAACACTTTTTATGCACATTTAGCATTATTGTTTGTTGAAAGAGGTTAAAGTAATAAATTCAAGGGATTTTGGCCTTTGTGTTGGGAATTATTATTAAAGTCGACAACGAATTAATTGAACAAGTTGAAACGGTAACTTTGAACTTTTTATATTTAAATCAAAAACATTTAAAAACAATAAAAAATTATGATCAACAACCGTTTAATGTTTTTTTATTTATATGTATTTTCATTTGTTGCTAACTTTTTATCGTTCTTCAAATTTGCTGCCAGCTTAAGTTAATTGTTTTTGTTTTTATCATTTGTGGCAGCAAATCGTCTGTTTCGTTATGAAGAGTATTTCAGTTTCGTTTATGCTTTTGGTGGATTAATTTGTTTTTTGCTCTTTTACACCGCAGCTCACTAATTGCCGCGAATTTTGCGATCAAGTTTGGCTCGTGGCACAGACCCTACAACCATTAACTTGATATCTGCCTGGCACCGGGGTACACATATGTCTGTTTATATATATGATTGACAGATCAGATCTGACTTCGACATCTTGGGACTGGAATGGAAAGTTTTTAATATCCTAATAGCCACGCTTCTCTGGCCATCTCCCCCTTGGTTGCATTCATTTCGATTCGATTCGGCTGCTTGGATGTTCTTATATTTTGTATTTGTCCCAACTGAACCGACATCTGCTAATTGACTAACTAAATATTGGCAATTTGTCAAGCTTTGCTAATCGAATTAGAAGGTGTTATTGATAATCGTTAGCAACGATCGAGTGCTGGTGCTAAATTCGCATAAACAAAAGGCAGATTAGATCAGTCAGGTCTCCATAGTTCTTGGACTTGCAAATGGAATTGGGGGTGCTAACACCGATCACGGGTTTCGGATAAACCGCAAATCCAATAGAGAAGTAGGGAGAAAAGGAGATTATACTCGTATTTCATAAAAAGTAAAATATTATTTTTATTAAATTGCAGGAGTGTGGCTTCTATAATAAATATTAGAAAGGCAAAACTCTTTATGGATGTTCAATTCAAAGAAAGTAGTTTGATAGATTTAAACGAAACGCCTTTACCTTTTTTAATAGCTAAGCTGTTTTGTTATTTTTTCAGATAAAGCATTGAATATTATTATTATCCATTAATTAACAATTTTTGTAATGGAACCACCTCGTACTATAAGATTTATACTAAACGTGCTTGTATGTCACTCCTTTTTAAAATCAATATTTAGTAACTTTTGCATTAGATTAAAATATTTGGTTATGTTAAGACACCCAATTCCAAGACTGCTTAGAAATTACATTTTTATTCATATTTTTTACAGGAAATATTCCGCGTTATATACTTTAAGTGCCTGAACCGTTTTAGCAATTTAATTTATGGAATGGAGGTAAAAGACATTACTATACATCCCATAACTATAATATAAAATACATTTATTTCCCGATTAGACATTAACGAGCATGGGCGATTGAAGGAAGAGGCGAAGATTAGTGCCCGTATCTCATTTTATGGCTCAGGAAGAGGCATCTGGTGGTGCTGGTGGCTCTGGTGACTCTGGTGACGTAGTCATGGGTTTGCTGGGCTGCGTCCATTATATCACCTCTGGGTGAAAGTGATGATGGCATTCGCGAGGCCTCCGCGCCGATACGATACTCGTTTGCGAACATTTTCCTGTATGTGGCACACAGGGTGTGCTCGCACTCCCGCGGATACGCCCCGCAACACCCTGTTGGGGCAAATATATGCTAATGCCGCAGTTTTGTATTTTGCATTTATGCCTGCAAATATTTTTTTTCAATTATCGATTTTCGTTTGCCATTTTCCTCATAGGTGTGTGTGTGTGTGTGGAAAAGCACGGCGACTTCCTCATTGCAGTTTGGCCGTTTTTTGCGATGCTTCAGTTGCTGCTTTTTTTTTTATTTTTGCCCGACACTGTACTGTGGGGAGAGAAATCGCGCCGGCGAATTCCAAACGCCAAACCAAATGCCTGTCATCGATTAATGAATATTCATAATTGTGGACAGGCCAGAAAGCCGAGAGCAGCAGCTGCCCCTTGGAAATTGTGCCACACGAAATTAAGAGCAATTGCTACTCGAATTTGCGGTTGCTGTTTGCTGGTTGCCAGCAGCATCAGCATCAGCAGCAAAAGCAAAAACAAAAACAAAAGCAACGGCGGTGGCGGTGGCGGAGTGTATGCAAATATTTGCCCTGGCCGCAAAAAATTAAAACACGAAATGGAAAAAGCAAAGCGGCAAACACTTTCCAACTGTCGCAAGCATCCGCCAGCAGCTGGCGTTGGAGTTGAAGCGTTCACGCGGCAGCAGCACCCGCACCAATCCCAATCCCCAATCCCCAGTCCCAATCCGAATCCCCGACCTCAACCCAATCCCCATCCCCAACCCAATGCCAATGCCGATGCCCATGCCCCGCAGCAACATAACACAGAAAACATTTTTTTAGATTTTTGAGATGCATTATCTCTAAAAACATATAAAACTTTGTACTGCACATATATTTGTTGATTATAACATCAATTTGAGATAGCTAAAAATTTTAAGATTAAGTTACACTGATTTGATTGAAAAAAGAATTGCAATTAAGTATTTTGATCCTAAAATGATCATATTTAAAAACTAAATTTAGTTTTTAACTTGTCCTTTAAGTACCGAATTTAACTAGTTTCTATTAAATTCTAAGAAATACAAAAATGTATACAATTTCGATTTAAAAAATCTTGTTGAAATCATACAAGATTGTTTGAATATATATAATTCGAAAACGGATTATAAATAGGTATTATTTATTTATTATGTACAATCCAACAATTTCGAATAAAAATTGTATTATTATATTTAAAAATGTAATTTATGTTTAAATTTATTGACATTTAAATACAAAAATTAAATCGTTAAACAAATATGATTCAAACTTATTTTATTTATTTTTTATAGAAATATAAAAGCGACATATCAAAGAAGAATAAAGTTTAGATTATTTTTATTAAAATCAATCAATTGGGGACAAAAATATGTCTGGATGTTATTATTTATTCTTTCTTTATTTCTTTCTGTGGATCTGCGCAATGACAGCGAGTGCAGATACAGATGAAGAAATGCTGCCGCAGCCGCTGCTCCTTTCACTTTCAATTCGTGTGCGAATCGAGAGCAAAACGGACTCTTAGCTTGGCTAAATAGCAAGGGGCGGCAATCAAAGGTAAATAGAAGAGATCCGCCAAAAAAGCCGATGCCGGATGAATCATCATCGTTCGATCGTTCGGCAGCGGATGCTGTGTTTTGACCGCCTTGCGGTTTTCCAAAGGCCATTCCGATACAGAAATCATCACATGCCATCCGCCGCTGTTTTGGTAACCCGGGTAAAACCCGTACCACCCCGTTTTAAGATCAAGGCTTTCCCGTCCAGCCTTGACGTTGAATTGTTAAGTATCCACTGTCCGGGCTTGAACGCTCGAGTGGCGCAAACAGATAACAGATGAACCATTGTGGGGAGCGATTTGTGCGCTCCGTAAGTAAGTTGTCATGGCTCAGTTTGTGGGCAGCTGCAGAAGGTCTGGGAACTCGAAGTTAGATTATCTTCAAAAGTCAATTAATGTTCAGTAAATATTTTTATATATTTTTCTCTAATTCTCTCCTTCTGAAACTTTTTCAGTAGATTTCATAGATATTTCTTTCATTCGATCATTGTAAGCTAAATAGTAAGTATATTTTTGTAAGACTTCATATTTTCAACAAATTAAACTATTAAATAGTTGGTATTACCTGACCATACACTTCCATTTCTTGATAACAAAAGATATGGTTTTATGGTTTGGGAAAAAAATAATGTTTATTTGATAACAAAAGATATAGTTTTGGGAAAAATATAATGTTTATTTAGTTAGGAAATGTACCTAATGAATTATCCAAATGGCATGAAATTATCCTTTCATTATTTTTATACCACAAATACCAGCTGTTTCCTGTTTTTTGTTTTTATTTTTGATAATTTTTATAATTTTGCCATTGGACCAGGGACTTCTGGGGCACCCTGGAGATATAGTCTGCACTTAATGTGGTTTGCTCTCCGTTGCTCATAAGTTGGTGTCAGTTGGACAAGGCGCACACGCTGCTTTATGTACATTTCAATCAAATCAACTGCAATTAGCTGTCACAGTCGAGTCACAGCCTGTCACAGTCTGTCAAAAGGCATTAAATGTTGCGACGCTTTCGTGAATTGCGGGTTCTGTTTTTCTGTTTTTCTGGTTTTCTGGCTATCGGGCTTGTGGTGACTTGCTTTCGGGCCAAAGGCATTGGGAAAATATGAACTGAAAATGTTTAATTGGCGGCTGTCATGTTTGGCCAGTAACAAAAACTGATATAAAACGATGGTGCTTACTATTGGCTTTACGACTTCATATCATAATTGCAGCTTACGAAAGGGTGGTTAGAGGGGAGTTGATGGCTGACAGAGGGGCGATAAATACACTGGAAAGAAAATACTATAAATGGGTGTCAATTGGATTATATTCTTTATCAAATTTCTATTCGGATTACTTTTATTTAAGATTATTTTATATGTTTTATAAAGATTTTCAGAACTCTGAAAAATGTATGCTTTTTTTATATCTAAGCAATAAGATATTAATATAATTTCCTAACTTCTTTAAATGCTCCTTAATCCCTACTTGGGTGCCAACTAAAATAATTGGTCCCAATGGCTCATATATTAAATAAATAATTGATCCCAGGCAGGGATCAAGGAATGTTCCAAGAACATTTAAATACTTTTAAATATTACCTGTTATTAATGCTTTGCATTAGATTAATTATAAGGAGTATATAGTTAAGAATAATTCAATGCATTAGTATTTTAATGTTTTGAGAATGGTTTTCCTGTCGTAAATTGCCTTTAAAGTATGTTAACCAAATTCAAAGATATTACACCAGCTTGGAATGTTAAGATCTAAAGGAAAGAAAACTTTGAGTAAATGATACGATATCAGCAAAAACTGCATTAATTTCGGGAGATGTTCACATTATCAATAATATATTTTATTTTCTGTGTACGTACGTCTGCCGGCATTAAGCAATAATTTGTATTATTTGTACAATGCGGTGGCTGTTACAGTACTCCATCTCCCTGCTCGATCGGCCCCCGTCCCCCTTCCCCCCTCCCCCTTCCCCCGTCTCCAACCCCCTTTTGATATCTTTTACGCTTGTCTGTGCATTTATTGTTGCCTAATCGACGGAGGAGCAGGGGAGGGGGGCGGCGGCGGCAGCGGGATGGGGCAGACAGCTGATTTTCCCAGTACCGCTTTGGCGCTGCTTCGTAGGAAGAGAAGCGGCGTCGCTGCGGCAGCGCAGTCGCCCGAAAAGCTCGCGCTCAACTTCGCTCAGCTTTTGCGCCTGCGCAGACCGTTCAGACTTCTTTGAGACTCCGCTCAAGAAGGTCGTGTTTGCGCTTCGCTTCGCCTCGCCTCGCTCAACTTCGGCTTAAGTTCGGTGCGCGTTCGCATATTTATAGCATAACATATATATTCGTGATCGCGATCGCTGTAAGTGCCAACTGTGTGAGTGCAGGATTAAGATAAAGCCCAGGACTCGAGGCGAAATACGGCCAAAAACTGCAATTAAAGTGGCAACCGATGGTGGCTGAAATTCGAGAGAGTGAGTGCTACGGATTGGATTCAGCTTGCAGTTGTTGCCTGCAATTTCAAACGTCGGCCCCCCCTCCCTCCCTCCCCTCCTTCGCCCACCGATCTGCGCCTGACAGTGAAAGTGATTTGATTTTGCAATTGGAGTCGCAATCGCCGCTGCTGTTGTTGTTGTTGCGAGCGACTTTGAACAATATTTCTGCTTGTTTGCTGATCCGATCAGCCAGCAGCAAAAAGCAAAAAAAATAAAAGCATTTTTATTTCTTATTATTACTCTCGCTTTAACCAAACGAAACAAAACTCCGGCAAAACAATAACGAAAAGTGCAAAGAAAACAGCCACATAAATTGCAAGCAATTTGTAAACGGTATCCTAATAAACAATTTCTTTCTCTTATTCCGCACAGTACTAAACTGCCACTGTGCCCCTAAAAAAAACAAACAAAATTGGATTAATTCTCGGCGTATTTGCGCAAAACTGCAGAGGTAAGATAACCAAATTTGTTGATTAAACTCGTTTTATAAGGCATTCAAATCGACTTTTATCGGTTTTCGCCGCTGCCAGCGATTAAATCATTTGAACGTTGCAACATTCGCACTGCTCACGAACCGCAAAAAAAGAAACTGCTCAGTTATGGTGCAAAAGTAAAGCGTCATTATCTAATAAATCTTACCATATATATATGCCCACTCTGCAAAATGCATAAAACGCAAACCTCATGGCGTGGTCGTGGTCTCTTGCAAAATGTGGAAAGTATTTGCACTTAAATGCTTGCAAAATGCTGGACACATAATCCACCGCAGCCGATTCATCAGGGTGTCCCGTTTGGGGAGTGGTTGTGGTTTCCGAATCACACCTGTAGCAGATATATACTCCGATATCTGGAGTCTGCAAGAATCCGGTGGACAATTGTATTAATTACTCTTCGTGCATGCAAATGTGAAGTGGGGCACAGCTGGCTTGCAAAACAGGAAAATAGTTTATAATTATATTTTCTGTGAGAACAGCACATTTATCATATTTTTTGAAAGCATAATATTTTGAATAGACCAGAAACAAATATTGTAGCAAGGATATCTACTAATTTTGAGATTAAATTACTTTTTTACTTTTATCTTTAAAAAACCTTAAGATAGGTTTAACTACGTTGACCACAAATGGTATTGATTTTATTCATTTACTATTTCTGCAAACATCTGATTTCAGAAATTGTCAACTAATTTGTTTAACCTCTTTTAATTTCCAACTGTAATTTACTTTTAAAAGCCTTAAAAATTAACTAAGGCAAAGTTGTTTTCCCAAAGAATAACACCTATTTCCAATGCATACTTCAAAAGTCATCAGGTTGTGACCCAATAATATGTCATTGCGATAAAACAATGCCAAAATTCGGTCGATTATTCAATGTGTTTCCACATTAACAGCTTGATAATTATTATATAACTGACACAGACTTGGAATAATAAATAGGTTGGCTTGAAAGGGCTGAATTAAAACAAAAACAAAAAAAAAACCATGTCAAGTCGCCAATAAAACAAATAAAAGCCAACGAAATGCAAAAAGGAAAGAAACAACAAACCGGAAAACATAAATACTGAGGCACATACAAAAGTGCGTAAAAGAAGGGCAAACGAAATGTGAAATGAGTCAAAAGGCAGAAAGAGGAAAAGAGGGGCGCATCGCAGCGGCGTCTTAGCCTCAATTTGGTTAACTGCAGCTTGAGCCACAAATTATTTGGCAACGTTTTTATGGCTCCGTCGATGTCTTGTGTTGACTACACAATATACTTTCGTGCCAGTGTCTGTGTGTATAAGTATGACATGAACTTCATTATCAGCAACGTTCAACGCCGACGCTGTCTTTTTTTTTATTTTTTTTTTTTTTGGTAACATCTCTTTACTTTTTTTTTCGTTTTCCTGAAGTGGTTTTATTTTATTTTGCTTTTTCAATTTAGGGCTGGCTTATTGCATAAGCGGAGAAACTCGTATTGCCTGCTCTCTGGAGCATGCTACAATATATATATATATATATATATATATATAGGTGCCATATTTATATATGCCTTGGTTGTTGTGGCTGAGAACTTTCTTTCCAGCAGCCCGACACAAATTACTTAATTTTAGGAGCTGCTGTTGTGGCCTTAAATCCGGTTCGAGATTTGGGACCCTTTTTCATCATGTAATAAAATCCAAAATATACGACCCGAGCGTTGGAAAACAAGTTCCGCCAAATTGTGACCATGGCCATGGATTTCTTGGCTTCATTTGCCTTGCTTTTATTTTCTTTTTTGATGCTTTATGTAAATACTTTTCTCTCTTTCACCTTCTTTTGTGCATTGCTGGCTTATGTAAGCCAATCGAAATGCTTGAAAATTGTTGCTAGCTTTATGCAAATGATTTCTCAATTTTTTGTTTTCATCATTTTTCTTTCTTCGCATCGAGTCCAATTGATTATGCATTCGGGCTGTTTGTTTATCGGCTTGTTGTTGTTAATTGGGCGCTCCGTATTTTTTTATTTTTTTGAGGGGGAGGTGACCGCAGTGGCTACTGGCTATGGGTCGGCTAATTATTTGACTGAGCTTAGGTCGGGGCAAGTTCGTGCCCTGAGTCTTTTGTTTTTATGTGGGTAAGGAGTGGAGGAGGGGATTCCCCTACATTTCCGGATATGGAAACTCTTGCAGCATCTTTAATCCGGGCAAGATTTGTGACTTAAGTTTTTTGTTTTTAGGATGGGTGGATCTCTAGTTCGTTGCCTAAGTCTTTTGTTTTTCTCTGCTTAGAGGGGAATAAACGGCCATATGAATGGTTTTATAGCACGCCACGAGCCATTGGCACGAGATTCTCTAAGAGTTTATTGCGCTTATCTAATCGGACGTTTTAGAGCTCTAACAATCTACTGATTAATATTGCTCATACGCCGTGTGTTCCTGCCACAGTGTTAGTGGCGCTAATTGCATAATCATCACCATTGATATAACGTGTGCGATTTGCATGCAACGCTTCATATATAAACTTATCAGTTTTTGTTTTTGTTATTGCTGTTGCCATGGTCCACACTCGGCCACTTCTTAACACTCGACTGCTGCCGGTGTTGACTTAACACATTCGTAACAATTGCGCAGCAGCCTTGCGTATTGAATATTAATTAACACTCTATGGGTGTGTGTGTGTGGTGTGTGTGTGAAGCAGACGTCACAGGTGCCATCATTTGGCCATCGATTGATTAGGTGGACGGGCGTGTTGAAACGCTCTGGGCTGCGGTTTACAACGGCACTTACCTTACCCAACTCTCGCGGCTCTAATATGTATATTTCGCCTGTCGTCTCCTCTGTTTTGGGCCGCACAAAATGTGCCAATGGCATGACACCGATTTCCACTTAATTTAGCTTTGGCCGGGCCAAGACGAGCGCAGCTGTTTGACCCACTTGAGCGATAGGTGGTGGTGCCAGTGCTAGCTGGTGGTGGGAAAGTCAAATGGGCTTAACCTTTCGTCTTGTGCAAACAATTCGTAATTGCAAATGGTAGCAATTCAAAATAATTGAGCAAATCTATTTTAATTCCATTTGGCCAAGACGACAAAATGGGTGTGGGAGTGGATCGGTGGACGGGAGGGGCTATCAATTTTGTGGCTGCTGTGATTGTCTTTTGATTGCCTGCTTAAATAAATGTAAACGTTTAACCAAGGAAAAGTTGGAAAAACACGAAAATTATGTTTGCGATCGTTTGGCGGAAAAGCACAGTGATTTTTCGATACAATGAATAATATTTTCTGGGGGTGCTCAATACATAAACTATATTCTCTATTAATTTTCAAATTGTTGCTGCAAAAGGCTATTTTATTTTTGTCAGTTCTTCTGTAAAAAAAAATGTAACAGTGACAACAAATTTATTTTGAACACACAATCTTTTCAACTATTTAAAACCTATTCTTGTTTGTTAAGCTAATAATAAAATGATTTATTACTTTAAAAACATTATAAATGTGTTTACCATTTGTTTTTTGGAAATGTAACATTCTGTCGGCAACAAAAATATTTATATTACTATGGCTTTGTACAAGGCGTTGAGTGAAAAGCAACAAATTCTGATTAATGTATAAAATTTATTGTTATGGATATGCATGTTATGCATAGTCATTTTCATTTTCATCATTTCAAGCCATAAAAATAAAGCTTTGTTTACAATTAGTTCAAAGGTATTGTTACCAGCTGGCAGTTTTCACAGCTTAGTTTGTAAGGAGCCGCTAACTGGGATATGGCATGAAAGCAATTTCGGCTGTCTTCTTTGGGTTTTCTTAATTTATTAGAAAAGCGCTGGTCTCCCTCCTCCATAATTTAGGCATTTTCCCCCAATTCAACAAAATGCATAAAAATTTCCTTGAGCCAGCAATGCAGCTTGTCTCGCATTTATTTTATGCGCAACTCATCAGCCAGCGACAAACGGGAGACAACGAAAATGACAACTTTTGGCTGAGCTTTTGTGTTGCCATTGTTGTTGATGTTGCTGATGTTGCTGGCGATGTTGCTGCTGTAGTCATTGCCATTGTCATTCACCGCATTAGCCATTGTCTTCAGTTGCGGGGAGAATTCACTTGTCGTGAATTATGCGTGGCCAGATAAAAGAAAAGTCTTTCGGATTTGAGACGCATAATCGACTGCCCAAATGCAATGAGCAGTGGAATATCGCATCTGCATACGCAACTGCAACCAGTTGCTGCTGTTGCTGATGTTGCAGATGTTGCTGCTGCTGCTGTTGCAGCTGCGGTGGCGCATTTAAAATGCATTTATCTCAATTACGAGCAGAAAAGCAACCAAATCGCTTGTTTACAACGAACTGGAAACGAAATGAACGACGCATTGTTTGCAGCTGAAAAAAACTTTCACTGCCAGCGCCAAACTAAAACAAAAGTAATGAAGTTGCGGGCGGGAGGGATTTGGGGAATCCAAGGTATAGCTCCGAAAAAACAAAAAACCCTTACAGAAAATCCCAGCAAAGTATTGTTAATTAAAACAAATAAACTGAAAGCAGACAGAGCAACGTAAAGCGATTGTAAATTATGCGTAAGAGCCGGAGAAAGAGAAAGAGCCGCAGAAAGCCAGTTTCCGGCGTCCTTCACTCAAGGCCGTTTCCATATGGAGAAGCAGCACGCATGTGCACTCGCATTGTTGCTGACCGATGATGATGATGATGATGATAATGACGATGGGGCAGCTGTCATTTAAGTGCAGTCTTATGTAACCCGATCCAGGAGACCGTTACGGGATGGATTAGCCCGGACTTAGCCTGCACTGCCCAAAAAATGTAAATTAAGATTTGCAACAGTTGCATCACAATGCGTCAGCAAGGCAAAAAACAAAAAAAAAAACAACAAAAAACAAAAATAAACACCATCTGGCAAAACCAGTTGAGTCGCCAAAAAATATTTCATAACAAACATCTATACATAAAGTGTCCGCAAAATGTGTTAACTATTATGCAAAGCTGTCGAAGCGCCGAGTCACGTTTTCGGGAGGCAACTTCCCAGCTTCCTGGTGGAAAATTGGAAAAATCACAGGCCGGCACACCGCAAAATCAAGTTCAAAATGTCAAGTTTGAGCCAAGTTAAAGGAAGCGATCGGCAGATCGGCGCACAAACAAACACTTTTCGCCGAGCAGCTGCTCTCGTGGTGCTTGAACTCGAAATGAAAGTGAAAAGACGCCGACTTCGACTGCACCGCTGTCGAGCAGAGCGAAAAAGCTGGCAAACTCTTACTTTCAAGGCGATTTCTGTATAGCGACTGACCAGGCAGTGCAGCCATACTAACGAGGAGTTCTGAGATTGGTCGACTATAGAGTGCACTCACTGTAATGGACAGGGAAAAGAACCAAGTTCAAGCTAAATAGGAAATCTCCCTAGAACCAAAAAAAACGATTTAGGGATTATTCTAAATTACAATTTTAAATTAAATTTAAATTATATTACATTTTTCTATCAGTGAAATTAAACTAGTTTAGTGGTTCAATTATTATCGCAAATCGTTTAGTGTTTTATTTTACGGGCATATAAAAACATTTTTATTTCAAACCAAAAACATATTTGTTGTGTAATTCATTAAAAACTTGTGGCCAGCTGGTAATTTACTCCTGCTGAATTAACATTATAAGCAAAATAAATCGAACTATTAAAGAAAATGTTAATTAAAACAATATCTACACTCCTTCCAAATGAATTAAATTTGGTAATATTTTTAAAACATCTGAAAACTTAATTGTTGTTAGCAATTGTTGTTAAACATTTACTAAATATTACGTTTTTTTAATTAACTTAATTTTATTTTTCGTAACTTATGTAGTATTTAGTTTTTATTATACCCCAACTTTAAACGCCCCAAATGAAATATGTGCAACTAGGACATTTGAATGCAAGTCATATTAAAATGTAATAAAAAGTACATATTAAAATTTAACATAATCATAGCATTCAATTGTATACAAACTTAACTAATATGCCTTTTAGGCAGACATAGGGTACTGAACTACACCTCAAATTTGCTTTTATTGCGCTTTTTTATTACATCCATTCATTTCCTTCTATCGTTAAACGTAAAAACAAGGCAGGCAAAAAATAAAAAATGCGCAAAAAGTAAAAAAGGGAAATTAAATAAAAACACTGCTAGTTGTCAGGTGCTGATGATGGTTTTTCCAGTTTTCCCAGATGCTTTTATCGCGGCGACAGGTTTCCAAAAACTCAGCTGTGGCGTTTGTGACCGAGGAAACGCGTGTGGCAGTGGCAAGTGCACCTTGCCAGCAACGGGTTTTTTTGTTTTGTTTAGCGTAAATTGATGATTTAAAATTAATTTGCTACGGGATTAATGGGAATTTAATGCGCAAAGCGGAGATTATGCTTTCTGCATTTATGCATTACGAGTTAGCTCCCACCCACTCGTAATTGCCCAAAAATTGAAACCGGTTTTTGGTTTAATAATAATTTCTGTTTATCCGTTGCAGGCAATTAAGGAAGTAATTCGTGGCCCGAGCTTTAATCGTGAACGTTGTCGCGATGCGGTGCAGCATGCAACCACACGAAACCGCTTGAAACGTCGCTGTTAAAGCGTCAACAGCAATTGCCATAATTGCCATTGGAGCAGCACAGTCCAATAACCGCTGGACCCGCACACACACACCACACACACTACACACCCATACCCAAGCACCCCAACCCATCCCGGCACCCGGACCAATTCGGCATCGAAATCATCGAAACTGGCATCCAAAACCCGCCACACGAGCTGAGCTATCGGCGGCAGGCACACAGATTGCCGCAAATCCAGCTGAATTGTAACAGAGCCGCCGCAACGCGCCGGAAAATCGAAAAATCGGAAAATCCGAAGTGCCGAGACCAAGACCAAGACCAGACCAAAAAAACCAGTGAGGAGAGAGATCAATGAACGCGGCACGCAGCTGACAGGCATTCGGTTGGATATCCACTTTTCAGCAGCCAGCAGAGCGTAAGAAAAGCGAAACGGACCAACTTCGCTTTGCTTTTGGGCGGCGATTCAGCATTCAGCGTTCACCGATCAGCGTTCAAGTTCAGGCCGGCGCCAAGCAGGAAGTGGTGCGGCTGCACCTTAATTGGAGGCAGAGCCAGTGTCATTACCACCAGACAACCACCATTCACCGCCGCTCATCCTGCTCGATGTAAGATGTTAGTATTAGCCAGCAACAGCCGCAGTACTAGCCTCAGCCGGAGCAGCACACGCAATAGCTGGAGATGGAGCCGACTGGCGTTGGCGGTTAATCTGTTCGCCTACTGCTGTTGCGCCTCCTACGCGGTGGCCACGCCCACCACGGCAGTAACCACGGCCGCCCTCCTGTCGGGCCACCAACTCCTGCCCTGGCAGACATCTGCGGCGACGGCGGCGGCCACCACGCCCTCCACCGCCCGCAATCTGTATGCCCCCTACCAGAGCTTCAGTCGGCAGGACGACATCAGCTTCAAGGATGTGCGCCAGCGCAGCGATGGCACGGTGGTGCAGTCCTTCGGTTCCTATCGCACCGCTCGTCAAATGGGTGGCTTTCCCAGCGCCCAGCGGCGTTCCGATGCCGCCGTGGAGATCGTTCCGGCTCCATCGGTGGAGCTGCCCCAGAGCGAACTGATCACGGTGCCCAGGCAGTTGGTGCCCACCATGCCGGAGAATGTGACGCGTCAAGGAAGGCGGCGCAACTACATGTACATACCGCTGCAGACGGAGGGGGAAAATGCAGGATCGCTACTCCAACTGCGTCCCAGCCGGAATGCCACTCTGTCCGCATTGGGTCCACCTGCCGATGGAGTGGCCGCCGTGGCCCATGAATTCGGCGCGGAACTGGCCACGCAGGGTAGTCCGGAAGAGCAGCCACTCGAACTGGAACTGGGTCCCGATCGCACCGAGCGCAGTGATCTCTTGGCCGCCGCCAGCTCCACGGACAAACTGGAGTATGCGGAGCCGGAGAATACCAGTCGACGAGTGGGTTTCCAGTTTCCCAGCTACAGTTTGAAGCCAGCCAGTCCCTTTCATCCGCAAGCCTATCGGGAGGATAACCCCATCTTCGGAGAGACCAGTGCCGGTGGCTATGAACCCCAGCCGTTCAGCGAGGATGCAGCTGCTCCTCCTGTTCCGCCACCCACGCAGTACGAGCAGCACGAGACACGTCACACCCGCCAGCTGTACTTCGATGCGGACACGGCATCCTCCAGCTTCGAGTTCCCCGGCCTGGTGAGCAACTCCAAGCCACATGGGCTGAAGCTATACCGCGACGATGTGACCAAGTTTGGGGACATCAATGGACCGATCACCGCCTTGCCGCAGCAGCGACCGCAACGCGGCTTCTACTTCGGCGACACGGAGTTCCGAACGGGACCACCACCCTCTCCAGTCCGCCAGTTTGGGCCGCAGAAGAACTTCCAGGAGTACGTGGGTCCCAGCGAGTATCAGGGATCGCGCAAGAGCCGCTACTACCCGTACAAATCCTCGCGCAGTCCTCGCGTGGTCTTCCCCACCAACGACAATGTGGGCACCACCGGACCCAGTGGTCCCGCCGGCAGCAGCGGACCCTCCGGAAACGGGGTTTACTTCAGCGATAACATTGCTTTCAGGTGGGTACATTTAGCATTAATATCAAAAAAGAAAGAAATGTAGCTAGATGTTCAGTAAGCCGATGTTTATGTACAGATTAGCTCGGCTAATGCACTTGATAACGACTGCCGGTTTTTTTTTGTTAGAAAGTTGCAATTCGTTTCTAATTTTTTGGATTTCCTTATAAAAATATGCCTAAGGTTTACAAATATGTCTGTTTCTCATTGCCAAGTTCTAAAAAAAGATATTAAGAACATTTTATTTCTTTTTCTTTATAAAAAGATGATAAAAAAATATAATTTATTTCGTTTTCCAATTTTTTATCCCAGTTTTAAAAAGTCTATTATATCGGGTTTGGTTTTTCTTTCCGAAAAAGCTTAAAAAGGTTATACGCTTACCATCTTTTTCTTAAATTTTTAATTAAAGAAATGATTTGGTTTTCGTAAGTAATTTACTTCGTCTTTTATGGTTTTTAAATTTTTAAAATCTTTGATCAACATTAAATGTATTTAAATAAGTTAGTGTAGTCGTTTACACTTTATATATTATACGATGACACTATAATTCGAACCAGATAAGGATAAGTTAAGATAAAGACCTCTATAGTTTTTTCAGGAAATTACATATTTTGTTGTAAATAACAAAACATATTAAAGAAACCACACATGTATTAGTTCTAATTAGCTCAACTTATATTGTTCGGAGTCTCTTTCCAAAAGCTAACCATAGCATCCAATCTCCTCCTTCTCAACAGGGACCAGAACTTCGGCATCAACGAGCTGGCCGCCGTGCAGGATGTGCGGAACGACTACAGTCTGCAGGAGCTGGACAGTGCCTCGGAGGCGACCAGCAGTCCCCAGTCGGCGAGTACGTTCAAGGAGAAAGGTAAGTGCCTGCCGCAACCGCTCCTCCGACTCGACCCCCTCCCCGCATTCGGTAGGGCTTAGGAAGGGGCTTCAGTCAGCTGCTGGGAAACTGCTTGCACTAGGCCACAATACAACCTCCCCCCCCCACCCCTTAAAAAGAAACCCACACACACAGAGAACACACCAGATTCCCATTTATTCCCAACCACAACAACACGAGAACCAACCGATTGCAACTCCGATTCCCATTCGACAGTCGACATCACTACGGACACGGAGTGCCAGCACCGGGGCGGTACGTGCGAGTTCTTTTTGGGCTGCTGGCTCTCCGGCGGCCTCATTCAGGGCACCTGCGACGGACTGCTGAGGGGCTGTTGCCACCGCACGGCCAAGTCGGCCAATCTGGGCAGCTCGGACTTCGTCGGCAATGCCGTAGATCTGACCGATCTGCCGCAAAAGAACTACGGACCGGTCAACAACGAACCCAGTGAGTGTGGCAGCCTCAGCTCGAACGCAAGCCAAACCAACTCCAAACTCAAAACTCAAAACTCAAACTCCAAGCACGTGCACACTAAAACCCAAATTACAAAATACCAAATACCAACAAAAATATATAAATAAAAAGCGGTTGAACGAAATAGTTGAGAAATAATTTGCATGCCCACCTCTAACAATTTACGTATATTTTGTAGTTCGTTTTGTTATGTAGTTATGCACTCGTAATTCGCATTTGTTATTTGTTACACTCTTGGGTAGTTTTCAGTGCCTAATTAAGCCGCAATCTGTGCAACTATTTGGGCCTAGATGTATTTGCTGGGATGCCTATAACACACGCCACTCAACCAAAAACCAAAAACCAAAAAAACCACCCGCGAAGGAGGCTCAATCAAAAGAAAGGCTGAGCACAACACAACACAAAAAAAAAGAAAAAAAAATAAAAATATATAAGTTTAATTGCCCGGCATGAGCATGTTAATTACCACAGCACGCTAATGATAATTAAGCCATATATTACACATAGCTTAACGGCATTACGCTCCATGTCCAGACCCCGACCAAACCGAGACCCCAAATCCCATCAAGACGCGACGACGACGACTCGACTCTAGAAAGCTGATCTGAACCCGGCAGCTGCACGTTGCCCGCTTGTTTGGCTAATTGCTTGCTTGGTGGTCACCCTCTGTTGTTAAATGCTTCACTAATCCAATCCCGAAAATCCCTTAAATGCTAAGAGGTCCTGGAACTACACATATGATTTGACTTTAATTTGCCCTTTACTTTTCCAGGCTGCGGCATTTCGCTGGCCAAACAAACGGCCCAGCGGCGCATTGTGGGCGGCGATGATGCGGGCTTCGGTTCCTTCCCGTGGCAGGCCTACATCCGCATCGGATCCTCCAGGTGAGCATCATCGGGGTTGACTTGCTCCTTCTTGTACTCACACTCCCCCTTGCCCCCTTGCAGATGTGGAGGCTCGTTGATCTCGCGGCGCCACGTGGTCACCGCCGGTCACTGTGTGGCACGGGCCACTCCGCGCCAGGTGCACGTCACCCTGGGCGACTACGTGATCAACTCCGCCGTGGAGCCCCTGCCCGCCTACACCTTCGGCGTCCGGCGGATCGATGTGCATCCGTACTTCAAGTTCACGCCCCAGGCGGACCGCTTCGACATCTCCGTGCTGACGCTGGAGCGCACCGTGCACTTTATGCCACACATAGGTGAGTTTCCTTAAAAAATAGTTATTAATATTTAAAAATACAAAATTATATTAGCATAACGTACCTTCTTATTGTTGTTTGAGACTAAACTGGTTTTTATGCATTAAAGTCACAAATTAAACTCCTTATTACTCTTGTCTGCAAAGCGTATAAAAATTAGCCGGATTGGAAAACAGATTGAACTCATATAACAATTATTTTCGGCTCTTGTAATTCAGTGTTATTACACATCGATTACCATTGAAAGAAAAACTTGGTTAATGAGTAATAATAACTTAATGGCTTATAAAATTCTCTGAAGATTATGAATCTATAAAGCTTTAATTAAATAGGTTGTTCCGTAAGTTAAAATGTTCCTTAGTCTTATTGCTATACTAACGCCTAATTCTTATCGGATAATAATTTTTAATGGTTAAGATTTGTTTTTAACTTTAAATGTATGACAGTTCAAGTTAACAAAAATTTTCCAATGCAAACAGTTTCAATTTAAAATGTTATTTTTGCTACTCATTTCAATCTACTAATTGAATACGGAGCCTTGGGTGGAACAAGTGTTAATAACTGATACAATCACTTTTATTACTTGTCCCCTATTTTTAGATTGAAAGTAAGAAAAGGTGATAAATATATTAAGAAATTTATAATTATAATTTATAAGCTTATGGATAAGCAAAATATCTATTTTCGAGTTACAAACTAAGTAGTAATGCCCTGATATAATTATTATTTCCAGCTCCCATCTGCCTGCCGGAGAAGAACGAGGATTTCCTGGGCAAGTTCGGCTGGGCCGCCGGCTGGGGAGCTCTGAATCCGGGATCTCGGCTGCGACCCAAGACGCTGCAGGCCGTGGATGTGCCGGTGATCGAGAACCGGATCTGCGAGCGCTGGCATCGGCAGAACGGCATCAATGTGGTCATCTACCAGGAGATGCTGTGCGCGGGATACCGGAACGGGGGCAAGGACTCGTGCCAGGGCGATTCGGGAGGACCCCTGATGCACGACAAGAACGGGCGATGGTACTTGATTGGTGGGTGTTGAACGCAAGATGATTCCTAAAGCATCTGATAACCTATATTCCATTGATCTCTTCCAGGTGTGGTCTCCGCCGGTTACTCCTGCGCGTCCCGCGGCCAGCCGGGGATCTATCACAGCGTCAGCAAGACCGTCGACTGGGTGTCCTACGTCGTCGGACTCACGATGAACATCTAGGGACGACGACGACTCTAACTTATTCTCATCGCATTCGCATTAGCATTCGCACCTGCCTGCTAAGTGGGCCACAGATTGTTTTGTACATAACTCACTTCATTCTGCTCCCAAATCCGACTTCGCTTCCACTCCGATCCGCGTCGACTTAATTTATGGTTACACAAGAAATATATATATATATATATTATTATAATTTAACAAACAAATTAGCGCAGTACAATTTAGCAATTAGGATTGGCTGTGTGTGTCTGCAAGATACACACATGTGCGATATATTTGCAAACACCCTAAAAAACTTTAAATTAATTATAACTGATAATTATGGTTTAATTTACTTAGTCATATGCGCTGTTATGTAATTTTAAAACTATTTATGAACTACATTTCGTGTGTAAATAAATTATACAAATGTTGAAATGAATTCGAACTTGCCAAGCGTTTATTAATCGTGCAAACAAAGTCCAAATGTCATTTAAATCTTTTTTTTCTCTACTCGTTGCTGTTGTAGTTGCAATTGTCTTGATGTTCCGGAATTGTGGAATTTACTTTTGGATCGGCAGACGGGGCAGATAGACCTGCTGATAGGGAACCCCAGCCGCGGTCCACGCTTGCTCGGCATCCTGATAGTAGAACCCGCCCATGTCCCCACTCTTGGACTGCTGCTCCATCACTCGAAATAGGGTGAAGACCTCGTGGTAGATCTTATAAAAAATAACTGCCCGAAAATGTACACATTAGCAGAGTGGGATCTTTGGGTCTATAGCATACCTACCCAGTACAAGGGTGAACACCAGAAGACACATTAGAAAGCTCGAAAGGTCAATAAACAGACCTGCGGTCGCATAGAAAACCCCCAAATAAAGACCAAAGCCAAAAATAACGCCATGATAGATCAACCACGGGTACATCAGACAACTAGAGTCCTAAAAGAGAGGGTTTAAATTATGTTAACTTATATAATAGTACTAATTAAAGAGAAAATATACGCAACACCATCCAAAAACAAAGTAAAAATACGGTATCAAATGTTTCTTTTTATAATAAGATGGTTTAAAGGCAGTTCTTGGTGTTCTTAAGTATATATGATTACTGAATATTAGATTGACTGTACACTCATACCAAAATTAACCCTAAATTTTAGGGTAAATTTTCTAAAATTAAGGACGTTCCTTTCTAAAATCTAAGGCAAAGAGCCCTAAAAACAAGTACAACTTTTCTAAAAAATAAGAAACATATTTCTTAAAAGTAGGGCATCTAACCATACATTTTAGAGTATTTTTCTAAAAATTAGAATATAGAAATTCTTTCTTGGATTTAGGGCGAGTTAAGTTTATGGCGACAATTTCTACATTTGAGAAACACTTTCTTGTTTTTAGAAAAGTTTTTTTGTTTTAAGAAAAAAATTCCTTGAAAATAGAAATCTTTTCTTGGATTTAGAAAAAATAAAGTTTTATGGCGAATTTCTAAAATTTAGGGTTAATTTTGCAATGATTGTAAGAAACATCTATCCATTTAACTCACCCGGGCGATACCTATTAGCAGGAGCAGACTGACTCCCATGTTAATCAGCGACATTCCATAAACAATAGTGCTAAAGATGGTCAACACTGGGCAACGACCAGAAAATCGGGGATTAGTGCCTCTAAACCTAGTCTCCAATATCGGATGACAATACTCACAATTAATCAGAGCCTGCTGCTCTGTAACCGGAACCAAGTTCAAGGGCCATTGCTTGAGCAGCAGCTCGATGTCCGGCTGCAAGTGGATGGTCAGCACGGAGCTGCCCAGGATGACGCTGGCGATGATCACGCCCAGCCAGCCAAGGATGAGGACATTGTACTTGAGGTTCTGGCACTGCACATACGAGATGCTGTGGCTGGCGACCATCGCCATGGTGGATGCGGATCTCTTACTGCCAGGATGCGGCGGATCGTTGGGGGCCATTGTCACCGTTTGTTGGGGGTCAACTTAACGTACGTTATGCCGGAATCTGCTCTTCTTGGGCTTCGTTTTTGGGGTTTAGTTTGTGTTGCTGTTTGTGTGTTTGCAACAGAACAAACAACGATGAACTGAGAGCCAGGTGATAGGCTACAAGGTAGCAGGAAAGTTAGAAATCAGAGCCTACTGTGTGTGTTATTGGGTGAAGGTATTTTTCACTACAATCCTAACAAGTTCTTATATAACCACGATGTATTTCTATTACCAGAAATGAAATGACAGCGTGAACAATAAGAAAAATAAATAGTTGGCAATCATTCAAAAGAAATTCAAATTAATTTCTAGACTCCACGATAAATCTAAAGAAAGTTTAAAGAATTTATTTATTTCCTAACACTTAAAACTTTATTCTCACTTTTATACTCAAAATTACTTAGGAGAGTGACACCCAAGAACCCCACTTAATATGTTAATCCCACACAACTTCGCCCAGCTGGCGACAAATTAGAAAGTTATATAAATAAATGTGTGGACCCCAATTCGGTCAGTGGTTCTCCTTTGTCTAGGTGGCCTAACCCAAAAACACTCCGATTGCCGCAAGAGAACTGTTCCCATTCCGGCGAGATATGCCAGCGGTTGTGGCAATTATGTCGCATAAAATAATTATAACAGACTGGGAGAACATTTCCTGCGCCGCTGGCGGCGTCATCAGCATTTCGTAATAATTAGTAAAGATGAAGAAGATCGGTGGTAGCAACTGAAGCGGCAGCAGCAACACTAACAGCAACAGCAGCAGCAGCAACAACTCAACCCAGCAGCAACATCAACTGGCGACAGCAGCAACACAAACGAGAACCAAGATCAACCTGTTGCTGCGTCTTGGCTAATGGCGTGAAGTTAGTTTGCGTTTGGCCAGCGGCTCGTGCGGTTGTGGCTTATAACTCCATCTCGATCTTTAAAAACCAAAAGAATAGTTCTCGAAAACGGAAAATGTGTGAAACTCGGGTGCGTGGCTGCTGGGAAAAGGAAAACTGATGGAAAACTGTGCCATCGAGACGGCCATTCAGCGAATTGGCACAGTTCCCATTATGAGTGTTATATAAATATCCATTAACGTCCGACCCATTTGCAAGCGACCCCGAAACTTGTTCGCCTATCAAGGACACACATCTCTTTCACTGGAGAAGATCGCTTGGCTGTGAGTCACCCAGACAGGCCCATAAACAGCATTGGCAGCGTCTTCTAGTAAAAGTGGAGCAGCAATAATAGGAAATGTAAGAAGAAAACGGCAGAAGTCAGCTCAAAAAGTGAATAAGAAATTGTCATGCTTTCATTAGCAACAAAAGCGTTATAGCCCATTCCAATGAAGTGAAGTGAAGTGAGAATTGTTACCCCTTGAACAAGACATAAAGATGCAGTTGCTGCTGTGGCTGTGCCTGTGCCTCCTGCTCCTCTGCCACCTTGGCCCCGCCCAAGCCAGTGAGTAGATCGTATATCGATTCTTTGCACCTTTAATGATCCCAATCCCGATCCCCTCCAGACATCCTGAACACGCTGCTGGGCGTGCCCGCGGAATGCGTCCACCAGAGCGGCGTGTGGCCCTGCAAGCTGAGCTTCTCCTGCTGGCTCCAGGGTGGCAAGCATGCCAAGGGCTGTGGCAGCAACAAGTGGCTCTTCAGCTGCTGCGTGGCCGATTCACAGCACCAGCTCCAGATGCAGCTGCAGCATCACTCCCCCTCCCCGCTGGCCAACCTGGTGGACTACGGCAAGCTGAAGCTGAGCCTGAACAGCCTGCCCAAGCGCATCATGCTGCGCCGACGTGACGACAACGAGCTCCTCGGCCTCAAGGTGGGTCGCAGTCGGGAATAATTGAGTTATTGCCACTGCAGAGCGGCATAATTGAGCAATTTCACAGGCAATTGTCAGACAGGCGGGATTTAGATCATTAAAGCTGGATCAAGGACTGCTACTCCTCCTAGAGATCATTTATTAAATCTTCGGCACAAAAACTTGTTTGGCTAAAAAACCATTATATCGGGAATTACATACATCCTTGTTTAAAAACAAGAAATATAAGCAAGCTAATCTTATGGTTGGTTCTATCTTCTATTCGAAATTGTTGGTTGATTATATTATTCACATTTATTGGGATCGACGAGTATATGTTCAAAAACTAAATTAAAAACCTTTAAATGTTTTTAATGCCCAAAAGCCCGAGAAAAATAAATTTTAGTTTCGGTTTTTTGATCAAAACCTTGGGAAAAAATGTGTTAATATTTGAATGCCATATCTCATTGAATTCGTAATAAAAGTTTCAATAGATTGGCATTCACAGCTTACAAATTTCATTTTGGTCCAATTTTCACCAAAAATCATAAAGAAAGCCCTTATAAAAAATGCAAACATTAGTCAAAAAATGTTTTTTCCAAATTAACCCGAAATTTATAGATTAAGTCCTTGGCAACAAAAAACAGCCGTTCTTTTGGTTTTGAGTCGTATTTTGGCTAAGTTAAAACAAAAAGCACTGAAACATCTACTCGAGTTTTGGTTTTTATCAAACTTACTCTAATTCCACAAGCGACTACTTGGCAATCCAATTTAAAATTAATTAGCTTAAATTATATAGTGTTTAGTTCGAACAATCTTTCTTGCATTTCCGTAGCAACATAGAAAGGAAAGGTTGGGAAAGGAAGCCACTCCCCAATCCAACTAGTATAAGTAAAGTTGTGGTCTGAAAAGTGGAAAAACGAATTAAAAAAAAACCTTTTATGTAGGTTAATGGAAAATCTTAAATTTTATATTAGTTAGTGAAATGTTAATTGCAAGAATTGTTCACCTCTCTCCAAAACCATAAGAGACTTTTTGATCACAAATAGGCAAAAAGGTTATTCTCAGTTAGCAAAGATTTGTATGCACTTAAGTATGTTACATAAGTACTAGGGCTAATCCTCTTGCAAAGCTAGTACAAAAGCTAATACAACATTATTAACAAAATTGTTCACAGCCCGAGTGTGGCTTGCCACGAACGGCGCAGAATACGCTGCAGAAGCGCATTATCGGCGGTCGTCCGGCGCAGTTTGCGGAGTATCCGTGGCAGGCGCACATCCGCATTGCGGAGTATCAGTGCGGTGGAGTGCTCATCTCGGCCAATATGGTGGCCACTGCCGCCCACTGCATCCAGCAGGCCCAGCTGGCGGACATTACAGTGTATCTGGGTGAGCTGGACACGCAGGATCTGGGCCAAATCCACGAACCGCTGCCCGTGGAGAAGCACAGCGTGCTGCAGAAGATCATCCATCCGCGCTTTAACTTCCGCATGACCCAGCCGGATAGATACGATTTGGCCCTGCTGAAACTGGCCCAGCCGACCGCCTTCACGGAGCACATCCTGCCCATCTGCCTGCCGCAGTACCCCATCCGCCTGATTGGCCGGAAGGGTCTGATCGCCGGTTGGGGCAAGACGGAGGCGCACATGGGCCACGCTGGCACCAACATGCTGCAGGTGGCCAGTGTTCCCATCATAAGTGAGTTCTTTTGTAGTACTTCTCCCTTGATTTTAGTAATGCCTCTTATTTCAGCCACCTTGGACTGCATTCGCTGGCACGAGAGCAAGCAGATTAATGTGGAGATCAAGGCGGAGATGTTCTGTGCCGGTCATTCCGATGGCCACATGGATGCGTGTCTGGGTGAGTTCCTTAATTTCTGCCATAATATATTTAAATAATAAATTTCTTAGTCCAAATTTTGAAGAAAGGTCAATTTGATGTCAGTAAAAGTAATATAATAATACAACAAAGCATACTTTTAGGCTGTACTTTAGTAAATTTCTGTTGAGTTCAAAATATGATAAATTGGTTGCTTGTACCAAAAGTTTAAAAGCAGCTATGGGACAATTATTTCAATGTACCAAATCATTTAAATAAACAATACATTAAAAAGTCTATATACCTAATTATAGTATAACGTTAAATTTAATTTAAAAAACTTTTTTTAAAATTTAATACAAGCATTATTGAACATAATTTCTAGTAGACTTCAAAATAAAAAGAGTTTAAAGAGCAAGTAATTTATTTAAATTAGCGACTTAATTAAATTCCTAAAAAAAATAAATATATACAACCTAATATAAAACACAAACAAAAAATATATAATACGTAACTTCAACCCAAAATATAACAATCTTTAAACAAACATAGTTAAAGGCCCCTTAGATAGTAATAATCCCTTACATGTTAGTTCTAGTTTTATAAACTATTTTATCATTTATAATATATAAATAAATTACCAATTTTATTTTAATACTTCTAACGAACACCCAATTTGTAATACAATAGTTATAACTAATATCACACACTTATTATACTTTTCAGGCGATTCAGGAGGTCCACTGGTGATCAAGGAGCGCGGACGCTTTGTGCTTGTAGGAATTACCAGTGCAGGCTTTGGCTGCGGAGTAGATCATCAGCCAGGTGGGATTCGGGAACCTGTTATCTACCAAAAAACTAAAAATGTAATATTTCTTTTTACAGGCATCTATCACAACATTCAGAAGACTGTGAGGTGGATACAGGAAGTGGTGACACGCAACGAGTTATAGCTGCAGACGACCCTGGAAGTCCCCTCCGAACCTTTGGCAATGCAACCCATCTCATTAGTTTACGGCTCGTAGCATTAGGCAATGGCAATGTGCAATCCGCCGCCAGAGACACAATATTTACTAGATTTAATAAACAATACAATTAGCTAATTGTAATTTCGTTTGCCATTTGGGGGAAGTGGGCTGGAGACCGACCTTGAACGCCACCCGCCGCCAAAAAAAGAGAAAACCGGGCGGCCCAAACAAACGAGCCTCTTGTTGTGGGTTATGTCACTGGCTGTGGCCTATTTGGTGGAGTGCCACAAATGGCACAATCCCTAACTGCCAGGCGGTAATTTGTACATTAGGCACATTAAGACCAGGCAGCCTGCGTTGCCCAATGTTGTTGCGCAGTGCAATTGCTGCTGCTACTGCTGCTGCTGTTGCTTTTGGGATTGCTGTCGTGCTGCACCGCAGCAACATACGTATTTCGGTGGGCGGTGGCAATGAAATCGAAAATGTGTGTCATTGAATGGCCAATAATTATTGACTGGTAATCATTGGGGCCCCCGGCTCGAAAGCTTCTTTGTGCCGAAAGCAAGTGTCACGCTTGAGATAAAGTCCCCATGTTGCTGAGTGGAATTTTCCGGCTGCAATTTGTTCGGCAATTGTTGGTTTTGCTAAAACACCAATTTGTGTTTGTGAGGGAAAACGCGACTTCCTCTATGGAATGGTGAAGGTAGAGAGGCGCGAGTAAGCAAAGAAATTGGATATTAGTCATGGAGACAACACCAGCGACAGCGGCAACATGCAATTGCCAGTTGAGCGACAAAACTCGTTGCCTTGGCCACTTTCGTTTTCAATGCGGGTCTCTCGTCGTCTTGGATTGGATTGGACTGAGCTGGCCGGGCTTTTCTCTCCGCCGCTCCGCTCTTTGGTGACTATTACTCAATAGTCGGCGCTCGGCACGCTGCGTACCGCTCAGCAGTCCGTTGGCGGTGTTGATGGCATTTTGATTTTGAATTTGTCAGCCAACTGTTTATTAAGTGTTTCGACGCGACGGCACACTGTTCGCGAACTGCGGCTGCATTTGGGCGACGCGAGACCGCAGAAAACGGAGTGTGTAAAATATAAAGATACGCTCTGAAATATTGCCAAAGCCAGAGCCGCGAAAAAAAAAAGAAGAAGGTGGAGAAAATTGTGAACTTAATTCCATTTACTGGGCCGCACTCCTCGACATTTCGGCCTGCTATGCAAACGAGGCGCGATTATTCAATCAAAAACTCGCGCCGCTACGTGAATTAAGTGAAACACAATTGCAGAAATCAGTGACAGGCGCGGCAACAACAAGTGTAAACAACAACGAAAGTATTGCAAAATGCGCTCGCCGCAGCAACTGTTGTTGCTGATGTTGCTGCTTGCAACAGTGGTCGCTGCTGCTGTTGCTGGCCACAGCAATTACAATTCGGTGTACAACGAGGTGATTCCGCCGGAGCTTAAGCAGGCCATCAATAAGGAGCTGCCCAAGGAGGCCAAGTTCTTCGATGAGCTGGACTGTGAGTATGCCCCTCCCTCTGCAGTCAAGTCGAATCGAGTTCGTTGCCTAAGTCTTTCGTTTCGCCTTACACAATTTGCATATTAGTTAACACGCCATGCTTAACCTTGATCTTCGTCAAGTTCGGCCCCGATTCCCAATCGAGGCAATTGAGAAACCCTTTTTAAAAATTGGACTTGGGCCCCGGCGAAAGTTGAGCATTCCGTTCTTGGGCAGCCAATTCATCTTGTTTAATTGGACTTTCCAAGAGAAAGAAGCGAAAGCCAATTAAGACCGAGCTTAAGGTGATTACACATTAACATAAAGGCCCAAACTGCGAGATGTAGATCCACAGAAGAAAGGCCGCGTTTTTGGGCAACTGTGAATGACTATTGAAACGCTGGCCAGCCGGGCAAAATATTATAAATCAAATGCAAGCGTGTGGCGGCTGCACAAGTTCAATGGCAGCTGCTGCCGCCACGGATATATGTAATATGAGTACGGTACGAGTACAAGTACGAGTACGAGAAAAGCAAAAGTGTTTCCAGATACCGATACACAGACAGGAAAATCAACTGCAATTAACTTCAATTGCACACTGGCAGTATTCGAAAGTGTTAACAGCAACCGCCGTGAGTCGGCCATTTTCCCAAAGATTATAGATTATTTGGTTTGGCCTTTTATGTAAGCAGAAACCTTGGCCAAAAAACCAAAACCAAAAAAATAAAGTCCAATTGAAGTCGAGCAAATTGATGGCTCGGCAACATGTTGCTGCTCGGTTCGCTGGCAACATCGCCGCTCTGCTCTGTTTTTATTTCGACGAAGTTGCTCTGCAAGTGAAATGGCCAACAGCGGCTTGTCTTCGGCTCTTCGGCTGCATTTCGGCCATGGTAGCTCGGCTCTTGGCTTGGCGGCCGCAAAAGCTTGGCTTAGTTCTGAGCCGATTTTCCCGACGCGCGGTCGCCTTTTCTCGCTCCTCGCCGACTGTGTGCGCATACGCATGAAAGAAAGATAATTCCAGGGGCATATAAAAGTGAAGCGGAGATTACGATTTTCTTTTTTCGTGCCGTCGAAACTGCGCATGCGTGAACCGCGCTCAAGAAAGCGACCGATGAAAACGAAAGTGAAATCCTTGGTGAACTAGTGGCAGGACTGCAGCTGGTCGCGATCGACTTGCAGTGACAAATCAATCATAAGCCAGAAAGCGAAAGTGCAGCTACCCCAACGAAAGTGAAAGTCCGTGTGGAGAACCCCCCTTTCCATACGTTTAGCTGCCATGTTGCCATTGCCCCCACACTCCAAGGACACCTGGCTGCGGCTGGTGATCCTGGGTGTGCTGGTGGTGAGTGCAGCGGATGGCCTGGGCTATCCCAGTGCCCAGCAGGAGCACGACATGCTCATCCTGGACGCCCTGTCCCGACGCAGTGGAACCGGATACTACGGCGAGAACAGCGTGATGGAGATGCTTTCCCGAAGTACTTAGCCCCGACCAATTTGACTTGACTCAGACAAGCCCCAACCCTCCGCCCACCTCTTGACTAATCTCGTTCCCCCACCGCCCCCTGTCTTTACAGTGATACCGCAGTCGTGCCGCTTTCGTGGCCACAAGTTCGAGTGCGGCCTGTCCATCTCATGTGTCTTGGGCGGCGGCAAGCCACTGGATCTCTGCTCCGGCGGCATGATCTGGTCGTGCTGCGTGGACAAAGATCTCGACGCCGAGGAGAGTCCGCATGCCGCCCCGGTCAACAACACAAGTGAGTATCGCCCCCCCCTCCAAGTGCTTACCCCATTCCGATTCCCCAAAAACCAGACAAACAGTTGATTCTGAAAGACATTTCGCCTCCTGCTTTCCCCGCGCCATTCCCTCGAATCGCAAATTGCTGCGCTTCGAGTTATGCAACTCGGCTTCGTATAATAGAGCAATAAATTAGCTTGCATTTCGAAAATGACAACAAATTGCTCTGCGCACAAGTACACAAAGTATTACCTTTGGGCTTAGTCCGGTAACTCAGCTAAATAGCAACAAACCTGGTTTTCCAAATGGATAATACATTGGTGATAGCTGCAGAGAGTTTGGTATCCTTCTAGGCCTTGGAAACTAAGCTTTCTTTAGTAGTCAACATATTTATAACATTTTAGGGTATTGCTAGGATAATTGCTTTGGATTTTTTTATAAGAATTCTTTAGCTGAAGATTATTAAAACTAAACTACTAACAAAGTGTGTAAACTAATAACCATCGCTTTACGTTCTCTTTCATGTTTAAATTGTGTATTTATTTATTTTAAAAGGCAACTAAGTTTTTGAGATCAGTTTTTTGTTGAAGTCCAAATTTTTGATATTTTGTCTGCTATTTCTAATAGATCCAATCAGAGTTTCATAAAAGATAAAAAAATTATAAGAAAAATGTAAAACAACAAACTACTGCATTGATGCTGATCAAGGATACCCATATTTTTCATATACGGAAAAGTCTTCTTCATCTTGCTACAGAATTTACTCAAAGTTTTCACAAAAAGGGCGGAAGTACAAAGCAGAATTTTGATTATATCTTTCGATCTTTTAGAAACCGTTAAAAATGGGGTTTTTAATGAATAAGCTTTTTTCTTTATGACCTAGTGACCTACAAAATAATTAGATTTTAGACACTCAGTGCTTTTTGTATGGGAAAGTGTAAATACCAGTCCCAAAATGTGGGAAATTTTCATACCGGAATTGAAAATTAGGGCAAAACAAGATAGTTCATAATATATTTTGTGAATAAAATCATTCATTTCTTGTCAACATTCACATAATTTTAATTAACATTAGATGATGTTATTAAATTCGCTAATATTACCTATTCTCTATTCATATCTATTCTATATTTTCGAACGTATTCTTCATACGTTCACATTCCTAAAACCAACTTTAACGAGTAGCCGCTGGTTTATGGATCAATTGGTTTGCCATCAAGTGCATTGGTTATATCGTAATCGCAGTGGATGCAATTACCAATTCGGCAATAAGTGCAGCAAGAAGACCTACGAGAAGAGGCAGAGCCACTTACTATATATTATGCCACACACGCATGAGTATGGCCAACCAAGTTTTGTTTATTTGGCTACTGTGAGTTGCTGTTTTCCTTCTTCAGCTGTTCCGCAGCTATTTTGTTGTGCTCTGTTTAATTTTCTAGATTTCTGCCTTCTTTTTTCGAATGCGCACGTTACAAACATAAAAGCAACCTGAACAATAACAAAGCATTACAACATGTTATGAATAATTCTTAGTGGAAAATTTTGTTTTCCACCGCCTCTCTCTCTTTCTGCCCCCTTTTTTTCGGACTCACATCATTCTCGTCTTCAACCTTTTTTCTTTTACCGCAATTTAACTTAATTTTGAGAGTTTTTTCCCCCACTTTTCGGTTAAACATTTCCTCGAAGCCCACAAAGAAGCGGGTTCTGCGTGCTTTCTTTGGTAGTTCATGTGTAAAGTTTTCCCAAGACATCTGGCGACAATGATAAAGCCGAAAACCAGAGTCAACGTCAACCCCGAAATGGGCAAAACTCACTTGCGGAAATAAACGAAGGTGAACGTTTTCGCATTTAAAAGTGAAATTTTTGGTTTTCTTTCTTTGTTTCAATTCGGCTGGGCACCCTGCACCCTCAATCCCCCCCACCCCACCCCTTTTCGAGGGTTTTATTATTTTGTTTGCTTTCAAATGTGGGAAAAATCACAGCGCCAAAGTTACGGCATAGCCGAGCTCCTCGAAAGTGTTAATCAAGTCATGACGCCGTTCTGTGTCTCCCCCGAAATGGCTTTCGGATTGGTTTGAATTACGTGCGAAACGCCCAGTCTTTGTTTTAATGACAAGACTGACCAGCCTGACATAATCGCGATCGTGTCTGGGGACTCACTTTTTATTATGATTGCAAGTCAGTTTTGTTTTTTTGGGGGAAAGTCTGACACCGACTTCGAGGGTGACCCCTGGTAGTTGGTGGTCAGATCATCATCCTGCATCACGATTCTCACACACAGGCGACATAATACACTTGCATGACATTTACCCCGACCTGTCGACGAACGCCAACAAGCCGCAGCACCACCTGCACCACCACAGTGGCAACGGCCTGTCAGCGGCCTCATCCACCTCGTCCACGGCGTCCTCCTCCTCGGCACGACCGGCTTATCCCAGCAGCTACTACGGCACCAAGCGACCATCCTTGTACAGCAGCGGTTCCAATCCCTATAAGCCAGGATCCAGCCGCCCATCCTCCTCCTCCTCATCCTCCTCATCCAGCCTGAACAGCTGGGAGCACGAGGGTGGCGGCGGCCACTTGGGCAACATCAATGGGATCACCAACCACCTGGACAGCTTCTTCGATGCCGAATCCACGCCGCCGTTGGACTCGGCCGGCGCACCACCACCACCGCCCCATGAGCCACTGCCCAACGCCCAGGCCTTCGCGGTGGGCAATGTCCTGGATCTCAATGCTGGCGAGGCGGCGGATGAGTACCAGAGTGGCGGAGGTGGTGGTAACTACCACGATGCCAGCTATCGTCCAGTGCCGGGTACAAAGCAATCTCAAAACACTCTCTGTTCTCTGGCACCACTGCAACGGGTTTTCCTTTAAGCTGCACCACACAACCACACAACCACTCACCCACTCTGTCACCGCTCACACTGTTGTTCTCTTAGATTCTGTAGCTCTTTCCTTTACTTTGGTGGACTTTTAAGGGTTCCTATGAGATTACCCTTCTTATAACATACCCACTTTTTTATTCCCAGGCTGTGGAGAGGTCTACACCCGGTCCAATCGCATTGTGGGAGGCCATTCCACCGGCTTTGGATCCCATCCCTGGCAGGTGGCGCTGATCAAGAGTGGATTCCTCACCAGGAAGCTCAGCTGCGGTGGTGCCCTGATCTCCAATCGATGGGTGGTCACAGCCGCCCATTGCGTGGCCACGTAAGTGTTTGATAAAAGTACTGAAAGAATATTAAAGATAGTAATAATATCTTTGAATACAGCACCACCAACTCCAACATGAAGATCCGCTTGGGCGAGTGGGATGTTCGTGGCCAGGAGGAGCGGCTGAATCACGAGGAGTACGGGATTGAGCGAAAGGAGGTGCATCCCCACTACAATCCCGCCGACTTCAAGAACGACGTGGCCCTGATCCGTTTGGATAGGAATGTGGTCTATAAGCAGCACATCATACCCGTCTGTCTGCCGCCTTCGTCCACGAAGTTGACAGGCAAGATGGCCACTGTGGCGGGCTGGGGGCGAACCCGACATGGCCAGAGCACAGTGCCTTCCGTGCTGCAGGAGGTGGACGTGGAGGTGATCTCCAACGATCGCTGCCAGCGATGGTTCCGTGCGGCAGGGCGTCGCGAGGCCATTCATGATGTGAGTACATGTCACCGTTTTTAAACATTTTTTAAAACAATTTTTGTAATAGTTTACAGTTTTATTTACCTGTAAAACTGCTCCAAGGTTCAATAAGTAACAAGCAAATATTTTAATCTTGTCGTAAATCCTTTTAGAATGCTTGCAATCGGATGAAATAATATGGCATACAAAATAATTACTTATTATGAGATATATTTTTTTCCCCACAAATAATTATTCCTTTCTTTGTTCGCGACGAGTCTGATAAATATTAAATAAAAATAAATCACTTTTTCTGATCACAGTCAAATGAAATTAATTATAACATGATTATTTCGGATTTAAAAAGAGTGTCTAAGTAGCAACCAAATGATACAAAATAATTCAGTTGATTTTGCACTATTATTTTTGATTTTATAGTAAAAAAATTTTTTAAAAAAACGTATTATATATTACGATTTAATTTCTTACCCTTCATTCTCTTCCAGGTCTTCCTGTGCGCGGGATACAAGGACGGCGGACGGGACTCCTGCCAGGGCGACAGCGGCGGGCCGCTCACGCTGACCATGGACGGCCGCAAGACGCTGATCGGACTCGTCTCCTGGGGCATTGGTTGTGGGCGGGAGCACCTGCCCGGCGTGTACACCAACATCCAGCGCTTCGTGCCCTGGATCAACAAGGTGATGGCCAACGACAACGCGTAGGAGCCACTGCACCAGTGAATTTACAACCGGAAGACTGCAGTCACCGCTCGAGGAGTCCTGCAGTCGTGTGCGTCCGCTGCGGAGATGGAGGTGCATCCCGTCAGCCTGGCCATGTGATTCCTCTACGACTCGGGGTTGCTAGTGTGTAAGACCAAGGCCTTTGGGGCCTTGTATTTATTTTGACCATATTCCACGTCCTAGGGATCCCTTCGCCTACATTCGTTTCTCATTGCATTCCACGCATTCGATTTAAGTTTTCGATATTTATTATACACTGCTCGAAGAAAGATTCCTACTTTTGAGATCCACTTTTACGTACGATTATATTTATAACTTTAATTATGTTTTAAAATACAAATAAAAAGTATTAAAAATTATACAAGTTTGGTTTTATTTTATGGGTATTTTTGGGTAATTTACTTAAAGAATAGGTTAATGGCTCATAACTTTACCATGTGAAAGCAAATTTCGAAGTTGTACACTTCTTAAAGTTCTTTAAAACTATAATCAGTAAATGTTAATTAAGGTTTAAATTATTAATTTGAATCTTCAAAGCTTATTATGCCCCTTAATCACTAACTAGAAGGGTTTCTTGTGTTTGTACTTCTTTTAAAGTAACAATAGCAGCATTAATTTATTTCAATCTTAAAACCCTTTGGCATCCTTATATTGCGCCTACATGCAGGCAACACTTTTTTTTATGGGACCTCTACACAAATTTTACATTTACATTAGATACCTATAAATTCTACATCGTTTAATTGTGTCTGTAATAAATTAAAAAACATAGCATACTTTTCGCCAGCATCTCAGCCATGCCAACAAATAAATGATTTGAAAATAGATAGGAATCTGTATTTATCTTGTTAGACAAATAAAAAACAGGGGCAGCAAACATCAGTCAGAGAGGCACAAAAGACACGAACAACAAACAGTGATATCTTCGGGAGTCGAGATAAGCGGGAAGGCCCAAACTGTTGAGTAACCGGGTCCATGCAACAGGTGCCACATGCGGAGCATGAGCTGAATTTCTAATGAGCTCAACTTCCGCTGGATGGCTGGCCAATATCTCCGCTGGGCATCATGTGGATTGCGGGGCAATCAAAATTCAATAATATAATCAAGAGGGGGGAGAGACAGAGACGAAGTGGCTAATGAAGGAGCTTATCAGCTGCTCTCTCCGCGATCACATCTCTCCGCTCTTAGCATCCACATTGGCATCCACTTCTTCGGGCACTGCCAATTGGCCTGGCCAAAGAACCGGGGATCGCTCCGGCTTCCAGTCCCCAGAGCCCAGTCAGTCGCTGTGGAGCAGCGCCAGTGTCAAGGTCTCTCGAGTTCAAGGAACGGCCAAAGACACGCGTCATCGTCATCGCCAAGTCAGTCAGTGGTGGATAGTTAATTGTGCGTTTTGTTTTGTTTGGTTTCGATTCATTAAACAAAGATGTTGTGAGACGCGTTTTGTGTGATTTATAATTGGGTTTTCTTGGCAGTTAAATGGCTTTTTCATCTGGCCTAATGATGTGTTTATGAGTGTTTTGTGGTGGTGCCTTTATAATTTACAATGCGAATAAAAATAACTCCAAAACGAGTGCATAGCTAGAAAGTGTTTTTCCTGAGAATTTTGGCAAATATGTTCAAATATTAATGATAGATACAAATATTACCAAGCTGAAAGTGTCTTTCTTCACAGAATCATTCCGGCTTAAAAGTTCTTTCTCAGAAGTTTCTGAGGCAGATGCCCAAAAATAAAGGAAGTCACCATGCAATTCTTATCAGCCAACAGGTTTGCCTGTTAGCTTCAGCATAATAAAGATTGACTTTCTTAACCTGACGACGTGCATAAATTAAAAGACAAACAAACGGCGGCCCTCGAACTCATACTCACACGGGTGACAAAGAATGGCAAGCGGCAGCAAAAACAAACTCATTTGCACCACAAAATATTAAAAGAAAAAGCCAGCCTGTCTCCACATGTGTGTGTGTGTGTGTGTGTGTTGGCCGCTCTGTTGTCTTCTGCTTCTTGCTATTTTAATGTGAAAGCGCTGTTAGCCCCAAACCTCAACCCCCTCCCCCCGCCAAACACCTTTTGCCGCCAATCAGCTGTGAGCTGCCCCAAGAAAAAGAAGAAAAAAAAGAGAGAGGTGGCCAAAAGAGAGAGAGGTGGTTCATTTGAATAAGAAACAGAAACAGAAACAGCGCCTAGCTTTTGGCCGTTCTCGCTGTTGGCCTTAATGGAAACCGTTATGCGCGTAGCGCAGTCAACGTCGACTGCACGCATGCGCACATGTTGGTGGTTTTGGCTTTGCCTTTGCCTTTGCTTTTGCTTGTTTTTCTTTTGCCTTTGGCTTTGAGCCGGAGCGAGCGAGAGAGCGAGCTTAGCTTACTTACCAATTTCGCCTTACCAAGTTCTTCGGCTCTGCCGGCGTGGCCAAATCTCAGTCGCAGCGGGCCGAGGCAGCGGCAGCGCCATCGCAGCAGCGACTTCACCTGGCTCACCTGGTTTGTGGATCTTTTGTGCGAGCTCCACTCCGCAGACGTGCGCAACTTGTCGCGCTCTTAACTTGGTCTTCTGCTCGTCTTCCGTATTCCGTATTCCCTCTTCCGCGTGTGTGTGTGTGTGTGTGCGGGGCCTAAACGATTGTGTGTGGTTGTGCTTGTGAAATAATTGGCCTGACCCAAAAGTCCCGAGGCAAGTTCAAGTGCAAGAATACAAACCGAAAGGAAACAAATTTCGGGAACTAAGATTTTCCCAGCCGGCCTAACAGTGCTTTGTGTGATTTTTTTCTATAAAACAAAAGGTAGAATTCCGGAAAAAGGCCAAGAGCCAGTGTCAAACAAAAGAGGCAAAAGTGAAGAAACTCATAAAACGAAGCGGCCACAAAGAGTTAAGAGTTATAATAACACTCATATGGTAACAGCAAATTAAAAGAAATGACCCAAAATAGCTGGCCGCAGTGAACCGAGCCGCGACGTCAACTAAACTGGCAGCCAACGCAAGTAAATGCAAAAGATCCGAGACTAAGATACGCATCCGCCAGATATGCCGGCCTTTTGTGCCCAAAGTGGCTGTGCACTTTCTACCGCGTACAAGTCAATTAAGCGCCAACTCACTACGGCCACAGATACAGATACAGATTGAGATACAGATACAGATACAGATACCGAGATACAGAGCAGCCGATAGATGCGCATAACTGCAACTAACTGCACCAGCAGAAGGCAGCCGCAAAACAAGAGCAACAAGTTCAAGCGCCGCAAACACGGCCAAAGCTTAAAAACGAGTCCAAAGCAAAAGTCGCCGTCCGCCCGGCTCCTCCTGTAAATTTATTGAAATTCCTGTAAAATGCAGGCGAGCCAAGGCGGCTTGCCACAAGAGTTGGCAACAGCAGCAACAGCAACAGCGGCAGCGGCAGCTTACTGTAGTACAAGTGTTTCAATTGCGCTGCGACTGCCGACTGCTTCTGCTTCTACTTCTGCTGGGGCAACTTTGCTGCTGGGAAAAGGCAAGAGCAGAACTTTGCCTTCTCCAGCTTCCCCTGCCAATGTTTTCGCCTCCTCTGCACCTTGGCAAACGATTTTTGCTTTTCGGTTTAAAGAACTGGTCTGATAGTGGTTATGCCAATGCGCAGGCGAGGGTATGCCGGGGTTAATGGAACACTGAACGGCAGGCGAAGGCAGTCTAAATATGATTAGGGATATTTTTATAAAATTTAAAGTGTCATGTTGGCCAAGTGACACTTTAAACCTGTTCTTCTTGCTTAACCAAAGGAAACTTGTGGGCTTTTACTCATTTACAACTTTAGGTTTCGAAAACATAAATTTATTTATGTAAATAAGTTTATCTGGGCTGGGGCTAAGGCTACCGCAGTTAATTTTTTTGGTGTAATTTTATTATTATATTTAAAAGGAGTGTATTTCTACGTTAAAAAAGGATTAGCACATTGTTTCTATGATTACATTGTTATTTAGTGAATACTTCCCACAGATTTATTACACAATTAACAAATTAATTAATGCAATTCAAAATAATAATATGGCAAATTAAGTAACACAATTTTAAACCAATCTGAGTCATTAGTCAAATCTCTTATGCTTTTTAACTAGCTGACTCACTAACTGATTCACTCATTAGGTTGACCTTTAATGTAAATTTTTCAACTGAAAATGTTTTGAAATGAGTACCAATAGGTCGACTACATCCCACTCACACACCAGCTCTTCCTTATTGTTTGAGGCCTGCCAGTCCGCCTGTCTTTGGTCTAAAACGCACTCGACGGCAGGGTGAGATGGAGGGGGAAAGGGGCCAGGCACGTTTGTCTTGCGGCCACAGATGATCTGGCAGTAGGATGCCTGTTGCGTTATTTGCATTTCACGTTCTGGGGCCGCTCTGGTTTATACAGGTTTGCCGGGGCAGATCTCCTGCCAAGCCGACGATGATGGGATGATAGGATGAGGGGCTGCGTAGAGTAGCATAAAATGGCTCGTCGTAATTATTGTAATTTGCATTCGGCATTTGCAATTGAGAAATTGCCGTTGATGGTTGCATTGAACCTGCAGTCGCAGCTGCCGAAACAATTAGCCGGCCCTCAGCGACAGGCGATGCGCACGCCTGCCCATCAAGTTTGTGCCCAGAGTCTTTCGTTTTCAGCTAATGAACTGGGGATGCCTTGGTCGCCAGTTGGGGGACCAGTAGCCCAGAGCTACCAAACCGCTGAGCCATGGCAGCCCGCAGCTGAGTGGACACAATACCAAAAAAAAAAAAAAAAGTAAAATATAACGCACAAACAAAATTTCTCCGAGCTCCGTTTTTGGTAAGCAGAAATGAAAGCAGCGCCAAGCGAGACGCACTTCTTATTTGATTACACTAGAAACGTAGCCGATGTGTATGAGGTTTCTTTTGACGAACTAGCCGTTCCACGGCAAATGGCATAATTCTTTTGTTCAGCATTTGAAATTACAAGCTGCTGCTGCTGGCATTTCACTTTTCTTTTAAGTAAATACTAAAAAAAAAAAAGAGCCACAAAGAAATTCGTTGGCTTTCGCTTTTACTCAGGGCAAACCCAGCTGCAAAATGTATTTTTAATAACAAACAAAACAAATTGTAATTTCACTTTTAACGAGCAAATGAAATTGTCACTTGTATCGAGTCGCAAAAGTGGAAATTACTTAATTGCCCATAAAGCGAACTGGAGTTGGTGTTGGAGCTGGAGGGACAGCCCCGGCGTTGGAAATCAAAATCATGCAAATCATCCGCTGCTTCTGACCCAGATCCGGCCCAGATCTCGCTCTTCCCAGGCATTCTGGTTATCGCTCAGAAATTCATGTTAATTTGCACACACAGCCAACGCCAACACAATTATACAGATACGCATACCGATATGGTCTGAACGTGACCCAAATACACAAATAGCTGGCCAACATTTTTGAGGCTGCGAAAAGCCAAACAATCGTGGAACTGGACTTGAGATCGTGTGTAGTACTAGTCAATGATTATTTCGATTTTCGATTCCAGTGTTTAATTGAGGTAATCCGCCTGCTAGCTGGTATGTTTTATGGCTTCCGGTCTTAATTACGGATTCTTGATACGGATTTAGCATTCGGGCTTAATTAAAGCTATTTACTAAGCTGCGGTCCAAGTTCCTCTGAGCCCGGTTCCCCGGTTCAACGACCGTATTACGCAACGCACAGAACAGCCGCTAACAATGAGAGTTACTCTGCCCCTTCCCTCGGCAAACGCAGCTAATTTCTCAACGCTGCAGAATCGTGACTGAAAGAAAGACCAAGCCATGCCAGGCCATGCCGATCCAAACCAAACAGAACCGAGCTGAGAAGAACGCTCGATCAATGAATGTGTTGTCACCGCAAGATGCCTCCGGGCATGGGCATAAGTATGCGACTCGCCTTGTCATCGGATCCCGGAGCAGGTCCAGTTAACTCCAGCCAACTCATCATCATCATTCGCTGTCGCCAGTTATTGGTTCGCTTTCTTTGATTGCTCCGGTTTATGTCATCATTTCTGTACATTTTCTAGCGATGAACTTTCTTTGCCAGATCGAACTCCGGCTCAATTAGGCGTGTGTTGAACTTCAAGACGGTCGTCGATGAGAACCAGTTGGTTAGGTGGCCCTGGGAATGGGAACCTGGGGTTAAATGCATTTCCGTACGGTTATATAAACGGTGGACAGATTATACAATCAGTTAAACGATTCCCGTTTGGGTCGCTTTCTATGCACACACTTTTGCTTTCCATTTGGGGCATTTTGGGCATGTCTAAACCGGGCAATACAGCATATTACACATACGCCCTGGGTGCCTCGGCAAATTTAGCTTCGCTCGGTTTCTGTTTCTGTTTCTGTGTGTTTTGTTTTATTTTTTCCCCGTTTTTGCATATGCAAGTCACCGGAGACAGACTTTCACCTACTTGAGTCAGCAGTGCTTCTACGCACTTGTTGCTTCCTCTGTTTCGCCCGCTTCTTTTCCTTGTTGTTGTTGTTGTTGTCGTTGGGCCGTGCCCATCGGTTTGGCTGTAGAAAAAAAAATATGGTTAGGTTTAGTGATCAATTTGAATAGGGCAGTAAAAAACGTTTCACATTTTATATGACTCACCTGGATTGCCGAAGACTCACCAACTTGTATGCTCTTTTTGCAGATGGGTGCACAACACACAGATACAGACACCTACACGTACACAGCAGCCAGGGCGGTAGCAGCCACAGATCTGACCCCCAAAAAAAGTAGATCATCAGCGATAATTCCGGTCAAGATGCCACGCCCCAGCCTCGTCTTCAGCCTCCTCACACTGGTCAGCCTGCTGTTGTTGCTGCTGCCGACGACGATAGACGCCAGTCCCGTCTTCGTGGATAATCCCAGCTTAGCACAGTGTAAGTACCCGAAGTCCCCACTCTCACTTCACTTATTGAATCATCGGCCCAATCAAGTTTACGGGTGTCAAGTCATTGACGCTCTCACTTAGCTGGAATTACTCAGCGCGAAGCGATTCGGCTGCAGATGCAGATACCGATCCCATTAGGCCTTTTCTTCTACATTGTTTCCCAAGAACTCCAGCACTTTCTCTCACGTAGACAATTAAAGTTTTTTTTTTTTGGGAAGGCACAGTCAGTGGAGCATCCAAAGTGATTACAATGAAATTAAACCCAGATCCCAAGTAGCCCCACCTTCAAGCAGAAGCTAAAAGAAACTTTAAAAAAATATAATAAGCACGTTCGGAATGAAGTAATAAGTATGAGATGGGATATCAAAAACATATTAAAAACCAAGCTTAAAACGAAAATGTCATATTTTGTATTTTTGATAGTCGAAAAGTGCATTTAAAAGAACAAAATGGGTTTTATAAAGACATATCCATGCCAATAAAACTTTACCAAGCTTTCCCTTAACGATTTTTTTTAGTATTCTCCAAAAGAGATTTAAAGAGATAAAGATAAAGGGATTAATTAAGATTTAAAAAGAAGAAGAAGAATTAAAGCTGAACTATTTGTTAGTTTGAGTTTCTAATAACAATTATAGCAACTCAAAAATAAATTAAAAAAGGCTTATAGATTTTTAATAATGGCTTACTTTTTGTAAAGTATTAGCCATAAATATTAAATCTATGGTGGAAAAATAATTGGACTAACTTAAACTATAAAACCATACAAAAATTTGTTTAATAGTCACTTCATGAGCTATTTTCTTTATGCTTAGAAAATTATAGTTAAAGATAAAGTTCCTTTTCAACATAAACAGCAGCTGGCAGCATTAAACTTTATTGCCAAAAAGACGAGAGCTTGGAAGCAGAAAACAAAAGACTTAAGCGACGAACTCGCAGGCAGTGAGACCAAATTGAGAACAAAAACAGCGACAGAGCCAGAGCATTTCTAATGAAAGTAATCAAAATTAATGACAACAGAGACAGGCGTTGCCGGGAACGAAGATTAATTGGGTCACAGCCATTAAGAATCAAATTTATACGCTATTAGCACTTCCTCTGTGGCCGCACACAGCTGCCAATTTGTCTGCCGAAAGACAACAAAGCGCAGCCTTTGAGCGAAGCCAGCGGAGAGATGAAAATAAAACTACGAAACTTTCATATAACCGAGGCTGGCCTGGCCAAAGAGCCAAACTGGCCAAACGTCAGCGAGCAAAAGCAATTGAGGTCAGCCATCAAAGAATGTTGCCATAAAATAAGCAACCGCCGCCGCCAGTCGGGCCAGTCCGACTTGGACACTTGGACACGGACCGGGAATCGGAATTGGAATTGGTATCGGAATCATACTCGGACTCGGACTGGCACTCGCACTCTGGCCAAGAAAGCGTGTGCCGGCGAGCATTTCATGTTTACGACTGGACCGCAGCGGCAACAAAGAAAATATAAATAATATGGATACACAGACTGGCAGACAGACAACCGGAGGCGGGAAGAGGTGGCTGCAGAAAGCGGAAAGTAAATTTGATGGCAAGTGAAAGGGAAATAAGACAAACAAACCCGGAGATCGAACCGAACCCTCGGTTCTCGCTTCTCGGTTCTTGGCTCATGGCTCTTGGCTGACGGTGACCCACTTAATCGGTGCGCCACTCACCACAATCGG
The DNA here is from genome assembly GCA_018153305.1 of Drosophila kurseongensis. Taxonomy (NCBI): domain Eukaryota; kingdom Metazoa; phylum Arthropoda; class Insecta; order Diptera; family Drosophilidae; genus Drosophila; species Drosophila kurseongensis. Next base: position 14,231,720 of record JAECXX010000004.1, on the reverse strand, counting down.
GCCACGAAAATGTGGTGCCGCATTCGCATGCCAAAAACGAATTTCCTACATTGCAATGCGGGCCTCACCAAGTTCCATTCTGGCTGTTTGGTAGGCCAGGCGAGTGGCTAGCGAAACATATGCTAAGCTGTTGACCCAAAAAGCCACAAAACGAAATGCAAACAGAAACAGAACCGCTGCCGACTCTCGGCCACGATCTATGGAACGTGACAATGTCTCGGGCTGAATTCACTTTACGATGGATTGATTTTGACTTTCGGCTCCGCTGCCCGCAAGTTCGTGCCTTGAGTCATCTGTTTTTGGGCCGCCTTTTGAGGCATTGAAACTGGAAAATGGCCAGGAGAGCTCAGGCCAAAATGTCGTGTTAATTGCATAAGAAATGCGCGACACTTTAGCCGTAAAGTTCAATAAACGCAAAACACCAAAAAGTCAGTTGGCAATATTTATTTGGATACACTATAAAAGGGTGGGAATATCAAAGTATAGGGTTTGATTTAAATGCAAAGTATGTGACATGTTTTTATTTAATACAATGATGTTTTAAATATTGACTATAAATAATTGTGCTGGCAAACGCGGCCAATTGATATTTTAATTAATAACACAGCTTAAAAAAACGAAAAAATGGTATACAGTTCAGTATCTGTAATTTTCATCCACAGCGTTGTGATTTCAAATGCATTATAGAGTTATTTTGAGCTAATATACTAAATGTTCCCCATTAAAAAATATTATCTTAACAAATTTTCTTAAATGTTATTTGGAAAGGTTAGTGAAAATAATTTTTTGGTATTATGAAGACAAACTTTTTACTTGTTTCTATTATTTTCTACACCACTATCTATGCTTTAATAGTATTCAAAATGTACACACCATTTGTTATCCTACTTGAACGGAGCAATTAAAAGTTCATAAAATCCTAAATGAAAGTCATTTTCGAAATTCGCACCTCCCATAATGCTCTCCCAAAAGGTATTTAAGAAATCGCCTTGGTCAAACGGCGTCCGATTTGTTTTCTTAACATTTAGCAGCAAAAATCAAGCAAAGTGGCTTATTTATGTGCGAGTATTTTAAGCGCTTAGCCCGAAATGCCTCGGCCAGCTTGTTAAGTAAATTTATGGCCAAAAAGAGGGAATCAGGACCGCCAACTGGGCTTTCTTCGGAGGCCCATGCTGTTCGAAGTTGCCTCGTCCCTGGCCGCGATTTGTCAGAGCCCCGAAACACCAATAACTCTTGGCCCCGTGCTGCTGCCTGTAATTATATAAGTTCAAAGCTCGGGCTCTCGGATAATTCTCGGCTCGATTACACAATGACGATGATGATGACGATGCTGGCGGTTCTTGGAGAAGCGGCAGCCGCAGAAAAGCAGAAATAATAAATAAATAACAATAATGCGGATGGGCTACTGTTGCCTCATCGGGCGGTCTTATGTGTATGTTTTGGCCAGGTGATGATGACGCCCTTCAGCGATCTGGCGGCTTTTATGGGTTCTCCTCGTGCTGGGCTTTGGCTTTGGGTTCATGTTCATGTTCGTATTCGTATTTGTATTGGTGTTCGTGTTCGTTTGTTGCCACTTCATTTTCACTTGTGTTAACTGTTTGCCTAACGGTAAAGGCCTGGCTCAAATTGGCGTACAAATTCGAAGGCGTTAATCGCCGCGGCAAACGGAAATGGTGTGGAGCAGTCGATTCGAGTCGGTGGAACCAGAATGGGAATCTTATTTGCTCTGTCCCCCCATCATCACCACCATCATCATCATCATCATCATCATCATTATAATCGTTATTCTGTATTGCCATTATGCTGATTGTTCTGGTAATTATCTTGCTATTGACAGTCCAATCTGGTCGAAATATCCGTCATCTGCCCTGCATCGTTCGCAAATCGGGACGGTCGGGAGTCTGCATGTTTGCCATCGATTGCATCAAGCAGAATGGCACGCATCTGGGCACCTGCATCGATCGCTTCTACTTTGGCTCGTGCTGTGCGATGAAGGTGAGTTATCAGCCCCCTGGAATCTCAGCCAGAGGCCACTAATTCCCCTTTTCTGTTTGCCCCAGGAGGAAGCCCCGCTCTTTGCGCCGGAGATCAACGACAACAGCATCGACCAGAACACTATTTCCCACTTTGCCCACGAGTCCACCACGCTGCCCACCAGCGCCCTCTTCAAGCTAACCACCGAAAGTAGTCTCTCGAGTGGTAGCACCCATCAGCACACCACCAATGAGCTGCTCAAGAACGTCACCCAGTCGTACCTGAGCACCGCCAAGCCGGCACCTGTTCGCACCACCAGCAACAGTTCGCTCATAACCACACGCCGCCCACCGCTGGCCCACACCACCCACAAGAACTCGCACTTTGTGGTGCGCACCACTCTGAAACCCGCTGTGGTGCCGACAACGACGACACTGACGCCAACCATTAAGCCGCCACGCCGTCGCACCACCACTGCCAAACCGGTGCTAACCACGGCACCGATTGTGGTAGAGCAGCGCATTGAAACCACCACGGTGCCTACGAAGTTTGTGACTTTCCAAATTGTGGAGACCACGACGCCGACGGTGACCGATCCCACCCACCTGCAGGAGACCACGACTACCACCAGCACCAGGCGACACACAAGGCCAACGGGGAGCAGCTCAGTGGCCAGTAGGACAACCAGTAAAACAACAACCACTAGCACCACCACCACAACAACATCAACAACAACAGAAGCACCAGCCACAACAACAACAAGCACAAAAGCAGTTGTGACCACCCCGCGTCCAACGCCACCACTGCGAACCACCACGCCAAAGCCGCACAAAATACATTCGAGCCGGAGGCCAGCGCCTGCGAAAAAGCCAGTGAGTACAACAACAACCACTGCCAGTGGATCGCAATCCACTAGGAAGCCGGCTGATAGTGTGGCGAGTAGCAGCACCACTGCAAATGCCACCACAGCCACCACTTTGCCAGCTCGCAGGCCAGTCATTCAGACGAGCAGCAGCAGTAGCAGCACCACCAGTTCGACATCAACAACAACCACAGTGTTCAAGGACGAACTGATTAAGAACCGCACCACAACTAGGCTGCCAGAACGCACTACCCAGGCGCCGCGACCCAAGCCAAAACCCACCGGGGAAATTGTAAAGGTGCCCGCTCTGCTGGCTGAGACAACAACAACCACCGGAACAACGGCAGGATCCAGCAGCAGTAGCCCTTCGAAGACCCCAGCCAGTAGCACCACTCCTTTGGTGACCAAAAAGAAGCCAAGCACCACCACTGCAGCACCTACATCGACTACAACAACAACCACAACGCCGAAACCCACTCGGAGAACCACAACAAAAGCTCCAACAACAACCACCACTAAGGCAACAACAACTACTACAAAGGCAACAACAACCTCCACCACATCGACAACAACCACCACAACAGCAAGGCCTCTGCTCACCACCGAGGCACCCACAGTAGCACCCCTAACAACAACCACCAAAAAAACCGGACTGATCACCTGGACAGATGTAGAGGCCGAGCCACCGACCAATGCCAGCATTTCCAACGATTGGCAACCTGCACCACCTTCAAATTGGGTGCCAGTCGCCACCCAAACACCTGAGGCGGCGAACCAAACATCGGCAACCACAGGTGAGTCTTGCACCACTCCAAGAAAATAAGTTAAGGAACCAACTTTGCTTATTCAAGATTAATTTATTCTTCACATACATATGATATGAAAATGATATGTTTCCTAGAATGTTTCTTAAACACGATTTTTACTTTTTGAAATCTTACTATTATACAACCTTAACTTGATCTTACGTTTTTTTCTTTAATTTAAAAATAAGTAAAACATAATTAACTTTTTAATTTAGATCAAAAATGTTTTTTAAATACGAAATTATTGATAAAAGAATGTCAACTTAATCTAGATGCAGTTAATATTGTCTGATATTATTTTAAGAAACCACTTTTTCTTAAAAGGATATTTTCACAGTGTTTTGATGGCCAAACTAATGCCTGTTTTTCACTCCTTTCAAAGCACCACCCAGCGCCACCGACAAAGTGGTCATCTCGGTGGCCACCAGCGTCAGTGAGGTGGAGACCCACGGACCGGGCAAGCCGCACAAGACCACGAAGCCGTCGAAGCCGTCGAAACCTTCCAGCACCGCCAAGCCCACCACAACAAAAACAACCACTGCGGCGACAACCACAGTGAAAACCACAGAGGCACCAGCGAGCAGCATAGAATTAGCCTCATCTACATCATCTTACACGGATCTCAGCAGTGAGGTGGCAGCCAGCAGCAGCAGCAGCAGCAGTAGTAGCAGCAGCACCACTAGCACCACCACCAGCAGCCCAACAACCACAGCTGAAACCACCGATTATAGCGGCGAAGAACCGAACACAACGACCATCGAGGCTACAGGCAGCACCACCGTGGCACCCGCCAATGCATTGGAGGGCGTCGATTACAAGGAAGGTGAGTGCCGAGAAAACCCGTTTCCTGCGGGGAGAAATCTATTAATACCCTCGTGGCTGACTTTGGCCATAAGACAAAGCCAACGTGCGTGGCCATTAAATTCAATTTGAAGGCTAAACGCTGGCCTTGGGCCCGCATCGGGCTGAAGACCACGAAGCGGAGACATCTTCCGAGATGCTGTCCTGGCCCAGCTCATAAATGGTTACACAGGGAGAAAGTACAACTAAATCTGTGATCGGGCTATTCCAAGCCAATAACATGAGAATTAGTTATTGGCCACATGATTCCCTTTGAACATAATGCCATATATCTCAATTCAAAACTTATCTGCCGCTAGAAAGAAAGATCAGAGTCACTTCTGCTTTTTAATTAAAGTAATCATTTTATTTTTGGTATTTAGTTTGGTATCACAAAATATTAAAAACTTTTATGATAAATACCTTTTTTTCAAATTTCATAACTAAAAAGTGAACTATTCTAAACATTATCAGTATAATTATCATACAATTTCGATCCAAATTCAATGGCTTTAATTCAATTGATTGAATTCGGTGAAAGTGTTAAAAAAATGACGAGACCACTTACACTGCCGTACTCATGAAAGTGTCTTCTGATAACTTAAATTGTATGATTTGATCTTACACTTATAGTTGATTTACAAATGTTAGAAGTTACTGTGATATTTTGCACCGTGCAAGAACACTCCTAAGCTGGACTTTTGCTAGACGCAGTCCGCAACAATTTTTACAGCAATCATTTACAATAATGACTGCATCTGCATCGTGTATGGGATCGCGTCGGTCATTGTGCCGCCTGGGTCACGTTGCCGGTCGTCTGCCAAAGCTCTCCAAAAACGAGCCAATCCGCACCCTGTTCCTTCTCCCTGCTCCCTGTTCCTGTTCCCTGTTGACCGATTTGCGGCGGCGAGAGCAATCTTGATGCACGAATCGAAACGAGTCGCGGGTTGGCTCGGTTCGGTTTGGTTTGGTTTGGGCCAAGGCAAGACAAGTTGCTGGCCATAAAGTAGGCCGTTGACTGCCTGAGCCTGCCTTGCGGCTGGTCAAAGTCAAGGACTGGGCTGCTGCGCCTCCTTGGCCAAAGCACATTACATTTGGGCCGAAATGACTGAGTGCCAGTCGGAGTGATTAAAATGTTTAAGACCCTGGCGGGCCCATTACCTTAATTGTGACCTGGCGCAGGCCCATTAACCAGGATCCCACTCTGTATTCTTTATTCTATATTCTATATTCCAGTCTGCGGTCGTCGCATGTTCCCCGAGCCCCGGATCGTTGGAGGAGCTAATGCCGCCTTCGGACGCTGGCCCTGGCAGATCTCGCTGCGCCAGTGGCGCACCTCCACCTATCTGCACAAGTGCGGAGCGGCCCTGCTGAACGAGAATTGGGCAATTACGGCGGCCCATTGCGTGGACAAGTGAGTGGCCCTAGTGGCTTTTCCTCGAATCCCAGTTCTCATGAGTGTGATTTTCAGCGTGCCACCCTCTGACCTGCTGCTGCGCCTGGGCGAATACGATCTGGCCGAGGAGGAGGAGCCCTATGGCTACCAGGAGCGACGTGTCCAGATCGTCGCCTCGCATCCGCAGTTCGATCCGCGCACTTTCGAGTACGACCTGGCCCTGCTGAGGTGAGCTATGGCCTGCCCTGGGGAGGATTAACCAATAAAGAGTTCCGTTTCCCTGCAGATTCTACGAGCCCGTGGTCTTCCAGCCCAACATCATTCCCGTTTGCGTGCCCGACAACGATGAGAACTTCATTGGTCAGACGGCCTTCGTCACCGGCTGGGGTCGCCTGTACGAGGACGGACCGCTGCCCAGCGTGCTCCAGGAGGTGGCCGTGCCCGTGATCAACAACACCATCTGCGAGTCCATGTACCGCTCGGCGGGCTACATCGAGCACATACCGCACATATTCATCTGCGCCGGCTGGAAGAAGGGCGGCTACGACTCCTGCGAAGGTGAGTGATGGCTAGAGATCGGGAAAGGGACCTCTTGTTAACCCCTCTGTCTTCTGTTCCCAGGCGATTCCGGTGGCCCGATGGTGCTGCAAAGGGAGGCGGACAAGCGATTCCAGCTGGGCGGCGTCATCTCGTGGGGCATCGGGTGTGCGGAGGCCAACCAGCCGGGTGTGTACACCCGCATCTCGGAGTTCCGGGACTGGATCAACCAGATCCTGCAGTTCTAGAGCCCGCCCTGGCCAGATCCTTAGTGAATGCCTAGCACGTCTTTCCCACAACGGCATCGGAATCCAACTCAAACTCGGACTCGTGCTTCGGTTATGAAGAGAGATCGGCGGATCAGATCGGACATAACCCGAGCAACGATTCCAGTTGCCACCATTTACCTCCACCTGCCCGCACAGCAACCACTGAACCAGAAACTGATAGCACTTCCATTGTCATAATCGTAATCTTACACTTAGCGTTGCCTAGCCTAGCCTAGCCCTAAAACTAGTTAGTGAATGTGATTAACCAGAGGTCACTGTTGCAGTCACGGCTCATGTAACGTATTAATCGATTGGACTCCTAATTTATTCCCATTTGCTGTACATAATTTTCTAAATTATTGCATAACATTTACACTTAGCTTTAGTCCTAAACAATATTAATTTAGGGGACTCGACGGCGGTTGGGTCCCTCGGTAGGGCATATTATCACGTAAGTCGCTTCTACCCGAATCGATCCATGCGGCAGAAGCTATTGTAATTTTATTTTATAACTTACTGTAATTATTTATTTATAGCAGCTCATGCACGACAAAATTAATTCAATTAAAATGTTTAAAACAAACAAATTAAAGTGTGTTTTTACTGATTTTATTTGTCAAATCTGCTTTTATTTAACAGCTCTTTAAATCAATGAAGTAATCGAATTTACCCTCTTAAACTAAACTACAAAATGCCAGCATTATCCTGATCCTAATAACAACTAGTTTAGAAAAGTAATTGTACACCATAAACCTGATTAAAATGCCTTATAATTTAAATAAAATTAAACATAAATTAAACACAATTTATGATTTCAATTTTTAATTGCCTCGAAGTTAGGACACAAGCAAACTAAACATTTATTTTAGGCCTATAATCCTTGAGCAAAGTAAATTTTCCTCTGATTTTAATTTTTCTAGAAAATGAATCACCCTCCCCGCATCAAGACTCCGTGGCGCAACGGTAGCGCGTCCGACTCCAGATCGGAAGGTTGCGTGTTCAAATCACGTCGGGGTCATAATCATCTTTTTAGAAACGCGATTAAAATTTTATTTTTGTAGATATTTTATTTTTGTAAATATACCTAATACAAACACACCTTATGATCCTCAGAAAGTAAAGTCGATTAAAGGTGTAATTTTAGACCTAGCCGCTGGTAGATCGTTGGTGATGGTGTTGTACCGATCCAAAAATTACGTTTGGACACAATTTCCATAAGCATCGGTGGTTCAGTGGTAGAATGCTCGCCTGCCACGCGGGCGGCCCGGGTTCGATTCCCGGCCGATGCAAAATATTTTTTTTTTACTTCTATGAATGATTAAATTTAATTTAAATGTATCGGTTTTGTTTTTGTTGCCTTTTTTTCGGCGGCTTACCAGAATGGCTTGCATCTACTCGATGGAAATTAAGATATGTATTTGCTCACTTTCAGCTCACCAATTAGCTCCTCTGCATTATGGCTAACATTGGGATCAGGGCGGCACCTCTTAGTAGGGATTCAAATAACTACTTGGTGGTTTCGTTGAGTTGTAAGTGCAAAAAAATCCTATATAGGCATTTATCAAAAAAAATCTTCTTATACTTGACCCCGACGTGATTTGAACACGCAACCTTCCGATCTGGAGTCGGACGCGCTACCGTTGCGCCACGGAGTCGTTGTTAAAACACGCGCCCAAAGGCTAACAACCACTAAGTCTGTTAAATGACATGTTATTTAGGTTTCCTTAACATTAATAATGGAAAGGGGAAATTGTAAGCCTATCGCTTATGGTGTATATTTTTTTTAATCAATTTTAATAGGACTTTGATCTGAATTCGTTTAAATATTTTCACAAATGCAGATGCTCAAAATGCATGGCGCCATCTTCTGTTGAATTTTGCGCTCTGGTATCGATAGCCGGGCGAGCACATGTATCGAACCGCTGCATGCAGCCCTGCGTTTTCTTAATCGCAGCCAACTTCACTTCAACGCGTTCGGTGTATAAGATTTCGGGGCCATTTATTTATTCGCAACGAATGCGAATGTAAAAGCGAATTCGGTGATTTAATTGTGCGCGCACGGTGCTAGCAAACATTGCGACTCGACTTTGGATACATTTTAAGCGCGAGTGCCATTTGCCGAGAGCGCGATTTGTCGCTTAATCCCCAGCTCTTTTTTTTCGCATCGCCAGCTTTTCAGCGGTGCGTTGGTGTGAGTGAGCGTGTGTTTTTCTGCCGCCAATCCAGAGTTGAAGCGGAAAAATGGATGTGGCGAAGCTGGAGAAGATGAAGGTGGTGGACCTGCGCAACGAGCTCCAGTCGCGTGGCCTGGACACCAAGGGAGTCAAAGCGGTGCTCATCGAGCGCCTGAGGGCCCATGTGGAAGGAGGAGCCGGCGACGGAGGTGAGTTTGTGTGTATGCGTCATTTGTGCGCCTGTTTGTGTCTGTGTGTGCGAGTGGCTTGCCGCGTCTTATGTTTATGTGTGTGTGTGTGAGCGTGTAGCTCAGCGTAAATTAGTTGTAAGTTTTCCTTATATAATGGCCAGTTCTTACCTTACAATTTCCCGCCTCCAGAGAATGCGCCGGTAACACCAAGCCGCAGACAGCGTCGCACGCGTTCCATGTCCCGCTCCCCTTCGCCCGTGCAAGCTGCTCCGGTGGCCGCAGAGCCAGTGCTAGACACCCTGGAAGAGGAGGAGCAGCCGGTCACGGAGGATAAGCCGGCGCCAGAACAGGAACAGGAACCGGAGCCAGAACCGGAACCAGAGCCCAGTGTACAGGAGGAACCTGAACCAATAGCGGAGACAGAGGAGACATCCACAAACCAGACGGAAAATGAGGAACCGAAATCGCTGGCTGAGGAGTCTGATGAAAAATCAGATTCAGAAGACAAGGAGGAAACAGTGGAACAGAAAGACCCAGCCTCCGCACCACAAGATGAAGTGGTCGATGAACCCATGGAGGAAGACCATGACTCTGGCCCAGAGGAACAGGAGCAGACGCAGGCGGACGAGCCAAAGGAGGAGAAGCAAGAGAAAAACGCTGTTGCCGACCATCAGTCAAATGGCGATAGCCAGAAAATGGACGTCGACGACGAGGAGTCTGCTGCCCCGAAAGCAGAGGAGAATGTAGAAACCGCTGCCAAGTCGGATGAACAGCTCCAGGAGCGACGCAAGCGCTCACACAGTCGTTCACGCTCCCGCTCGCGTAGTGGTTCCCGCTCTCCCAAGCATCGCAGTAGTGTGAGCGACAAGCGAGACTCAAAGTCAGCCGCTGAGGAGCGCACCGTTCCAGAGGACGAGCCCACCATCGAGGAAAACAAAGTTGGACTGAGCTGGCGTAAGTATTCCCTGTCTACATTAACTTTAGGATTAATAAAGTAATATAAATCCAAATATAAAATCTAAGGCTTAAATCAAATTCTATACAAATTGTAATTCTATACAATGTAATTAATATGTTCTTAATTATTTCACGTGAGATCACTTTGCGAGAGCCAAATTTAGTTTTTTTTTTTTACATCAAGAGCAGTTTAACCTCGAGCGATTTATCGCCGGAGTAGTTTATTGTGCCTATTCTTTCACACAATATGTTCGATTTGTCATTAATTGGTTCTCAGCTTTTCATGTTTATTTTAAACCACCCAAAGTTTATTTAAGTAGATCCGATCATTCAATGAAACTAAAATTGTTTTGCATCTCTTTTTCAGTGGATTCTGACCTGCATTTGCGCATTGATCCGACTACGTTTGCCTCGGCTAAACCTTTGTCATCGGAGATTTACTCCCTGATTTGGTCGGGAGCTCGAACGAACTTTGGAGTGCGTGAGGGCAAAGTGTGCTTTGAGGTGCGCCTGTCAGAGGAGTCCCTGCCGGAGAACTCGCACTACTTCCGGGATGAGCCCCATGTGCGAGGCTTCCGCGTGGGCTTTTCTTTGCCACAGAGCTCCCTCCTGCTTGGCGAGGCAGAACATTCATTTGGCTACTGCGAGACTGGGCGAAAAGCCAATCAGGGCGAGTTTTTCGACTACGGCAAGCCTTACAAACTGGATGACGTGATTGGCTGTTATTTGAATCTGGAGAGCGAGCCATGCACCATTAATTACACTCTGAACGGCGAGGATCTCGGTGTCGCTTTCGAGTTTGAAAAGAGTATACTCGGCGAGGAGGGAGCCCTGTTCCCGCACATTGTAACCAAGGGCTACGAATACTCGGTGAATTTTGCAGACACCGAGCAGCTGTTGGTTAATGCCGATAGGCCAACGCGCAAGCGCCGCAAGCCACGCAAAGACGAGGACAAGGACAAGGACGATGACAAGGATGACAACGATGGCGAGAAGTGGAAGGTCTTGGACGAAGCCACAGCCGACGACGATGAGGTTGAGAAAAAGGAAGAAGATAGCAAGGCGTCTTCGGATAAGGACGAAGAGGAAGGCGAGAAACCCGAGAAAGCAAAAGAAACTGAGTCTGAGCCGAAAGCAGAGGCAGACGCAGAAGCTGAAGTTGAGGCATCCTCTGAAGCTGCTAAGCCGGAACCAGAAGCTAAAGAGTCTTCGGAAACTGGTACGTATTGATTAAATTATAAAAATTCAACATAATTCTGATATTATCGCGTTTTTTGTCCCCAGCTGAGGCATCTACTGAAGCTACCGGAGAAGGAGAAGCTGTAGCCAATGGCGATGCATCTGAAGAAAAGGCCAACGATGAAAAGCCAGTTGAGGAAAAGAAGTCGTCGGCCGACATTGATGAAGAAGACGAGGACGGCCCGTCACCCAACAAGCGAGCCAAGACCGATGGGGATTCTGAGAAAGCAGAGTCTGAGAAGGAAAAAGAAAAGTCACAGACCGAGGATGAATATGAGGATGTTGTGCCCGAGCCAAGAGATACGGCGGCGCTGTTGGAAGGCTATGTACTGATAGGCCTAATGCCTGTCGAACAGCTGGTTTCCGGACCACAACGCGCCGGTTCTCGAAAGGAGTGCGAGGTCATTCTTTTGGTTGGCTTGCCCGGAGCCGGAAAGACCCATTGGGCCCTCAAACATGTGGCTGAGAACGCCGACAAGCGTTACGAACTGATTGGACCCGATTCATTCATTTCTAAGATGACAGTGCGTTAATTTGCATGTAAAACTATCAATTATAAACTAATCTCATCCAACCACCTTGCAGATCGATGGCGCCTCCCGAAAGACTGTGCACAAAGGCCGCTGGGACAAGGTGTACGAGATATGCTTGAACAGCCTGGCAGCTTTGGAAGATATTGCCATGAAGCGGCGTCGCAATTTCATACTTGACCAGGTAAAACATAAACAAATGACTTACACACACCCGAAACAAAACACCAGTCCACAAACACACAAGATAACACAATGAACGAACGATAACCAAACACCAAACGAAACAAGCGAGAATTATACGTTGATGATGTCTTTGGCGCCCGGCCATCACACTGGGGCTCAGATCCCCTCGGGAATGGGGGGATCCACCAACAGGGGTGCAACTCAGTTGCTCTACATTTTTTTGTTCTGTACATTTGAGTATGAATTAAATTGCTCATTGCTCGAACCGTAGAGATCCCAAGTGCCCCTAAAGGGGTGCCAACTCGCTTAGCCGGCAGGCAGGTATGTCCTAACTTTAAGTCGATCCGAAAATTAGAGTACTTAAGTTAAAGGCAGTAAGTATTGATGGCATACCCGTAAGCTTAAGTTTTAGGTGCAGGTGCAACAGTTGACGGGGCAGTTAAGAGGGCATTGTAAGAGAAGTGGGGATGGATGTGGAATGAATATGGCATTGGAGAAAGATGAGTGAGTGAAATGGAATGGAATGGAGTGAAGTGAAGTGAAGGAGGAGCGAGCGGCATGGAAGCCACTGTAAGTAGACAAACACAATTCCGATCGACGAGTCGTTCGCCTACAATCTAATCACATATACGTATTAGTACCTACTATCTCTACTCTCTATCTCTCTCTAAATGCCAACTATCTCATATATATGTATGTGTATCTACAGAGAGCAAAGCGATGCTTCATCCTACAGCCAGCAGCACAGCCAACCACGACTACTTTTACCCCATTGTACATTCTATTATCCTTATGCAAAGTATTAAGTCAACTGTTGTTAGAAGTGGCCGGGATAACCCGAGCCCTCTAGGTATTATGTTGGTGTGCGCACCCCTTCCGTAAGACCCCTCCCTGGCGGAGTGCGGGTGGGAAGAGGGTGTCCCGCCGTGCCACAGGTATGTGTTAGCTTGTAAGCGCAGAACCCGGGCTCCACGCGAGTTGGGCTCGACAGGAAGGAGTACGTTTTCCCGGGGTCTGCAACCGAGCCGAATCATCAACGTGTTTCTCAAATGGCTTGCTATCCGTTCGACGACTATCCCAACAAAAACCAAACCAATCCAACCAAACTACAACTGGCAGACAAAATCTGAACCCAATTCAACAAAACACCAACCAACCGATCAACTGTATTCTTGTAGACCAATGTTTATGCCTCGGCCCAGCGACGTAAAATGAAGGGTTTTAACGACTTCAAGCGCATTGCGGTTGTTTGCATACCCAGCGAAGATGAATTGAAACGTCGCATCGCCGAAAAAGAGGAAAAGGGAAATGCTTTTACAGTTAAAGAATCAACAATTAATAACTTACGAGGTAAATATTGTCCACCACACCAAAGCAACGAATTGAAAAATATCAAGAATAATGTACGATCGTATAACTTATGTTCTACCTATCTAAATAAGGAGACATTCTTGTAAAAAAGAAAACATTATAAAAAGTTATGTAAAGTACTTAGTTTTTAAGCAGCTGCACTTTATGTATCTGTACTTAATTGTAACTGTAAGCCTTTAAAAATATCTCATAATTTAATGATTTTAATTTCCATTATTCATTAATATTTATTATATAAACACCCACGAGTCCTCTTGGCAACTGGAACGTATAAGGTCCCACTGGCATTTGATTTATAAATGTTAAACGGATAAGCTTGATTATTGTATGCTTTATATTTTGATATATAGAAATATATATTTTTTTCGTTCACCGTTCTGGAAAATTCAAATTAATATTCTTTATACGCCCAGTTGCCGACACTTGACCTGACCCTATCTTATTCCCATTATCCCTCTATAATAATGCCTAATGCGTAATGATAACGATCGAATTTTTCTATCGGGCAAACTTATTTATGATGCACTCGCAATCTTTTTCCAGCCAACTTCACACTTCCCTCGCTGGAGTTTGGCTGGTTTGATGACATAAACTACACGGAGCTGACTGGAGACGAGGCCAAGAGCGAGGTCAAGAAGTACAACGAGAAGGGCAAGAAGGCCATCGATGCGGATAGGTCGCGGGACAAAAGGTCCCGGGGGGGCCGCGACAACTATCGTCGTGATGACCGGAACCGGAATCGGTACAACGATGACCGTCGACGCGACTACGGCGGCCAGCGGCACGAAAGTCGGTGGAGCGATTCGAGACGTGGAGGCGGAGGCGGCGGCGGTGGTGGCGGAGGCGGTGGCGGCTACTCTAGCAATAGTGGAGGTGGAGGAGGCGGCAGCCGTGGTTACGACAATCGCCGCAGCTACAACAGCGGAAGCGGTGGCCAGCAGAATTGGGCGCAGAACAGTCGCAGGAGCGGCTACGACGATCGCGGCTACGGTGGCGGCGGAAGCGGTAGTCGTGGCTACGACAATCGTAACCGTGGCTACGCAGCTGGCAGCGGAGGCGGTGGCGGCGGTGGTAGTGGCGGTGGTCAGCAAAACTGGATGCAGAACAACCGCAGAAGCGGATATGACGATCGCGGTTACGGAAGCTCGCGAGACTACCGCGATAGAGACCGCGGCAATGACCGCAGTCGAATGGGAAGCAACGACCGCAACAGGGGCAGTAGCCAGAGCAGCTATCGCTCGGGAGGCGGTACTCATCAACAACGGGATTTTCGGCCTGGCCACCGCGACACCAAAGAAGATAGTCGCGGTGGCTATGAGCGGTCAGCTGGTCAATCGCTGCCCAAGTACGGCAATAACTCTGCTGCCGGCTACGATCAGTACAAGCAGGCGGGTGGGACACCCGGCGGAGGCAAGGTAACTGTGCAGGACTTCTTTGATATGCGACAGTTACTTAACCGAAACCTTCTTCCAGGCCTCTCTGAGCGGCAAATGGAGCACCTACACGCAACACCATCAGCAGCAACAGACGGCGCAGCATCAGCCAACGGGCGTCTGGCAGACTCAGCAGCAGTCACAACAGTACCAGCAGCCGCAGCAAACAGCGGCGGGCCAGCAACAATACTGGGCCTATAATCAAGTGCAGGGTAAGTACGGCATTGTGTGATTTCTTGGGTGGCAACATCTAAAAGTATTTGATGGTGTGCCAACAGGTTATGGCAACCAACAGGCCTGGCAGAGCGCCGATCCGCAGCAGCAACAGCAATGGATGTCCTGGTGGCAGGTAAGCAAGTCGTCTAAAACCTGAAAACGGAAAACTAAAGAGCTCAATTTCCTTCCAGCAGCAGCAGCAGGGCTCTGGCGGAGCAGCGGCCGGAAATGCCAGTGGCGGAACGAGCGTCAATGTGGGAGGCGCCGGTGGAAATAATGATGGCGGTTCCTCCAATCATTATTGGTCTCAATATTCGTACTCCACACAGTCCAATGCGGGCGGCGACAAGAAGTAGAATGCATTCTCCGCACCCCTGTTCCACCGGCCCAGACCCCTACATTGTCGCGGAAGGAGTAAACCACAAATCTGAACTAAACTTTATAAAATAGTTTTAAAAGATTAACAAACAGTAAAAACAAAATTAACTTAGTTTAGCCAGTTTTAGGCGTATGGCCGTTTGGGCTAGTCCAAACCAAACCACTACGAGGGCTAACCCTCAATCAAAATTCTTTCCTAACCCGCAGAAGCATTGTGTACCATGAAGACGAGCTATTTCATTATAAATTGAACCTCCATTAATGTTTCGTTTTTCATTTTCCATAAAGCATTTTTCCTTTGACGGTGGCAAAGCAAATAAAAGAAACGGTCTTTAATCTGACACTACGTATCTAGGCAGTACAACTTGTTTTAACGTTTTATTATGATTATTGTTTTATTTTTTACAATCAACGCAAACAATTGAAAGGAAAGCATTAGAGAAGAAACATTAACAAATAAATCTATACATTGAAAAAATTAAACAAATGAAGTTTGATTGTGGGAGGTGTGGGAGGATACACATTACAAAATAAGAGCAAAAAATTCTAACTGTAGAACACCTAAAAAAGATGTTCCAAACATAAAATAAATGTGTATGTAAACCATCATACATGGGTACATTTTTAACAGAATGTTATTTAATAATAAACTTATAACCGTTGGAATTTGAATGTGTGATCAAGAATATGTATATGTTCATTATACAAGGTGGTTTTTCCTATTACATACATTGCTTGGAACTCGATTTACCTTTTAGAATCTCCAACATCACGAACTGTGAAAATATTTTCCTTCAAAACATGTACATGGATCGAAATAATAATCCGCTGCTGATTGTTTTTTCTAGTGGTAATAATTTCGAATGATGAGCAGAAGTAACCGAAAAAATAATGGCTACTTTTGTGTGTGTGTGTGAGTGCTTTTAGGCTCCCACTTAAAAATTCTAAAAAAAAAAATGGACACTTCAACTATTTAAATTGAAGATTTTTTTGAAAAAATGTATGCAACAACATAGCAGCTATAAAAAAGAAATAAATTAATTTTTAGTTACGCCGTTGGTATTTTTTAGTACATTATATTTGTCAGCTGTTTCGGCGGATTTTTGTATCACGCCTTTTAAAAAGTAAACCTAATTTGTGGTAAGTGCTCGTTCTTAATAAAAATTAAAAGCAAGATAAAAACGGTTTAGGGATAGGTTTCAATTTATGTACCTGTGTACTAATGCTTTATGTCAGAATACACACCCAATTCCAAAGAATTTCATACCGTATGGTCGCATAGGTGTAATTGGTTTCCAGTAAATGGCGATAAGGCAGCGTCGCCTGCATGACACATACTTTAAAGGTATTTTCAATTGATTTTCCACAGAAAGGGCACGGAACCGAATCCCGAAATGGTGGCCATACAATTGTTTAACGAAATCGGCAGCATTTTCCGAAACGTAAGTTTTGATTTGGATTTTAAACCTCATTTCAGTTGACCTATTGAATTTTGTGTTTTTGCGACAGACCCCTACGTTTGCCCTCGTTTTGGAGACACTGTTGGTAATAACCGTGATCTGGCTGCTGCTCCACAGGCGCGGCGGAGGTCGTCGACGCCGGCTGACAAAGGAGGAGGAGGACCGGATCATCGCCGACTTCGAACCAGAGCCCTTGGTGGGGGACACCGATCCCGATCACCCGCTGCTGCGCACCCGCATCGTCCAGTCCAAGGTGGGCAAGCACATCAGGGTCGATGGACACGACTGCTTGAACCTGGGCTCTCACAACTATCTGGGCTTCCTCGAGGACCAGGAGATTCTTGACGAGGCCTGTAAGTCCCTGCGTAAGTACGGTGTGGGATCGTGCGGACCTAGAGGCTTCTATGGCACCATGGACGTGCACCTGGACCTTGAGGATCGTATTGCCAAGTTTATGGGCCTGGAGGAGGCTATTGTGTACTCCTACGGCTTCTCGACAGTGGCCAGTGCCATTCCGGCGTACGCCAAACGTGGAGACATTATTTTTGTGTAAGGCTATTATCCTTGTTCTTAATTGTGGCGCCTAAGACTCAATTTTTGCAGGGACGAGGCTGTCAACTTTGCCATACAGAAGGGCCTGGATGCCTCGCGGAGCACCATCGCCTTCTTCAAGCACAACGATGTTGAGGATCTGGAGCGCCTGCTGATTGAAATGGAGAAGCGGGACCAAAAAAACCCCAAGAAGGCGTTGAAGACACGCCGCTTTCTTGTCGCTGAGGGCATATATATAAACACCGGGGAGATTTGCCCGCTGCCCGAGTTGGTGGCCCTGCGCCAGAAGTACAAGCTGCGACTGTTCCTCGACGAGAGCATATCGTTTGGCACATTGGGACAAGGCGGCCACGGAGTTACTGAACACTTCAATGTCGATGTAAGGAAATAACTTTAAAGGCAATTAAAAAATGTAAATTGGTTACTTATCTTTCAGCGTGATGAGATCGATCTGATTTCGGCAGGAATGGAGGGATCCATGGCCACCATTGGTGGCTTCTGCGTGGGCTCGCACTTCATAGCCGAGCACCAGCGTCTTTCTGGTCTGGGCTACATCTTCTCGGCCTCCCTGCCGCCCATGCTCACCCAGGCGGCCATTTCCGCCTTGGATCGCTTCGAACGAGAACCAAAGATCTTTGAGCAACTGCAGTCGAAAGCTAAGACGCTGCATCAAAAGTTTTCGCAATTCAGCAATCTGACCCTGCGCGGGAATGAATTGTCGCCGGTAAAGCATTTGTATTTGGCCCAGGCCGCCGAGAACTTTGATAAGGAACTTAAACTGCTCACCGAGTTGGCCGATAAGGTATTGGTTGCTCCCTTAATTGTAGTCATGAAAACTTCGAACATTTCCTCTATTTTTTACAGTGCATTGCTCGAGGGGTAGCCGTGGTGCAGGCTGCCTACTTGCAGAACAGGGAACGCCAACCGGTCCGTCCAAGTATTCGCATCGCTGTCAACCGATTGCTGGAGGATGCGGACATAAACACCGCGTTTGAGGTCATCGAGAGTGTTTCCAACGCCGTCCTTTAATTATTTCTTTCGGAAGGAATAGGATTTAAGACAAGGGCCTTACTGTTATAACTAATGGCCTGCAGGCTTTAACCTTTTTCCAATCATTTATTTATACCTAGTTCAGTATAAAATATTTAGGCAAAACTATTGATGGCCTTGCACAACTATTTGTTTCTTAGTTGCATTACCTTTAAATAAAAACATTAAATCTAGGAAAATTCCAAAGATTACAAGTTTCAGATAAGGGTGGTTAAATAAAACTTAAGGTTACGTGGTACATATGTAGGTGTTTCCTATCGCTTTCGAAATCACGCACGAATTTAAATTTCTGATAATGGAACTACAATGTGAGTCAACATTTATGATAATTTTTATAAGAACCAATTACTGTGGAACAGATTAAATAACAAAGGCAGTGTTCGGAAGTTGTTTAAACTTTAACACTTGTGATATTTAGCCAACGAATGCTTAAAACCGGGTTTTAGATTAAATCTTTAAATCTTTTTGTTTTTAAATGTAGGTTAATCATCTGTTATAAGCAAATACTTATCGATTTGGCTTAGGAAAATATTAAAAGTAAAATGGTTTTCTTAGCGACCGTATCCCAATTAATCTGTAATAATCATAACCCTTCGACTTTCAAAATGATGTATTTGTTCCTCCAATGAACTTGACAGCGACGACCCCAAATCATGATGCTGTGCTCATAACGCTACGCTGCCGGTTCAGGCGCTAAAAGCGATCGAAGATCGGCAATCAGCGGCAATTGGGCGTATACGTACTATGTACCCAGGTGCTATCAGTGCGGGTACGCAACATTTGGCGACAAAAACATGCAATTACAGCGGTCGCCTTCCATTTGTTTTGTTGTTTACATACGCGAATGGAAGGCGCAAAGGCGAAAGCTGCAAAACCAGCTGATCCGTGGGAAAGCTCCCGTTACCCGGTGAGCTTTTGAGTTGGACTGCAGCTGATAGATGAGCACAGTTGTCGGCCAACAGGCAAACCAGCAGCGCCTTCGTCTCCGTTTCTTTTCATCTGTTGCCCACCGAGAATCTTCTCGGGCTATTCCTTATCCGCCATGGTCGAGGTTAAGGACATCGAGAAGCTGTTCGAGACGGACGGCTATCTGAGGCCGTTCGAGCACGAGATCCGACGCCGGTAAGTAGAGATCCATTTTCCAGGTGCCACCAAGCCAACCAGCAAATCATGTAACCCAACCCAAGGTTGGCGCCGGCTTTATGCGCTCTATGCTGATAAGGGACTACGGCGTAACCGTAACCCATGCTGCACAGCCGTATCAGCTTCTGGCCGGAGTCGGCCCACCTCGCCACCCGGTGACATGCAGTTGGAAAACTGCGTTCGCAATGTCGAATGAAGGTCGCCGGTGTTTGTTGCCCTCTTTGTGTGTGTCAGTTGGCTGGTGTTCGTGTGTGTTTGCTAAAACAAGTCTTTGGGGATGTGTTCGCAGCGTGCTACCGGCGTGTTTGGAGCATGGATCTCTTGGCCTTGATGGCCTATTCCGGGTTGACCAAATTGTGTCGGCGCCATTTCTATTTTTGAACCGCTGCAAATCTAAACGTTTCTGCGGCTCTTCCGCTTTTACGAATTTTGTTTTGGTTTCTTTTCTTGAGCGGAAAGCATTGGGTTGGGAAGATTTTTGTTTTTGTACTCTTGCTTCTGTTTCCTAATTAATTTAAGTTCAAAACTTTTGAACAGTGTATAAAAGACAGTATTAAAACATTTTTAAATGTTAAGAAGACTATTTGTTTATGAAATGGTGCTCAATCTGAGCTATATTTTAATTTTATTTTTTAATTTAAAAATCAAAATTTTGTACCCTGGTCAGATTTTGCACGTTTCGTATTATAAGCTCTAGCCTTTTATGCCATTTTATGAATGAATGTGTATAAATCTTAAAATCCCTATAGAGTAATGTTCTTTCAAAGAAGATATATAATGTAATGTTGGTGCTATCTAACTAATCTAATAATTCCTTCGTAGGCATGGCGTACTCCAGGACTGGTTGAGCAAGATAAACCAGAGCGAAGGCGGAATGGAGGAGTTCTCGCAGGCCTACAAACACTATGGCCTCCATTTCCAGCCGGATAATTCGGTGATTGCGCGCGAGTGGGCACCTGGAGCCAAAGATGTATATCTTACGGGTGATTTCAGTAAGTCGTCCACTATTTAGACTCAATACACAAAGTGTAACCGACTGCCTTAACCCCACAGACAACTGGCACTGGGAGTCGCACCCGTTTAAAAAACTCGACTTTGGCAAGTGGGAGCTCCACCTGCCCCCCAACGAGGACGGTAGTCCGGCCATCAAGCACATGAGTGAAATCAAGGTGATCATTCGCAACCATTCCGGTCAGTTGTTGGACCGCTTGTCGCCCTGGGCAAAGTATGTGGTGCAGCCGCCCAAGTCGGCCAACCAGGGGGTCAACTACAAGCAGTACGTGTGGGAGCCGCCGTCCTACGAGCGCTACCAGCGCCAACATCCGCGTCCAGCCAGGCCCAAGTCGTTGAGAATCTACGAGTGCCACGTGGGCATCGCCTCCCAGGAGCCGCGGGTCGGAAGCTACGACGAGTTCGCCGATCGCATCGTGCCACGGATCAAGCGACAGGGCTACAACTGCATTCAGGTGATGGCCATCATGGAGCACGCCTACTACGCCAGCTTCGGCTACCAGGTGACCAGTTTCTATGCGGCATCCAGCCGATTTGGCAACCCGGAGCAGCTCAAGCGCATGATCGATGTGGCACACTCGCACGGTCTCTTCGTTCTCCTGGATGTGGTCCATTCGCACGCCTCCAAGAACGTACAGGACGGTCTGAACCAGTTCGACGGCACCAACAGTTGCTTCTTCCACGACGGAGCCCGCGGTGAGCACTCGCTGTGGGACAGTCGACTCTTCAACTACGTCGAGTACGAGGTGCTGCGGTTCCTGCTATCCAACCTGCGTTGGTGGCACGACGAGTACAACTTTGACGGCTATCGCTTCGACGGCGTCACCTCTATGCTGTACCACTCCCGGGGAATCGGTGAGGGCTTCAGCGGCGACTACAACGAGTACTTTGGCTTGAACGTCGACACGGATGCACTGAATTATTTGGGCCTGGCTAATCATATGCTGCACACCCTAGACCCGAAGATTATCACGATTGCGGAGGTAAGTGGAACACTAGTTTTATGATTTGAGTGCTTTTATTTTAAAAAATTTAAAAGGGGTCCAAAAGGAAAACAAATATTATTTTTCGGAGTACTACCCCAAGTAAATTTTAGCATATGTAAAAAAGTACAATATATCTTCCATTTTATGATCCAGGGAGATTGAAACCCAAGATAGTAACAATTTTCTTTGTTTCGCCTAGGATGTATCCGGAATGCCCACCTTGTGTCGTCCCGTTTCGGAGGGCGGCATCGGATTCGACTACCGCCTGGGAATGGCCATTCCAGACAAGTGGATCGAGCTTTTGAAGGAGCAGAGTGACGACGAGTGGGACATGGGCAACTTGGTGCATACGCTGACCAACCGTCGCTGGATGGAGAGCACTGTGGCGTATGCAGAGTCTCACGACCAGGCGCTGGTGGGGGACAAGACGTGCGCCTTCTGGCTGATGGACAAGGAGATGTATACGCACATGTCGACAGTTTCTGACTCCTCAGTGATTATCGATCGAGGAATAGCGCTGCACAAGATGATCCGCCTGATCACGCACGCCCTGGGAGGCGAGGCGTACCTTAACTTCATGGGCAACGAGTTTGGTCATCCCGAATGGCTAGACTTTCCGCGCGTGGGCAACAACGACTCGTATCACTATGCTCGCCGCCAGTGGAATCTAGTGGACGACAATCTGCTGAAGTACAAGTACCTAAACGAGTTTGATCGGGCGATGAACGAGACCGAGGAGCGCTACGGATGGCTGCATTCCGGACCCGCCTGGGTCAGCTGGAAACATCAGGGCGACAAGATCATCGCTTTCGAGCGCGCCGGCCTGGTCTTCGTCTTCAACTTCCATCCCCAACAAAGTTTCACCGGCTACCGCGTGGGCACGAACTGGGCCGGCACTTATCAGGCAGTGCTCTCCTCGGACGATCCTCTCTTCGGCGGCCACAACAGGATCGATGCCAACTGCAAGCATCCCTCTAATCCGGAGGGTTATGCCGGCCGCAGTAACTTTATTGAGGTCTACACGCCATCGCGCACGGTAGTTGTCTATGCCCGCGTCAGCGATTAGCTTCTGGTCGAGATCTACACGGACCGGGTCCCTAAAATTGTTAATGCCTAAAACGAATTTCATATATAGTCATAGTGTTTGTTAATGTTACGAATCGGAAAGCCATTATTGAAATATATGCTCATTGAAGTATAGTTTTCTAACATCAATTGTTTTTTTGTATTATTGTTCTTCGTAGTAAATAAAATGCAATTCCTTAACGTATGTCAACTGATGGAGATTATAATTTTATTTTTGGATAAGCTGCAGCATACAATATTGGGAAGCAAACTTTTAGGCTGAGGTCGTATTTATGTTAAGACGAATTCTCATTTCCACAAAAGTTAGTGATTCTTTGTAGGCCTTCTTGGTCCAGGTGCCCCAATGAATACCATAATCTTCTTTTTTTAACACGCCATCTTTAAAGTATAATCCATTGAGGGAACTGTAATTTCAAGTCATTAAATTAAAACTGTTTACTTAATTTTTTTTTTAATAAGTTTACCTGATTCCACATTTATCGTACCACCAACCACCGCCGTACCTTTGTGCGCAATTTATATCAGATTTGTCGTTATCACAATCAAACGTGCTGAACTTTTTTCCTATATTGTAAATTAGGGCGTGTCCGGCTGGACTTTCTTTATATTGGCCAAACATGTCGGTAAGCGGATACGATTCTTCTTCGGATCCAATCTTAAAATTGGAGTAATGGGCGAAGGTGGTATTTCCATAAACGTCGCCAATTCTAATATTAAGTTCGTATTGACCTGCATCAGTCAGTCGATGTAATTTCTCAAGCCCGAGGAAAAACTCTCCTTTTACATCTCCGAATCCGTTCTTATAGTCCTCCCACGTCCGATTGAAGTCCTCAGATCCATCTATACGCCTTTGAATGGTCATCCAGCCATCTTTATCGCATGGAGCTTCAAAGTATGTTATTCCGGGTAATTTTATTTTGTAAATGCCGCTTGGACTGCTGCTGGGAAATCTGTCTGATCCATTACAGGTCAATAGTTGGTCGGTTACATCAGTTAGCTCCTCAGAAACCAATTTGCTGTGGCCTTCATGCGATACGCGACTTTTCAAGTCCTTAATAGTTTGCGCCATGGTATTTAATAAATCATCTTTGTCCTTGAGCTGTTTAATTTGGGTATTGCTTTGGTTATTTTTTAAATTTAACTTAATCCACCAGTCGTTATCAATTACCGTTTTTCCCACTGTACAAGTTGACCGGCAATGTTGTTAAGTTTCGTCATACAATCACTATTGCAATTTAAATTAGGTGTTGAATTTATTCCGTTTGCACTGGTAGGAGGTAGGACCTCTAAAACCAAAAAAAGCAGGAAAATCACAAAAAATCCCGATTTCATTATGTGTAACGTGCCAGGCACTAAACCAAATGAATGAAAAATGAGGATGGCATGGTATTTATATAGTATTAGACAGTGTTCCCGAAATCATGGAACTTAAAGTCTGTGCGGCAGTAAAGCGGAAATTAACCAGAAAACAGTCAACATTATTTTACGATTTTTCAAATTAAGGGGAAAGGTTGCGTGAGAGATCATAGCTAATGTCATTTATTGTTGATATGGAGTCGACCCAAAAACAAATGTATAAGAATCATACAATTTATAGAGGAGCTCATAAACAAATATAGAAATTTCTGCTGATCTATACATTAAGTGTGTCAATGGTAGTGAAGCTGAATTTATTAGGAAATTTCAACATTCCATGTCATTTTGCGAGAACTAGATTATGTGTTCAATCTATTTGTTTGTGATAAGAATCCCATTTTTAAAACCCGACTTGTGTAAGCCAACTGCAAACGCCGGTTTGTAAATATAAAACGGGTTGTCATTTAATCAGTCATGTTGAACAAATGTTTGTCTAATAAATGCCTATAAATTATATTCAATAAAATTTTTTATAAATTGATACAATTAAAACCACATTAGACAGCAGATATGTGGGCTGAAAGGGGCACAAATGTCGCATTTATGGAAAACATGCGTTCCGACGCTCTTGTCTTGTTGGTTAGTTACCTTTCCCTGAGGGTCGTGAGTATAAGTAAATAATTTCTTTGGTTTTTAAAAACGAAATTCATTACTTTTATCAGATATGTGACCCCTCCGTGGTATACAAAATGAAGAACATTGAGTGCTCGACAGTGCCCGATTCTTGTAGATGTGACCGTAAATTTCTGCGATTTGTTTTCAAGGCGAAGTTTTATGCCATACGGGTTAATTGTTCTTAAAGTTACAAAGAGATTTCATATATTGGCACGCGACGCATATCTCGACGAATCGTTTTTAGATACTTACCAAATCTGTCGTTAGTATTCACTTTATGGCAAATATTAAAAACATCTACATATCTTAACAAGAAAGGAAAGCTAACTTCGGGCGGAGCCGAAGTATAAATACCCTTGCAGAATATTCTGTAAATTATATTCTCCAAAATTATGCATATGATGCATTCTTAACACTCATAAAAAATCCCAACTTCCTAACCTTACAAACACCAAAAGTTGTGGCATTTCCGATCAATCAGTTATATGGCAGCTATAGGATATAGTCGGCCGATCCCAGCCGTTCCGACTTATATACTGCGTGCAAAGAAAAGAAGGGTGTGAGCAAAGTTTCAGTTTGATATCTTTAAAACTGAGAGACTAGTTCGCGTAGAAACAGACAGACGGACAGACAGACGGACAGACGGACATGCTTATATCAACTCAGGAGGTGATCCTGATCAAGACTATATATACTTTATAGGGTCGGAGATGTCTCCTTCACTGCGTTGCACACTTTTGACCAAAATTATAATACCCTCTGCAAGGGTATAAAAACAACGTGGTAATAATTTGTTTTATTTATTCTTCCGACTATTACTTTTGGAGCTATATGACAAGGTCGTAGAAATGACAATGATCAAGAATTAATATACTTAATAATGCCTCAGACAGACAGGAACATAGATCGACACGTCTTTAATACCAATCACATGTCATGAATATAAGTAATCGTTTCTGATCGGATGTCAAAGGAACTAATTATTAAATATGGTACAATTACATTACATTTACAAATCAGGAACCTTTTTTCCATTTTCGAGGTATTCCGTCGTCATAATACATTTTTAGGTTTTTAATATTATTTACCTGCTGTCGAATAAGTGAAAATTTAAATTTGTAAAATTGTATTTTATTGTTTATAATAAATATATTTATGTATACGTAAAGTAATATTAGCTTTAGAATTTGTATCCGGAATGCCCACCTTGTGTCGTCCCGGCATCGAGTTTGGTCATCCCGAATGGCTAGACTTTCCGCGCGTGGGCAACAACGACTCGTATCACTATGCTCGCCGCAAGTGGAATCTAGTGGACGACAATCTGCTGAAGTACAAGTACCTCAACGAGTTTGATCGGGCGATGAACGAGGCCGAGGAGCGCTACGGATGGCTGAATTCCGGACCCGCCTGGGTTAGCTGGAAACATCAGGGCGACAAGATCATAGCTTTTAAGCGCGCCGGCCTGGTCTTCGTCTTCAACTTCCATCCCCAACAAAGTTTCACCGGCTACCGCGTGGGCACGAACTGGGCCGGCACTTATCAGGCAGTGCTCTCCTCGGACGATCCTCTCTTCGGCGGCCACAACAGGATCGATGCCAACTGCAAGCATCGCTCTAATCCGGAGGGTTATGCCGGCCGCAGTAACTTTATTGAGGTCTACACGCCATCGCGCACGGTCGTTGCAAAGACCAATATACTACCTTATGTTATTGTATCATGGCTGCACTGATCCGAACAAATGTTTTCATTTGTCTCTGTATATAAAATAAAATAAATTAGTTACGGGGCAAATTATATGCCTGGACACACTCTGCAAGCTATCCATTAAGTGCAGTCTGAAGTGCCAAACTACAATCGGTACTTACCGCACAGGTCCGCTCTGAGATTCTCGTTGACCCACACCTTCTGGAGGATCGACCATCGAATGTTGCCCACGTAGCAGAGATCCCGGTTGTGCTGGATGACCACATTGCCGGCGCTGATCTGCTTGAGACTGGGCATGTCCAGACTGTACAGCGATGACTTCACGATCACCAAGGCGCCAAACATGCTCTCCATCAGCTGACGGCCGTGGATCGTCTCCAGGTTGCGGAAGTAGGAGAGTTTGCGGAACCGCGGATGTTTTCCCTCGATGTTCAGATAGCCGGTGATCTCCTTCACCGTGGAGAAGACCTCCAGTTGCTCGGGATCGAGTGGCTTAATGAGTACCCCCAGCGTGAAGTTGGCATAGAAATTCTGGTAGCCCGAGAAGGTATGGTCGAGGATGCGAATGTTGCCATCGATCACCGTACAATTCCGGAACGAGTCGATGTTGCCGGAATGGATTGAAGCGCCGGGGCATGTCTTGGGGCAGGGTCCGTTGCAGGGCACACACTCGCCGGCTTTGGACGTCTTGTAGTGGGGACAGCTGCGCACACAGGCGCCATTGTCGCCCAGCAAATGGCGGGGACACTTCTTGACACAGGTGGCCCCGTAGGCGTACTTGCCCTCCGGATTCGGATCCAGCTCATAGGAGGTGGGGTTGTATTTGCGCATCGGCGGGCACTCCTCCTTGCAGACGCCCTCGTCCACGAAGTTCTTGCAGGCGATGCAATCCTTGTGAGTGGGTCCAGTGCATCCCCCGGCGCAGAACGAGTGACAGCATTGCGTCGGCTGGGGTCCGTAGCAGAGACCGCCGGCACACTGGGGCGAACAGGTCATCTTGCTGAATTGCTGGCAATTGTTCGGGCCCTCGCCCCAACAGCCCTTCAAGCAGCTCTTGTGGCACTTGGAGCATTCCCGTTCCGGCGCCGTGAAGTTGTATATGTAGTATAAATCCGCACTGTTGGCCACGATCTCCTGCCAATCGATCGTCCGCATGTGGCAGAGATTGTAGTTGTTGTAAAAGCCCACTTGGCCATTTAGGACGTCGCGCAAGTTGGGTATCTCCAGCGTGTACATCTTGGAATAGCTGACGAACATGGCGTACTTATCCTCACCCACCAACGAACTGAACTGCGTGTGACCGCGAATTATTTGCAGTCTGAAATTCGAGAGTTACAAAATTAGTCTAGTTTTAATAAAATATTGTGCATTTTTTAAAATTACAATTTAAGTTTGCAATTCCTACCATAAAATTAGTTTTAGTTTATTTTAGTTTTAAAAATGTGCTTTTTGGATTAAGAAGTTATAAAAAGCAGAAACTTTGTTTGATTGTAGTGGCTCTTATTTTTCTGTGCTTCCAAAATGTCTTATAATAAAGTATAGATCAATAGAACGCAACCACATTTTTAAAGTTATTTCTATGCAAAAATATTAACAAGGCTTTAAGTTTAAGCTTACTTTGGAAACACGACTTTCTTGACGTCCACATGAGTGATCAGTATATAGCCTGTGACCTCCCGAATGTTTTCCAGGAAGGACAGGTCCAGATTCTCATTGAGCAGCCAAGTCAGCTCCAGGTTGCCATCCACATACGTGCAGTTCGTGTACCGATCTTTGAGATTCCGGTAATGGTGTTCCTTATTCGAGGGCACTGACAGCCGGGATTTGGTGCCAATGCAGACTGCAAAGAGAGTTGAAAAAAAAGGGAAATCGTTGTAATACTGTGGGTGTTTATGCGGGCTTGGTTTTCTTAGTTTCGGCTGACCCTAAACTGTCCAATTATCCACAGCCCACCCGATTGGTGGGTAGGTGTTGACTTATGCTCGGGCAGTTTGAGAAATGAATTTTGGGTTTCGAACTTCGGATCATTGATTTGCATCCGATAGATACAATTTCATATGCGGAGATATAAATCTTCACGATTTACCAAGTTCAAAAACCAATTGTTTATAAAATCATTTTTAAAGGAAACCCTTTTTATTTTCTCCTTGCATAACCCGCTTAAAGTATTTACAGTATTGCACAATTTGCGCATAGCCCTAGATACCAGAATTTCGAATTGACGAAGACGGATGGCTAGATCCTGGCCGTGGACTTACTTTTCCCCTTGACGAATCGGTCCCGATCACGGTCCAAATCATGGTTACGCTGGCGATTATTTTGGCGGGCGTAGCGATCGCGGGCCGCCGAAGCGGGCCAAATGCAAATGCAGTGGGCCAAGAGAAGCAGCAGAAGGGGGTGGCAAAGGACGCTGCGCCGTCGCAACAGCATTGTTAAGCGGTGGGTGGTGGTTGGTACAGTGCGATCAATCAAGGCCTCTTCCAAGCAATAACCCCTGACGTCTTAGGGGTTATTTTCGTATATTTTTTTCGTGAACTTGCGGTTTACTTTCGGCTCTTTTGCTCACTCAGCTTTGCGTGCCAAAGAAACTACTTTTTCATAAATTTTATTTCGACTCTTTCACTGCGCTGACTTCTTTTTTGAGGTTAGAAAGGGTCGCGCAGGCGCAGCTTTAATTGCACTAAACAATTGTTTTAGCCTCCGCAGCCGAATAACTGTCACAAACACACTTGGCCATCTTACGATCTTAGCCAATGGCAACACCGACTGCCAATTACAATGGAAATCACAAAAGATACGTATAGTATATCCGAAAGCACTTGTTTTACACCCCGGTTTGCGTATTTTTGCGGATTGCGATTTCTTGGTATTTCGATTAGCACAACGGCCGAATTAGCAATCTCCGCGATCAAGAATAAGATATATTGGTAGAGGACTCGGACTCGGGCACTCCGTGCGGATGAGCGACTCTCGTCTGCGCAGCAACAAGTTGTATTCGAGACTGAAACCAAAAGCGAAGCCCAAAACACAGACACTCTCTCTCTCCCTATATTTCCCAATGTTCCGCTCTGTTCTCCCTCTCTTTCATGGCGAAGAGAGAACGCACAGGTAAAAATACGAAAAGGTAGCGGCTGGCGGGCGAAATCTCAAGCGCAGATCAGGTCAAAATAAAAGCAAAGCCAGAAACTCTGGCTCTCACAATAGGCAATACGGCACGGATCAGCTGCAGACCGCTATGGAAAGGATTAAGATACTTTACATCACGACTGCAAGCCTAAGTTTTTGGATATCTTAGGGATAAAGCATATAAAAAGCACATTGGAAAGGCGCTAGAGGAAAAGCCCTGGAAGTTGATTATAACAATGTACGAAAGTTTTTGCTATAGTAGGAGAGTTGGTTACAAAGGTACGCACTTGAAAAACAAAGTCCTGATTTTCTCTTCCCGAAATACCCAATAGCAAAGGCAAAACTAAAGAGGGGATAATCCGGCAGTATCTTAACTCCGATAGATGTGCAGGGCATTTAAGATTCGCATCGATTACAGGCTGCTCTCACAGGTAAGATCTTGTGTATATCCCAATTTCTTGGCACTATTGTTGTTGGAGGTTCAGCTGTTTATTGTCGCTTGTTATTGTTGTTGCAGCCAACTTGCGGCGAATTCGAAAACGCTCAGGTAAAATGATCGCCACTCTCTCGTTCTCTCTTACTGTCTCTCACCTGGCGATAAGCATGTGTGTTTGTGGGCAATGCTGCCATATAAGCACAGCAGTTTTGCATCTGTTTTTGTGTCCGCATCTGTATTTGTTTCTATATCTGTGAGCTGAGCCTGCGTGGGCCATGGATTGTCTTTTTGGCAAAAGAGTTCGAGCGTTGTCAACATTGTTAGGGCAGATCCGAGATCTCGGAAGCCTCTTCACCTGTTCCCAACCCACAAGAAATCGGGGTTTCCACG
This sequence comes from Drosophila kurseongensis, assembly GCA_018153305.1. Lineage (NCBI taxonomy): Eukaryota > Metazoa > Arthropoda > Insecta > Diptera > Drosophilidae > Drosophila > Drosophila kurseongensis. The sequence continues at coordinate 14,201,386 of JAECXX010000004.1, read as the reverse complement.
GATGCGCCATTTGCTCAGCGGGATTGGGCCAAAAGGACACCGTTTTCTGGCAGGTAAAACCAAAACCGTTTTGACCTTTTCGCTTTGGGACAAAAGGTGCACTCGGAAAAGCGCAACCAACTCAACTCGAACCTCGAATCCCACGCTGTGACTCTCGAGCGGCGAGCATGAAAAAACATTTAAATTGAAAAGCGTTTCGAAGAGATTTCGTGGAGGGGGAGAAGGGAAATCGCCGCTCTCCGATCTGCAGCTATAATCAAACATATTAATAGCCGTCTGGGCAGACCTCAATCAAAGGCCAGTGCCCAACCCGTACAGGATCATCTGTCAAAATGGAAGAGCATGCAACTCACAGCCGAACATCGAGTTGAGAACGATCTAAAAACTCCGAAACAGGTAACAGGTAAACGCCGCTCGAAAGGTGTAAGATGCCGATATGCCCCGACCCACACTCATAAACATTTGATGAAGCGTACAAAATACCATGCGAAGAGAAATGTTTTTAATGTACATGTGTACATTGTGCAAGTGTGTATGTACCTGCCCCATCCTTCGGCACTCCATCTGTCTATGATCTCCTCTGGTTTTCCCAATTTCAAAAGAAAGCCTCGAGAACCAGACCCTTGAAGTGATTCCCGGCCGCTCTACAGGTTGTCGGAATCATTGGAACCATCGTGATCATCACCATCGATGTCTGGAAGTCGGAGAGTCGGATTCGCAGTCGAGGCGTTACTTTCAAGTGCCACGCAGATTAAGAGTAACAAAAGATCGGCTCAGGAGGCTGTGAAAAGCTGCTTAGAATGAAATCTAATTGCCGTGGCCCCAACATGATGCGGCACATTTAGCTTTGATGGCTCTTTAGAGCCACCTCAAAGAAGTATTCCTATTCCAATTCCAATTCCAGTTCCTATTACTCCTATTTAGCCCGGATAATTGGTCGGGAGATCGACCACAGCCTTAACTTTAACCCCCAGCAGAAAAGGCAGGCGTGCAAATACGTAGAAACTTTGACTTCATCTTATCCTTTTAGCATACAAATTTTTATACCCGTTACTCGTAGAGTAAAAGGGTATATTGTATTCGTGCAAAAGTATGTAACAGGTAGAAGGAAGCGTTTCCGACCCTATAAAGTATATATATTCTTGTTCAGGATCACTAGCCGAGTCGATCTAGCCATGTCCGTCTGTCCGTCTGTCCGTCTGTCTGTCTGTCCGTCTGTCCGTCTGTCCGTCCGTATGAACGCTGAGATCTCGGAAACTATAAAAGCTACAAGATTGGCATTTTGCATGCAGATTCTAGGAGTTCCTACGCAGCGCAAGTTTATTTCAAAAAGGTGCCACGCCCCCTTTAACGCCCACAATCGCTTATATACGATTTTAAAAATTTAAATATTTCGGAAAAGTAAAAATGCAGTTTTATTGTGTTTATCAATACCTATCGAAATGTAGAAGAAATTTTTCAAATCGGACCATTCGTTAAAAAGTTATGCGTGATCAAAGTTTCTATCTCCATCTCCCTCGCACTCCCTTTACCTGAGTAACGGGTATCTGATAGTCGGGGCACCCGACTATAGCGTTCTCTCTTGTTTATTTTTGTTTTCTGGTTTTTTTTTACTGATTTTTTTTATTGAATGTCGCCGTCGTCGTTTGCTGTGCTGTGTTGCTGCACGCATAGAGCATAGAGTAAGAAACTATATAGAGGCATAGAGTAAGAAACTATATAGAGCATAGAGTAAGAAACTATATAGTTTACTCTATGCTTGCGCCATGGTATTTAATAAGTCATCTTTGTACTTGAGCTGTTTAATTTGGGTAATGACTTGGTTATTTTTCAAATTTAACTTAATCCGCCAGTCGTTATCAATTTCCGTTATCTTCCACTGTACAAGTTGATCGGCAAGGTTGTTAAGTTTCGTAATACAATCACTATCGCAATAAAAATGAATTGTTGAATTTATTCCGTTTGCACTGGTAGGAGGTAGGACCTCTGAAACCAAAAAATGCAGGAAAATCACCCGTTATCACATGCAGATGTGTACAGACCCCGATATCAGCTACATATTTATTTAGGTCAAAGTATGTAGCTATCAGCAACGAACGAATTTCTGCTAAGTCGAAATCGTACATACTCCCGGCCGTTGAACTGATGTTCAACAATCGTTAATGTTGATCGTGAAGGGCTGGATCGAAGAACCGTCTCTATTTACAGTTGTGGTCGGCATCTGATTCAGCTGAAGGTTATTTCTAGGTTTTCCCCATTTCTTTATAAAATGAATAATGACAATGATTATTATAACAAGAAAGGAAAGCTAACTTCGGGAGGAGCCGAAGTTGATATACCCTACTCTGTAAATTATATTCTCCAAAATTATTCATATAATGCATTCTTAATACTCATAAAAAATCCCAACTTCCTAACTTTAAAAACACCCAAGTTATGGCATTTCCAATCGTTCAGTTATATGGCAGCTATAAGATCGGCCGACTAGATCCTTATGAAATTTGGTAGGACGGATTGATTGGCCAAATATAAAACCCATAGAAAATCCCAACTTTCTAACTTTACAAACACCAAAGTTATGGCATTTCCGATCAATCAGTTATATGGCAGCTATAGGATATAGTCGGCCGATCCTTATGAAATTTTGTAGGTCGGATTGATCGGCCAAATATAAAACCCATAGAAAATCCCAACTTCCTAACTTTACAAACACGAAAGTTATAGAATTTCCGATCAATCAGTTATATGGCAGCTATAGGATATAGTCGGCCGATCCCGGCCGTTCCGACTTATATACTGCGTGCAAAGGAAAGAAGGGTGTGTGCAAAGTTTTAATTCGATAGCTTTAAAACTGAGAGACTAGTTTGCGTAGAAACAGACAGACGGACAGACGGACATGGCTATATCAACTCAGGAGGTGATCCTGATCAAGAATATATATATTCTCAGAGATGTCTCCTTCACTGCGTTGCACACTTTTGACCAAAATTATAATACCATCTGCAAAGGTATAAAAACTAATGCAATATAAATATCAATATGATGTTCAATAGTCTCAAGATTATGTGGTAATTAATAACTATTGGGAGGAAAGAGTTGCTCTTCTCGTTGATACAACTCTTTGTATTTAAGGTTTGGGTCTTCCTTCGAACTTGTAGAGGTAGATCTTGTTGAATTCAGTCGTAGATTTTCAGTGAGTTCACCTTCTCCAAAGCGAGCATACGATGTACGTAATTCGGTTTCCAGCACATCTTGACTTGTAACTGTCATTAAGGTTTTGCAATCATAAATCCTGAACCCTTTAAATTTATATTAGAAGTTCCGTCTAAACAAACTGCAGATAATGTTAGCGTGGATCTTGTTGTAAAGATCCATTGATTTTTGGCATGTGTTCTTAACCAGACAAAAGGTCTTTCTGCCTTTATTAAGTTGCAAGAAGAAAAATTTGCATTTCACAGCTAGTTTCCGAAGAAAACATTTCTTGTTTGTTATAACATATAAAATCTTCCTTTGCTCTTTCTTGACAAGCTTTAAAATCAATTTCCGACATCTCAAAGTATTCATCTCGATGTCTGTTGATTGCGATATATGGTGTCCTAATTGCAAACATTTACTGGGGCCAAACGCGACTTTTTTCTTTTGTCAAGCCTTGCATAAATATTTTGGCCTTTATGACTACTGGAGAAAATAGTCCAAGAGGATCGAATATTTTGAATATTTCCGAAACTACATCGCGTCTCGTTATTTTGTCTGTGGTCACGGCTTGGGTTTTTCCGCAGAGTTTGTCTGTTGTAGGATTCCATGTGATTCCTATTGTTTTAATACTGCAGTCCTTATAAGCAGCATCTTCAAATTGTACATTAGGAATTATATCATCTTTATTCAATCCTTGAAGAAGATGGTTATTAATTGCGCACCATTTTCTAAATTTGAATCCGGAACTTAAAAGAATATGGTTAAGCTCCTTTTGAATTTGAAGCGCCTCAGGAATTGAATCGGCTCCGGTGATGCAGTCGTCGACATAGAAATCATTTTTAAGTGCAGAAGATCCTATAGGATATTTTTGCATTTGCTTATTTGCTAAATATTCCAAGCATTTCGTTGCCAGATATGGTGCAGACTTTGTGCCATATGTGAATCTTTTTTAACCGATAATACTTGAGCCTTTCTGAAGGATCATTTCTCCATACGATCATTTGGTAGTGTTGATCATTTGGATTTATCCAAATTTGCCTGTACATTTTTTCAATGTCAGCGGTAAACACGTATTTATGCATTTTAAATCGAAGCAGTATTGACATTAAACTGTTTTGCACTGTATACTTAAGGCCGCCAAATGCAAATTTCGGGGGTATCGTTTGGTATGTACAGTTCCGGAGACTTTTGCCAATCAAAAGGAAGAAAAATTAGAATAGTTTTTAGATACTTACCAAATCTGTCGTTAGTATTCACTTCATAGCAACTATTAAAAACATCTATATATCTTAAAAAAACGAAGTAATAATTTGTTTTATTTATTCTTCCGATTATTACTTTTGGAGCTAAATGACAAGGTCGTAGAAATGAAAATGATCAAGAATTAATATACTTGTTAATGTTACGAATCGGAAAGCCATTATTGAAATATATGCTCATTGAAGTATAGTTTTCTAACATCAATTGTTTTGTATTACTGTTCTTCGTAGTAAATGAAATGCAATTCCTTAATGTATGCCAAATTATCGAGATTGTAATTTTATTTTTGGATTAGCTGCAGCATACAAAATTGGGAAGCAAACTTTTAGGCTGAGGTCGTATTTATGTTAAGACGAATTCTCATTTCCACAAAGGTTAGTGATTGTTTGTAGGCGTTCTTGGTCCAGGTGCCCCAATGAATACCATAATCTTCTTTTTTAAACACTCCAACTTTAAAGTAAAATGCATTGAGGGAACTGTAATTTCAAGTCATTAAATTAAAACTGTTTACTTAATTTTGTATTTAATAAGTTTACCTGATTCCACATTTATCGTACCACCAACCACCGCCGAACCTTTGTGCGCAATTTATATCAGATTTGTCGTTATCACGATCAAACGTGCTGAACTTTTTTCCTATATTGTAAATTAGGGCGTGTCCGGCTGGACTTTCTTTATATCGGCAAAACATGTCGGTAAGCGGATACGATTCTTCTTCGGATCCAATCTTAAAATTGGAGTAATGGGCGAAGGTGGTATTTCCATAAACGTCGCCAATTCTAATATTAAGTTCGTATTGACCTGCATCAGTCAGTCTATGTAATTTCTCAAGCCCGAGGAAAAACTCTCCTTTTACATCTCCGAATCCGTTCTTATAGTCCTCCCACGTCCGATTGAAGTCCTCAGATCCATCTATACGCATTTGAATGGTCATCCAGCCATCTTTATCGCATGGAGCTTCAAAGTATGTTATTCCGGGTAATTTTATTTTGTAAATCCCGCTTGGACTGCTGCTGGGAAGTCTGTCTGATCCATTACAGGTCAATAGTTGGTCGGTTACATCAGTTAGCTCCTCAGAAACCAATTTGCTGTGGCCTTCAGCATGCGATACGCGACTTTCCAAGTCCTTAATAGTTTGCGCCATGGTATTCAATAAGTCATCTCTGTCCTTGAGCTGTTTAATTTGGGTATTGATTTGGTTATTTTTTTAAATCTAACTTAATCCGCCAGTCGTTATCAATTACCGTTTTCTGCCACTGTACAAGTTGATCGGCAATGTTCGTCATACAATCATTATCGCAATTAAAATTAGTTTTTGAATTTAGTATGTTTGCACAGGTAGGAGGTAGGACCTCTGAAACCAAAAAAAGCAGGAAAATCACAAAAAATCCCGATTTCATTATGTGTAACGTGCCAGGCACTAAACCAAATGAATGAAAAATGAGGATGGCATGGTATTTATATAGTATTAGACAGTGTTCCCGAAATCATGGAACTTAAAGTCTGTGCGGCAGTAAAGCGGAAATTAAGCAGAAAACAGTCAACATTATTTTACGATTTTTCAAATTAAGGGCCAAGGTTGCGTGAGAGATCATAGCTAATGTCATCTATTGTTGATATGGAGTCGATCCAAAAACAAATGTATAAGAAACTTACAATTTATAGAGGAGCTCATAAACAACTATAGAAAGTTCTGCTGATCTATACATTAAGTGTGTCAATGGTAGTGAAGCTGAATTTATTAGGAAATTTCAACATTTCATGTCATCTTGTGAGAACTAGATTATGTGTTCAATCTATTTGTTTGTGATAAGAATCCAATGTTTAAAACCCGACTTGTGTAAGCCAACTGCAAACGCCGGTTTGTAAATATAAAACGGGTTGTCATTTAATCAGTCATGTTGAACAAATGTTTGTCTAATAAATGCCTATAAATTACATGATATAAAATTATTTATAAATTGATACAATTAAAACCACATTAGACAGCAGATATGTGGGCTGAAAGGGGCACAAATGTCGCATTTATGGAAAACATGCGTTCCGACGCTCTTGTCTTGTGGGTTAGTTACCTTTCCCTGAGGGTCGTGAGTATAAGTAAATAATTTGTTTGGTTTTTAAAAACGAAATTCATTACTTTTGTCAGATATGTGACCCCTCCGTGGTATACAAAATGAAGAACATTGAGTGCTCGACAGTGCCCGGGTACTCTGCGAATGCTTCGTGCTATTTAAAGGCCCTCAATTGGAACAAGGCCGTGGCCCATATGGACGTGGACCTCGTGAAGCCTTTGTATAATATCTCAGTAAGCTCAGCTAAAATGTACCACCCTCATATACATTCTTATATTTATCATGAAGCCTTTCTTTAGGTGCGACTTCAACTCTTCAAAAGGGACTACAGCAACAAGTTCCAGCCGTTTCTTGTAGATGTGACCGTAAATGTCTGCGATTTGTTTTCGAGGCGAAGTTTTATGCCATACGGGTTAATTGTTCTTAAAGTTACAAAGAGATTTTCAAATTTTAATCACAGCTGTCCTTATGACGGTCATTTATTGGCACGCGACGCATATCTCGACGAATCGTTTATTCCAAACTTTTGGCCATTGGGCCTCTACAAAATTAACATCAGTATAATGGAAAACTACTTAAGGCCTCCAAATGCAAATGTCGGGGGTATCGTATGGTATGTACAGTCTATGGAGCCAATCAAAAGAAAGAAAAATTAGAATAGTTTTTAGATACTTACCAAATAGGTCGTTAGTATTCACTTCATAGCAAATATAATAATGAACTTTATATAAGTATTAAAAACATCTGTATATCTTAAAAACAACGAAGTAATAATTTGTTTTATTTATTCTTCCGATTATTACTTGTCGTAGAAATGATATAGAAATGATGTCGTAGAAATGATAATGATAAAGAATTATTATACTTCATTATGCCTCAGGCAGACAGGAACATAGATCGACACGTCTTTGATACCAATCACATATCATGGATATAAGTAATCGTTTCTGATCGGCTGCCAAAAGGAACTAAAGATTAAATATGGTTCAATTACATTACGTTTACAAATCAGGAACTTTTTTTCCATTATAACAAACGTTGAAATCTTCGAGTTATTCAGTCGTCATAATACATTTTTAGGCTTTTAATATTATTTACCTGCTGTCAAAAAGGGTAACCAACAAGAAAAATTACGAATTTTATTGCTTTAAATTTTTAAAATTGTATTTTATTGTTTATAATAAATATATATATGTATACGTAAAGTAATATTAGCTTTAGAATTTGTATCATACATAATGTAGGCTACATGAGTTGCTTAATTATTTGCTTTTTTGCTTTGTTATTATTTAAAGTATATCTTACAGAAGTGCAACTCATTTTTGCTTATTTGTCTTAGATTACATAAATTTATATATTTTGAATCATTGTCTTCCATCAATTTAAGTTATTTTAGGCTTAACCTAGCTTCGCTTAGCTTAGTGTGTTGTTGTTGTGTTCTCGGGTTGTTGGTTTCGCAAGAATCTTTTAAAAAAATGCTTTAGTCTCTATTCAACTTAGAGTAATGTTGGGTCAGTGCTATGCTTGAATTCCTATTTGTATATGAATGGCATAACAAAATTGCAAATAAAATATATAATATATATAGGTATGTAAAGAATATACAACATGTTAAAAGAAATTATAAGGACGAGGGTCTGGTCTCGGGGTGCACAAATAAGAATGGTTAACAAAAATAAATAAATAGATTGAGAACTTATTGAATAAATACTACATGAATTACGTTGCATAGTTGCCTGTCTATCTCTCGTTATGCAAGGAACAAATTATATTTATAAGTAGTGTAGAGAACGCTCACGTAGAGTTTCAAAAGTCAGTTTTCTTTTAATAAAACGAAACGTTTCTCTCAAAACTAAATTAGGCTAAACATATTTTTGCCCGCTCTCTAGGCAGGTAAAATAGTTACAACTGGTTTGGGGTGTGTGTCTCGTCTTTGCACTTAAACGTTTAATTTAGCTTAGGCGTAAAAATAATTCAACTTTACGATGCTCTTAAGTATGCCTTGAAACGTACCTAATTGATTCTTCCGCAACACCATTCGCGTGTGTGACTGTGTGTTGAACAACATTTGATTTGTATTCTTGTAGGCATTTGGTTTTTGAATAAAAAAATAAATTTTTGTATGCACATCCAACATTGTGGTAATATCAGTTAGTTTAGCTTGGCTTATGTTTGAGTTATTATTCATTTTATTACAATACACGCATTCCTTTCCCATTTCCGGCAATTGGTGGCCAAATGTGACGATTTTTAACGTGTTCTAAAATCTAAACACAAAAACGTTGCTGACAGAACAAAGCTTAGCTACAGCTTTGTCCCATGAGCAACCGAATCACGGCTGAATTTTTCTGAGCGTTCTAAAAAAAGTAAGTGGTCGGCATTATGGTGGCACTGTTCAAAAATCGACCCATTTGGCCACCCATTAGCCCCTACGCGGCGAACAACTGAGCAGCAGCAGCAGCGGCAGCCTGTTGCTGTTGTTGCTGCTGCTGCTGCTGCTGTTGCTGCTGCTGCTGGGGTGTGGTCGCCAGGATGGGAATGGCCGTACCGTCAGCCGTGAGGAGCAGGGTCTGCGTGGCCTGGGGCGTCGCCGTGGCCTGAACCTGGGCCGTCGAGTCGTTGGTGGCCATGGCCACGTTGCCCGGCAGAGCAATCAACTGGTGCTGACCGGCCTTGCTGGGATGCGGCACCTGGGTGGCGGCGATTATGCTGCCGTCGGCTGATTGCAGGAGGATGGTATTGGGCGGAAGATTGAAGCAGGTCACCGTACCGTTGGAGGCCACTGTCTGCAGCTGGAGTGGAGGCGGCTGGGGAGCAGCCAACAGCATTGTGGCCCCCGTTGTGGTGGCCCCGTTGTTCGTGCTGCTCAAGTCGAGGCCATCAGTGGTCGTCGCCTCCTGCAACTCCGACTGCTCCTCGCTGGGCTCCTCGTCAATTATCTCCTCAACCAGATCGTCCTCGTTTAGCTCCTCAATGATGTCCTCCTCGTTCTCTAAGTAAGCGGTAGCCTCAACGCCGGAGCTAACCAAGTTGACGGCGCCCGGCGGCGAGGGTGTGGGCGTGGGCATGGGCATGGCCAGGTAGTTGTCCCCTGACTTGGCCGTCACGGCCGTGCCCTTGGGTATGCGGAACTTTCGCAAGATTTGGGCAGTCGAGGAGGACAGCGCATCCAGAGCGTCTGCATCTTCGTCCAGGTCGTCGTCGTCGAGTTCCTCGTCATCGGCCAGTAGCTCTTCCTCGGCCACAGGCTGCTCCTGCTCCATGGAAACCGATTCGGGTGCGACGATAACTTGGCGCTGATTGCGATTGGAGGCATTGACGCGCACCAACGTGACGCCGCTTCCTGTTCCGGCCTTGGCATTCCCATTGAGGATGCTGAGGGGCGGCTGCTTGGTGGCACCACGAGCGGCCAGCAGGATGACAGGAGTCTTCTTGGCCGCCGGCTTGGGGCCATTGCTGGCGCTGCTGCTCACCACGGCGGCCACGTTGTTGGCGCTGGCATTGTTGCTAATGGTGCTGCCGCCGCCGCCGCCGTTGCCACTGCCATTGCCATTGCTGCTGCTGTTGGTGTTGGGAGGAAGGATTGCATTAGTCGCATTACTTGTGGGAGACGGCACATGGGGCTGGATATGGGTATTGGACATGGGAGAAGTTCGGCTCGAGTAGGTGACAAAGTCAGCGAACTTGTCGACGAAACTGCTGCCGCCGCTGGTGATGTTGCTGCTACCGCTGCGACTGCAACAATTGTTGCTGTCGGCGAGGCGAGCACGGGCGTTCGCCTGCTTGACGATGATTTCTTCGTAGTAAATACGATCCGCTTCCACTTGGCGACGCTGCGAATCTTCATGTGTTGTGTTCATGTTCATGTTCTTGTTCTTGTTCTGATTTTGATTCTGATACTGATTGTTGGTGGTGTTCTGGGTTCTGTGATTGCTGGGTGTGTATGGCCGCTTGAACATTTGTTTCTGGTTGTTGTCGTGTTTAGAAGAACCTGTTGTTGTTGTTCATGTGGTTGTTGTGGCGCATGATTATGAATTTTTGTGTGCAAATCATAGGGAATAACACAAAAACACAAACAACAGATGAACGTAAAATGTTGTTGGGTGAAAAAAGAAAAAATAAAAACAATTTGATTAGCATATTTGCTTGATTCTTATTTTGATTTGTGTTAGTTTTCGTTTTTGCTTTCGTTTCGACCTCTTTTTATTTAATTTAGATGTTAGATATGCTTAAATCAAAGTTAATTTTGGTTAGTAAATGATAATGACACTTATGACTGGTAGCTTAATCGAATGTAGATGTGTGGCGATTTTGTTCTGTTTAGTGGTTATTAGCCATTTGCACAGACACTTATACGGAATTTATGTGCAATTTTTTAGTATGAGTATCGGTTCAGGTAGTTCCCTACGTTTTTGTTTTTTAGACGACTGATAGTCAATGAATCAATGGTTGTTAGGATGCAGGAACCCAAGGTTTATTGGTCAATTACAAAACAAAAAAATATTATGCAAAATAAAATATAAACAAGAAAATAAAGCGTATAAACAAAAGTACACATACCTTTCACTAAATGTCCAATATTATTTTTTTATAAGTTTTTATATTTTTCGTTTATTGTTTCTGTTATTGGGATGTGTTGGAGATCGTTATTTGTTTGTTGTTATTGAGTCTCTGATTTCGATCGGTGCTGTTCTTGGCACACTCACACAATTAGTGATGATGAATGAGGAATAAGTGAATCAACGAATGAGACAAGACGGGATGTCCTCAAGCAATTGAGTATTATGAGTATGTGATGTGACGGATGTAAGTACACAAATGTTTCGATAAGTTTGTTTGGTTTGATTATTCATGCTTGGCCGCTGATCTTGGCTAACATTGAAAATGGCTTCCATTTGCGTTGCTTTTGCTTGGGGATTATGGATAGGGTTTTCTTTTGTTTAGCGATCGTGTTGATTGCAAACTCAGCGATGAGTTTTTATTTCATTAAATAGAATTTTTGGTACTTTGGCTGCAGCTGTCTGTGGCGGTCGATTGTTCAGAGAGCTAATAGCACTGCCTCTGATATATCGTAGCTATAGTTATAATGCGTGTTTTTTATTTGGGCGAGTGTTATATTGTTGATTTAATTGTTTGATTGATTGATTGGTTGGTTGGTGGGTTGGTTGTGTGTACATAAAATAAAACAAGAGAAAAAGAAAGAAAAAGAACAAAATTGCATTGAAGTATAAAACGTATTTGAACACAAGTTTTTCTCGAAACAAAAAGGAAACGAGTTGGTTATTATGATTAATTTTGGGGTATTAATTGGGGGTAATCGTTGGCATATCATTTTACAAGGAAGCAACAACAAGCCACACAAGGAACATTCTATTGGAAATAGAGTGCAGTACCTCAGTGGGTTCATGATTGGTAAATAAATAAATGCACAAAAATCAATTCATACGACTAAAATACAAACTGAAAAACTCTGTTAAAGGCTACAAAATAATACAAATACGTAATAACTAAAGATTTACATAATGGATAAGATAAGTACGAAATATAACTAAAGTATGCATAATCCTAGTTTAAAACTAAACAAGTTAATGCTTAATGTATCCCCCTTATTCCCCCTTATGTTCAGTTTTAGTGTTTTTGTAGGCGGCCATCGGGTGTTCTTAAGTTTTTTGGTAGCAAGTACACCGTCGTTGCGCGTCTCTAAATACGTGAAAGGAAGATCAGCGTCGCAATCGCAATTAAAGGGTTACGGAGGCAGAGATAGCGTTATTTTGAGAGAGTTATAGATACAGATGCAGAGATATAGTACAGATATAGATACAGAGCGGCAATCTAATCGAGCGCGTTACACTAAGAGAAGTCGGGCAGACAGAGGAGGGGGTGGGCTAGTAGGTTCGGTTAGTTGGAAAGAGCGTTTACCTAATTTCTTTGGTTTCCAGCAGCGACGAGGTGTTCACATCGTTCACCGCATTGATCATCGAGGTGGGCGAGAAGGGCAGGTGGTACATGGAGGCGGTGTCCAGGGCGTAGGCGTCCCCGCCCTTGATCAGCAGCTCGTTCTTCAGCTCCATGAACTGCTGGTGCGGATTGTGGTGCGTGGCGAAGGGCTGCTGCTGAAGGAGTTGCGTCTGCTGGTGGTGTTGCTGCTGGTGGTGCTGTTGCTGCTGCTGGTGGTGCTGGTGTTGCTGGGTCTGCGCGTCCAGCGCGTTCGCATTTAGCGTGGGCTGCGCGCCGGCGTGCGTCGTGAAGGTGTACTGCGAGTAGGGACACAGGTCGCCCAGCTCGCCCGCTTCCAGTTTGGGCTGGAAGTTCTGCAGGCCGTCGGGCGTCAGGATCTGGTAGCTCTGAACCGTGCCGATCACGTGCTGCTGCTGGTGCTGCTGGTGTTGTTGCTGCTGCTGCTGCTGCTCGGCCACTGCCGGAGTGGCCGCCGCCGTGGAGCTCAGATAGGTCACGTTGTCCAGTTCGTAGTGCGGCTGCTGCTGCGACTGGGTGGCGGGCTGCTGGGACTGTTGTTGTTGCTGCTGGGTCGTCTGATATGTGGTCGCCGTGGGCTGCTGGCGCTGAGCCTGCGGCGCCGTTGCGTATATCGCCTGGGTTCCGTCCAGTTGAAGCGGCACCAGATTGCCGGCCTGGTCCTGGATCATGATGCTCTGCCCGTGCAGCTGTTGCTGCAACAGCGCCTGCTGCAGCTCCAGTTGGTTCGAGTAGATCAGCGTCGTGGTGGGCGCCGCCGCCTGGCCGCCATTTGGCGTTCCTGGACCTCGCTGCAGTCCCACGGAGCTGGTGGCCCCCGGATTGGCCAGCGCCAGCTGGGCCCCACCTGGCAGGATCATCCCGCTGAAGTCCAGCGAGGGCAGCGTCTGTAGCTGGTGCTGCGGCTGTGCGGGCGTTGAGGGAGCCAGCGTGGTGGTCAGGCTGTGTTGCATCGGCTGCTGTTGCTGCTGCGAGTGACTCGCACTAACCGGCGTGAGGGTCATGGAGTCCCCATTCTGGACGTCGTCCAGCACACTGTCGATCTGCGCCAGGCGCTTCTTAGCCGGCGTGTTGGCGTCGCCGGTCTTCGACTTGCGGACACGCGGAGTGCGGGCGGTACGCGCTCGCTTCGCCGGCGGACCATCGGCCTTCAGCGGCGTCGTGGTGGCCGAAGGCGGCATGGGCACGTCGCCGTGCTTGTCCTTCTTGTGCATCTTCATCTTGTCGGGACGCGAGAACTCCTTGTTGCAGATGGGGCAGGCGAATATCTTGCGGTTCTGGCCCTCGTGGAAGAGGTAGGCGTGCCGCTGGAAGCTGTACTTGTTCTTGAACGTCTTGAAGATGTCGTTCTTGGCGCAGACCAGGCAGTAGGCCACGCCGTCGATGATGTGCTCGTAGCGGGCAATGTCCAGGCCACGCACGCTCATCTTCTCCAGGTACTCGCCCTGCTCGTCGTCGGCGATGACGCGCGTTTTGCGCTTGCGCTTCTGCTTGGCAGCCGCCGCCGATCCCGACTTGGGCACCATCGAGGACATCAGCGTCGTGGCCGAGCCCTGCTGGTCCTGGCTGATCGTGTAGCTGGTGGTGCCGGCTGCCTGCTCCGCCGCCTCGGCCTCCACCTCCGCCTTAATCACCTGGTACTCCTCGTACTCGTGCTCCTGCTCCGGATCGTGCTCATGCTCTTGGTCGTGTTCGAGGCTCTGCTCCTCGTACTTGACCTGCAGCAGGCCGCTCTCCTCCTCGTCCTCCTCGTCGCCAACGATCCCATGCTGGGGCTCGTACTTGATGATGTCGGCGGCCACGGCGCTGCTGCCGTTGCTCAGGCAGTCGCTGCTGCCCGGCTCGCTCTTGAGCACGTGGTACTCCTCGTACGTGTTGCCGTCGAACTCGATGATCGTGCCGTCCGTGTTGACCAGCGCGGTGGTGGTCGTGGTCGCGGGCACATTGCCCTGGGGCACGGGAACGGGCGTTGGAGCGGCGGAACTCACTGCCGGCATTCCGCCGTTGTAGTTCTCGAACACTATGGTGGTCGGGGTTTGTCCATCCTCGCCGGTGGTGGTGATGTAGTGGTAATGTGGCTGCTGCTGTTGCTGTTGCTGCTGCTGCTGCTGCTGGGCGTGGGTGGCGGTGATCGTGTCCACTCCGTTGGTGTTGGCGTTCGTGTGCAGGATGGAGGACGAACTAATAGTTGTGACCACATTGTCTTTTGTTTATATATTTTTTGAAAATACATATTTGGTTTGGTTCATAAAAGATGTGTTTGAATGTAATATTTGCATAAATCAATAAATCAATTCGTAATCGAAATCGAAATCAATCAACAATTCACTCAAATCAAGTTCGGATAAAACTAATGTAGTGCAAAATGAAAGCTAAAGACGGCCAAACAATTGCGTGCAAGTGCCACAGATGGGAAGCATCTGCCGCACTTACGCGTGCCGCCTGATCAAATCGTTCGGATATAGCAGCATTACAGGATATATAGATAGAACGTGAGTGAATTGGTTTTTGTTTGTCGGTAGAATTTGTGTTTTTACTTAGATCTACTTTACAGCAATCGTAATCGTAACTCTGGTACAGTACTCGCAACTCAATACGTACTAAATAAAATTAAATAAATAATCGACTTGAATAACTGAAGGTGGGGTTACAGGAGGACAGAGCAGAGGATGAAACTGGTGGTGTGTTGGCCAACGTTGGTCAGACTCCTCCCATTCGGAGGAGCTGAGAACGGAGTGTGTTTGTGTTGTGTCGAAAAAGGGTGAAAACAATAAGTGACGTATAGAAGGGGATAGAATAGTGTCATTGCTAAAAATAACTAAATCATAAACGCAAATCTAAAAACTATGAGTTCAATTACAAATTTGGCGCCCAATAGCTGCCCAATGTCCGCCACGCGCATGGTCAGCAATTTCGGTTTGGTTTCCACCCTTGGGCGCCAAAAGTTGAATTGCAAAATCTTAAACTAGCTAATAAAGTAAAATAATACGTGAACAACAATTTTTGAGCCTTTTTCGACGCGCTTTGCACGGAGTTTCCTCGGTTGAAATGATTTGTGCATTTATCTATGTGATAGTTCCAATATTCATGACAATTCGAGAAGAGACAGACACAGACCTGGGGAAGGGTGTCGTAAATTAAAGTCGAGCATGTAGTGTGTGGATCAGTCGAAAGCGGTTGTTGTTATTAATTGGGCGATGCGATTGGATTTCGATATTCTGAGATTGGTCGGTGGTTAATTGAAGAGTTTGTCGCCTTTTCTTTTCTTTTCTTTTATCTTTTTATTTTTTGGGAGGGGCAAAGGTGTGACAAGAACACGGCAAATGGAAGTCAACTTCATTGTTTGTTCTTATTCGAAACATTCGCTCTTAATGGCGCGGTTGAATTTTGGCACAAAACATTAACAAATCATAAAATCAGTATTGAATGTCGGATGGCAAAAGATGGAATGGAATGGATAACATGGAATTTCTGTGCGACACTTACGAAACAAAACATTTGATTGGATTCGAATTTGGCCAATTCGGATGACGGTCAAATCATAAGGGAGTGCGTATTGTATTTACAATGAGCGGTTAGTGGTAATAGCTTTAACTGAAACACCAAATACGAGTACACAAGAGGGTTAAACCATACACAAAGACTACAACCAACAAACAAATAAACATAAAGCAAACAAATTCAAGGCAGACACTTACCGGCAACACTAGTTGCAACATTCTGTTGCTGCTGCTGCTGCTGCGGACTACTGGCCGTAGTTTGATATGATGCCGTGGCGGCAGTTACGGCATGTCCGTTTGCATCACAGAGTATTTCATTTTGCAGCTGATAGACATTGCCGTCAGTACTGCCGTACTGTTGCTGCTGCTGCTGTGGAATGCCATTAAGGGTATTGGCTGCGGGCAACATGTTGACGTAGACAATCTGTTGCTGCTGCTCTTGACTAGACTTGGATGTGGATGCTCCTGCTGCTTCTCCTACTCCTGCTCCGGCACTCGGCTGACTTAGTTTTGGTATCTTTCCCTCAAATTTACGCGATTGTTGCATAAATTGCAACGACTGCTGCTCCTTTTTGGCATCTGAAAAACGGCAATCGGTAGAGTTTAGTTCTTGATCGGGCCACGATTTTCAGTGATTGTGATTAAATGCGGTTGGTATTGTTATTGTTGGTGTAAACACACACACACACACATGGACTCTGGGGGTTTTCTGGGTGAGGCATTGCGATTGGATGGGGTAATGGTAGTGAGAAGCCAAAGCGAGGGAGCGAGTGAAGCAGATTCTGGGGCGGCAAAACAAGAAGAACAGGCCCAGGCAGCACCAACACCTTGGTTTCGGTTTAGTAAAACAGTTTTGGTTTTTGGTTAGTTTTTAGCATAGATTTAAAAGCGTGATCGTATATTTCTCTGACGCACTCTTACAATTAAAACAAACTAGACGACTTATTTGTACATTAAACACAAAACGAAACGATGAAATGATGGTCAAACAGATTAAGACATGAAATTTTGAAAGAACCGAAAGACAACGAAGAAGCTGTAAAAAGTGGAATGATGTTGCTAGAGGAGGGAATGTTTAGGGGGCATTGGGTTTAGTGTATTTTGGATGGCTTGGAGGTGGTCAGGTGAAGCTGTGATTATGTGGATGCAGTGGTGCAGTGGCTGCTTAAGCTGCTGCTCTCACCTCCGCTGCCATCTGCTGCTGTGGTTAGTGTTGGTGTCACAGCTGCAATTGCTGCTGTGGGCGATTTTGCGACAGCGACTGTGGCTGCCGCCGGCGATGTGCCACTAGAGTCCTTTTTCCGTCTCGTCGGAGTCTTGCGGGGCGTGCTACTGGCCTTGCCCCGCCTTGCCCCCCGCGACGTCGACGATGTCGAGGATGCCGGCGATATGGAGCGGTCGTCCTTGGTCCGCGGACTGCGACCTCGACTGCTATTCCGCGAGTGCGTCCTGCGTTTCGACGCCAGCCAGTCATCATCGTAGTCGGCATCGTACCGGCGCTTCTGCTTGCGCCGCTTGAAGTCCTCCTCCTCGTCGTCGTCTTCTGTCAACGGAAAAATTCAACAAACAAAAGAGAGGGAAGAGAAAACAAAAGCGAGAAAAGGTAGAGATTATAGCTCAGCTGGAGAAAATCGACTCAAGGGCACCTGCCGACCCACACACCTGTGCCGTCGTCTATGTACTCCAACAGCTCCTGCTTGGTCTTTAGGTCTGCCGGACTCTGCAGGCTCATGGCGTCCTCGTTAGGAAAGTCGCCCTCTTCTACGCCCAGATCTCCGGTGTCCAGAGTGAGCACGCTCTCTTTCAGCATGGCCTTTACATCGTCGGGCACGTTAGGATTCTGCTGGATTTCATCCAGATCCAGATCGGGATTACGCTCCTTGAAGCTCTTGGCCTTGGTGGGGTTGCATTGCTTTTTCATTCTGGGGGGAGGTGGGAGTGGTATACAAGAATAAGACACACTTGAAAGCCCAGGAAGACCAAAGAAACCTACTTCTTATCACACAGCAAGACATCTAGGTGTGGTGGCAGTGGAGCGGCGCTGGGCACCCCGTTCATCGGATCCTCCGGATGCCTCCCAACGTCGCGTCCCTCCATCCACAGGTCGTATCGGTCGTTCTGGAAGCGCTTGACAAAGGTGTCCATCGATATTTTGACCATGTCATTGCTGCAGGTGCACTGCACGGCCCGCTTGCCGTACTCGATCCAGCGCTCCATGGCAAAGTTGGTGGACTCGGCACAGTTGAAGCCGTGATTGAACCCGGCATGGTAGCCAAACGGAAACGTGATCATGATCTCGCCTGCCTCCTGCGTGATCTGCAAGAGCCGGATTTAGAACGGCCACTAGGCGGGAATACAACTGATTAACGCACCTTGCTGACGGGCACGTCGTGCTGCTTGAGAATTTGCGGTGAGATGAGCGTCATCTTGTGACGCAGATAAGCGTTGCAGTTCTTGTAGCTGGCCGGAAAATACTGGTTGGCCACCTTCTCCAGCTTGCGACCGCACTCCGGCGGCACCACGTACCAAGTCTTTGGCGCCCCAAAGTGCAGGTAATTTATGGAGTACAGGTCCATGTCCTCCGTGTGCCATGCAAAGGTCGTCTTCCACATGCCAAAGTACAAGTAAGCGGTGTTTACACCATCTATCTGTATGTTGTAGTCCTTGTTCACATAGTCTAGGATAGTGCCCAGCCGGTTGATGTTCCAGCTCTGCAACGGCAAAGGCAACGAATCGTCAACGGGGAACGGAAACTCAAACACAAGCCCTAATCAACTTACATCCTGGTCGGGATCTGTGATGCTACCGCTGACATCTGCCCCGTAAATGGGTGCCACATATGTTATGTTCTTCCAGTACTTTCGCTCCAGATCCTCAAAGTCAAAGTGTTTGGGAGTGGCATACCGTTCGGTGCTGGCCAGATCACTGAACTGCTTGACCGTCAGTGGCTTCTTCTGGATGTTTATCTGCTGGTAGTAGCCCTGTTTGCCGGTGACCACCTGGCAAATGGGCGCCGGGATTGTGACGTTCAGGGCATCCAGATCGGCGTACCCACTACGTCGTGGCACCCACTCCGGTGGAGGCACCACCTTCGCCAGACCGGCTTTGTGGGCGCCCTGAGACTCCATGTAGGCCACATACTTGGGAAAGTCCTTGAACTCCTCCCAGGTGGGTCGAAAGACCATTATACGGGGCACCTCTGACATTTTCATTTTTCTCTCAGCTTTGTTTTCGTTTTATTCTGAATTTCCTCCTTTTGTACTCTTCGAGACACCTTTCTCTCGGAGTCTAATGCTTCGATCTGGAACTGTGATAGAAGCAGCATTAAAACTCCGTACTCCGTGCGGCCCATTAATCTCGGGCAGATGCCTAGCCGGTCCGCCCGACTGCCTGCCCCGTCGCTAAGCGCTCAACGATCGGATCGGCTGCCTGTCAGAAAACAAACAGAGAAGGAGCACAGGAACAGCTGCAACTTTTCGAGGTTTCTTTTTAATGGGCGCGGCAGCGACAACAGCAGGCAGGCAGGCTGGCAGGAGAATAGAGGCTGGCAGGATATGCAGTTGCGCTACCCCTGCCCTTGTCTTTTGAGTGGTTTTC
The DNA here is from genome assembly GCA_018153305.1 of Drosophila kurseongensis. Lineage (NCBI taxonomy): Eukaryota > Metazoa > Arthropoda > Insecta > Diptera > Drosophilidae > Drosophila > Drosophila kurseongensis. Next base: position 14,181,786 of record JAECXX010000004.1, on the reverse strand, counting down.
CTCCTGTGCTAGCAGGCCCCTTAAAAACCCATAGGAACCCATAAAAAGTGCAATGATCGTTCTTTTTATAACCTTACAGACTAGAAAGAAATGTTGTAAAATGAATACATATACCACATTTCATGCAGAACTGGCTGAAACGTTTAGAGTTTGGGGAATAAGCTGTATTTATGGAAATGATATAAGCTGAAAAGGTTAAATTCCTTTGAGTTTCTTACCAACATATTTTTAATGATTCGAAGCTGAAGAAGTTATATTAACAAAATGTATTAAACGTTAGCGAAATGAACAGAACACAATAAGCAGATAAAAGAAAGCAATACACATATAAAACGTTATAGTCTGGAGGCTTGTCTATGATACTTAAAGCACTTTTATAAAACATAATAAGTACATAAGTAGTTTGCAGTGCATCTTTATTATAAGCAATTAATTTCTTAAAAATGGTCCGACTAGGATGAATAAAACAATTAAAATGTAAATTCTAAATAATTTCTAGCACCAAACATGATTGGCTTCTGCTTCCTAGGACCTCGTTAATTAAACGAACTCTTAAATAAAAAATATAATTGATAACTTTAAATTTGGTAGTTTTCGCCAATAACAAAAATAGTTATTTTGAAGTTCATTTAGTTAAAACTTTCAAGATGGTTAAAAAAATATATAAATGTGTTATTAAAATTCAAAGAAAATCCCCTAATCATTCATTCAAATAGGTTTTTGGCTCTTTAAGGCTAATTGTTAAAACAACATAAAAAATATAATTAATATTTTATTTATATTTTATATAATATTTTTCAATATTTTAAATTATTTATCACTGAACCAGTGAACACCGCAATTAATTATTCTATCAGGTAAATTGTCCTATAATTTCATCAGCAAATAAAACTAAGATTCTCAACAAAAAAAAAAAATGTTAATCAATTGTTTAACACATATTTGAGAAATACATTTAGGTACGTGGGTTAAATAACTAGAACAAAAATAAAAATTAAATAAGTCATGCATGGATGAAAAATTTCGCTGCCTGTATTTCTGTATACGTTAAAGCCTCCCAAAAAATCACAATAAATCAAGCTGAAGTGGATAATTAATTATTGAGTGCCAGGACGAACCGTTTTCCCCGCGGCAAGCCATTTATGCAGATCGAAAACGCCCAATAAGCCAATGACACAAATCCGGCGAAATCTTTTTCCCAGTCAATACCAATGGTTTTCCGTTTGTTTTTCCTATTTTCCGCACAAGCAGACTGGAAGCTCTGCAGGCCGGAGGAGTAGCGAGGATAACGATAACGAGGACAACGCTGTGCGAGACATCCCAGAGAACTAGATGAAAATTTACGCAATTTTTCGGCCACGCAGAAAACTGTACCACCACCCGAGGATTTCAGAGAGCGAGGACACAAAAAGGAGCGAGAGAGAGTAGAGCCGACGATGGTGGGGAAAGGGAGGAGTGAGGGGGGCGATGACGAGTGCGCAAAACTATTTGCTAGTTATAAAAAGTGAGCGAATGGGAGGGAGGGAGCGAGAGACAGTATGCAAAGGAGCGGGCAGGATATACTCGCTACAGAGGGTTTTCAAAGTGGGCGAGTCGCAAAGCAGCGAGTACGTGTGTGTGTGTGTGTTTACGGATGTGTGAGTGTGTGTGTGTGTTTACGGATGTGTGAGTGTGTTTGTGAAAGGACGAAATTTAGAACTCACTTGTGATGTGCTTCGATGAGTTTTTTTTCTGCTTCTCTAGTTTATTCGATGCTCTCCGTGCGTAAATCCCAACAAAATGGCAAAAGTAATTGTGTGACTAAATGAGTAACGCTTGCTTTTTGTTGTTGTTCTATTTGCTGCTGCTGTTTTGCTTTTGTTTGTATTGAGTTGTAGTTTATTGCACATTATTTTATTGTGTATTTGCATATGAAACTTCTGCTCCTTTTTTAACTAACAGTAACTAATTTGCACAATTTGGATGTTAGATTCGACACTTAAAGCACTCTTTTGTTTTGTGATTCTTGTAGAATGATTTTGCTTTGGTTTTGGGTGGGTGTTTTATTTATTTTATTTTATAATATCCTGCAACATCTGATGGCGTCGTTGTTTTGCGTTTTACAGTCTTTGACTTGGTGGCAGCTCTCTCTTCGAGGATGTATATATATATATATGTGTATGTGAAGGTACTAGCTAACGAAAAGCACTCACGACGGGCGCGACATGTCTGAGCGGTCTGAGCGGCAAGCGTCGACTGAACGGCAGTTCGATTCCAGGACGATAGCGACGCAGGCGTCGAAAGAACTCGCTCGCACACACACAGTCTCACACGCAGAAACACGTACGCATGAGAGCGTTGTCCTTTTAATGCGAATGCTCTGGTCAAAGCATAATGCGAAAGGAAAATTGGTGTAGAGCAAGAGGGAGACGGCGCAAACAAGTTTGACAGGATAATTGTGGAGAGGGAAATGCAAGCCGAGAGGAAAACTGCCAGTTTCTACCGCGCCTCCATTCCTTCATCCATACATCTATTCATCCGTTCGTCGAACAATGCCTTTTCCCCGCTCTTTCGTTCCATTGCGAAAAGCAAATGTGGCGAAATGAAAAATGCATTTGCCATTTGAAACGCTCTCTCGCAGTCCGGACTTCCATTCGCCAACTCTCTCTAAGCAGTCAGAGAAATCGCAAAGGACTTAATCCTCATTATGCATTGTCTTGTCCCGGATTTCGGATTTTGGCGAATATCTAATCTGGGACTTATGGATCGAGGATCGCATGTGATCGTTCGTAGGTAAAGGAAAGCGGCAGCGGTTAGAGTTTAAGGATCCACTTGAGACGGGCATCAAAGATACTCTCTCTTGAAACGGCTTAATGTATCGGGCATTTAATAATTCAATATTTATGAAATCATAGCAAAATCAACAAACAGAATGTGGGTCTACATAACATATTTATTTGTTTGTTTTTACAAAACATAATTTTGAAATTATTTTACATTTTCTTCTCCGTTATTCATTGCATATTAAAAAAATTTAAAACAATTAAGAACGAAAAATAATTTTACTTGTCCAAGATTGCTATGATTATACAAAATTACACATATTACATAAGCAAAAGTTACAGCAAAAAACTTGTATAAGAAGAAAACATATTATTAATGCCAGTGGCCTTTGTTGACCACTGCTAATATGGAAGAAAATATTTCATGGCAGGGACTTTTAATTGCTCTAATTCCCCAAAGAATAAAATTACAATTTGCCAAATCCCTTATAATGCTCAATTTAATGGAACATGAGTTTCTGGAATACAAATTAGCACATCTGCAACAGAACAGTGAAGGATAACTGCAGCGAGTAATTACGTGATAGCGCTTCGATAACAAGCTTCCCCTCATCCTGTGAGCAGAAAACCCATACAAAAACCAACAGAAAATTATAAAACGAAGCAAAATGGGAGAGAGGGATAGAGACACAAATAAAAGGAAACCAGGCTGAGTAATTACAGCCGCATAAAACGGGGAAGGGAATGCCGCGGACAACATAGTATAATTTACAACATGTCATTAGTCGGGCAACGCCTACGGAAAATGGAGCTTGGGGGAGCGGTTAACGGAGAACGAGACCGGCAGGATCAAAGCGTGACCAAAGCACAAAAGAATGGTCACACTGCTAAAACAAAAAGGTGGCGGGGTGTAGTGTCAAAGGATCCTGGAAACTTGTTTCTCAAAAACAGCTCAGGCATAACGTACAGAGAGTGCGAGCGTAAAAAGGACGAAATAGAGAGAGCTTGCAGGAAAGCAGCGAGAATGACCAGGCAGCAGCGGCTTCGACTTCCGGCAGGAATTACTCACTCACACACACACACACAAAAAGTGGCCGTGCTGCAGTTGTGTACACAATGTGGTCATTGACTGAACGGTAAAAAGCGAAAACAGGAACCAACATCAGCAACAAAAACAACAACTGGCGATGACGTCGTCAACGAAGAACACACAGAGAACCGCCATAATGCGCGTCCCCTTTTTCCACATTCCCACTTCCCCCCCCACCCAAGCTCCTGAAATTTTATATTCCATTCCGCAGACACACACACTCACACATTCAGACATTCGTCCTGTGTCTCGTGTGATTTCACAAAGCATTTCTCTAATACAATTTCTCATAAAATTTCAATTCGAGCTCCGCTCCGCCTCAGCTGCGACAACAACTACAAGATTATTTATGCTTTTTTCCTTGTTCCTGCCATTTGTTGTAGTTGTTCCTGCCGCTGCTGCCAGTTGCCCGTTTCATATCCTTTTGTGACGCTAAGCACGCGCGTCGAAGCCGCACGGTGGGTTCAAATGTATTAATGGTTACATTTTAAATTTTATTCTTCTAATTTTGATTCTTTGATGTAAATTTGTAGTTTGGATGTACAGAGATGTACTATGTAAGATTTAAGAAGCATTTAAATTATTAAGATTTAAATAAAATAAAATTTTCATTATTATAGACAACTCAGTCATATAATAATATGTCCTTTTTTTAAGGAAATTTAATATTTGCTGGCGTCTCCTGAAAGTATGCAATGATTTTCAAAGACCTCTTATTTGATGGTCAGAACTCTTGGCTAAAGCCTTTCCACTTGATTTTTGTGTAATCGAATTTCTTTAAATAATCTATTATTTGAAATACAATGAGTTATTGCACATGTATCTATAAAACTCAAAACCGAGGGAAATGTAATTTACATATTTAATTCATTTCCGGGACGAGAACTACCACTGTGCGGCGACGACAGGCATCGACCGAAAAGCAAAGCACGCGTCCCCTTTTCGAAGTTTCCCTTTTGTTGTCCTTTATCTCAATTGCACAACTGTTTGGCTTTGGCTCGTTTTTCTGCCTTTGCCGCTGGCCTTTGTTTTGTTTTTATGCTTTTCGTTCGTTACATTTTGTGATTCTGGTAAGTGTGAGTGTGTGTGTCGGTGTCTAGTGTTCCTGCGAGTCCTTTTTTAAGCAGGCGCCCAGCTACAGTCGTCCTGGCGTCCATTCTTTTGGTTGTTGTTGCGTTGTGAGCTAAGTGAATAAAAAGCGCAGAAGAAGGAGGAGAATGCGAGGCGCATGACAAGTTTCCCGTCGCAGGCTTTCGGCGCACACTCGCTGCTCTCTCTCTCTCTCACTTTCTCTATTTCTCTATGTTTCCCCCAGCCCCGATTCTCTATTTCTATTTCTCTCAGCTGCAGCACGCCCAGCAGCTGCCGTCGCAATCTAATTAATTCTCCTTCTCGCCATCGTTCGTCTATTGCTCGACACTTTTCGCATCCCAGGACTTATTGGTCAGCAAAATGGCGGCCATGTGGAGCACAAAGCGGAAAGCGCAAGGATATATGGCAACGTATAAACAAGGAAAACTTTTTAAGATGCCTATAGCCGTGCTCAAGTGGCAACTTGGCTATCCTGCCTGGGGAAAGTCGATCGGAGCAGGATGTGCGCGACAGGACCTTCATTAGCACACACACCACAAACAGTATGTGCTCCAAATTCGGATCTATGGCACTGCATAATATAGAACGAGGACACGAAGCACTAGACAAATAACGTATAGTCCTTACTCTATTTTTCGTACTTTCCATTTCAAGAATTCGGTTCCGAACAATTGTTTTAAATTTTAAAAGTTGATAAATTCACCGAATGCATCTAGGATTAATAGCGACAAATCTGTACGTCTTATTTTCTAAGCATTTATTTTGAATAAAGTAAACCAAACTCTCATTTTAATTTCTTATGATTTTACCATCAGAGAAAACGTTTCTTAAGCAAACAATTAATAAACCCAGCAAAATGAAATGAAATCCCTTTGAGAATGTTGTTGGGAAAAACCAATTGCAAAGATTGAAAAAGTGAAGGGAATAAAGCTCTGCAAAGTATGCAATAATTGCCCCAAAACACTCCAGGGTATCTATGTACCTATTCCCGTAAATGCTAGCCTAAACCTTGCACAACACCATGTGTTTTAACCCCTTAACCCCAACCAAATGACTTGAATAACCTTAGTCGGAATCGAAGGGATCGCACCACCCACTGGCGGCCAATGCATCGCAACCACCCGGCGGGGCGAGGACCTGTTGAGTTGACAACTTGTTCACACTTCAGCCACGGCTCGGAACCACCACACCTGACCTGCGGACTTCGGGCGGGATCTGTGCCAAAAGCACCACCTAGTCCGGGGGTATGTTTGGTTTACTTTATGAATGGGAGCGGGAGCGGATGCTCCTTGCTCTGCTTTAACTACCACCGAAGGTTCGCTCTGTTTTGGTTTCCATTTGTTTTTTTTCTTCTTTTTTTTTGGGAAAACCCCTAAATGTGACGAAGACGTTGTGTGGATGGATGACATGCCGGCACACGCCACGCCACCGAATCCTTATCCGTATCCGTTCCCGAGGTGGTGGGTTCAGAGGTACATGAACATGAACATGTCCAAGAGCAAGAGCGGATACGGTCGGTGCCGGTGTCTGCTGGGGTTGCTTTCGTTTGTTTACATTTTGGGGGGTTTTCCCAACGTCCTTGCACCTACGAGAAGGCCGTGCGGTTCGATGTGGTGCGTGCGTGTGAGCGGAACCACCCCATGCGCCATGTGGCCCAGAGCAAGTGCGCCAAAGTAGGTCGGTGGTTGCTCTGGCTCTGGCTCTTGCCCTGGTGGTGATTCCAAAAATATGCCCAGACATGTCTAAGGGTTACTGCCACTGTCACAGTTCGGTTTTTGTTTATAAACATTGCGCAAAACAGCTGATTTTCGGCCATCCCCCATAAGCTACGACCCGCATTCCGCTCCACATCCCCCAAAAGTCGGCACTCCGCAAGGATGAATGGTGCTCCAGGCGGAAAATACTGCATCACCTGCATGCCGAGTTCTTAATCGGAGAGCTAGAGCTCGGGCAGGCCAGCTGGCTGGCACAGCAGCAGTCCCGGCCCTTTGGAACCGACAGATGTCGGCCGTTAATGGACGTTCGTGGGCAGGCAGTCCGACGAATTGCAGCCGGCGTTGAGGCATTAAGCGGAGCCGAGCTGAAAGGACAAGGAAGAGGGGATCGAGAACGGGCCTAGCTGGCCTGCTGTTGCATTGATTACTTCACGGACGGTACTGTTGTTAACATCTGGTCCGTCGTCCCCTGCTCATCGTTCATCGATCCCCGCTTGGCATGTGCCACGGCCCAAAGGACATCTGCCAGCTGCCTGCTAATCGTGGGGCCGCAATGCGAACGATTCTATCAGCTCGTCCCCGTTTGATAGTTCCAGTATTGTAGTACGATATCGCGGTCTTTTTGCGAGCAGGTAACGGAAAAACCTAATTTAGCAAGAATTATGGGACGATTCGATGTTGTTTTTAAAGAATGACATCCTTTGTATTGCCCCAGTTGTAAGCCCCTCGTTACACAAAAAAAAAGGCAGCAAACTTATCGGTACATAAAAAAATTGAGATAACAAAAATTTCGTTTATGGAATTTGAAATATAACCGTATTGGCTAGTTTTTAATAAAGCCTCAGGAAGTTATTTTGTTTAAAAACCGAGAATTGAAAAAACTAGAATCTCGATCTCGAGAAACTTCAAGCAGAACAAGAATGCAATTCAAAGTTTAGGTAAAATCGCAAATATTATTGTTGTGACTGAACCGAAACAATATTATACTTTGTCATGTTTTTAATAAAACCGAACTGGTAACTGATCAGGTAGCATAACTGATATGCTGGCTCCATCGCCAGCTGCTTCTCCAGCATCAACGTTAGCGTCGGCATCAGCTGCCCGACCCCACAGGATGCCTTTCCAATGCCTGAGCAGCCAGCATAAAAAACTTGCAGCAATCGCGAACCAAACTGCTTTCCAAAAAAGAATTCTCCCAGCTGTAACTGGACACCGCAGCCCGTAGGGATAAGAATCGGAATGGGGACTGGGATAAGGTCGAGCACAGGAAGAGGGGAACGCTTGCTCCAACTGGGAAAAGTTTCGAATTGCGTTTCGAACAACTGGCTTAGGGTACGAAACCGGTATGTGAACGGGGCCAGGACACGACTGCGATCGAAGCCGATTACATACAATTTAAGAGAAAGGAGCTGGGGAAAAGAGTCGTCCAGAACTGTAACACCATTTGAGACTTCCGCTTTTGGCTTTCGTCAAAAAGGAAGTGCAAAATGTCGCTGAAAATCACGGCTTCCCTGACGTTTCGCAGTCTGTCTGTCCCGGTGGCAGCTGCATTTTGCCACCGTGTTTGCGCAGGCGTACGTTGAACCCTGTTCCTTTAGAAGCCGGAGGCAGGTAAAAACAGACGCAGACAGAACGGCAGATGTTCAAGAGTTCTTCACAAGTCCTTTTGTCGCAGGTCAGTTGCTGCCTCTAGAAGAGTTGATTTTCGTTATCCTATCGGTGTCGGAGGGCACGACAAAGGCTTGTCAAACATTTGTTTACTTTTGTTTGGTTAGAAGAAGTCATTGCCTCGAATGTAGGGGAAGAGACCTTTAAAACCGCAGCTGCGATCAAAATAATGCTCTAAAAACTGGCCAGAAATTCATGAAACCTTCTCATAAGTGTATAAAAGTTCTATTTAACATCTCTCTCTCTTTTTGAATTTATCGATAGATAATTTTAAATTCAATGACGCTTGCCAGTTTATTGATCATAAAAATGTGAACCGCACATTGAAAAAAATTCCTTCATTCCTACTTTTCACCCACCTAGTCGAAAGTACGAGTACTTTGTAAAAGGAACAATAAGATAATATTAAACCAGAAGCCTTGTTCGTTAAAATCATTGCCAGCTTTTTGGTGCACACTAAATGTTACACGACAACAATGAATACCAACACCTGCTCTTAAGTATTCGCGTTAATTACTGTCTGTAATAAAATTTGTAGTTTACCTTAGGCACGGCATATCATAATTTTCAATGTAAAATAAAAGAGATGTGTGCGAAAAAAGAAATTAACTACGGAATGCCATGGTTACATGTATGATCAGTTAGTTTGGCCAAATCAATACCGATCCGAAAGATTTTCGAACTTGCTAGCGCACACTATGCAAATATACTATCAGGATAACATATATATGGATGACAACTGATGGATGTAGCCAAAATGGTGTATAACCATCATATTAGTCAACATGGAGATATGTATATGCAAATTTTTCCACTTGTTAACCAATCATTTTTATGATATAGAAATTCGAGACACGAGGTTTTTTACTTGATCCTCTTACACATATACAAATGCGATTGGGATAGGTTCATATAGACTATCTTGGATTATATTTTCTTTCAATACACAATAAAAATATATTATTCAAATTAGTGTTTCATTTTATATATTCTAATAATGTGTTTAAAGAAAATAACTATTAGTAATCTGCAGACATTAAATAAAAAAAAATGTAGAGAACGAGATGTGCGATTTTGACTCAATCTAATTGGATATTTCTCAATGGTTTTCTTTTAATGCAGCTAAATGGCAAGGATTCGTAAACGTTTTGAAGTTTGTAGTTCTTATCTCTCTTGACATCGTCAAGGATTTAATTACATAGTGCTAACAAAACGGAAATTTAATTTAACCCGTTGTGGAAAAAATAGAAAATTGTCTTATTGTATTTTCTCGTCTTCATGGTAAGCTAAAAGTAGGTTAAACTGAAAAATCATATGGAAATGTACAGTTTAAAACCTGCTTTAAAGTTAGCATGTATACGGAAAAACAGGCCTTAAAATTGATCATCGAATTTTAATAAGTGCGATTCGCTACTAATACGGCTCTGACTGTGCATCGCAGTTATTGGAAAGAAAGAATGCACGGCTAGCAAATTGCCAAGTTAATGGAATTAATTCGGGTCCAACTGTTCCAGCAACAGAGTGGGTGGCAGTGGGTGGTAGGGAGGCAGGCCCGGTTGGCGAATTGAAAAATCGATTTTGCACAACTGACTCGCTGCCGCGAATCGTTATTGGGAAAATGGGAAGCCGATGGGAGACTCACCCGATTGCTGCTGCTGCAGAGGTTCCACTACTCCTCCTCTGTTCACCTTTGGTGGGCGGCTCTGGAGGATGTGGGCACGTCACGCACCTGTATTTTCGCGTATTTCAGGCAATCCGCACTGCCGGTGCAACGGAATCGGGAATCGAGGAATCGGAATCGGCGTACGTGACCGAGAAAAGGTGCACATTCACAATGGACGCAGACGCAGTTTATTTACAATAGATTAGCTGCGCGGTGCACATGTCTGGGTGCGTTATTGTTGTGGTTGCTATTGCAATTGTTCTACTATAAACGTTGAATGCCCCTCCTCCGCGACAATAGTTTTACCTTTTGTAAATATTTGGCAGCGAAACACTCGCCATTCTTATAAGATGGCTGCTTATCAGACGCTTCGTCTCCAGTTAAAGGAACACACACACTTGAAAGGAAACATTTGCACTGTCGCGATACCTTGTCACTGGGTCTATGGTTATGCATCCCCCGATCATTGGCTGGTGCCCGTGTCCACTTGTCGTTCCACAAAAGCACAACACAAATTACACCAGTTTATGTATTTTTCGCAAAAAATCTAGCCATGATGCAAAAACACCAAAAACACTGTGACAAAAGGTGTGACCAGATCCGCCTAAATACTTCAAACCTATTTTAAATACCGATGCAGTGCTAACGAAACATTATAGTGTTGCTGAATCGAAGGATACAAATGACCAAATTAGCTATAAACTAATTTTTTGAACAGTTACTTATTACTTAAAAAATAACTAATGCATATATATTAAATAAAAATTAGAATATAAATGCAGATTGCAAATTTTAAACTTGTTTTGATTCGTTCGCTATAAATTATTAAAAATTATTTGTGCTCTCCAATAAGCCCTTTCGGCGATTTCAAAGTCTATAAAAGCCTTGATTTAAACCTTATAGTGATGGTAGTGTTTCTTTTACTAGTTTAATTTCTTGGATGGAAATTAAATAAGTTTTAGATGTCCTCTAGAATCATTAAAAGTTTAACTTTCAAATCACTTATCCTTAAATGAATCAAAATGTTTTATATGGAGCGAAAATTAAATTCTTAACATGAACTAAAATTGAAACGTTTTTTATTAATATTTGTAATTAACAATAAAATATTTAGTTAATAATAAAACCAGCATAACTGCACAGTCGCTTAATTTAAAATAAAAACATATGTTGGCAACCCTGCTACCAAACTGCACACGTTTTCATCTGTTTTTTCTGCGACTCCAGTAGAACTGCATGTGAGTAATGTACTCCGGCCATTTCATCACTTGACTCACGGTTAAACCAGCCAGATTTATCCTTGCGAACACCTGCGAAAATGCCCGAGGCTGAAAATCAGAACGATGCAAGTGCCCCAGCCGGAGCCGGCGGTGATCCTCCCAAGACGGCCAAGCAGCTGGAGAAGGAGCGTCTAAAGGCCGAGAAGCTGGCCAAGCTCCAGGCGAAACTGGACAAGAAGGCAGCGGCTGCTCCAGCAGCGGCCGACAAGAAGGAGAAGCCCGAGGTGAGTGTTCGAAACACACTACCATAATACCTTTAATTGGGGCCTCGAAACGAGGTTATGTGGCCAAGTGAGAGGCAGTAATTGCTGCCCATTGTTTGCTAGTGAAAGCTAAAGTGATTCTCCATTTACCACCCTTTGCAGAAGCGCACCAAGGAGGTGAAGGAGGCTGCCGTGTACACGGCCCAAACGGCGCCTGGAGAAAAGAAGGATCTGAGTGGCGCCCTGCCAGATGCCTACAGTCCTCGCTACGTGGAGGCCCAGTGGTACAGCTGGTGGGAGAAGGAGGGCTTCTTCACGCCCGAGTATGGAGTGAGTCCATCCAAGTCTTGGCTATGCAATTTAATCTAATCAAATTTTTGTTGATCCTCCAGCGCGCATCGATTGACGCCCCTAATCCTAATGGCAAGTTTGTGATGATCATTCCTCCGCCAAATGTGACGGGATCCCTCCACTTGGGCCATGCCCTCACCAACTCCATCGAGGACGCCATCACGCGATACCACCGCATGAAGGGAAAAACCACTCTGTGGGTGCCTGGCTGCGATCATGCCGGAATCGCCACTCAGGTGGTGGTGGAGAAGCTGTTGTGGCGCGACGAGAAGCTCTCGCGGCACGATCTTGGCCGTGAAAAGTTTATTGAGCGTATCTGGGATTGGCGCCGTGAAAAGGGCGGCCGCATCTACGATCAGCTCAGAAGCCTGGGCTCCTCCTACGACTGGTCGCGAGTAGCCTTCACCATGGACCCCAAGCTTTGCCGCGCCGTTACCGAGGCCTTCGTCCGCTTGCACGAGGATGGCAGCATCTACCGCAGCTCTCGGCTTGTCAACTGGTCGTGCACCCTTCGTTCTGCCATATCGGACATCGAGGTGGACAAGGTTGAGATCCCTGGCCGCACCTTCCTCTCCATTCCTGGCTACGAGGAAAAGGTGGAGTTCGGCGTGCTGATCAAGTTCGCCTACAAGGTGGAGGGCAGTGACGAGGAGATCGTTGTGGCCACCACCCGTATCGAGACCATGCTGGGCGATACGGCCGTGGCAGTGCATCCAAAGGACGAGCGATACAAGCACCTGCATGGCAAGTTCGTCGTCCATCCGTTCTCCACACGCCGCCTGCCCATCGTGTGTGACGAATTCGTTGAAATGGAATTCGGCACAGGTGCTGTGAAGATCACTCCGGCCCACGACCCGAACGATTATGAAGTTGGCAAGCGCTGCAATCTGCCCTTTATCACCATCTTCAACGACGACGGCTTTATTATCGGAGACTACGGTGAGTTCACTGGCATGAAGAGATTCGAGTGCCGCAAAAAGATCCTGGAGAAACTGAAGTCCCTGAATCTATACCGTGAGACTCTGAACAATCCGATGGTGGTGCCCATCTGCAGCCGCTCCAAGGACGTCGTGGAGCCGTTGATTAAGCCCCAGTGGTATGTCAGCTGCTCGGACATGGCCGCTTCAGCCACCGAGGCCGTGCGCACCGGCACTCTGAAGATCATCCCGGAGCACCACACCAAGACCTGGTACCACTGGATGGACGGAATCCGTGACTGGTGCGTGTCGAGGCAGTTGTGGTGGGGCCACCGAATTCCGGCCTACCATGTCAGCTTCAGCGACCCCACAATCCAAACTGGATCGGTGAGTAAATCAGTTTTGTTTCCTAGCTTATCTGTGGATAATATTTATTGTTCGATTTGCCAGTCTGCACATGGAATAGTGGTGGGTAACAAGTAAAGCCTAAGAACGCACTTGATTCGTTGTGTTTTTATAACAAAAAGTTAGGATTAGGTTAATATAATTCCTTATTATTTATATTTACTTAAAACGTTCTACTTGCATCCTTCCCAGAATGATGATGAGCAGTACTGGATTGTGGCGCGCACCGAGGAGGAGGCTCTGAACAAGGCAGCTGAACGGTTTGGAGTGGACGCCAGCAAGATCCTCCTGAAGCAAGACGAAGATGTCCTGGACACGTGGTTCAGCTCGGGCATCTTTCCCTTCTCCGTGTTTGGCTGGCCAGACAAAACCAAGGATCTTGAGACATTCTATCCTACGTCGCTGCTGGAGACGGGCCATGACATTCTCTTCTTCTGGGTGGCTCGCATGGTATTCTTTGGTCAGAAGCTGCTGGGCAAGCTGCCGTTCAAGGAGGTCTACCTGCACCCAATGGTGAGGGACGCGCATGGACGCAAAATGTCCAAGTCCCTGGGCAATGTTATCGATCCGATGGACGTGATTTGTGGCATCACCCTGGAGGGGCTCAATGCCCAACTTGTGGGCTCCAACCTGGATCCCCGCGAGATCGAAAAGGCCAAGGCTGGTCAAAAGCAGGATTACCCACAGGGTATTCCAGAGTGCGGTTCGGACGCCCTGCGATTCGCCCTGTGCGCCTATATCACACAGGCACGCGACATCAACCTAGACATTAACCGCGTGCAGGGATATCGCTTCTTCTGCAACAAGCTGTGGAACGCCACCAAGTTCGCCCTGCTCTACTTCACCGGCTCAGAGAAGTTCGACACGGAACTCAGCGCGTCTGATGCGATCAACCAGATAGACGCCTGGATCCTCTCGCGACTGGCATCTGCCATCGAGACCTGCAACAACGGCTTCGAGACCTACGATTTTGCTGCCGCCACCAGCGCATGCTACGCATTTTGGCTCTATGACCTGTGCGATGTGTACTTGGAATGCCTGAAGCCGATCTTCCAGAGCGGCAGCGAGGAACAGCAGACCGCCGCCAGGCGCACCCTTTACGTATGCCTCGATTTTGGTCTACGTCTGCTCTCGCCGTTTATGCCCTTCATCACGGAGGAGCTCTACCAGCGGTTGCCAAGGGCCAATCCCGCGCCCAGCATTTGTGTGGCTAGTTATCCTAGTAAGTTATCATAAATTCCGGTTTACGCTATAAACTATTAAAAACTTTTTTTTTCAACCTAGGCAATGTGTCTTGGCGTAGTGCGAAAATTGAGTCGGATGTGGAATTCGTTCAGAAGGCTGCGCGCATCATTCGCTCCGCTCGCTCCGACTACAATCTGCCCAACAAAGTTAAGACCGAGGTGTACATCGTGTGCACGGATGAAGTGCCGACTGAAATACTCAAGCGCTATGCCGGCGATCTGGCCACTATCTCATACTGCTCCAAGGTGGTGTTCGACAGCCCCGCACCACCTGGATGCGCTATCCTGACGGTGACTGGCCAGTGCGAGGTGCATCTGCTGCTCAAGGGCCTCGTGGAGGCGGACAAGGAGATTGCCAAGCTGCAGAAGAAGAGCGACCAGCTGGTGCAGACAGTGGGCAAGCTGACCCAGGCCATCCAGGCCGCCGACTACGCCACCAAAGTGCCCGCCGAGGTGCAGGAGGCCAACGAGACAAAGCTATCCGAATCGCAGGCAGAGATTGTACGCATTGCTGCCGCCGTTGAGACACTCAAACTGATGTGAACAGGGAACGGTAGCAACAGCTATTCGGAAACACTGGTGATTGATATTTCAGCACGCTTGCCTTGCCAGCTGCTGGTCTTTACTTAAACATATTCATATGCTATGCGCTTTAAATACAGTTTACGCATTTCGAACAGATTAGATGTCTCAAAGATGGTTTTTTTAATTTATTACGTCCCACATATGCAATTTTCCCCAATATAAATAAATAGAAAAATAACATTTGCTAAAGGATTTTGGTTCTTCATATCCCAAACTACCAGGTTAATCGGGTGGCATGATCCGTCTTGCGCTTGGACATCTTGATGTACCCCAGAAACTGCAACTCTGCTACGGCGCGTGTGAAACGTGCTCTGGATGGGTGTGAAAATGGAACGATAATCAATGGATATTTCAGAAAGGAACCAAATCTAATACTCACTGGATCTGTGGATCGATTTGCTCCTGATTGCCATCCTCGTTGTCGCTGCCACTCAACACAGATCGAAAAGCCTGCAGCCAATCAAATAGGTTTATCATCCTCCCACACTCCAGGTGCAGCTTGTAAACCACGGAGAGATCGGGCAGGGTGCCGACCAGCTGCGACTGATTCTGGAGCTCGCAGCATTTGCACTGCATGTAGAAGTGCGGATTGTTAAGGGCCGTGTGCAGTGCCGCCCGCGGAGCACCGATTATGTTTCTGCGCACGGTGGCAATGTCACTGAACACGAACAGCTCGTGGATCGGGGGTGCATCCTGCAGCGGGCGGAGATGACCCTGGATGAGGTGCGTCCCGATAAGCTGCAGAGTCTTTTGCAGGGCCCGAGCGAAGTGAGTGGTGCAAGTGTTCTGCTGAAGCCGGTTCTTGTCCTCCTTGCTGCGTTGCAATAGCTGCTCCTTGAGTTCCTGACGCGAGCCCACCTGAGTCAGGTGATCGGAGCTCGGACGTCCTTCGATGGGTGATGTCGTTGTGGTCGACATGGTGGCCTTAACCACATCATCGACTGACTTGCGGATTGATTCCAGCTGAGGTCGCAGCACAGCCGTGCAGGGTTCGCCAAGTTCCAGAGGAGCAATCTCGTCAGTCAGAAACTGCTCGGTTCTTTCCAGGCAGCGACTCACCTTAGACACAAATTCGTCCTTAGACAAAAAGCTCAGCATCTGTACACACTCCTTGTACTCGGGCGACGAGATGACCGCCTTGTTTAAGCAGTTGACATATAGCTCCCGACGCAGCTTTCCCAGCGGACAACGCGGCAGATCGCCGACCAGCTCCGTGAGGAACTCTAGTGAGCTGCGGAAGAGCAGGAAGTGGAGCAGGCAGTCGCGCAACAGCTGCGGCAGCTTTTTCTTCAGGTAGTCGTCGTCGGTAAGAACGGCTATGATGCGCTTGCAGTCATTGATCTGCTCGACATAAGGTCGAAACGAGGGCAACCTTCTGATGGTCTCCATGTCATCGTGGGTCAACTGCTTAATGCGTCCCAAGGCCTTGCTGTAGTCCGTGCAAAGTGCAAACGCATTTCCACCAAAGAAGTGCTCCATCAGGCAATACTTGAAGCCCTGAATGAAACCGTGGATGGAGAAATCGTAATACAGGAATATGTGGGTCAGGAACTTGAAGGTCTTTCCCGAAAGGTGGAAAGCGTACTTGGGCGACAGCAGAACTCTTTCCAGAACCTAAGAGGTTTAAAGATATCGGTTAAAAAATAATTATGGCAATATTTAGGGAAGAAAGTTTCGTGGTTTTGTTTTATCTGAGATAATCAGATTAAAAAAAAATAAAATAAAATATAAATAAATATAAATGTGTAAATTTTAAATGGAATTTAAAAAAATGCATAGAGCAAAAAAAATATTAAACTGCCAAAAATAAAATAAATAAGAGCCAACTTATCGGATCATTGACTTCTTGTATATGTATATGCAAGCTGTTGTATTATATTTTCTTGAATTGAAAATATTTTGGAGTAAATTCTTAAAGATATCACAAAATTCTAAAAATTTTAGATAAACGTAGATATTTTCAATTAAAAGGTATTAAAATTAATTTATTTTAGATTGAATAACTGCATTTATACGGGCGAAAAAAGAAGGAATGTTATTATTTCTCGTCAGGATCAATCTCTTTACCTCGTTTAGACCCGTTGGGGCGGCCTGCGTCTGAAAGACCCGCAAACGGATCTTGCTGCTGACGTGGTAGGGCAGTGTGCCATGGACGGCTGTCATGGCTGTGGCCACTCCCAAGACCAGGACGAATGGCAGGGTGCCGCAGTGGGCGCTCAGGATTAGGATGAGGTCCTGCAGCACGCTGGCAGCGAAGCACTCGAAGTCGGGTAGGATGATGACCAGCTGGGGCCGCTTTCGCTCCGAGTGGAAATTGTTGGCATACCAGGACTTAAGCTGCTTCATGGTGCACTGTGAGCGACGCAGTCGCTTGCGATCCCTATCCGCCACCTCCTCCTCCTCGTCGTCATCGATGTCCTCTTCACCCGCATCATCTTCGACGAGTCCGAAGACCAAAGATTCCACGGCGGCCTTTAGGGAGGCGCAATCCCGCGACTGCAGCACGCAGACTCTCGCAGCCTTTTGAGCATGGAGACGCTGTGTGAACGCCGTGAACTGACTGAGGTGATCCGGCTGATTGATGCCCGTCAGCAAGGCGGCGGTGGGCAGGACCTCGTCCTGGCCCGCCCGCTGTCCTTGGCCAACCACAAAGTCCACCAGCTGCTCCAGGGTGCGGGCGTAGCTGCGGTGCTGCAGGTCGGCAATGTGATCGTTTACCTGGTTCCAGGCTCTGCGGTATTCCGCGTAGAAGGGCTGCTGGACCACCTCCTGACCTAGAAGGCTACTGGATCCCGGAGCGGGACGCTTCCGCTTGCCGGCCGCCTTGCCGGCTCGAGTAGCGCCATTTTTGTAGACAAAACAACCCTGGAGATTTAACAAAAGGAAATGAGCCAGGATGCCTGGTAATAAGAAAAAGAGACACTCACCTTGGACACGGAAATGGTGGGATCCATCGCGCCTCGTTGTCGTGGAGTCTTTGAATCGTGGAGACGCCGGTTTTCGTTTATTTATTTGTTTAGCTTAGCTCAGCTCTGTTTTGTGCCAATTAAAGTTTGTTCACCGGTAGAACGCGAAATGAAATCAGCTGGCAGCTGTGTGTTTGGCGCCAACTGCGCGTAGTGTTGGGTAACGTTGATTTTAGAGGGTAGTGCTGGTATCTGTGAAGGCGGCATTTTTAAACTTATGTTTAAATATAGGTACTTTGGTACTAATTATGGCATTATCTTAGCGGCATTTTACTTGTAATTATTTAAATACAAACAAAACATCCAGTTTAGAAATTCTTTTTTTTACTTACATTCCGTTGTCCAGTTATAATAAGATGGTTCATCCGTCGTGGTCTCCTTGAACAGCACAAAATTGTTCGATAGTTGTAGGTCACAAAAGTCCGACCACTTTGGAGCCATTTGAAAGGAGAAAAGGTACATGAGAAGGAAATCGAGGAACAGTATAAGGGCTCCTAGGAAATAGTCATTCGTGCGCATCTCGGCAAACCTTCCACCATTGATAATCTGCGCGTGGTACATGACAAACTGTGAAGAGAAGTGTTAAATGGGCTTTTATCGCTCGATCTTTTAACTGGTTGTGTACCAACCATCAATATGCTGATGACGATAAAGCATCGAGCGATGATAAACGAATACGGAGCGTTTACCACGATGTAAAGCATCACAAAGTATATAGCGCCAATAATGGACACCACAGCGAGGACAAATAACACCACCACATCCAAAGTCAGGTCAAGCTTAAGAAGGATTTTTTATAAATGATTTATCATGAACATACATACATATATACCAAATGGGATGATAAGTCCCTCTTTTTATGAATTTAGATAATAAGTTATTTGAGATTTTTATACTATTTTATACTATTTCAATATAAAAGACAACCGAATAATAAAGGTGTAAAAAGACATATATATACTTTAAAGTTACAAAACTCCTTCTGGAGTTCGTTATAATGTATATGCACTTACCGGTAAAAAGGAGCCGCATGCAATGAAGAGTACCAAAACCAGGGTCCATATGAAGAAGCTAAAAAGGAATTGAAATCTATAGTGCCGAACAATCAAAGGTACCATGCCCAGCACTATGCACTCCAACTGAAATAAAGTCATTTCATTAAAATCCAGCCATGAATCGCTTCTATGACTTACAATTAGCACCGCAAACAACCAGTTTACCATGTTATTGAAACGCAATGCCTCAAAGAAAATGAAAAGAACAAGCAGTACCAGGCCTATCCCAAAGAAAATACAGCTCACCCAATAGTGAACAGTAAAGAAATTGTTTAAAAAGCCTCTGAAAATTAAGGAACGGTCAACATTTAAAGGGCGGATAACAGGACCTCAAATATACGTACACAAAGTAGAAAATAACCCATTGCACCAGCGCCACAATCAAAAATATTCCGGTCAGGAGGTAGGTGATCAGGGCAAATTTCCTTCTCTCCCTTCTATAGTACGAATTTTTTTGGGGCATGTCTTCCATTGTTTAATGTTTATTGTGTGGATTTTGTCTGTGTGTCATTTGAATAATTGTATGTGATTTCAATAGAAAATGGAGTTACTAGAAAAAGATTACTAGATTAGTAGCAAATTATTTGGATCTCATTTTGTTTCTTTAAAAGTAAATAATTATTTTTGGTTAGTAAATCCTTGTTGATTTTTTCTTTTTTATATAAAATGTATCAAGAAGAGGTACTTTTTGTATGCTCCTTCATAACATTTTTTTAAATAATCATACATATATCATCGACAACTTTTCTTGAGCCATCGATAGTACCATCCCTAGGGCACCTATTACCTTTTTGTCCATCGCTAAAAGTGTTTTTTAACTAGTTGCTGGAAGACGTTGTGTTTATTTACTAAATGGCGGACCAGCTTAACATTGAGGTGAGTTTAATAACCACCGTACTTTGATCTTTAAATTGCAAGATTCATCTTTAAAGGGCCGCCCCCATAGTACGGAAAAAAATGGGAAAGTCAATGAAAGCGGGGAACCTGCTAAGGGTAATGTTTATGCTACCAAATCCGGCGAACTACTTGTGCTTCCCGAATCTCTGGAACAATTGCGGGCTTTAAAGGATCACAATTTGACTGAGGTGAAGAGCACAGGTTGGACAAAGCCCGAGGAAAAGGATAGATCAATGGACTTGGACATCTACGATGATTTGGACGAGGTGGAGAACAAAGAGGGTACAAAACATGAAGATATGGATAAATCTCTAGATTTTTACATCTACGATAATCTAGACGAGGTGGTGATCAAAGAGGGGACAAAACATGAAGAAATGGATAAGTCTCTGGATTTGGACATCTACGACGATTTGGACGACTTCCAGAAGGCAGAGGATCATGTACGTTATGCAGAAGGCAATCTTTTGGAGCTGTTTGATTACAATTTTACCATCTTGCAGAAAACCAAGGAGCTCATGGCATGGGAGGTCAAATACGAAAGAGCCGTTATCGAAATCGGGGCCCTGAAGGCTGAGAACAAGGCGCTCGAAAAAAAGATAAAGACCATGGAGGTGAACCTGCAAAATCTGCTAGATACAGCCAAGTCGGAGGTTAAAAGAAAGGAGACCCTGATTGCTCAACTGCGAAATGAGTAAGCAAGCCAATTCTTGATCAGACTTTTGAACTTACCCTGCATTTTTTTTCCACAGAAAGGACGACATATGCTTTAGGCGTAAGCGAGGACGCGAGGTCCAGGAGTCGGGGCAAAAGGGCCCCGAAAGCAAGCGCCTTAAAGAGTCCCAGTCAAGAATGGTTGCCACAAAGGATCCGGAAATGGAAAGAAACCCTTTCAGGACGGCTCCAAAAGAAAACACCAAGAATTCGGACACAAAGGATGATGTGAAGAAGGCAAGCATAAAAGATGACGTCAAGAAGGCAAGCACAAAAGATGATGTCAAGAAGGCGAGCACAAGAGAAGACGCCAAGAAATCGGACAGACGAAGCAAGTCCCCCAAGCAGTTACAGCACAAGGCCAACGAACGAAAATCAACCACGCACACTCGACGCCCAGAGAACCGCCAGAGATCAAGAGATCGGCGCCACAGCCGTAGTCGGAGTCCAAGACATAACACCAAGCGTGAATCCCACCAGAGTCGTGAGAGCAGTGCCCGGCACATCAGACGACGTAGCCGTTCCCAATCGCCCAGGTCAGTGACACAAAAAGGTCATTAGTTACCTTTATTGATAGCAGCATCTGAATTTTGTTGCAGAATCCAGTTGGCAGGAGAAAAGTCCCATACCATAACGACCCTATGCGGCGATAATACGAATGATCTGTCGAGCAAGAGCCCTCACATTGAGTTGGCCAAAATGGAAACTGAATTGCAAGCGTCGAGAAAAGTGCTTTCGAAGCAAATTGATCATACTTCAGATCTTAATATAAAGTCCTCGATTGCACCAAAAGAACAACCAAAAGAAGTCACTGGTGGTTTCTTTTCCGAAATCTCCAAATCGAAACAAGAGTTTATTCCGGGATTGAACAAATTTTCTCAGCCAGAACCCTTGGAGTTGGTTCTTAAGGAAAGCGAGCTGACCAAAGAAGAGACAAGGCCTGTCGATAAGCTTAATATTATTGTACCGAATCATGCAAATGGCTCTGCCCACAGTAAATTAAAGAAGACGACGATTTTGGGCTTAAATCTAGATGTGCCGAGCAATGATAGAAACAGTGAAATCATTCCAGCAAATCCTTCTAAACCTGAAGCTCAACTTCAGGGCGTTCTTGAAAGCCAAAAGCAACTAGAGGAACCGCAAGTTAAATTGGAAAAGGAAACGAATATTTCAAATGAACCGATTGACGTTCAAGCAGATATAAACGAAGACAGAATAGAAAACACAGTTCTTACGAAATCTTCCGAAGCTTACACAGAAAAGTGTTCTCAGTTAAATGAAAACACCAAAGAGGCTTCAGAGGAAGACATTCGGACGCTGACAGAAAATTGCGCGGAACAAAATCGTGTGACCATACCCAACGCCGGAATACAGATCATCGAGGATATACTGCTGCCAAAGATATCGTTTCCTATTGCTGTTAAAGTCGACAAGCAGTGCGAGCCAACAGCAATCACGAATTCAGCTTGTATGGAGGACAACTTTGAAGTGGTTGACCACAACATTCGTTTAGGCGAGACAAAAGAACCAATAGCTTCCAGCTCTACCGACGATATTCCAATAAAATCAGCCACTATCTTATACGCTAAACCAGACTCAACGAAGGTGGACCACAATGATGAAAATGACGAGGTTATCCTAGAGGCTGCTATGAACTTGCTGACGAGTGAGCAGGATTCGCCAAGCATCGCCGATCCTACCTATCCAAATCTAAATATCGAAGAAGACGCCATTGAGATGGCGTTGGAGCAATTGCACCAGCAGTCACCAGACGACTCCGTGGTGACCTCTACATCAAACAGAGCTTTGCAGACACCCAAACAAAACCTTATTGCGATGCTCACACAGTCTCCCATTCAGAGCAGCCCTTTGAAGTCAAAGGAGGCATCAAAGGAGAAATCACCGATGGCGACACCGGAAAAGTCCTCCATTGAGAAAACCCCGCTAAAAAAGAGAAAAGTCAACATGGATAGTTCGACGGAGGCACCGCCAGTTCCCACACTGAATTCGTCGGCAGCCGGCGAGGATGTCAGCATAAACAATACGTTGGGAACTAGCTTGTTCAATGAGCCCTCAATAGTGACCAAACGCTGTACTCTGGGCAACACCGACTACCAGTACGAGCTAATAAATGGCGAGACCATATTGCGAGTGAAGCGTCGCTGTCGACGCCGACGACCAGCACCTGCGGAATTCCAGACGGATAATGCAGGCGACAAAACAATTTAAACATGTAAATTTTAATTTTAATTTACAATTTATTTTAAAAACGTGAAATTTTGTTTTCTGAGTGTCGCCATTTTCTGTTATTCAAGCCGCGATTTAAGTTCAGACCTGATCGACTTGACTTGAACCTCCGAGCATCTTGGACCATGAGTAGACGACGAACCAGAAGTAGATTGCAACACCTGTTGGTTACAATAAATACAATATTAAGTTTACACAATATACAATAAAACAAAATATTTAGCTTTAATGTTAATCTAAGATTGGTATGTCCTAGACACAACTAAAATATACTATATGCAGCTATATGCAATTTAAAATTTAAATATTCAAATTATTCTTGGAATTTAATGTCTTATGTTTAGTAAAAAACTCTTACCGAAGCCAGCCAAGATAAGCAACAAGGAAAAAATAACTGCGCCAACTTCTATGCTAATATAAATAAGAAATATGAGGTCATAAATTATGCGAATTATGCCTATTATTAGGTACGCAATAACCAATTTTTTTATTTGCTGAAAAAACGTTAAGTATTGTCTTAATTTATTGATGTTGGGGACCAGTTGACACTTACCACCCAAACAGAAACTATAACCAAAATGCAGGCAATCAAATGGGCGACGTGGATAACGAGGGTGAGCATCCAAACACAGTAGGTAGGTCCGTAGTAGTTGTTTTCAATATTATTATTAGGATCGTCGTGGATCGACTGGTCTTCCCAGTCTTCATAATAGGTTAAGTCTGTATAATGGATCTTATAACCAATGCCTTTTAATCAGATGGTAAGAATACCTACATTTTGTTTCTAAAATAACTGCAGCCGCCATAATCATATCTATAATAGCGACAATAAGAGTTCCCCATTTTAGGACACAGCAGCTGCATTTCATAATTATACACCCCATTCTATTTAATCAAATGTATAAAGTTTTCTTTTCTAGTTTGACGAGTGAGTATTTACGATAAAGTGGTACATTTGTCAAGGTAATTACCCTGCCAAAAAAATTTCAAAGATATCTAGATTTACGACCGTTTGATTTTGAAGTGAGTTTAGAATTGGTAGTTAGGGCTATTAATCAACTGGAGTAGAGCCTCCAAGCTTCTTGTACCATGAGTAGATAATAATCCAAAAGTAGACCGCAAGACCTGTGGTGTGAAATAAATAATACAACTTATTTCTGAGTAACAAAATAATTGAACTTAAAGCGCGATATCTTACAATCGAAATTTTTTTTCAAATAAAGAGTGCGTATTAATGTAGATTAGACTCTTACCAATTCCAGCTAAGATAAGACATATGGAGACAACATATTCAAATTGAGTTTCGATTATAAAATATATAAGTACTATTATGTCAAGAATAAAGCGAATTATCCCAGTTATTAAGTAACACACAACAAAGTTTTTGTTCGGCTGGAAGAACATAAAAATGCATTTGACCTCATATATCATACAAAAAACGGAAAACACTACATACCTTACAAATAGAAACCATAACTAAAATGCAGCCAACAATGTGAGCGATGTGGACAATCAAGATGACGATCCAAACTATTTTCATACCGCTCCCCGAGCCAACAAAATCTGTGCGATGCGTTATTAGTAATCTCTTTCAACCAGATCTGCAATAATCCTTACGTTGGCAGTCGAAAGCAACCACACCCACCAAAATCAAATCCACAATGGCGGCAATAAGAGCTCCCCATTTCAGCTCGCAGCAGCAGCACTTCTTAATAGTAGGAAAACCCATTTTATTTGACTGAGTTTTTGTATATATTTTTTATTATATGCCGAACTGGTGAACTTTCGAAGCGACACTGAACTGACAGCAAATTTCAAGGCAACTTAATTTAAATATTTTTTTGATTCATATAATACAAGGAAATTTTATTCTTCCATCGGGTTATACCAAGAAGCCACTGTTAGCCAAAAGTGGCTGGAACTGTAAGAAAAAATAATTGTAAAATAGTTAAAAATGTAAGACTTAAATACTTACACAGACAGACCGATCAACCAGAAACGGATGCTATCATCAAAGGACTTCGTAACTATCCAAATCAAAATTAGGAGCAAGACAACGAAACGCATTGGGAGCAGCCAATATTTGTTCTTCCTTTAATAGAAAAAGGTGTCAGGAAAGGACGACAGGTAGTTCTCGCACTTATTATGGACGTACCGCCACTACGGAAGCAATAATGAGTATAGAGGCGCCAATGTGGAGCACAAGCACCACCAAACAGAAGATGTACATTGAATACCCAAATCTATTATAGTAGAAGTTGGCACCAGTATAATTCCCAGTCTTCATAATAGGTTAAGTCTGTATAATATATCTAGATTTACGACCGTTTGATTTTGAAGTGAGTTTAGAATTGGTATTTTGGGCTATTAATCAACTGGAGTAGAGCCGCCGAGCTTCTTGTACCATGAGTAGATAATAATCCAAAAGTAGACCGCAAGACCTGTGGTGTGAAATAAATAATACAACTTATTTGTGAGTAACAAAATAATTGCACTTAACCAGCGATATTTCACAATCGAACATTTTGTTTCAAATAAAAGGTTCGTATTAATATAGATTAGACTCTTACCAATTCCAGCTAATATAAGACATATGGTCACAACAAATTCAAATTCAGTTTTGATTACAAAATATATAAATACTATTATGTCCAGAATAAAGCGAATTAACCCAGTTATTAAGTAACACACAACAAAGTTCTTGTTCGGCTGAAAGAACATAAAAATGCATTTAAGCGTATACATCACACAAAAAACGGCGGACACTAGTTACCTTACAAATAGAAACCATAACTAAAATGCAGCCAACAATGTGAGCGATGTGGATAATCATGATGACAATCCAAACAATTTCCATACTGCTCCCAAAACTTGTGCAAATAAAATCTGTGCAAACAAAACCTGTGCGATGCGTTATTAGTAATGTCTTTTAACCAGATCTGTAATAATCCGTACGATGGCAGTCGAAAGCAACTGCAGCCGCCAAAATCAAATCCACAATGGCGGCAATAAGAGCTCCCCATTTCAGCTCGCAGCAGCAGCATTTCTTAATAGTAGGAAAACCCATTTTATTTGACTGAGTTTTTGAATATTTTTTTATTATATGCCAAATTGGTGAACTTTCGAAGCGACACTGAACCGACAACAAATTTCAAGGCAACTTAAATTAAAAATTTTTTTGAAATGACATAAGTTTCATATTATACAAGTAAATTGTATTCTTCGATCTGGTTATACCACGAAACCACTGTTATCCAAAAGTAAGTGGATACAACTGTTAAATAAAAGGGAAATTTTAAAATCTTTCACACCCAAATTTTATTAATTTTAATACTTACACAGACTTAGACCGATCAACCGGAAACCGGTGGTATCATTAAAAAAGTTCGTATTCATCCAAATCAAAATTAGGAGCAAGACAACGAAACGGATTAAGGCAATGGCTATATAGGGAGCAGCCAATATTTTTTCTCCCTTAAATAGAAATAGATGTCAGGAAAGGACGAAAGGAATTTGTCTTACTTATTATGGACTTACCGACACTACGGAAGCAATAATAAGTATAGAGGCGCCAATGTGGAGGTCTAGGACCACCGAACAGATGTTATACATTGAATGGGATATCGATGCTGGTTCTGTAACCAAATTAAAATCATCACCGCTTTTGCTCCCCATCCCTTTAAAACAAATAAAACCAATTATTCGATGGATAAAATAGACGCTTTCCTGATACTTACATGGCAAATAGCATCCGCAAAGAACGCTTAAGATTATGTCCACGAATCCAGTTATTGACACACCCGATGGAAGGTTAATGAAACAAAGGAATTTATCGACTAGTGCCATTTTAAGCAGTTATAGTCATACAGGTGGGCGTAGGACTTGCAATTCTCGAAGGACCTTCGCGGTTATGGTGACTTCGGAACACTAAGTCCTTTTGTGACGGAAAATTCCACGGGCTGGACCTTCGGGCAAGGCCGCAGCCGGGTTTTATTGTACGTGGCCGAGGTGCGAGGGTCGTGGGGGTTAAGAATCCCTCGGGCTGGACCTTCGGGCTGGAACACCAAAGTTATGACAATTCCGATCAATCAGTTGTATGGCAGCTATAGGATATAGTCGGCCGATCCCGGCCGTTCCGACTTATATACTGCGTGCAAAGGAAAGAAGGGTGTGTGCAAAGTTTCAATTCGATATCTTCAAAACTGAGAGACTAGTTTGCGTAGAAACAGACAGACGGACAGACGGACATGCTTATATCAACTCAGGTCGCGATCTTGATCAAGAATAGGAGATGTTTCCTTCACTGCGTTGCACACTTTTGACCAAAATTATAATACCCTCTGCAATGGTATAAAAAGTTGCTTCATATAATTAAACTTTATAGAAACTTTAACCTTGACAAAATGTTAAAAAGTAAGGAGATCATATGTTTCTATTCATATTAAATTTATGCATTTATGCATTTGGTGGCATTTAAATTTTAAGCCAGTTTCTTTCAACATGTTTTCTTTTTTGGTGGCTTCTTATCAAAATAAGTCAGTCATTTTCGATTGTTTAGTGGCTTTAAGCAAAAACAAGAAAGGAAAGCTAACTTCGGGCGGAGCCGAAGTTGAAATACCCTTGCAGAATATTCCGAATTATATTCTCCAAAATTATTCATTTGATGCATTCTAAACACTCATAAAAAATCAAAACTTTCTAACTTTAAAAACACCAAAGTTATGGCATTTCCAATCGTTCAGTTAAGTGGCGGCTATAGGATATAGTCGGCCGATCCCTATGAAATTTGGTAGGTCAGATTGATTGGCCAAATATAAAACCCATAGAAAATCCCATTACCGATCAATCAGTTATATAGCAGCTATAGGATATAGTCGGCCGATCCTTATTAAATTTGGTAGGTCGGATTGACTGGCCAAATAAAATACCCATAGGAACTCCCAACTTCCTAACTTAACAAACACTAAAGTTATGGCATTTCCGATCAATCAGTTATATGGCAGCTATAGGATATAGTTGTCCGATCCTGGCCGTTCCGACTTATATACTGCGTGCAAAGGATCGAAGGCTGTGTGCAAAGTTTCAATTCGATATCTTTAAAACTGAGAGACTAGTTCGCGTAGAAACAGACAGACGGACAGACAGACGGACAGACGGACAGACGGACATGGCTATATCAACTCAGGAGGTGATCCTGATCAAGAATATATATACTTTATAGGGTCGGAGATGTCTCCTTCACTTTTGACCAAAATTATAATACCCTCTGCAAGGGTATAAAAATGTATATTGATATTTTGCAATCGTATATGAACGAGGTTTTTAGCGTGTTAAAAGGGGGATGGGAGCAAATTTGTAACCGTGTAAGACCGAGTTCGTGCTAAAAGAGTCCGTGTTAAGCGAGGGTCAAGTGTATATATATATTTAACTTGTTTTCATTCACTGTCACCTTTCTTCGCGATCAAATATATTTTTGTTTCACTGCGCTGATTACACCTTTTACTCACTCATAATACAATAACATAAGGTAGTCTCTTCGTTAAAATCTGGTACCTCTAAAATCATAACAATGAGTGCGAGTAATGCCTTTCATAATAAAAGAGGTTTAATTTTTTTTACATAATTTAATTTTTAAAAGTTTTGAATATGAACTTAGGCGTCGTTTTTGTTTTTGAATGTTCAATCTTTTGTTAAGATTCTTAATTCTAAAATATATTCTAATTTTAAAATAAAACTTTAATATGTCAAAGAAACATGACTCTTTGACATATTAAAGTTACTTTTTTTCAATTTCGTCCGCAGACAACCTTTCTTTTCAAAAAACGAACACGCACTGACCAAATCCCAAACGTTTAGACAGCCGACGAGACTTCCTTTTGTTATTGTATCATGTGCTCACTAACCTTATTTCCTTACCGACCGACTACTTTTACTTCTCCGCGTGTTTAGTTCGCCAAATTCTCTCCGCGACGTCTGCGTGCTCGACCGTCTACTTTGGCATAGAGTAAGAAACCATAGAGTAAGAAACTATATGGGGTCCCCCTTGTCAGAGCAAAATGTTTCTTGGGCCAAATTGTACGAAAAAACACAATAAAAGTGCAGCTATGAACTTCAATTTAGCAAATAATTATCAGTAAATTAAAAAAAACAACTGTTAAATTTAAATTGTATTGTTTTTTAATTTCTTTGTACAGCGGCAGACTTTTCTTGCCAATGTATTTGAAAATATCTTTTAAAGGCTTTTTCCCGCAAATACGATATTTGAATGTTAACTGCTTGTCAACAAACCCAGCTGATTGACAGTACGACCGTAGCACGCTTAATTCTGATGAACTCTCGAAATTTTGGTCACACTGGAAAGCTTAAAGTTTTTACGCTAGCATCCTCGTTTGTCGATCTGAGTACTAGGCTTTAATCTTTTCGCTAGGGTTCACCCAAAGTTCATTTCCGCAGACTGGCAACGCTTTTTAATTTTCTTGTATTTTTTTCATTGTTCTGAGGACCGAGGTGAAAAAAAACGTTAACGAAAAGTGTACGCCAGCTGTTTGCCTCTCGCTCTCTCTCATGACTGGCGTACAGTTTTCGTCGATCTGAGTACTAGGCCTTAAAATGTAAGGTGGACACATCAAAAGTTTTTGAATCTATATTAGATAAAAGGTGAACAAAACTAAATTTCTTTTTAAAAAAAATGTTAAGACGCTTTTCTTTTTTATTATGTAAATATAGTTGGAAAGTTGTTGTTTTTATCCTTTTGTTAAAACATAGTTTAATATTTGGGGTAACGTTTATAAAATATCAAATATGTTACAAATGCTAACATCTTAATAGTAGGAAAACCCATTTTATTAGACTGAGTTTTTGTATATTTTTTTATTTTATTTCAAATTGGTGAACTTTCGAAGCGACACTGAACTGACAGCAAATTTCCAGGCAACTTAATTTAAATATTTTTTGAAATGACAAGATTCATATTATACAAGGAAATTGTATTCTTCGATCTGGTTATACCACGAAACCACTGTTATCCAAAAGTAAATGGATGGAACTGTTAAATAAAAGGGAAATTTTAAAATCTTGCACACTAAAATTTTATTAATTTTAATACTTACACAGACTTAGACCGATCAACCAGAAACCGGTGGTATCATTAATGAAGTTCGTATTCATCCAAATCAAAATTAGGAGCAAGACAACGAAACGCATTAAGGCAGTGGCTATATAGGGAGCAGCCAATATTTTTTCTCCCTTAAATAGAAATAGGTGTCAGGAAAGGACGAAAGGTATTTGTCGTACTTATTATGGACTTACCGACACTACGGAAGCAATAATAAGTATAGAGGCGCCAATGTGGAGGACTAGGACCACCAAACAGATGGTATACATTGAATAGGATATCGATGCTGGTTCTGTAACCAAATTAAAATCACCACCGCTTTTGCTCCCCATCCCTTTAAAACAAATTAAACCAATTATTCGATGGATAAAATAGACGCTTTCCTGATACTTACATGGCAAATAGCATCCGCAAAGAACGCTTAAGATTATGTCCACGAATCCAGTTATTGACACACCCGATGGAAGGTTAATGAAACAAAGGAATTTGTCGACTAGTGCCATTTTAAGCAGTTATATTTTTGACCAATATGTTGTTTTGCTGACGCGTGGCCAGTTTATTGTTTGGGCAGCTTTTATAAAGTGGTTGTGAAATTTAGCAACTCCGTGATGACAAGGACCAAGACCACTTGGATATAATATTAAACTGTGGGACATGGATTATGCCAAAGAAACTTTAAGTCTAAAATCACATTTCAACAAATACTCCTTTTTTTTGGTATTAATATGGAAAGCATATGGAAAGCATGAACAAATTATTTGTGCTTACTTAAAAGAAGCTGCAAGCATGTTTTAGAAAGAGTTCTGCTTTAAGAGATATTAAGTTTAACAAAAGAATATTAATAAATATATTTAATTTCCATATCCAAGTGTTAGTGCGTAATTCATTTATTCTTTTTTCAATATACTCCTTATCTAATATAATTATTTTACTAATTAAGCCGTTTTTAGATGTGTTTACATGTTACATGTGCATTCAAGTTTTTATGACCTCATAAAGTATACATATGTATGTACATATGTATGTATTCTTTATCGCCATTAAGAGCCGAATCGATCAGTTTATTTCCGACATTCTGTTGTAAGGATGCTCTCTGGCCGGGATACAACTCTCAGTCGGATCCAGAGGTCCTTTTACAAGAAATTTGTAAAAGTCATTGAGACACTGGAACGACGATTTTCAATTAATTATCCAGGAGATTTACGCAGCTCGAGGGGGATATTCCAGGTGGGCGTAAGACTTGTAAATTTCGAAGGACCTTCGAGGTTATGGTGACTTCGGCACACTAAGTCCTTTCGTGACGGAGAATTCCACGGGTTGGACCGCCATACGATTTTTTTGCACACGAATTTGTAGTGCTGTCTTTTCAACTGGCTTTTCGCTCTCTTGCCCAAAAGCCAGCGAGAGAGCGCTCTAAGCCGCTCTTTTGCACGCATACTGCAACAGCCGACGACTGTATGTGTGCACATGTATTCACAAGCATTTCTTCGCTGCAGCGCGCTGTCGAAATATACTATTTTATTTTAAAATTCTAACATTATAAAAACTACTTATTTTGTATTGCCTTTATATGATAATTATTCGAATGTAATGTATTTTTTAGTAGTGACGTATATACATAATTTACATAGATACACAGATACATAATTTTTTTCATACATGACTTCACATTGAAATAATTGTCATTAGGGTAGATTTTAAGGGCATTCATTTTTCAAAATTAAAAGTTGGTATTAAATTAAAAAAGTTGCTTCTTTTAATTAATTAACAGGTTAAACTTTATAGAAACTTAAAAATGTTAAAAAGATGATATTAAATTAATTTAATACTAGTAATAATTTAATTTAAACTTTATAGAAACTTTAACCTTGACAAAATGTTGAAAAGTAAGGAGATCATATGTTTCTATTCATATTAAATTTATGTGTTTGGTGGCATTCATAGTTTAAGCCAGTTTGTTTCAACATGTTTTCTTTTTGGTGGCTTCTTATCAAAACAAGAAAGGAAGCAAACTTCGGCAAGCCGAAGTTTATATACCCTTGCAGTTGTTACAAATCTACTACATTTCGATTTTTATGGCTATATTACTAAAAACAATAAAGCTATGACGATTTTGGGCATTTTGCAATCGTTTCTATAGCAGCTATATGATATTGTTGTCCGATTTTAATTATATTAAAACCGTAATTCCATAATGTTTAAATATTACCAAATCCCAAAGAAAAAAATAATTAAAAACAACAAAGTTATAATTTTTTTAAATTATTTTTTACGGTTGTTTATATGGGAGCTTTATGATATAGTCGCCCGATCCGGCTAGTTCCGACTTATATACTACCTGCAATAGAAAGACAACTTTTAGAAAAGTTTCAAGCAGATAGCTTTAAAACTGAGAAACTAGTTTGCGTAGAAACGGACGGGCGGACGGACATGGCTAGATCGACTCTCCTGGTGATGCTGATCAAGAATATATATACTTTATAGGGTCGGAAATGGCTCGTTCACTGCGTTGCAAACTTTTGACTGAAATTATAATACCCTCTGCAAGGGTATAAAAACCAGTAATTTTGGATTGTTTGGTGGCTTTAAAGCAAAACAAAATATACATATGTCGGTATTTTTCGATCGTATAAGAACGAGAAGAATTTGTAACCGTGTAAGACCGAGTTCGTGCTAAAAGAGTCCGTGTTAAGCGTATATATGTACATATATATTTCACTTGTTTTCATTCACTGTCACCTTTCTTCGTGATTAAATATATTTTTGTTTTACTGGGCCGATTACACCTTTTACTCACACATAATACAATAACATAAGGTAGTCTGGTTGTCAAAATCTGGTACCTCTAAAATCATAACAATGAGTGCGAGTGATGCCTTTCATAATAATAGAGGTTTAATTTTTTTTCATAATTTAATTTTTAAAAGTTTTGAATATGAAATTAGGCGTCGTTTTTGTTTTTGAATGTTCAATCTTTTGTTAAGATTCTTCATTCTAAAATATATTCTAATCTTAAAATAAAACTTTAATATGTCAAAGAGTCATGTTGCAGGGTTAATTCTTTAAAAATTTCGTTCGCAGACAACCTTTCTTTTCAAAAAACGAACACGCACTGACCAAAACCCGAACGTTTAGACAGCCGACGAGGCTACTTTATGTTAGTGTATAATGTGCTCACTATCCTTATTTCCTTACCGACCGACTACTTTTACTTCTCCGCGTGTTTAGCAAGAGAGAGACGCGGAAGCCGCCGTGTGACCGTCTCGTACTCTTTTTCTTGCCAGATCGGTTTAGTATTTTTCTCTAGTTTTCTAGTATTTTCCTCTATTCAAACTATTTACCCTAGTACTCAGATCGACAAACGAGTACGCTAGCGTAAAAACTTTAATCTTTCCAGTGTGACCAAAATTTCGAGAGTTCATCCGATTTAAGCGTGCTACGGTCGTACTGTCAATCAGCTGGGTTCGTTGACAAGCAGTTAACATTCAAATATCGTATTTGCGGGAAAGAGCCTTTACAAGATATTATCAACTACCTTGGCAAGACAAGTCTGCCGATGTACAATCAAATTAAAAAACAATACAATTTAAATGTAACAGTTGTTTTTTTTAATTTACTGATAATTATTTGCTGAATTGAAGTTCATAGCTGCACTTTTATTGTGTTTTTTTGTACATTTTTGACCTATGAAATATTTTGCTCTGACAAGAAGCACCCCAGATAGAATTAATGTTATTTTGTACTCACATGTAGACTCCTGCAATCGACTTTTGCGTGTTTTTTGATTTTTTCCCTCAATTTCGTAATGTTCAGTGAGAAGCGCATGCCAAAAGATTAAATTTTTTAATCTTTTCGCTAGGGTTCACCCAAAGTTCATTTCCGCAGTCTGGCAACGCTATCCAATTTTCTGGTATTTTTTTCGTCGATCTGAGGACCGAAGTGAACGCCAGCTGTTTGCCTCTCGCTCTCTCTCATGACTGGCGTACAGTTTTCGTCAGCTTTAAATAATAATTCTTCATTTCATTTCTCCTGCAAACCAATGATTAATATCTATTGTGGCGGCCTAATCGTCAGGCAGGATCGTCACACTTTATAACTTTGGTAGCCAAATGAGGTTGCGTTCAATCAAAAATCCCCCTTGACGCCCTTAAGTAGGCAACATATTTGAAAACAGAATAATGATTTGCGGGTCGGCCATAGCTTTCTTTTCAGTTTCTTTTAGAAATTGAGAGCATCAATCTTAAACCAGAGATGGTAAAAATCGTTTATCTTTCTAGGAATTGACAGATATTCGAAATACTCGTACGAAATTGGCTTATTCCCGCTTCGACTTGGAGCCCGCCTCCTCGCCAAGAAAGATGCATCACACCGCGGGCAGCTTGAAGACCGAAATGGAGAGCACGGCGCCGGCACAGGCGCCGATCCAGTAGACGATGATGTGCTCCAGGTAGCTGTGACCGCGACAGCCCCAAGAAGGGTTTAAGACGTTTCATTTTGTCCTAGGGGCTGCTTAAATTTTCTTTTAACATAATTTTGTTTAGCTCCCCATTTAAACTACTAAGAAATGTTCCCTTAAAATGTAAGGTGAACACATCAAAAGTTTTCGAATCTATATTAGATAAACGGTGAACAGAACTAAATTACTTTTCTCAAAAACTATTTAACAGATCGGTCTTAATCTTCTACATTTCTATTTCTATTCCTATTCCTTTTTTTATTATGTAAATATAGTTGGAAAGTTGTTGTTTTTATCCTTTTGTTAAAACATAGTTTAATATTTGAGGTAACGTTCATAAAATATCAAATATGTTACAAATGCTAACATCTTAATAGTAGGAAAACCCATTTATTTTATTTTTATACCCTTGCAGAGGGTATTATAATTTTGGTCAAAAGTGTGCAACGCAGTAAAGGAGACATCTCCGACCCTATAAAGTAAATATATTCTTGATCAGGATCACCTCCTGAGTTGATATAGCCATGTCCGTCTGTCCGTCTGTCTGTCCGTCTGTCTGTTTCTACGCAAACTAGTCTCTCAGTTTTAAAGCTATCGAATTGAAACTTTGCACACACCCTTCTTTCCTTTGCACGCAGTATATAAGTCGGAACGGACGGGATCGGACGACTATATCCTATAGCTGCCATATAACTGATTGATCGGAAATGCCATAACTTTCGTGTTTGTAAAGTTAGGAAGGGGATTTCTATGGGTTTTTTATTTGGCCAATCAATCCGACCTACCAAATTTCATAAGGATCGGACGACTATATCCTACAGCCGCCATATAACTGATTAATCGGAAATGCCATAACTTTGGTGTTTGTTAAGTTAGGAAGTTGGGATTTTCTTTGGGTTTTATTTTTGGCCAATCAATCCGACCTATCAAATTTCATAAGGATCGGCCGACTATATCCTATAGCTGCCATATAACTGAACGATTGGAAATGCCATAACTTTGGTGTTTTTGAAGTTAGGAAGTTGGGATTTTTTATGAGTATTAAGAATGCATCACATGAATAATTTTGGAGAATATAATTTACAGAGTATTCTGCAAGGGTATATCAACTTCGGCTCCGCCCGAAGTTAGCTTTCCTTTCTTGTTTTTTTTTTTTTTTTTGTGAAATAACGAAATGGTAACACAGATAGGTGCACTGTTACCATACTGGGCAACTTAACAAATCAGAAATAATAAACAGAAAAATTAGTTATGTCAGCAGCACATAATGAATATAAATTATAGAAAAATTATATAAATTGAGCCTAAGGATATGCGAGAAATTTGAGTTTAGCATAGCTGATAATCATTAGGTCAAGACCCGACAGGCCCAGCAGGTCTTGAGGATGATAAAATTTTATTTGACTGAGTTTTTGTATATTTTTTTATTATATGCCAAATTTGTGAACTTTCGAAGCGACACTGAACTGACAGCAAATTTCCAGGCAACTTATTTTAAATATTTTTTTGAAATGACAAGATTCATATTATACAAGGAAATCTTATTCTTCCATCGGGTTATACCACGAAGCCACTGTTAGCCAAAAGTAAGTGGCTGGAACTGTTAAATAAAAGGGAAATTTTAAAAATTTCTAAAACTGTATTCATTTTAATACTTACACAGACTTAGACCGATCAACCAGAAACTGGTGGTATCATCAAAGGACTTCGTAACTATCCAAATCAAAATTAGGAGCAAGACAACGAATCGCATTAAGGCAGTGGCTATATAGGGAGCAGCCAATATTTTTTCTCCCTTAAATAGAAATAAGTGTCAGGAAAGGACGAAAGGTATTTGCCGTACTTATTATGGACTTACCGACACTACGGAAGCAATAATAAGTATAGAGGCGCCAATGTGGAGGACTAGGACCACCAAACAGAAGATGTACATTGAATACCCAAATCTATTGTAGTAGAAGTCGGCACCAGTATAAAATTCTAAGTAAGATATCGATGCTGCTTCTGTAATCAAATTAAAATCACCACCCCTTTTGCGCCTCATCCCTTTAAAAAAATTAAAACAATTATTCGATAGATATTAAAGGTACTTTCCTGATACTTACATGGCAAATAGCATCCGCAAAGAAGGCTTAAGATGATGTCCACGAATCCAATTGTTAACACGCCCGACGGAAGATCAATGAAATAAAGGAATTTATCGACTGGTGCCATTTTAAGGAGTTATGGTTTTGACTAATGTGTTGTTTTGCTGACGCGTTGCCAGTTTATTGTTTGGGCAATAAAGTGGTTTAATTTAGAAACTCCGTGATGACAAGTGATTCAAAGATCACTTGGACCTAATATTAAACTGTGGGACATGGGCATAAACAAATTATTTGTACTTAAATGGAGCTAAAACATGTTTCAGAAAGAGTTCTGCTCTAAGAGATGTTAAGTTTAACAAAAGAATATTAATAAGTATATCATTTCCATATCTGAATACGCCAAGTGTTAGTGCGTAATTCATTTATTATTTTTTCAATATACTCCTTATCTAATATAATTATTTTACTAATTAAGCCCTTTTTATATGTGTTTAAAAAAGGGATTATGTATATTGCTATCGAAATAAAGTAAGTAACATGTGCATTCAAGTTTATATGACCTCGTAAAGTATATGTATTCTTTATCGCCATTAAGAGTCGAATCGATCAGTTTATTTTCGTCATTCTGTAAAGCTTTGGTAGCCAAATGAGGTTGCTTTCAATCAAAAATCCCCTTCAACGCCCTCAAGTAGGCAACATATTTTAAAACAGAATAATGATTTGCGAGTATGTCGGCCAAAGCTTTCTTTCCAGTTTGAGAGAATCAATCTTTGCTTTAAACCAGACATGGTAAAAATCGTTTATCTTTCTAGGTATTGACAGATATTCGAAATACTCGTACGAAAGCTCCCCACTTGGCTTATTCCCGCTTCGACTTGGAGCCCGCCTCCTCGCCAAGAAGGATGCGTCGCACTGCGGGCAGCTTGAAGACCGGAATGGAGAGCACGGCGCCGGCACAGGCGCCAATCCAGTAGACGATGATGTGCTCCAGGTGGCTGTGACCGCGGCAGCCCCACTTGAGCGCCGTGGCCAGGACCGGATTGAAGTAGCCGCCGGAGAAGTTGAAGGCTGCAAGCAGGACATAGTTAAAGGCGTAAACTACTTAAGAGACCAGCATTGGGCAGGCGGATCGGATTGGACAAGCGCTACGCCACTCACCTGCCACCACCAGGCTAGTGCCGATGAAGGAGTCGATGTAGCTGCCGAAGCGCGGCTCCTTTTCGCTGATGGTCTTCGAGGCGAGTCGGCAGAGGAGAGTGGCCACGCCCTCGATGGCCGCGCCCAAGTACGGGCTAACCTGGAGGTCGGCGTTGCAGGACTCGAAGGCCCGTCCGCGGTGGGTCTCGGCCAGCTCCAGCCACCAGAAGAACTGCACCACCCGGTAGACGCAGCATCCGCCCATCAGCTCGGCCCAACTGCGCAGCGCCATCTCCTTGAAGCTGGTGCGACCCTCCAGCACGTCCTCCATGTGGGTGTACGGGCAGGCGGAGGCGTCGCCCCACACCCGGCCCCACCAGATGGTCAGCAGGAACAGGCAGATGGCGTACATGGACACTCCGAAGTTGTCGGCCACTGAAAAGGAGATAGGGAAAGGCTTTATCCTGGGGGCTGCTTAAATTTTCTCTTAACCTAATTTCAATTTCTATGGATGTTTGGATTGGAAGAGTTTTCTGTAGCTCCCCATTTATACTCCTAAGAAATGTTCAGTGGAAAATTTATGTGGCCACACCAAAAGCTATTAAAGCTATATTAGATTAAAGGTTAACAAAACTCAATTGCTTTTTAAAAAAGTTGAAGACGCTTTTCTTAAGAGAACACTGTTGTGTCTTATATCTAAGAAACTATTTAACAGATCGGTCTAAATCTTTGAGATCAATCGTTATACTGGGAAAGTTGTTGTTTTTAACCCTTTGTAAAAACAGAGTTTATTACATGAGATAACGTTTATAAAATATCAAATATGTTTGGTCTGTTTGGTTACCTTAACTTCGTACTCCAAATATCTTAAGGACCGCTTGTTTACTTTTATATGGTACTTGTAAAATAATATCGATCTTGTAATTCAAAACCAATACTCACCTATGATCAGCTCGAAGCAGCAGGCACACAGCTCGGCGGCGGCGATAGCCTCGTTGATCAGGATGGGAACGATTCCCTCCCGAGTCACCATTCGCCGGCTGATAACCCGAGCGATTTGGGCCACTGCACAGCAGCCCACCATGAACAGGGCACTTATCCCCAGCGCTGTTGTCGACATGTCCTGCGATTTGGGGGTAAATAAAACAGATTAGTCGCAAATATTTTGTTCATATCTAAAGCAGTGTTTAAAATTCATACTTCCTGTAAACTTAAATTAATCAAACTAAAGTGTACGTTCATGTAACAAGCATAATTATTTGCATAGAATATGAAGTATTAAATTAAGACAAAGGTTTTTGTTTTGAGAAAAATATGACGAATTAATTATAATAACTTTTGAGATCGTTATCATTCTTATTCACATCTTTAAAATGGGACATTAGTGTACGAGTCTAAATTCATAATTGTGTATACTAGTTTGCCTTTGATCGTTTGCAAGTTCGAGGCCGCCAAAATGATGTGCAAAATCCAAATTTTGCAAGCTAGAAGGAAGATACATAAAATTGGTCTAGTTTGGAAAACTTTTAAGCTGCTTACTAAAACTATTTATGTTGTAAAAAATATGAACTCAGGAACTAATTTAGATTTGTATAAAATTAAGTAAAAAAGTTTTTAGTCACAACATTTGAAACCGGAATATGTTGTGTTTGAGGGGTTTTTTGAAGTTAATCTTGCGAATAACACGAATAAAAGGTTTATTCTTCGAACCTTTTTTCAAGGCCTCCTTATCTCTTGTACCTTGAAAAATTTGCATTTCAAAAAACAATGTAAACTAGTGTATGTTGTGTGCAAAAACTATTTCTGAATCCAAAGCACAAGCGAAAACACTAAAAATAAATGTTTGGGCTAAGGCTTGACCGAGCCCCAAAACCAAATAAATACGAAAATTGTGTTTTGGAAGAAAGCGTTTGTACGAAATTTAAAACAAAAATCTGGCACTTATAGTATATGTTTTTGTGTTATTTGTATGCACATACTTCGCAGTTATAAAATACGAGCTGGATTAAAAAATCAGCAGGAGGACCACGTAATGAGGCTGCGAGAACTGTCCGTCGACTGAGACCTAGTATAAGTGATTTATTCATTGATCACTCTCCGCTCGCTGGGAAATCATCTGGCTCTGCTATATTTATACGCTGGGTCCTGACGTAACAGATCATACGGCAAAGAGAGCGCCAATATTCAAAACAACCGCACTATCCCCTTTCTAAATGGGCAGCACTGCCATTAACAGATGAATCGATTTATATCTGGCTTATCGATAATCAGCTGACTTTTTAAGAACCGTCTACACGAACAGCTGATAATTCTTAGGTAAGCCCCTTTAGTAAACATAATAAGCTACTGATAATAAGCCACTAATATAAGATCCATATTACATTTTAAGAAAACTCCATTCAAAACGTGATAAAATTTGTATTATATCTTAAGAGAGATTAAATCAAATTAAAATCTGACCAAAGATTGCCTCGTGTAAACGGCACTTAAAATTGCAAAACTATAACATTAATAAAAGTGAGTGAAGTTTGCATTTGACAATACAGTTTTAATCGATTTATTAAGACAGAGTTTAATTGTTTCCAGTGTTGGAGCTGCTGTGCAGGATTCGCCCGACAAGGCTGCCATGGAGGAGCTGTATATCCTTAGCTATTCAACCGATGCAGAGACGCCCCCTCGCAACAGAATCAGTGGGAAAAAGTACGGCAATCGACCACGCCGGATTCACCGAGTGGCGGACCGTTTATAGCCTGCCGTCCATAAGGATCTTGGCCGCATTAAGTAAGCTCAAAGTCTACCAGGCGGCTTTCACGGTGGCCGGAGCGCCCATTGCCTTTGCCCTGGGAAACGCCGGTCAGCTGAGCTCGGATGCACTGGCCATTTACGGCACCGTGGGAATCACTGGCCTCGTCACCCTCACACTCGCCAGCTACGCGGCCAGGAATCTGGTTGGCTTCATCTACGTCAACGAGCAGCAGGATCTGCTGAAGCTAGCCTATGTGGACTTCTGGGGACGTCGGCAAGAGACCCTGGTGGAGACTGATGATCTGCTGCCCAGCTGGGAACAGGGAAGTCCATCTCGGCTGAGATTCGCTTCGTCCATCTGCCTCCGCAGCGATCCTAAACGGCGGTACAAACTGCTAAATCGCTTTGGCAATGTCAGCGATCCCCAGTTGTTTGAGGGTCTTTTCGGAGATTGATTAAAGTTAGTTTTATATAGTTGTTGTACCGGAGAAGTCTACTTGTTAATATCTGAATTACAAAATCATGTACAAAGTTATTTATGCCTTACTAAAATATTTGAAGGTTGTGATTTCCACTTGTTGCTTTGTTGGTCTATTAGAAGATGTTCGAAGTCTATGATTACTTACAAATTTGAAAGTACTAAGAATATACTTTATTACGAGTATCTACAAATATGCTTTTATAAAAAAAAATGGGCTGAAAGTCCTTCCGGCACATAAAAAGCCATTATCATTTTCCCAAGGCTATGGCCTCTTCCACCTGCAGAAAATTGATAAATTTATTAATGATGATTATTATTTTATATTTAATTTTATTGATTGCTTAGTGGTACTTACCGTATCCGGCAGCTTCCGATTAAAGGTTTCTGGCAGTAGCAGCGAAAGTAGTCCTGCTACCAGTGATAAGGCCCCAAATAGCAACAGAGGCAGCGGTTCGTAGTAAGAAGCCTGTGAGAACGTATACAAATCATAAAAATAGATTTTTTAGAATTGTGTTTTCATTCAGAACATTTTTTAAGAGCAAAACAGTATTTGTTTGAAGTAAGTATGTACAAATTTTACTACTTTACTTTAGTAGTAAAAATAAAAATTAAGCTATGTTTAGTTTTCTGAATTTCTCTGTTGTGTTTTGAAATTTCTGAAATTTGATCAATTGAATAGGACGGAACTTACCAACAGAGGCACAAAGGGAGCCAACATCGCCCCGAAGCGGGCAAAAGTGGACATAACACCGACGCCTCCGCTCCGAATAACCTAAAATGAGTTAGATTTAGAATTTACTAAAAAACTTAACCGAATTTCCATACCGTGGGCATCATTTCCGCGGTAAAGGTGTAGATGACGGCAAAAGAGGAGGTGATTCCCAGTTTTCCGATAAGAAAAAGTGTCACGACCAGCCAGTTGGCACCTGGGAGATCAAATGGGTATTATTGACGGATAGGGAAGCGGTGGTTAAATGGACTAAGGTGAACCGATCTCGAATCACAGTTTAGGGAACTTACAACTCCACGAGTGTCTACCCTCAACTCCGGGCTTGCATGGATTCCAATCTCCTTGCGCTTAGCGGGTATGCACGAATTAGATTTTTTGTTAGACACAAAGATAGTATAATAAGCTTAATTTTAAATTTTTGAGTGGCTTACTAGTCGTATGAGTGATATTTTCTTAGAGGTTATAGCTCAACGGCTAAATTAAAAAAAAAAACATTTTTTGTTTCTTCTTATAATA
Organism: Drosophila kurseongensis; assembly: GCA_018153305.1. NCBI lineage: Eukaryota > Metazoa > Arthropoda > Insecta > Diptera > Drosophilidae > Drosophila > Drosophila kurseongensis. Next base: position 14,139,666 of record JAECXX010000004.1, on the reverse strand, counting down.
ATTGAATACAAAACTTACGAAGAGAGCTATGTAGTGACATATAATCCTATAAGAAGTTTTAAGTTCGTGGCTCACATGTCGTATGAGTAATAAATACACACATTTTTAACTAGAAATCACTACAATTTTTGTACACAAAAACCTATTGTTATTATCCTATCTTATTTAGGTCTTACCAATTTCTTTATCAGGGGCTGACTTGGTACTCACCGAGGGTAACAAAGCCGCTGGCAACACACGTGATGGAGCAGAGCAACAGAGATCCGGAGAGGGCCAGTCGACGGCCAAGTCTGCGCAAGAACAGCTACTGGTAATGGATGGGGTTTGGATAGGAAAGATGGTTAGTCACGGTTTAGGCCGGTGCCAGTAGACAACCTACCCAGGCGAGGCTATAGCCGGGGATCTCGACCAGGCAGACCAGGGCGAAGTTAAGGTACTTGTTGCCACTCAAACTCGTCGCATTCAACGAAAGTCCATAGTAGACGATGGCGTTTACTGCCCAAATGAGAAGCAGAATGACGTACCTTGCCATCAAAGTGGGACAACCCGCGACCTGTTTGATTGCCACCCAGATCTTGTCGTCCTTCCGCTCGGCCAGGACACCACCTTCGGCGTCATCCTCCACTGCCGTTTCCGCTTCCAGCTCCTGCTGCTTGAAACTAGCCATCAGCTCGACGGAGATGTCCCGCCGGTTCACCTTCGCCGCCCGTCGGATAATGGCACCCGCCTGCTCCCGCCGATTGCGGGCCAGGAGCCACCGCACCGACTCCGGAACCAGCCAGAAGTAGGCCACGCAGATGAGCGGTGGCAGCGACAGCACCAACTGCAGTTGACGCCAGTCCGGCAGAAAGACGGACAGACCCAGCAGCGCCTCGCCCGCCGCGTAAAAGTAGTTGAGCACGATGGAGGACATCTCCCGCTTCCGCGGACCCACCATCTCCACTCCAATGATGAAGGCCAGCGGATAAACGCCGGAAGTGCCCACCGCGTTGAGGAAGGCAAAGACCAGGAAACTGGAGTAGTCCCAAGCCAACGCCTGCGCCACTCCCGTCAGCGCCATGAACACAATGCAGATGAGAAAGACATGCTTACGCCCATATCTGAAAGGATCGGCTATTAGAAAACCAAGGTTTTGATTGCATTCGGACAATTAAACTGATAACATAAGAATAATTACATCAAAATTGAAATCCTTTTAAAACTGTTCTTCATTTTTAAAATTTAACCCTGAATTTTAGTTTTTTAACTAAATTTCCTGAAACCTATTATAGTTTTCTTTTTAATTATAACCACAACATTCAAGGCATCTTAAAATGTTCGACATTACCTGAATTTTAGATTTATTGCACTTGAATAATAATACCATACCATAATACCCTTTCAAAAATCTGGATTTCCTTGTTTCTTACATTTGAAACTGTCGAAATCTTGAACGGTTTTTTTTATCTTTACCTGGCACTACTTCCATTTTTATTGGTCACTAATACCGCCACCACTTTATTTCTGTAGTCTATAAATGAATTCCTAAAGTGAAGCAAGATGTTGTACATACCGATCGGCTAGATAACCGGAGAGGGCTGTTCCCACCACCAGACCGGCAAAGTGCATCGTCCCCACGAAGGCGAGTTTCCAGAGATTCTCCTGGCAGTGCAGCCCCCACTGCTGCACAATGGTCCGCTCCGAACTGCCATAAACGAACTGCCCGCATCGCTCCGTATCCGCTGTAAAGTTATCGGCCGAGCACCGATCTAAAGGCCACGGACTCCAAGGTTCCGATTCGGGACGACTTCCATTCGGAACGAACCTGTCGCAGGTTGCCGGCGTGAAGTGGCCTCGCTTGCTCCAGCTGCCGGGCACGGCGACGGAGACCCAATCCGCTCCATAATCCGGCTCCTCCGGACTGTCGCAGCCGGGCACGAAACATCGATAGGTGGGAGATCCGGCCGTAAAAACATAGGAAAGGCTGTTGGCGGCTGCGAACAGAACCGGCAGGCATATGAGCAGATAGTTCCGCCGCTGGAATCGGCCGAACTCTCCGATTTGGGCGAGGATGTCGTCAAAGTCCAGAATGGCAGCCGCCGCACCTGCCGCCGGAGCTGACATGCCAAGGATAAAAGGACTTTCTCTCCTCTCGAATAATTCACGTGAGCACGTGATCTGCAATTAGTATGAGATGTTATAAATATTCTAATTTTGATCACGCATTAGTTGGATGTATAGCGTAAAAGATCAAAAATAGAAATACCTAAAACTAAACGCTTAAAAAATAAGTCCAGAGGTCGGTATACTCAATCAGTTCAGGTGTTTTCCTGAAAATATATTACATATATATACATATATCGATTTTTATTAAGTTGAATTTTTGTATTGAAAATATTACTTTTAGTTTTACAATTTTCTCTTTTATTCAATCACAAATATTTAACTATACTAAGCTGCAGAATAAGTAATAAAACGTGCAACGTACATTTTCGAAAATTCGAATGAACATGACAACATGGTTTTTGCTTTCTAGTCACACTTTAAGATCGATGAATTGGCTTTTGATCTTATTAATTTAAACGAAGCAACATTAATTGTAAATAGTCCCAATGTAGTTGCGGGAATGTACGTGCATGCATGCAATCCAATCTTTGCCAATTGAGATAAATTGTTGCATGCCAGTGTCTTGAAAAACGGAGAGTGTTGTAATTGGAATATGTGTTTCAAGTTTAGTTGCTAACAAACAGAGAAGATGCATGATTGATGCGTGCCAGCCGAGAATAATGCATAATGGATGAGCGGTGTGGGAATTGCCAACAGGTAATCCGGATGGGGGTTCCTAGGGCTGGCGGGAATGAGTTCCTTACTTGCAAGTTATTTGCAAAGGTCAGGGTCGGGGTGGATTCTATAATTGCAGCGACTTGGTGGGAAATTCTGCAGGCTGTTGAAATACGTTGGCCAAGTGTCCAGATAAGGCTGCTCCCATTATCTAATCACTACGAGTTTTTAATGATGCACTTGGCGACTCTGGTGTTTTGCACTCGCTCATTAGACCGAATAATTGCCGGAGACTCACTGCTAAACACTTGGCAGGTGTCTTTCGAGTAATTACTACGTTCACCATTCACCAAATAATACGCGCGATTCCACAACGGATGTCCGGGTCCGGTTCTAGCTCCGGGTCGCGTATCCAATCCGAATCGCACAATGTCTGGCGAAATACTGAATTGTCTTGAAAAAGAACATGCAAACGCACACAGAGAGGCAAACACAATTGCTATCTTCGTGCTCTGTCTAAAATCAAAGTAGCCGGCATTAAAATCAATACCAAGAGAAAACTTTGGGGGGAATGAGTTTGGGAGCTATGTACTTTCTCTTTCAGCGGGAGCCGCTAAGAGAAACGCTTGCTGATCGCAAGTATTTCAACACTTTCTGGGAGGATTATATCTATAATTCATATCACCTTACTTTAAGTGGAGAAAGAACAAAATTGTCATTCTTCAAAAGCCTGCAATTAAGAAATATTAGGGGAACACTATCCTTACGCATGAAAACCAATTAATACAATTAATTGTTAAAAAAAAACTACAAAGTTTATCAACAAATGTAAATATGTTGCTAGTGACAAGGCTTTATCTAAAGCAGAAAAAAAGTATTTAAGGGCAGCTATTTGAAACAAGGACTAACTTTTAATGAAATGTTACTTAACTCATGAAGATGAAGACAAAGTTTATTTTGTTCTTTAATGGTGACGAAACCACTTAAAAAATAAACTATTTAGCTTTCGATCCGTTCTGCATTCAGATGTATCAGTTTAACGGATATGCTCAATATCAAAAGATTTTAGATAAAATGCTTTAAGTGACCTTCGGTCAGCTTCACTTCTTCAGTTTAATAAACTTGGAGGCGAACTCGTAAATGCCCACGGAGTTGTTGTTTTTCTGGTCGTACTCCACCCAATCGTCCTCGGAAAGGTCGACGTCTTCGAATTCCTGGCCATTTTCCGCCGATGAGACCCGCCATCCGGTTCGGGGTGAGAAATCCACGGGCTCAGCGCCGCGGCACTCGAAAACCACGACAGTCTTGAATCCACCGGAGTCGTCCGCCGTGTAGGGTGCTGTGCATAGAATGCGGGTTCGGATTAGAAATTATACTGTGGGTCTGGGAGGGACTCACCATTGGACTTATCCACGATGTCAATGCTGTTTTCTCTACTGCACATCTTGCATTTCATGAAGAAGTTGAAGCCGGCCGCATTGCGCGAATCCTGCTGCACCCGCTCTGATTCGGTGATGTCGTGCCATTTGTCCGACTGTTCGCCGCAGTTGCTGCACTTCAGTTTCAGGAAGAAGGAGTAGTCTGGATGACACGTCTCCAATTTGTCCACGTTCTCCAGGGTGGCGGAAATCTGGAGTCCAACGCGCACCATTTCGTTAATTGTTCAATATTTACATATATTTCAGGCAGCCCGAAATCAGCTGTTGAGCAGTGTGGCCAAATAAAGTATATGTTTTGACTATTATCGTAGTGGCAACGCCGCCAATGATAGTGAATATTTAGCTGCACAGAAGCGTAAATAACATAACTAAAATCATTCAATCGTATAAAAATATGGATCTGAACATGAAACCTTCTTTGGCTGCCGACGAAATGTTCTCCGAAGGCCCCGGTTACATGGAAATGGACGAAGTAAGTCCTTAGCAAAGCTTTTCCGTGAATAAAACACAAAATACAAAGGGGTCCCAGGACATCTTTGTATACCCTTGCAGACACTTTTATAACTTCAAATGGTCAAATGGTCATATAAATTATAATTTATATATGTACGGACACATTTGTGATCATCATATCAAGACAATTCAATATGGACATGTCCGTTTGTTCGCTATTGTGCGATTTACATTATAAAGTGATCGGAGGACTTTATCCTATTCCTCCCATAGGAAATATCCGGTAAACTATATTATTTAACAGTCTTGAGGCTATTTTCTTGTTACTCTCTTGCGTTTCCTTGTTAAGTATTCTACTATTTTGGTATAATAGCGTGAGTTTTATAAAAACTAGTTGAGGAGATTTATCCCAAAGTTGTTATAGGAACAATCAAAGGTATATTAAATTTTGCTTGCCGAAGATAACTTCCTTCCTTAAATTGTATCCTTTCAGTCCGGCGGAGCAACAGGAATGATGATGGACCATCTGCCCTCGAATGACAAGCACGTTCACGCCGACTTCTACAATGATTTTGATGACCTCTTCGACGATGACAACTGGGCCAAGATAAAAGCCGATTCCAAGCAGTAGTCTTATGCAGGATCGACCACAATTTAATCGAAATATTGAAAGATCAGTGTCTGCAGTTAGTTTTTCTGTCTGTAATTTTACTTGCATATTCATAAGCGATCATCGGTGTATAAAAAATTGGTTCAACTATTGTTTAATCGCTATAATATTATATTCATTTGGTTCGTATAACTAACGTAAATTGCCATGTGAAGATAGTGCCGAGGTGGTTTTGAACTTTGGCGTAGCGTAAAATCAACAAAATGCATAATTTTGTACAGAAAACGAAACTAGTAACTAAATTTACGATATCGAACTGAGTTGCAGGTGGAATGAAGCAAACGTAATCATGATAAATACAAATGTACACAATAACCTAGTGGATCCATTGAGTGTGTTAACCAAGTTGTACGCCTGGGGCAAAGCTATCCGTCCAACGGGGTGCCCAGGTAGACCATTGAGACCTCGGTGTTGCCGTAGACAGCGGATACTGTGGGATAGAGCTTCTTGTCCGGCAGGCCTGCAAAAGCAAGAAACATAGGATTATGAGTAATCCAGTACTGGCGGCTAATATCGTCCAACCTCGGAAGGCCACGCCCAGGAACTCGTAGTTCTTTTCGAACGACAGGGTGTTGTCCTCGCAGTCGAGAATGACGCGTATCCGCTCGCCCACCTGGTACTTGGGCGCGTTATTCAGAAGCGGGTAGCTGCCCTGCATGTCTCCGTTGTGCAGCAGGTGGTTCTCCACCAGGTTCCAGCCCCAGCTCTGGTCGTCGGAGCCGAGAAGGGCCACATAGCCGTGGCATTGCAGCGCCGCCTCCTTGGTGGATATGCCGATGACGGCCACCGTACCTAGAGGCCCCTCCCAGATCACCTCCCAGGTGTGCCGGCCGTGGCGAAAACCGATTTTGCCCCGAGCCGCGTCTGTGCTCTGCGCCACGGGATTGCTGAGTAGAAGAGGAGGATTGTGAGTGAAATTGGTAGATCTACTATTTCAGGCCATCATACCGATGCAGGGTGAATCCGTTGGGCTTGATATATACGTTTCGGGAGCAGTCGTTGGGGCTCCAGGCGTGGAAGTACGCCCGCAGCTTTGTCTTGTACGTGGAGACGGAGGACAGCAGGTCGGACTTGAGGGCCTCCTTGGGCAGCTTGTTCAGGCAGTGCCAGCGCCAAACGTCGCTGTTCTCGTCGTTGAGGAAGTGGTACCAACTCTTGCACACCTGCGAACAGTGAGGGAGGGTATATAATCTTATCATGGTTAGATAGGGCCAAAGGCGCACCTGTGAACAGTGGCTCAGATCGTCCAACTCCAAGTAGGAGAAGATCACCTCCAGGACGTTGTAGTTGCACAGCGCCGCCACCGGATCGACCATTGCGCGGCTGCTCCTCTGCTGGGGACTTGTTAGATAGCTGCTCTGATTTCCCTTGGCCTGTTGTTTGTCATTTTTCCACACCAACCAGAAAAAATACGCTAGAAATTCGCGATTGGACTCCACAGTGTGCCCGTGCGTATCCTGCTGTCGAAATACCTCACGGCTGAACCAAGTGGCCACTTTGTTTACATTCGCGACCAGTGTGGCAAAACAGCGCCGGCAACCAGCTGCTTGCAACACTGCGTAAATTGATGCGTAAATTGGCGCGCACGGTCTGCCATTTCATTCGCACCCGCACACAGCCTGCTTTGCCTTTCCCACATGAAAACGAAAAGCAGCCACTTGGTGGAAATTTTGTGGCCATCGTGCTGTGCTTAGAAATCGTCCAAATTCGCGTCGCCATATACCGTTCGAAAGCGACAAATCCGGGGAATCTTTTCCCACCTTTCCAGCGAAAATCGAAACGCGAGAAGTCCGCGAAAAAGGCCACCGAAAAAGGGCCGCCGCTGTGAGTGTGTGTGACCAGAAGAAAAAAAATGCCCTGCCGCTGGAAGTGAAAAATGCGCTCGCCATTTTGACTCGGGCGACAGTTTTTGTACAAGTGCTCTCGTCGTCGTGGTCGTGGTCCGCATCCGGATTTGCACACGTGCCCCAGTCCGTGGCAGTACGTCCGAGTCCCTCTTCCACCTCCACCGCCGCCCCTTCCAGTTTTCCCGTACACACGTTGCGGCTAAGGCACGTAGCACTGTTTTTTTTGTTTTTGGCGGTACACCAGGTGAGCGGTAAGCGGCAACAACAATTGCTATCCGGCTGCTACTGCTCCACCATCAAAAAATGGCTCATTCGAATATCGGTACTGTGAAGGCCAACGAGGTAAACTTCTTCTTTCGGGACGATAACGGTAAGTGGGCGGCATCCTGCGTCAGGACTTGATTAGCGGTGGAGTGGGTGCACTCGCTCCCACACACACGCCTCCACACACACACTCTCACACACACTACAAAGTTGCATGGGCAGCGTAAAACGCCATCTTTGCTTTTTCGGGTTTCTTTTGCCTACCGTATTCATCGTTTGATACGCTTTGGGGGGCCAGAAAGACGAGCCGAAGAGTGCTAGAAATTGGCAAAAAGTAATAATAAAAGACAGAGAGACCCCCGCGAAATAACAACTAAAATGGGTGAGCCACCCAAACCCGCCCCCGCTCCCTTCCAATCGCCCACCGCCCAGTTGGCGCGCTCACACACACATACACACGCGCGCATTTTCTCCCACTTTTTTATCGGGCAGCCAACAGCTGATTACTTCGCCGCTGCTGTGAATTCGCTTTGAGTTGAGGATTTAGCATGAAGCAGCGGACCAGCAATAATTCGAGGATTTGAACCAGTTATTATTCCAATGAAAACAATAAATTCAACTTCAACCGAAAGTATCTGAACGGTGTGACATTCTGCAATTGTATCAGCGAGATAGAAAAAGACGGACAGGGCGGGAAACAGAGTGGAGAGAGAAAAAGGCCAAAACAAGAAAACTCTGCCACACCAACACACACACGTATGCATGCAGCCACGAAGCTGAGGCCCAAAACAGGCGAGCACAAATAGGTGTAAGCGCTGTACACGTGTGTGGTTGTTTGTCGCCGAGTTTATGCGGCAATCCCCGATTGCAATATCTTGAAGTTCCATAAATAACCAATTTATAGTATCGCTTGTCTTGCGTTTTCCGCAAACAAAGCATTGTTGTGTAAATATAGGGCAAGATAGTTTTTTTTTAAATAACAATAATAACCATCATTACCACTGAGGTGCTTTAACCATGTCCATCTGTTCAAACAAACGGATCTCAAAAACTGTACAAGCTAAATGTAAAGCTTCTATGTATACTGTATTTCGAAGTTAATTAAAAAAAATAAATCCTCGATTAACCGCGAGTTATCAAAAAAGAATTTGTGAAAATGTGGTAGAACTCAGATTAAATTAGACTGTCTGGCCCCAAGTGTGTGGTCATGTAGACATTTAAAGCTGGATAAAACCATAATTGATTAAAAATGTCTCCAAAATTGTCGCTACAGAATTATTTAATGCAGAGTACTAAATTAATTTTTACTTTTGCTTCTATAGGTATGTAATGTTTTGGGAGCATTAATAAGATGTTAAATGTTAATTTTGTTTCTAAAAATTACGAAAATACCCTGAGATAAGAAATTTAGTCTTTTGATATTGTTGCCGAATTTGGGACACGCATAAACGCAGTATATCGGGGTTTGCTGTCTGCTCAAATTAGCGACGGACCCGGTTAACTGGTCGACTGGTGGGGGCGAAATATGGAATTGCTCATCCATTTGCTGGGACTATTTGTTTACTTGAGTTTTGGGACACTGTCTAGGCATTGTGTTATCAGTTCCACCGAATCCAAGACGCCCAGGCCGACCATCTGGTTGGCTAGTCCGGTATTGGCCCGTACTGAAAGCAGCTTAAGCCCCCCGTGAGCCTGATCTGAGTCATTTGCAGGTGTGTGTGTGTTCTTATGTGCGAGAGAGTTGGCAGGTATTTTTAGTGTTCGACCCTTCGCTGGTTTTGTTTTGGGCCTTTTATCTTAGTTTTTCTTCGTACACTTTTAGCTTTGTTGTTATGATTATGCAAATCTCAAACAGCGACAGGTGAATGAATAATTATTACATCGAACGAAGACCATGTAAAACTTGAAATGTTTAGAAAAGCCGGTTAGATATGTATGTATAAGACCAGGGCCGCCGAGCAAGTCGCGAATATTTTGTTTTCATTTTTGATCCTGTATCTTGTGGATTTCCTTAAACAATCATTGATTACACAGTGAAATGCCACGTCTCAGGCTCACTATATCTCTAAGCATTCATAGTTTGTAATTTCAGTGTTGCAATATTATTTATTTTTATTAGAAGATTGCTATATCCACAGACAAGATATTTTATATGATTGACATACATACTAGTAACTATTTACAAACGGGCGATATAGTGATCTTTTGAAGAAAATTTGATCTACGTTGTACAAACACTTTTTGGGGCAAAAATAATTTTATGATAAGATCAAATATACACCATCGTATATATATAAATGTTCATACATGAGTTTTTAAAAGTCTGATTAAACTTATAAAGTGCATGTCGAAAGGTATTAAAGATAAATGTAGGTGGGCTTGGCCTGAGTGTGAGTGTTTCACTTTTTTTTTGAGTATCAAGTATGTATATGATCTAGTTTCGTGTTGTTTTTACAAATGTCACGATCATTATCTGTTATGTAATATACAACATATTTACTAAGATAAGATAGAGCACCATGTAGTTACCGATTTTAAATAACTCTTTCAATAGGAAATACCGGTCTTTGGCCAACAATCGAGCCGAGTCACGAACTCCTCGATTTTTGAACCATCACTAGTTGGTTAAGGTTCACCTTCGGTCACGTGCTGGCCATCTCTAATGTCCAGGCGATCTGGTTTCGGGTTGTTTTTGTATATCTGAATCTTTATCCTTGCCACACCACGTTATACACACGCACACTACCGCTCTGCGAGTGTGGCTACCTGTGTGTGTATTCACCCCAATCTTACCGCTTACCTTTTGTTGTTGCATTCCGCCTCCAGTGCGCTTCGTTCGCTCATTTCGCCGTGCGGCGAAAACAACGCATCGTTGATAGTACCAAACACACACACACACTCACTCTTACCCTATACTCACACGCATGTGTATCTGTGAAAATACATGCAGTTGTGTTATCAAAGAAGGCAATTCAGTCGCGTGTTATGTGTATATCCGAAAATAAGGAACATCCGCATCTCCGTGTTTCCAATCCCGCAGGACAAATAGCCAAGAAGCTGCAGCCGGCTCAAAGCAAATCCGAGATGGAGGGTGGAGGGAAACCCATGGCAGTGGTATACGCCACGGGCTCATCGGCGCGCAACAGCGGAAGTTCTAGCGGCATCGGCAACGTGGGACGCATGGGTGCCTTCAGTCAGATGGTGAGTTCGAAACGCTGCCCCCCCCCAAAGAGAAGCTTACTGTAATGATCCGGTTAATCTGCAGGGCTCAAGCAATCAGGGACAGTTCATACGGCTACAGGACAACGGACTGGTAATTCCAAAATCAGAAGGTAAGACTCCAGCTAAACAAGGAAATCATCTATTAACCATGGATACCTTCTGTTAGCAGGTTCCACGTATACCACTGTTTCGGCGCAAAAAACTTCAGGGACGACAGGCAGTGGCCTGTACGACGTGGTAAGTTGGTATTGGAGTAATCAGTTCTTCACCCGATTTAATCTTTCTTGTATTGCAGATAAAGGCGGATCGCTATGTGAAGTTTACGCCAAACAATCCCATGAAAATCAAATCAAAACTGTAAGTAGCAGCTCGAAAACAGGCCCAGCTGAAGAGGCTAATGAGTTATCGTTTCCAACCAGCCATGCCATTCAGAGCAACTCCTTGCACTCCATGTCCGCCTCCTCATCGTCCATTCAAAGAAAGCGCAAGCCGGACAAGGCCGGCAAGGGATTGCGCCACTTCTCGATGAAGGTCTGCGAAAAGGTGGAGGAGAAAGGCAAAACCACCTACAACGAGGTGGCCGACGAACTGGTCAGCGAGGAGATGAAAAACAATGCGTACGACAACTGTGATCAAAAGAATATCAGACGTCGTGTCTACGATGCGCTCAACGTACTGATGGCAATCAATGTTATATCCAAGGACAAGAAAGAGATTCGCTGGATAGGGCTTCCCGCCAATTCGGCCGAGGTGGGATTTGCTTTATTCCAAATCATACATGATAATATAATATTACCCTTGTTTCCATAGCAATTTCTGGCCCTGGAAGAGGAAAACAACCTGCGCCGCGAGCGCATTAAACAGAAGAGAGAAATGCTGAAAGAAATGATCATGCAGCATGTGGCGTTTAAGGGATTGGTAGACCGGAACAAGCGGAATGAGAGCCAGGGCGTGGTGCCTTCTCCGAATGCCTCGATCCAGCTGCCGTTCATCATTGTAAACACGCACAAGTCCACCAAAATCAACTGCAGTGTGACCAACGACAAGTGAGCCCCTTTCACTCACTATATAGACCTGGTGTCTGATCATAAATCTCTGTTGCAGGTCCGAATACATATTCAAGTTCGACAAGACGTTCGAAATGCACGATGACATTGAGGTCCTCAAGCGCATGGGTTTCCTGTTGGGTAAGTGGTATTATTCAGTCGGGCTCTTTGGCTGGGAATTTAACGTGCATGTCAACTCTTTTAGGTCTGGATAAGGGAGAATGCACGCCGGAGCACATTGAACGAGTCAAGTCGTGGGTGCCTCCAAACCTCGCCAAATACGTGGAAGGTATGGCTTCCTATATTATTTTAAATCCCTTTATTAAACCCTTTCATTTATTCAGCCTACGCCACTGGAAAAACTGGCGAATCCATGTGCGAATCAGACGACGAGGACAACGAGTTAAACGGGTACCCGGAGTCAGCCAATGAATCCCAGAGCTTTGCACAACACTCGGCACAACACAGCAACGATGCCGAGTTTAAGCTGGAGATGGATGATGACGAGCTGGACGACGAAATCGATTGAGCTGACTGCGCCGCCGACATTGCGCCAGCCTTGGCCGATGCGGACGCGGATGCGGATGGAGGAGCAGATGCAGATGCGGAGGATACATTTAGTTTTACGTTTATCAACGCTTTGTTAGGTTTGCCACGCCCCCCCGGTTAGGCGGGAGCCCCTCTCCACTCCACTCCACACCCAATCCGACCCACCCACACAATTGGTTTTGTTTACTTCTCAATGAGACTCTATTAAATTATACAGCTCGCATAGACGAGAAAAGAAAATTCAGTAGTTCATGTATGTACGTGTAGTTCGCATACACAGTTTGTACTTGTATCATTGAAGATTTATGTTTAAGCTCAAACGTTTTTAAAATAATTTGTCTAGTTAAGCAGAACCCGTATTTTAGTGCAAACCATATTTCATATTTGGCAATCCCGCGAATCCACAGGCCCAAGCTAATGTTCACTCTCTTTTTAGTTGTTATGAGTCTCCCTTTTCCCCACATGCCTTTTCTTGTTTGGGTAGGCATAAGTGAAAACGATAATGTTATGGGTAATTAATTGTCTCTTAATAATATAATATACCAAAATTGTACACATAACAGCAATGAAATGCAATTATTTTTAGAATGCCACAAGCAGTTTGAACTGCAGACAAGAACGAACATATGAAATATGTTTAATTTGCTTACACCTTTCGATAAAACAATCATGTTTTTATTTCTCAAAACCCACAGTTTAAGTTGACAACGGAGAGCAGATAATTGCGAAATAATCAACCTACCTAATTAGTAATAACAATTAAAACGAGATATACATTTTCAGAATTTGTATTTATATTATTGAACCTTCTTCAAGTGAATACAAAAGCATACAAATACAAATTAGTAGAAAGTCAAGTATAAGGCGTTAACAATTAAGTGTCGAGCATGTAGTTGTGTAATAAATCGAAATAATTAATTGCATGGATGCAAAGGAAATTACAAACAAGTAAGACGAAATCGAACCGAGTGACAAGTTAATAAAGTAATTTGCATATTGTAAAATATGATAAATCAAGAATCATACCGCTTAATTTATTTGCACAGGGAGCATTTAAGAAGCCCTTTTACTACCTGAACTTCAAGGAACTACCCAACAAAAATAATTCTCAATTCCAACCCACGACATATGGTTTATGTTTACTTTCATTGGGATCGCTGAATAATTAACATTTACAACTAAATGGAAATATACAAAATGCGGAAGCTAACTTAAAATACAGGGACGTACACAGAAGCTGAACCGAACATAACTTAAATTAAAGCTAATAACCAGAGTAGTTGCTGAACTCAGGCGAACCCCTCGCCCAGGACAGCTGTCGTCGTTGACGGCGGTCCCAGGGGTTCCTGCTGCTGGGCGGCAAGGTTGAAGTCGTAGTTCATTTGCTGCTCTAGCGGCGGAGAAGCGAAGGCTCCCGCCGACAAATCCATCAGTTCGGGCTGTGGCTGGGCAGGCTTTACCTGGTCCTGGATCTCTTGGCGCATTTGCTGCGGCGATTTTACATAGCTAATTGGAATGATGCCAGATGTCTGGCCGTTTGTGGTGGCCAAGGCCCAGCCGGTGTTAAGCAGATTTAGAGTCTGCTGGATGTCGCGGGGGGCCACATGAAGCGTTTGGCCTGCGCGCAGCGAAAGCTCGCTTTGACTGCGCCCCACGAAATCGTAAACGGCCTGGGTTTGAATCGGTGCCGTCCACTTTGCTGGATTACGAGCTGGGTGGGATGAAAACACAGGCGTTATTCACGGTCTTATCTTAAGAAGCCTTATCGGTCAGATTATAGCACATGGACGGAGCAAAGTGCTCTCGATTAGATAAACTAGGCTGTGCAATGTGCAAGGCTTACCTTCTTCTTGGGCAGTGTTCGTCACTGTGCCCAGCAGCTTCATAATCAAATATGGAGCTGTGAAGATGAAGCTGATGAAGGCCAGAACCGGCCAGGGTGAGCTGCCCTTTCGTGGAGCTTGCGGCGATCCTCCCGCCTGGGGATTGTTCTCGTTAAGGGCCTCGGCAAAAGCCTTTTTGAAGGCCGCCGAAGAAGGGTCCAGGTTGGATAGTCTTAGCCAGAAGAGAATCCTTTAAGGGTGGAGATGTTAGTATGAAATTGCATACTTCTACACCATACTCACTTCCTGTAGATCCAATTCAGGCCCCGAAAAATGGCAAACGTCGTCCAAAACTGGGCAAACACACTGCGCAGCCGTCCAAAGTTAGCCGCCACGCCAAGAATGGCCCGGAACGAACTGGTCAGCGCGAAGAATGTGGAGTCCAGCATGGAGGCAATGTTGCCGATGGCCGAGACCAACGATTCGATGCTTTGGAAAGCCGGACGTGAGCTTGCCTCGGCCATCTGAATGAAACGCTGCTCCGGATCATTTGCGCCGGGTGCTCCGTATCTGTTGTATCCTCCGCCAAATCCTCCGCCGTAACCGCCACCATATCCGTAGCCGCTTCCAAAGCCGCCCATTCCTCCATATCCAAAACCGCCGCTGTTAAAGCCACCGAACCCACTAAGGCCGTAATTGTTTCCTCCGTACCCGCCACCGTACTGTTGGGTCTGCTGGAACGGGGACTGAGGGAGGGGAGGAGGCTGCACCGGACCGGGCAGCGCCCTTACATTGCCGTAAGGCGTGCGCAGCACTGCCTCTGTCGAAGGTACTCCGCTGGACACGCCCACTCCGAAGTTGCTCGAGGGGGGCAGCAAGGGCGCCTCGTTAATCACCGCGCTGCGCAGATTGTTGTTGTCGACCATGGTGACGGATTCCGACTGACTCCGGACGAAAGGAAAAGTGCCGTGAACTTTACCCCGCGGCACGACAGTTGCTTTTGTACTGCCAGCTGCGAAACTGGATCGGCGAGCTCTTGTTTAATCTTGTGGGCGGGCGATACAGATCCGCTCGCTCTGGTTGCCTCTAAACTCCAGCAGAAGCTTGTCAATAAAATCGTACAGATTTTCGTTTTAATAATTAACCAATTTCAGCAGTAGTACCGTTTTATTTTTTTCGAGCGTTATTTAGCGGGAATTTAGCTTAAAATTGAAAACAAAAGATGGGACTTCAGAAGTGTGACCGTTGAGGTTTGGTATTTATAGCTAGAAGTAACGGTCTTTTATCTTAGGCACTAAAAAAACTGCAGGGTTAAAGTAAACTAAAATTTTAAAAAATTGGATACAACATAATTTAATATAATTATTTATTTAAGCAAAAATAATTAATTATTACTTAACTAATAACAGCATCGGGATAATAGACTCTAAATAATGATAATAGATACTGTGCTCTTAAAATGTATTGAAAGAAAATCTTGGGTTCATTCCGGGAGGATTGTGATTACCTAGAAAGTATATTAAAAATTATTGTTTTTGCTTAAAATTATTAATATTTGTTTTGACTAATGCATTAAGAGAAGAAATAAAAACTGATCCGGGAGTATTCAAACATTTTTGATAAGCTCGACTTTTGTTGTTATTTTTCTGAAAATTTGGAAACTCTAAATTTCAAGGTTTTTTAGCTTAAAACTAAAACTTATTAATCAGAAAAGAAAACGTGTTTTACTGTAGTTAACTTCTAACGTACGGGGTGTCAACCCTGCCGCGCATTTCCAATTCATTAATGAACTGTAAAACAGCTGTGGAACCAGTTGGACACAATATGAGTTTTGATGCCGACTGCGATGAGTTTATTCAAAACAAACTATCTCGCACCAGAGGCAAATGTGGTAAGTATATTTGCCTAGATTTTGGGACCCAGAAAATAAACCCGTCAAAATCCACAGCAATATATGCGCGGCAATCTGATGTGTACGTGGCGGTGAAGCCCAAGTCCACTCTTCGAACCACTGCACCCACTTTGGCCATGGCGGAGAGCAACAACAATGTGGTTAGCATGCGACATGACATTTGGTTCCACATATCGATGCATATAGATCCGGAGGACGTGCAGTCCTTCGCTCTGATTTGTAAACAAACCGCCGGATTGGTGGCTTCGCGGGCCTTTTGGCGCAATCTATACCGGCGCTACTGCAACGGAGCCACCTCGGGCTGGAATCTGAATCTGCCCGCCCATCTGCAGCCAGAGCAGATCCGAAACTGTGATACCCAGACACTCAGATCGCTTGTCATCCAGGCGCTCTTCCGCTGCCATCGTCCGCTAAAGGTTCGCCTAGAGCTGGGCTACAACCTCGACTGGCTGGTGCAGCGCACCTTCGTGACTTGCTGGCTGAAGCAGTTCCAGTGCCTGTGGATCATGTGCTATAAGTTCTTGAACCGACATCCAAATGTCCACAACGAATTGGAGATGGATACCAGCGAGGTAGTTAATGATTGGGAATCCCTCGCCGGGGATGATGTGGGACAATTACATTCAACCCTTGGAAATCACAATGAGGGGGTGGTTCTCCTGGTTGTGCTGTGCCGACACTTTGAGCCCACTCCCATTCAGTTGACCTACAGCAATCAGCAGGCACGCTACCGTCTTCGGGCCACCCGCGAACTCCTTTGCACAGATATGCGGGCCAAGAACCTCGAACTAGACTTTGCCGAAGATGGCTGCCAAAATGTATCCGTAACCGTTAAATACTCTCGCATCGAAAAGTACAAAGTGCTGCCCTGGTGGCATCCAGACTTCAACAGTTTTATGAAATAAAACTCTCATCCACGACTTCTTTGTTATCTACTGCAGGTCATATATTCCTTATCTACACTATTGTAGTATTCATACCTTATCTTGAAAGCTACCGCCCAAACAAGTGTTCGACATCAAAAACAAGCGCCTAGCATGGATCGTTTTTATTCAAACGGACTCGGGAGTTACATACTTCTGGAGGGAAAATCACATTTGCATACCTAAAAAATAAAACAATCAGGTGCATCGTCGTGGTAAAAAAGCGATTATGTTTAGGGACTACAACTGGAAGAAGACTGTTCATATATACACACACTTTTATCTTAAACATAACTCTAGCGGCCACGAATACAAAACATTCAAGAGGTGGTCTATGTAAATTCCGGTTTTCAGTGTTCGGTGTCTTTTCTTTAGAATTAATGGAAGTGCTTCCGTGGATTACCCTAAACCTTGCCCAAAAGGTCGTGGCCATAGGGCTCCTTGCGATATCCCTTGAAGGCGAACAGCTTGAAGGCCAACACCATCATCACGATGCAGAAAGCGTACAGTAGCATGCCCATTCGCATGTCGATGTCGGTTAAGACGCTGGAGATTTGGCGCTTTTGCCGCATCTTATCCGCCGTGGGATGCAGCAGTTCCTCCCGCTGCACTCCATACCGGCTTACGAACTGCGGATTGTGTATGTTCTTGAGGAAGCCTAGCACGGCGTCCTTGTTCCACTCAATCTCCAGGTTCTCCGATTTGGAGCCGGGCGTTCGGTAACATTCGCTGCAGCTATCCGGTGATGGAAACTGCTTCTTTGGAAACTCTGGATCATCAGTGGCGTCGCCCGCAAGGCGCTGGTTCACCTCATTGTGGGCCGCCCACAGCCAGAGGACCGCCTCCTCCTTGTTCGGCACACTCCAGATTTTTCGCCTCGATGCCATTGCCTGGGAAGCGTAAACAAATTAAATTACTCAATATGTGAGCGTATCGAAAAAACAACTGTTGGCACAGCTGCCGAACGAAAACCTACTTAATTACAGTGGTACCTCGTTTTGGATCCCTGATATTAATAGAAAGGGGGAAGATCAATCCGCCTTAATCACTGAACCTTTCAAAAATGTATTGTTTATTTAACAAGTGTTGTTTACCTAGAATCAACTTGTAAAATAATGGACCGAACGTGGTCAATTTTTCTGACTAAATTACAGTGTCGTAACGTTAACATTTTAGGCGGAACAATAATTGTTAATTTACATGGGCCAATATTGAAATAAACATGGAGATGACTTCATGAACTAGCATTTTAAGGTGATCAAGAATATATACTTAATCGGCAACTGTTATTGTAGCAAGTTACTAACATACATACATATAAACAAATACAATAAGCCCTTGTAGCCTGTGAATACCTCGAATATGTAATTAGCCTTTGGAGAAAGTGAGGTGTATGAGTCACGGATTATAAATAACAAATAAATCTTGCTTTAGAGCTTGGGTCAGAAAAACTCACAATACAAAGTGTGACTATATCGTGGTTATTCAATTAGTGCAATTATACAAGCAAAGTACGTGTAGCGAAATCAATCAAAGTAAGCACCAAAGAACACCCGTAAAACCCAGTTTTCAGAGCTGCTGATCCGAAGAATACATTTTTTTATGAACTCGGCATTAAAATATATACAGGTGTAGCTGATTTAATGGTCTATTTGGGGAGGTAAATTGGTTTTGTAGGCAAAAAAATAAAATTATCATGCATGGAAAATTCCCTCTGTCAGCACTCAAGTCTTTTGTTTGGTAATCAACTATCCTCCCCCCCATAACGATTGCCTTCCTAATCAGCACTATTGTGGTCATTGGCACGTAGCTGGTCGCCTATTGACTCACCTGAAAGTGCTCGGAGCACTCGGTGCAGCCGAAGAAGTTCTTGATGTAGCCGTGCATGGCTTGAAGGACTTCTAATGGATCCTGCGAGTCTTCGTTTCTGGCCGCCTGGACGGTCATGAAATGGAAGAGTGTCCACAGGGAGCAGCTGAAGCCGCGTAGTCGTGGACTGGAGCCGGCACATCCCACGAAATGAGTGGATGAGTAGACAGGTGACTGTTGCCCCTCCAGACGCTTCAGCTCCTCCTCGAACTGTTTGCCAGTGAGAACCTCGTTGAACTGGACCACGTAGTCCTTCAGCTTGGACACCAACTGATGACCATTAGCTCCTAGCGGATTGTACCGCTGCAGCACGGCCAGGAAGCGCTGGAGGGCAAGCAGTTTCTCGCCGCTGATCTCGCTCACCTTGGCCACCTCGTTGTGAAGCACCATGCGAATGGCCTGCTCGAGGTCCGCCTGGTAGACGAAGTGCTTGTTCCGCTGCACTTCCTTGATCAGTTCGTTTTGCCCGGTGATCTTTGTCGATGGTGTGGACACTGGTTGAGGAACCTTAACTGGTCTGGGGGTGATGTTCTTCTTGCCCAGCACTTCCTCCAGCTTTTTGGCGTACGATTCACCGTTGGCATATTCCGGCGCGTACGCCTCAATATCTCCCTTGCGATCCACCAGGCTCAGTGGCAGATTGGTGGGATCAATCTTAAACTTGGCTGAAGCCGCAGGATCAATGACGCGGCGCACCTCCACCGCTGGCCACTGGGTCATGAACAGAGCCACCTCGATGCCGAGAGTGGTGTTCTCCGGTTCGTGGACCACGGCCACGTACTGCTTGACGCTGCTGAGACCTTCGAACAAGCTGCTGGCGGAATCGTTCTCCGTGACGTAGTGGACGTTGGGCCAGTAGGAATTGTTGTGGCTGCTGGTCAGGTTCTCGGCGGCCACCATTCCAGCCAGCAGTTCGCGGATCTCATTCACATCCTGCGTCTTCAGATTCTGTCCAAAGTGCTGTGGACCCGGCTGGAAACCGGGACCAAGGTAACGCAACGTGGGATAGCCCATCACCTCGTAGTTTCGGCAGACGGCATTGTTCTCCTCGGCAGCGCAATCGATGGCGGCCACAATGAGCACCTCAGACCAGGGCAAAAGGTGCTCCGCTACTGTCTTGTAGGTGGGTGCAAATCTGCGGCAATGTCCGCAGTATGTGTTGTAGAACTCGACGAGTGCTCCGCGATTCTGGTCCACCACGGTGGAGTTAAAGTTTTCCACCGTCAACTTGACGACCTTGTCTCCATCGTCGTAGAGACCCAGTGTGGGGTCCTCGGGAGCGGACTGCTGCTTTAGGAGCGCCTCATATCGCGGAAGGGGAACGCCCGCGGATGTGGAGTCCAACAGCAGGCTAATTGCTAGAATCACCAAATACGCCACCGACATTTTTCGGATTTTCCGGAATTGGGGGAGCGGGTGCGATTCGTACGGAATGCGATGTGGAACGCGACTGATACGATAAGATTCAACTTAAGCAAAGCATTTGGAATGTTTTATGGTCGCTTCGCAAATGGTATGATTAACTGCACTCTCTCTGGAGGTGGACGCGTGACTGGCTTGTCACGCACGGCACGACTGCCGTTAGAATCTTGTGGCTGAAATAACTATCCATTGACAGATTTAAAAAAAACAATTTTTTCTTAAACATTAAGAAAAACGGTTAATTAATGTCCGCGAAAATAATAATAATTTGTTTACAACGTCTCACGGTTAAACTATTGAGGCCCGTGCCCATCTCTAACTATCAATGACCTTATTATCACTGCGAACTAGTTCTAGTAAGAACCAGTGAACTTTTAGACAAAAAAAGCCTGGTTGCTTTAGTAATAACCGAAGCTAAATAAGTCGATACAATAGTATTTATATTTAAAACAATTGCTGAAAACTCAAAGAAAATGATTTTAAAATGTTCTTTGTTAAATTCCAATAAAAACCACGTCTTGATTTTGTATATGTACAACAAAAGTAAACTTTTGTTAAACTTAAAAGTAAGCTTGACCTGGTGTGATTGTTTCTTATCAGTTCGTTAAAAGTATTATTTATTATGGAAAAACCCTTATCAAGCTGTTTTTTTTTAGAATTTGCTAATATAATATATTTTCTTAGTCGAAAGATTAGAATCAAGTTAATGAACATTAAACTAACTTACCATGGAAAACTGTAGACATAAACTAAAATATATAAGTATTTGTTTTAAAAATGTAGCGGACCTTTCCAGCATAAAATCAATTGAGTTATAAGTTTATTTTAGATTCTTGTAAATTATTTAAAATTATATACATTTTTAGATTCGCATAAAACTTTCGTCACACTTGAATTATTTTAACGGTCTTCTGGTTCATTTTAGTACTTTTATTTTTAAACGGTTATCAATTTTACCGTTAACATCACTGCCCAGAAACGATTTCCAGCACTTTTAAATTAAATAACTTTCGTCACATTTAAACTAGTCTAACAGTCTACTGGTTCATTTTAGTACTTTCATTTTTAAACGGTTATCAATTTTACCGTTAACAGCACTGCCCAGAAACGATTTCCAGCACTGTAAAAAGGAATCACTGTGGGGGTGTAAAAATAACGGGAGTAAAATGATTTTGCGCCCGTGGGATCGGGTTAAACCCCGTTCCATGTCGGATTTGGCGTGTTTCCTGCTTGTGGCCATCTTCGTGCCCGTGACGTACATCTTCCAGGTGACCATTGTGATGCCGGAGCTATTTGCCATAGGAGGCTTTTGGTACACGGTACTATGGCTGGCCAGCCTGTTCGTCATCTTCAACATCACCTCGAACATGCTGGCCTGCATGTTGGTGGATACTAGTATCCGAAGTGGGTACCTTGCCATTATGTTAAAATATCTGTACTAAGATTATCTTTCTAGTGGAACTACTGAAGCCACCAGTGGACACGGGGAAGTTGGCACGGTGGCACATGTGCCACGACTGCCAAACTCTGGTGCCACCGCGCTCCTGGCACTGCGAGGTGTGCAAGGTGTGCGTCCTGAAGCGGGATCACCACTGTCGATTCACCTGCTGCTGTATCGGCCACCACAACTACCGATACTTTTTCTTCTATCTGGTGTACATGATTATCGGATCCTTGGCGGCTGCCATAATGGAGAGCATCTATCTGTGGCACCTCCATCCGGATATCTACTGGCGGTGGTCAACTCTGCTTACCGTCTTCGCTCCCGTCGTCAGCCTAATGCTGTATCCCAGCTGGGCGTCCTTTTACGTGGTAATATACGATCTCACACTTTTAGGCTTCGCCATATCCTCGCTGCTTCTGGTCTTCCACTGGTCGATAGTCAAGAGCGGTTCGGTGACGAGGGAGCGCGGCACGAGGAAGTACGACCGAGGTTTGCGGGGTAACCTGGAGATGGTGCTCGGTCACCGGATGCATCTCACCTGGCTCTCACCTTTCTTACGTAGTGATTTGCCTCATGATGGGGTAAACTGGGAACCAATTGTCGCATTATCGCCCAAGGAGGACTAGTTTTACAATTGTGTCTTATCAATCGTTGACGTTAATACCGGATTATTATAAAGATTTGTCGCATTTACTAATACGTTAAATTTTTAGTATCAAAATACTAATCAAGGAGGTGTCTTTATGGTTATACTGGAACCAACTAGTCAATACCTGAATCTTAATCAGTATCTATATCGTTCCACCTCTATAATATCTAAATCGCCTGTTTATATAAGCTTGGCTTGCCGAGACCTATGTAGTTATTACCTAATGACTAGTATTATTATCTCATATTTTGACCAAGAAATATTTGCTTGGAAGTCAACAATTTGTGTAATGACCATTTTTTTTATAAACCAATCTTTATATCAAGTACAAAAGAGTTTTATTAACCAAAAGTTATTATATTAGTATTTATTAAAACAAAAAATGCACTTCATTTTTATGGTAATTTATTTAACAATTTTTTTTATATCAATTACAAAAGTATATTATTAACACAAGACTTTACTACTTATCGATGAAACTTTCGCCTACCAACGATTTAAGCTTGGACAGGTGTACTTCATTGAGCGTAAATCCTTCTTGGATGCGTTTAGCCAATGCACTAGAATCCATATTGTTCTCCACGGCATACTGCAGGACAACCAACGCCTGGCTGGGTGACTTCTCCAGCACGCTGGCCTCCACAAACTCTTGCAGAGCACTTTCGGCTGGCGTTCCGGGAATCCTGTGCTGGTTTTTGTCGATGTGGGCGAACACTTCGCAAGCTTTTTCGAAGTTACCTCCGCGAACTAGCAGCGTGAGGATATCTCCCAGCATTTGCCCGGTGAAGGAGACCTTTCGTAGGCGCTTGATAGCGTCTTCTACCTTCTCGTACATATTTAGGGCCACCTTGGCGCCCTGCTCCGGTAGTTGTTGTTGGGCGGGGGAATCACCACTCGGCTTATTGTCTACCAAAATGCGAAGCACATATAGAAGAAGGCTTTCACGGTGCGTGTGATCGAAAACAACCATGTCCGACCAGATGCGTGGCACATACTCCACCCCGCCATTGATCTCAACGGCTCTCAGGATCTCCTCCATAATGCCCGGCTCTGGGATGTAAATGTTCGGTACCAGCAGGTCGTAGGTCAGCATAAAGTCATCGAGCGATTCGGTTTGGCAGAGCAGTGCTAAGTAGTTGCGATAATAGATCGACTCTTTGAAGGAATCGCCTACCAGATCGTAGTTCTTGCCGGTATGCAGCAGCTCATTCACTTTCTTGGCTAGCGACTTGTCATGCAAGTGATTTCTGCACACATCCATGGCGGTGGCAAAGAAGTACGTGTCCTTGGGATGCTCAATCTGGAACTCCTTGCCAGCGATGTCGTTAAGGATATCCACAATAACGTGTGACACTGGTCCCCTTTCCCGGCAAAAGATGATCAGCAGGTAGTAGTAGGTGCCCAGGCTGGGATTCACGCCTAGCTGTTTAAATTCCGGCAGCACCTGAAGGGCAGCAGAGCGTGCTAGCTTAAAGTTGCCAAATGTGCTGATGCACTGAAGAACAGAATTCAAAGTTCCCAAATTGGGTCTTAGCTTTTGCTGTGACATTTCCTGCAGCAGCTCCGTGCAGAGCTGCCAACGCTGCTCGGCCGTGTCCTTCAAGAAGCTTACTATTTGGATAATGGAATTGAAGGTGTTTGTGTCCAGTTGGATCTGCTTTTCACCGGCCTCCTGAAGCAGTGCATAAGCTCGTTCGCACTGCAAATACTTGGCCATACCACGGATAAGGGAGGCGTAGGATTGCGGCGTCTTTGGTTCGATTTCGGAGTATAGTTTCTCTGCCAGATCCCCATCCTTCCAGGTCTTGCCACTCCGCTCACGCCGTCGGTTGTTTTGCATGAACCAGCGTTCCTCGATATACTCCTCCGGCAGCGGTTCCTGATTGTTGTGGAAGCACACCAGCTCCAGAAGGCTTTGCTTAAGATCGGGGCTGATTGGAGTACCCTTTTGTTCAAGCAGGTTGTAGACCAGGACAGCATCCTTGAGTTCCCCTTGGCTAATCAGTTGGCGAAGGGAACTCTCCTCCACGTGGGAATCCTCGGTGTAGACCATGCTAGGTGCAAATTTCTCGACAGCTGGTTGAGCTTCTTGGTGCTGCAGGATTGAAAATCGTTAGATCCGGTTAATGTTCCTCCTGACCACTCACCATAAATAGCTCGCGGTGCTCCTCTTTGATCCACTTGGCCGCCTTGCGCCCGGATTCCTTTGACATGGCGTAAGTGCGCTTCGCCGCATTGGACATGGGTATCAGGAATGGGTCATCGTGGTATTTGTAGTGCGGTGCGGTGTGGTCCCTGCCCACGGTGCCGGCCAGCGCCTGGAGAAGATCGGTGGGCGAACGCTCGATCCTATTGGGAATCTCAATGGTGGAATGGGAATCCTCTGCCGGCGCTGTTGTGTAATGTGCTCCGCTGGAACTTAAGCTGCGCGCGATGTTCGCCCTGGGCAGCAATCTCAACTGGCGCGAGAGGTACATGGTGAAGCAGGTTTGGAGACTTATTACCCTGACTTTCAGTTAAAAAACCAAACAAATTAAATGTTTTTCTAGTTTTTAGTGGGAAAAATGCAGGTGCTTCTTCTTGCTCCGAAAGTGTGGCCGAACAGCTGTTCTTAACAGCAGGGTTAACAGTGCGGCTAACATTTATTGTTTTGCAACACTAATTCAGGGCTGCTGCATGTTTTTAAAAATAAACGTTACATTTTAAATTCCATCCATAATTAAGTTTCTTTTATATCCAAATAAGTAAGAGCAATATTTTAAATACTAAGATTGTAATTATTAAAAGTAATTTCTCAAAATTGTTAATTGTTGTATTTTTATAGTGGGGGACCCTGAACTGTTTCAACACAGCAACTGCAATCCCATTTAGTTGCTGATCGGCTTTCAAGGCGTTCGTTTGTTTGTTTTTCTACCTGATATTTCCGATATGTCTCAACCTAAGCCGATTTTGTACTACGACGATCGCAGTCCGCCGGTGCGCAGTTGTCTTATGCTAATTAAGCTGCTGGATATCGATGTGGAGCTACGGTTTGTGGATCTCTTTAAAGGCGAGCAATTCAAGAAAGACTTTCTGGCGGTAAGGGAGGAAAATTTATTCAGTGAATTTTGTACACAGAGAGCAAAGGCTTAAACAAATTAAAAACAAAATATAAACAATTTTCTGCTTAGCAAAGTAATCTTAACTAATTAAAATATATTTCAATAAGTCTAAGTCGGCTAATATATTACAAATAATATTAATTTTTGTATAAGGAAAATTCTGAATCTATGAAAAATTTAAATTTATAAAATTTTTCAGTTGAATCCCCAGCATAGTGTTCCCACATTGGTCCATGGTGATCTGGTTCTAACCGATAGCCATGCTATACTTATTCACCTGGCGGAAAAGTTCGACGAGAGTGGAAATCTGTGGCCTCAGGAGCACGAAGAACGTATGAAAGTCCTGAACCTCCTGCTCTTCGAGTGCTCCTTTCTCTTCCGACGTGACAGTGATTTCATGGTGGGTTTTCCCTTACTTACTTCCACTACTTAGTATTAATTGCTTCTATATGTTGCACAGTCGGCAATTGTCCGCCAGGGATTTGCCCAAGTCGACGTGGCGCACCACGAACGCAAGCTGACCGAGGCATATGTCATCATGGAGCGCTACCTGGAAAGTGGCGATTTCATGGCCGGACGACAGGTAACAAACCACCTCATCTGATTGCGATTCCCTGTCGTTGTGGCCGCGGTTCAATTGAGTTTAGAATTTCGCCTTTGTTGCTGCGGTTTCAGCTGACGCTCGCCGACTTATCCATCGTGACCACATTGAGCACCGTCAGTCTCATGTTTCCCCTGGCGCAGTTCCCACGTCTGCGGCGCTGGTTCGCCGCGATGCAACAGCTGGATGCATACGAGGCCAACTGCAGCGGATTGGAGAAGCTGCGCGGGACGATGGAGAGCGTCGGGGGCTTCCAGTTCCCATCCTCCTCATCCGCCTTATCCGCCGAGGATGTGGAACAGCTCTAGATAGTTATTAAATGGCGTGTTTAATTTGGCTTTGGCCTGGAGTATAATTTTATGTTTGCTTTGCAGGTGAAGGTTTAAGGTAATGTGAAATCTCTCTAAAAAGATGGGATAATAACTCAAATTTCCATATTTTCTTATGATTCCATAACAGCAATTTATAGTCATATGTTGTTGCTCATAACTTGAATCTTTATTGAACATAATACAAAATGCTTATTAAAAAATTTTAAAACATTTTATTTCGGACACACAAAGTGCATTTAATGAACCAATTAAAAATGGGGATCAAATTGATTTTAAGCTATAAACTACATATGTATGTATATGTATCCAGATGTGAAATTTTTGTTAGAATTTTGTATTGCTTTCTAGAAAATAAACAAATAAAAGCTCACTATAGCCCGTATTTATAAAGCATTTTGCATTCAAAAAATGAGAAAAATTGGGTTAGTAAGAATAAAGGTATGTATTAAAAAAAAAACAAAAAATAAGATAAAATTGTTGTTAAACAAAGCAAATCAAAAGGTCTGTTATTGAGGTTCAAAAAATAATAAAATCGTAATTTTTTCAACTTTGAGGTCCTATATCTCAAAACTCTGAAATGAGCTGATTTGGAATTTGGGAACAAAAATCTATTAAGACATTATAAATTCATTAAAGAATAAAGTAAAGTTCCCATTTGTTGTACCCAGTGTTACTTACCAAAAATATAAAGTTCATAAAATGTAAAGTATATGTTGGTTTCAACACACTTGTTGAAATATTTTTTTTTTCATGTTTTTAAAACGGACGTTCCCCTGAGCATGTAAATAGCCACCCCATTAACCCTTTTTATAATTCCTCGAATTTGGTATAATTATGGGTGAATGAAGGTCTCTTTCCATCGCAAAATGATGTTTGCTTCGTAGGAGGGAAATACATGTGTAATACCGCCGATTTCAAAGCAATTTAGCGGTTGGCCGCGACCATTGACCAACTCATTAACATATACGAGCTTGACCCCTGTTTACTCACAAAACGTTGGCTAATATTTGCCTGCTCCGAACGTTTGTGTCCTAATGACAGCTTGTCAGGCCTAATAGCCGTATCGAGTGCCCTCCAGTTGAGCGGGGTAATCCTGTTTGAGGGCCAGCCGCTAATTGCTCCGGCCCATCCTCGAGGAGCAAGTATGTAACTCAATGTCCTGGTCAGCCAACTCGAACAAAGTTTAACGCACGCATCGCGCTCCCCATCCGCACCCAGCTTTTCAACTTGGGGACTACGTGCACCTGGTCCTTTCATCGGATCCCTGCTCCTTTGGCCCGACTTCTCAACTGCCAACTGTCGGAGAAAATGCAGCCAATGCTATTGCTTTTGGTGGATGCCGTGCCGCAGCAGCAACATTTTCCCGAGGCACGCGGCAAACTTTGCGCTCTGCAAGTTTTTCAATTTTACCCGGCGTTGTCTCAACATTTATCTGCCCTTCACGTTGTCAGTGCTTGTACAGAGATTTTTTTGTCACGGTGGCCGGGATGTTTTAGCTTTCTGTCAACGGTCATCCAACAGACCATCCGCGGTCCCAGATACACAAAACTGAATTATTTTACTTAAGTTTCATCGTACCCTTCTGCCGGAGGGATGAGCAACTTTGTCATGGGATTTGCATCAATTTGCAATTTTATGTGGGACCGCAAGTCGCAAATAAAATGTTGTTTAAGCTGGAGAATCCCAGGAATCTGAACAGATTTAAAAGCCTTTATTTGGTCGACCAACTAGGAGTTTTCTTAAGAGATAATTAGCTATATTTCAATTTTTTTATATCTGTCAGCCCCAATCGATTAATATGAAATTAGATGTTGAAAGTATTTCCAATTAATATATTTTAAACATAAAATATACAATGATACTTTTCAATTTATTTTATTCGGAAAATTACATTTATTTTACAAATAGAGTTTAAATCTGTGTGCAAATTTGTTCTATTTAAGAACCTCGTATTTATACGGGCCCTTGAAATCTTGCACTGCATATTTTAAAAATCACTGCAAAGAAATTCAATTCAACTAAAGAATTTTGTATAATGGCTGAATATTGTTCATCTTAAGAGCATTAACTGCGTCGACACTGAATATTTATCATTTTTTCTACCAATTTTTTGTCTGTATTTGCATGTTGCTATGAATTCGATTAAAGGCCACGTTGTCCCATATACATATACATCCGACTTTATTTATGGGCAATTCCAGCGCTTGACGATGATGATGCAATGC
Source organism: Drosophila kurseongensis (assembly GCA_018153305.1). NCBI lineage: Eukaryota > Metazoa > Arthropoda > Insecta > Diptera > Drosophilidae > Drosophila > Drosophila kurseongensis. Next base: position 14,111,115 of record JAECXX010000004.1, on the reverse strand, counting down.
CACCCACTGGGAAATGTCCCAGACCAGCGGAATCGAATTGATATTTAAAAGCAAATATATTGCACATACCGCGCGGGAAGGCAATTTAATTTAAATCATTATTATTGTTGTTGTTATGATGCTAAATAAATAATTAAAACTGAACAGACTAGGACTTTTCAACCTGCATAAATTAGGCACAGTAAACACAGATAAAAAACCAATGGGAAAACAAGTTAACTTTTTTCCTATAAACACGCAATCATTTCTGTTTTTCAACAAACATGAAAAAAAAAACATTATGGGAAAACATAAATATTGCCCATGATGTAGGAAAATATACATAATTAAAGAGATAATAAGGAAATTCCTTGGGAAATTATAACTTTAAATAGATAAGATAAGATGAGTTTATATTTAAACTAATAATATGGTTTCAGTATGGAAACATGGTCAAATTTGTAATTAAAAACTATGTCATTGTAATTAAAACCGAAATTGTTTGGGGCCTTTGAATAGGAAAAAGTAATTACCCTATTTATGATACAGAAATCTCTGCTTCTGGTATATATTATTAGATACCCTAAATTTTCTCACATTTCCCAGCTTGAGGAGTCACCATAATTAGGCGCATAATGGCCTCAAATTAGCATAGCTGTTGAAAATTGGAGCCCAGTCATGAGGGAACCCTAATGCGGCACACATTGCCAGTTACAAATCGAGTTATGGATGACAGACGACAACTTTTGTTCGAAACTTTTTTTTTTTTGGAATGATGGTAGGGGGGGTCCAGAACTCCTTGAGCCTAATGCCGTCGAATACTTTGTGCAAATTGATTTAGTGAAAATGCTGCTTTGAAGTCAGCCTTCAGCGCCTGCCAGTCAATTTGTCGAAATGGAAAGTTTTGCGATGCGGAGGAGCGGCATAAACCTCATTACACGCTCCTAGTAAGTAGCCTAGCAGCCGGCTTTAAAGTGTTAGCCAGGAAATTCAATTAGGCCAGGCCATTTTATGGTAACAATTCCCCATTCGAAGCATTTAGAGTCCAGGAGTCAGCGGTGCGTGATGCTGAAATATTGACAAAGTTTTCGCATTCGTCCATTGGTAGAAGCTATTTCGGGTTTAGCTCTTCGATTATTACTTGGGCCAATATTTGCTGATTTTATTTCGGGTCAGACATTTCGTCTGTTGGCCACAAATTGGAAAGCAGTCACAGTTGAATTATTGATTAAAACGGCTGGCTGCCGACTCTCCAAGTCCACAGCCATTTCTAGCTTTTACTTCTGGCGCACAACTAACCGCCTTCGCACATATAAATTTCTATTATATTATTTTCACCTTCCATATTCTCGACCAGCTGGCGAAGTAGACCTTTTTTTGTTGTAGTTAAGTGCTCGGCATCTTGGTTGCGGTCCTGCTGAATTTCTAATTAACCTTTTTTCGGTTTTTCGGGGCGGAGGCTGGACCACACCCACAGCGCCAGTATCATTTATCTGAGGCACTCGTCTTAAGATTTTCCAAAGACCGTTCGGTTGAATGATATTGGGTGAAAGCCAAACAGAAACGAAGAGAACAGACCGAACAACCATCTGACAACCAATAAACAAAAAGTTCAAAAGATTCCGTATCGCAATAATTGCTGGAGTAAGTTGGGAACAAAAGAAAATCCTTATTTGAAATGTATTTAGAAATACTCTTGGGGTTTTAATAAAAACCCACAAAGTATTATAAGAGTTAATTTATTGATTTGCATCCAAAATGTAAAAAACATAAGGGAATTAAATCATATTTATTTGTATTTATCCTTCATTAATTTTTATTTTAAGTACAAGCAATTTACGGTGTTTAGTGTAATGATATATGAAGAATTATTAATAATATTTTAGGATGAAATTATTTTTAATTTTAATTGTTTAGAATATGTAGGTACTCAAATATGTTGACAAAAAAACAATAAAACATAATAACAGAAGACAGTGTTAGGTCCATTTATTTTGAAAACTTTTTAATAATACACACAACTTTGTTTATTAAAACGCTCCATATTAGATAAGTTGGGAATATTTTAACGTATCCATATTCGAATCATTAAAAAGTGAAATGGCTGCAACTGTAAGAAATGACAAATTTAAAACAATTTCAAATATTTTTTTGAAGTTCATAATAACTTTTTTTTTTTATTTGTTATGATTTAAGACAAAGATGAAGTAGTCACCTGTAAAAAGTGTATAATAAAGTCAATAATAAAATGCAAATTAAATGCAAAGGTTAGCCAAAAGTCGAGCCAAAAGCTCTTTACAGTTTGTATTTTGGTTTTATTCGGTTGAATTGTCAGGACTACAGTATTAGCAAAAGGTAAAATCTATATATTTCAAAGATTATTTTCTGCCAACATTGTGCGAAGCATGTTTCTTCGACGACAATGTGCAAATGCGAAATTTATTTAATTGCTTTTGTCGCAAGGAGCGGGAAAATGTCTAGAGAAATTATGGGAAACTTATAAATAACTATTCTATGCCATGACCGCGGCGAATCGAGTGTTTATTTTTGTTAGCAAAATGACGACATTGGGCATGATTTTCCAATTAAATGCTGAGCTTAAATAAATAATGTGTCTATTCTTAGCCGGCCAACTCACTGCCAATGGGGCACGAATCTGTATCTGTATCAGTGTCTGTTCGAATCGATGCTGTTTGTTTGCTTTTTGTTTATAAATGAAATTGCAGTCTGTAAACTGGAGCGCTTGACTCAATTTCCGTTTCCGCCCAGCTTCACTGTAAGCCAGCGGAAGCGGCACAAATGCCAGCAAGTGGTTGCTGCCCCAAGGGCGGGATCCTTTCCCCAACGACCTAATTTTCGCTCGACTTCATTTCGGATATGCGTTGCCATTTTTGGGCCATTGTACGCTGGCCATTTGGCCTTTGTGGAGTTTTTATGCTGATTTATGGGAAAATAATCCCGCCTAACTTGGCGCCTGGAAAATGGTTTCCCGCCAGTATGTTTGCACCCTCGCATCTAATTTTCCTGGACAAACATGTGTGTCTCCTCTGTGCAATTTGGCCAAAACGATGCTGGCTGATGATGAGGATGCATGGGGGATGGACCCAAGGGTCCGGATAAACATTTAATCAGGCGTTTGTTTGAATTGCAATTCAACTGGACGCTCTGCTTTCGAAATTCTCGAGTGTTCCCTTATGTTGTAATTGAATTTGATTCTTTCACGTTTTGGCCCGCCCCCAGCAAATGGCAATTACAATAATTTAATTGCCATGAAAAATGGCCGAACATCTGGGGGGCATTAATTAAATTTTTGTGAAGACAATAGTCAAAACCCAGCCTTCGGCAAATTTAATTCACTTAAATGGCAGCAACTGCGGCTTTCTCCAATCCGCCGAGTATTTGTTAATTAAAAGAAATGAGACAAGTGGTCCGTCGAAGTGCCGCGGGGCCAAGGAGGCGGTAAAAATAAACGAACACGCCATCTGTTTTGGGCGAGAGAAAAACAAGAAAAGCCTGGAAAATCTCAACTATTTCGGTTCCACCTGTTCGGGATTGAGAATATAGAAATAGTTGCGTTACCCAGAGCACAAATTCGTCGGGCCTTGTACGTGTATGTCGGGGATTTTCCGAGTGTTATCGAAATAGTATCCGCTCTAGCGGAATGATTTTCCCCCACCCGAAATAGATGTTTGTTTGGTTTTTCTCCGACTTACTTTAATAAAATATTCATTTTTTTTTGTCGGGTGTCACGAACTTTGGCAGTTCCAAGACGCCTTGACTTGTCCTCCTCACTTTATTGCCCTCTTGTTCTGATTGTTTGGGTGTCTTTTGGCGTTGATATCTGTCTCTAACAAAGTGTTTTTCAATAACACAAGGCGCATAATTCAAGTTAATTGCCTGCTCATAAAATAATCGCTGGCCTTGTGTTTTTGAACGCTTGTAAATGGTCTTGCTGCGTTGACTGGTAATCTGAATTTATACGCATTAACAGATTATAATTGCAATTTATTGCTTATTTTATGGGTTAAATGTAGGGGGGAAATATTACAATTTTTATGATGTATTATTAAAGTAATCTGCAATTAATCAGTTCATTAATTTTTTACTTTCATAATAATTTAATTTATTCATTTTATATTTATAATTAAGTGGTAGTTAAGTTTTTTTGCGAATTATTTAATTAAGCGTTTAAAGCTATTCAATCGAAAATGAAGTAATGGCGCTACAGAAATCGAATTGTTTAAAACGAAATTAATATTAGTTTGTAGGCAATGATACACTCATACCAAAATTAACCCTAAAAACAAGAAATTCGCCTTATTTTTGACTTCAAAGGCATCGCACCTTAAATTGTAGGGTAAATTTTTCTAAAATTAAGGGCGTTCCTTTCTAAAATCTAAGGCAAAGCGCCCTAAAAACAAGAAAACTTTTCTAAAAAATAGAAAAATATTTCTTAAAAGTAGGGCATCTAACCATAAATTTTAGGGTATTTTTTTCTAAAAATTAGAAAAAATGTGCCTACATTCATCATGATGTAATTTTTCATTCAGGATTTATGGACTTATGTATACTTATGTATGTGTATACATATGTAAATGATTTAAGCACTTCGCTTTTCATTCAGCAAAGTCACAAAGTTTGTATTAGTATTGCACTAATGAATTGCCAATATCGATTTCAACTGTAATTCTGTGGGGAAGAGAGAGAGAAATTGTGTACAATTATGAATTATTTCAGTTCTTACAAGTATACTCCGATAAGTATCTTATCCGAAAAAACTTTTAATTTTATTCGCCCGTCGGTGGGATTCGAACCCAGGTCTCCCGCGCGTGAGTTCAAAGACATTGAATGGAGCCACGGTCACGCGCGAAGAACGCACGTCAAACCAAAGACTAAATGATGGGGCGTTTGCGAAGAATGTTAGTTTAAAAAAGTTTTTAGAACTCGTTAAGTCGCAACTGTGAAAGTCGAAATATTTAAAATAAATTTTCTAAGATGATATTTCATATAAAAAATATTTTAATTACTTTTCAATAAAGGGTAAAACCTTGAGTCGTTCTAAGCATTACTTCTCATCTGTAACTTCTCACAAGTAAAAAAAAAGAAAAAAAGAAAGATGTTGGCAGCTGAAATTGAACTTGCGGTGCTTAGATTTCTGGTCAGACGTTCTAACCCCTAGGCTACTCGGACAGGGTTAAAACAACTTAATGGTCATTTTAGAAAATATTTCCTATGTTATAGAAAACATTTCTATATTTTAGAAAATATTTCTATATTTTAGAAAATATTTCTATATTTTAGAAAATATTTCTATATTTGAGAAAATATTTCTATATTTAAGAAAGCGTTTCTATTTTTAAGGGTTATCGAATTTTTAAGGTTAATTTGAGAAAATTTTTCTATTTTTTAGGGTAAATAATTTTTTAGGGCAGAATTTCTAATTTGAAGAAAAAAATTTCTAAAAACAAGTACCATTTTTACTAAAATATAGAAATTCTTTCTTGGATTTAGGGTGAGCTTAGTTTATGGCGACAATTTCTACATTTGAGAAACACTTTCTAGATTTAAGAAAAGTTTTCTTGTTTTGAGAAAAAAATTCCTTGAAAATAGAAATCTTTTCTTGGATTTAGAAAAAATAAAGTTTTATGGCGAATTTCTAAAATTTAGGGTTAATTTTGCTATGAGTGTAGTTGAGACCAAAATAGTTAATGGCGTATAGGAATTCCTTCTGCTTAAATTAAAAAAAATTGTTACAACTCAACAAATTTTCGATGAAGCAAGAAAGTTACGTAATCCTAGACGTTCTGAAATATATTTAATAATATATTGCTTACTTAAAAAAGCAACAAATATAAACGTTAACTGCATTTTCATTTGAAAAACAAAAAAAAAGCTTTGGTTACTTTTTTGCAATCTAGAACAAAGTTTTATTCCGCAAAGTTTTTTTCCCGAATACCATTTAAACATAGCTATGCTACCAAAACTTTTCTAACTATTCTTGCCGTCAGGATATAAATAATTGAGATAAAGTCCAAAGAGCTGAGATGTGGAATAAACGTTCAACGACCTGTATTTAGCCTAGTCGTTGGATCTAATCCATTATTAAAAATCTTCGCACAAGGCCACCCATGCAGTTCTGGTCCATCACATGACTTGTTGATACCCTCTAAAAATTTGTATTTTAATTTCACATTAATCAGCTTTAAAATATAAGCTTTTAGTTTTATGTTTTTTATTTATTTCTTGACTTTACTTTTATTAAAATTAAGGAAACATTTTGAAAATAATTTAAAGGAAAGTTTTTGATGGCACATTTTAGAGCTTTATGACCCAGTCCTTATTTTTCAAATCATTTTTGTAATGACCTTTATAATTGTTTTCCAGCAAAATAATAGAAAATAAATATTATTATTTTTGAGGATGCTTTATTTCCCTGGTATTTCTGGAGGATGTGTCTTTCGATGGGAACCAATTTGCTGCCAATTTTAATTATGATCCAATGCAGGCCAATGGAAATTACGAGCAACGAATGCACGCGCCAGAAAATGACAGCAGCAGGACAGCAAGCTTGTTGGCCTGGTCAAGTCCGAAAAATGCGGTTAACATGCAAATGAGCAGCGCATTTCGAAGAGCACCATATACACACACTCACACACACTTTCCATCGATTGGACATGTGTGAAAATTATTAGGCATTCGTTGATGGTGATGCTTTGGATTTTTCCTTTTGCTCGGCCGATGAAGATCTAAAATTAAAACGCACGACTCATGCGAGGGAGGCAGGCAAAGTCGGCGCTTCGAATATATAGAACGCCCACGCCTAGCAATTTCACACACTCGACTCCGAATTCGGATATATTTTTGGAAAATTCTTGAACGAATCTGTCGGAAAACGCTCTCTCGCGCTTTAAAAGCCGCATACGCCCCGTTGGCCGGCATCAGTGTTAGCTTGTCAGAGCTTTAGTGAAGATCCCACAGAACCCAAAACCAAAACCAAAAATCAAACATGTCTCTTGAGCGTGCCGTTCGTGCCAAGGTGAATACTTAAGCAGTGAAATTAGAAAGAAAGATCCTTAAAAAATCTATAAATAAAAGTGAAAAAATTGTGAAAGTTTTGAAGGATATTTGTGAATTTTAGTGCCTAAAGTTTTGTTTTGTTTTTATTTAATCCACCCAGATTGCCGGCAAGCGCAATCCCGAGATGGACAAGGAGGCCCAGGAGTGGGTTGAGGCCATCATCAACGAGAAGTTCCCCGCCGGCCAGTCCTACGAGGATGTGCTCAAGGACGGTCAGGTGCTGTGCAAGCTGATCAACGTCCTGTCCCCCAACTCGGTGGCCAAGGTCAACTCCTCGGGCGGCCAGTTCAAGTTCATGGAGAACATCAACAACTTCCAGAAGGCCCTGAAGGAGTACGGTGTGCCCGATATTGATGTCTTCCAGACCGTCGATCTGTACGAGAAGAAGGATATTGCCAATGTGACCAACACCATTTTCGCTTTGGGCCGTGCCGTAAGTTTTGGATTTTGATCAAGTTGTTTTTTGAACCCCTTCTGACCAATGGTTTTGGAACCATTGCAGACCTACAAGCACGCCGACTTCAAGGGTCCCTTCCTGGGCCCCAAGCCCGCCGATGAGTGCAAGCGTGACTTCACCGATGAGCAGCTGAAGGCTGGACAGACCATCGTGGGTCTGCAGGCCGGTTCCAACAAGGGAGCCACCCAGGCTGGCCAGAACATCGGCGCTGGTCGCAAGATCCTGCTCGGCAAGTAAGCGCCAGGATGTCCAAAACACTTTTCTACACAACATATTCTAAGTGAACACACACACACACGCACAACCATATATATTTTGTATGATGAAACATGAACACAAAGATATTCCTCACCAATGAAAAAACTAAACACAACAAAACACTCACACAAACAACACATTAAAGCAACGCAAAGGCTTGTCGCCTTAAAATTAAGTATACGCCTAAGTTAATCTATTTATGAGTACAATAAAGTAATTCAAAAAATCCCAGTTTTCGACTTTCCGATCACCTTTATAACCTTGAGCTCTCTACGTTCTTGCTGTTGTTTTTTGTGTGGGTGTAAAGACTTTATTTATCTGTCTATGGTGCGTTCTAAAAATGACTTTTATACGTATAGATGTGCATATATATCATCGTATCAACGTTATAAACCAAACGTAAACACACTCCGATGAGTGTGTGCGATGTGAAAAATTCCGCTGAAGCGTGTCGAGGTCAGAGCATCAGCGATGGGCAGAGTTAACATCAAGATGGGCATCTATACAGGTCTATATGTAAGGATTGGAATTCGCCCGAAGCGAATGCCGAAACTCACCTGTCGAGGCGTGAAATTGTTCACTCTAAAAACACACGGCCATCAGTGTATTGCAGGTGCAACTATGAAGGTGCCAAAAATAAGAAAAGCAAGACAGCTCTTTATAATTTATTTCACGCCTTCACTTTTTTTGTTTTTTTTTTTAATTTATTATAGTCCGTCTATTGATTGCTTACTGCTTGTTATCCCCTAAGAAGAGCGTAAAGAATCTCGAAAATTCCTTTGGATTATACTTAGGATACAATTTAATATAAAATCAATATTTTTATAGATTTATTTTTAGCAACTATTTCATATTTGAAGTCCTCAAATGAAATATTCCCTTCATTAGTTGTGGCTAATTGAAGCGTACTAAGTTCGTGCCGAAGAAAGATGATTAAGAACAAAGCGTGTGCCAAATTCCGAGTTCTTATTTTTAGAATTTCAAATTTTCCAACAATTGCATGAAATATTAATGAGAACAGCTAAACGATATTTCCCCTTGGTTTCTTTTTGTTTAAAATATAGTAGGAAAAAATAAAAGCAGGCAAATAAATAACAAACTTGACACTGAAAACATGGGGGATATATATTTTTATAATGGTCCATTAAAAGATTTTCTGTACCGATTCAGGGTTATTATTGATGCATAAACATCTGAGTAGGAAGCATTGAATTTACCCAATTAAACCTGTTGCTTATAGTATTAAGGAATGACAAACGTTAAACAATATTCTTGTGGAAAATGTATTTCGCTTAAAACCGTTAGGAACCATGTAGAAATAAGAGACTTTTCGTTGGATGAGGCAAAAGACTGTGAATTGATTTCTCAATTGATTTCAGGGTTTCCCTTAAACTGGCGACGCTCTTTTCCTTTTCCCGAATATATGCCACTGTTCGATCATAGTCGTACATCAGTGCGGGCGTCGCCAGGATTCCACCCTGGTAGGTCAACTCATTTATCCGTCCCCTAATCTTTTTGTGCTCCAGTTTTGCCCGACAAAGCTCTTTCTTCACGTCATTTTTAATATTGTTCTTCTCTATTAGTTGAACCTCGAGTTCAGCTATTCTACTTTTCAGCCCAAGCGACTTCTCACGATTATGCTTGGTCAGGTGCAAGTCCGTGTGGTATTTGCTGCGCTGCTTGCTCAGTTCCAGGTTTCGCTCTGAATGGGTTTTAAAAATAAATATATTAGTTGAATGGAGAAATGAGTATTCAAAATGACAAACCTTCAATCTTCTTTTCTAGTCCAAACAGTTTTGTTTGTATCATTATAAAGTCTTTCATGCTTACGCCATCGCAAACCGTCTCTATTTCTTTGATTTTCTAAGGGAAGAATTTTCATTAGTTTTTAAAGCGTGATTCCTAAATTGAGGTATATTGAGAAATAGATAAGTCGACGAAAGTGAATAGTGGAAAATTAAAGGATGGTCCTGATTAAAAAAGTGACGGAAGTTTCGGAAGCCGAAAAATACGGACACTGTAGCGGACAAAATATGAGGACAAAGTATAGGGAAAAATAGCGAACAAAGTATCGGACAAAATATCGGACAAAGTATCGGACAAAGTAGCGGACAAAGTAGCGGACAAAGTAGCGGACAAAGTAGCGGACAAAGTAGCATACAGAAAACATTGTATCAAAAAGATGTACACTACATTATCTTTAAACCAAGTACAAAATTACTTAAGCAGTGACAATTTGCCTGCCGGATACCTACTTCCGTTATGAGGCCCAATGTGTGTTTTTGTGAGATGAGCAGTAGTCGGGTGTAGCTGATTTGGTTCCGGAAGTCGGCCATCAGCCGGAGCTCGCGGGCCACCAAACGCTTGAGGAAGTCGGTCTCGGCATCCGGACGGACCAGGACACGCCGCACCGCCTGCTCCAGATGCTCCTCCGTGCTGACGGCGATGTGCATGGCGTGGTTGAGGTCCAACGACGCCTTGGTCGACAGAAGGCAAAATTTCTCCTTGACCTTGGCCACGCGCTCCAGTCCGAAGGACAGATAGGCCAGAGCTTGATCGTGGCGGGCGCAGTATATGATCTCCTCTGCCTGGGGCAAATCGGTAAAAGGTCGCCTGTTCTTCATGCGACGGTAGTAATCTACGACCCGCTCCTGCAGCTGCCTGTGACTGTCCTTCACCAGGATGTGGTCATGCACGATACTCTGCAGGGCGGCGAGCAGCTTCTCTTTGTCCAGTCTCTTCCGGATATACTCGTCGGTATCCCGGCGCTCAGCTGTGATCACATTTTGAATCAAGTGGGTAATGAAATCGGAAACAATCCTCTGCGTCGTTAAAATCTGAAGTTCTGCATTCAAATCAACTTCGTGCTCTGGAATGTCTTCCTGCATGTCAACTATGAAGTCTTGGAAGTCGAAGTCCTTTTCGGTTTCCTTTTTCTTGGAGTCAGGCAATGGAACATCCGGTATTATATCGTCGGACATCGACTCTCGGAGTGACCCTGAACTGCTGGATCTATCTTCTATGACAGTCTGGGCATCGTTGTGCGATTCTCCGGTCTCACCCTCCAAAGATTCGGAATCAAAGCCCTTATCAGCATCACCTATGCTCAATCCTCGTGACCTGACTGATTTTTGAGACCTCATAGTCTTCAGGTCAAACTCCGACTCTTTTGGCATCGAAATATCGGAAAGACTGGGTACCAGCATCAGTGTTCTGACCACCGTCTGCATGGGGTTAATGCTCCGTTTTTTTCCGGTCTCCGGGACTTCTGGTTCCGTTTCTGAGGAGGATTCGATTGGAGCGTTTAAGTCTTCGACTTCATCATCCGCTGTGATCAAAGACGTTGTGAAGGCGGCCAAGTCCGAGTGTCGGGATATTCTTTCGTGATCACTGCCGACGTCATTATCGAGTTTGGTCCACAACGATTGCTCCTCCTCTTCCTCCTTTTCAAATCTGGACTGTTGCCTTTGAACGCTGGCCAGCGACCTTTTCCTTTTTTCTTTCTCCAGGATCTGTCGTTCGCGTTCCGCAATTTCATTGATTTCCTTCTCCTCCTTTTCACGCTCCCTTAGACGCTCCTTAACTTCCCTCAGCATCTCCAATTTTTCCTCCTTCTCAACGCTTTTCACCAGCATCTCACTGGGCTGCGAGGATTGGCTGGAAACATTGTCGTGAACGGATGCTTCATCTCCCGGTGAAGTTGCGGGAATGTCTTCAGTTACAAGTGTTTCGCGATCGTCAATCTCCTGCAAGATTTCATCCTGAATCTCTGTACTGGTTTCAGGTTCCATAATGCTGGCCTATCACACAATCATACAGTTAATATGTTTTGTTTTATCTTATTTTATACTTTTTAAGGTAGTTTTTAAACCCTTTTTTGTATTTTTTTAAAAATATTTTTCAGTGTATTTGTTTTTTATTGTATTGAGTTGTGTGTGTACTAGTGTACATATGTTTTATGAGTGAGGCATAACCCCTTTGCTTGACAGCCTTTGCAGGGAGCATTTAATGCTTATTCAAATTAATGCCTGTTTTCACGTCCTCATGGTAAACTAACGGTAGGTCCTCAATTGTGCAAAATTTTGAAATTATGCAGCTTTCAATTTACCATTAGATTTTTAAGTAAGACGATGGAATAAGTCCGAATTTTTGTAAAATTCAGTTTAGTAAATATTTTAAAAGTTTATTGGTAATGGATCTATATTTAAACACATTTTCCATGATATAAAGGGTTTAAAGCGTTTTCTTTGGACATGTTCTCTTGATATTTTCAATAGAATTCTTCAGATTGTAAGCTTTAAAACTACCATAGATTTAAAACTATCATAAGATATCCCTATTTATAAGATGTTTGCGTTTATTATAATATTAAAAACAAAGATCCTGCTTAAAATAATAGATATTTGAAAGTCATTCCCCGATTTTGTCTAAAAATGTGTACACATAATAATGATAGCCATTGATAAGTCATTTTGATAAATCATAGAGTTTATTGAATTCCACAGATGTAAACACTTTCTATATACTTCTCCCCTCTACTTGGCTGACACGACGTGAAAGGGTCTTCATGGTCTCCTTGAGCTTGGACACGGTGTCCTGCTTCTCCTTCAGACGGAGCATGGTTTGGTCGAAGTCGTACATTAGCGAAGGCATCGCCAGGATGCCGCCCTGGAAGGTCAGTTCCCTGGACTGCTGGCGCATCTTGGTGCGCTCCAGTTTCACGTCGTAGAGTTTGCTCCGCAGGATGCGCTGCTTATCGAGCGCGTTCTTCAGCAGGGTCTTCTGCAGGTCAAACTTCTCACCCAGAGCCAGAGCCTTCTCCCTGTTGTGCCGGATGAGATGCACGTCCATGAGGTACTGGGTGCGCATCCTCCTCAGCTCGAGGTTGCGTTCTAAGGGGGAACAGAAGCAAAGCCAGAATGACCTAATGTTTTCAGTGAGGGATTAACAAGAACTTACCTTCGATTTTCTTCTGTAAAGCAAACACTTCATTTTGCACCGCTATGAAGTCCTTTATGCTCAAGGTGTCGCTCAGCGTTTCCAGTTGTGTGATTTTCTAGAGACGCCAAAAAAAGGTTGGGGCTTATTTAAAATATTATAGATAACAAACATATAAAATTATTATTTAATATTATTCTTAAATAGGCTTGAAGAGCAGACCGGAAAAAGTTATATTTTTGTACAATATTGTAATTTTTTTTCCAGGTATTAAAAAAAAATCGTCTTTTTAACGATTAATTCTATTTCGGTTATGGGATTGGTTTAGGCAACCGTTTCGATACTTTGTTTTTAATTTTAAAATTTATAACAAATATTTTAAACGAAAAACCGTTCTATTGTAATATTCTTAAAAATCGCAGTGTTGGAGCTTATCATTTTAAGCCGTCCCTTTAAATATGAGAGTTGCTTTCAACTCCTCATGGGCATTATTGCCCCTTACTTACTCCCAATATGTGACCCAAGGTGTGTTTTCTGGTGATCAGGAACAGCCGCGTGTCGCTGATCTCGTTCCGTTTGCTGGCCATGAGCCGCAGCTCGCGATCGACGAGGCGTCGCAGGATTTCCGAGTCCGGCCGGACCAGATAGTGCCGGAACGTGTCCTCCAGACGCTCCTCCGTGATGGAGGCGACGCTCTGGGCGGAGTGCAGGTCCAGGATCACGCTGTTCATCTGGATGGCGTGCTTGTGCTTGGCCAAATCCACCCGATTCTTGAGGCTGTCGAGCAGGGCCAGGGCACTCATGTAGCGGGCGGAGAAGCGCTTCTCGCTTTCCGGCGAAAGGGGCTGGAATACACGGATGTTGCGGGTCCGCTTGTGATAATCAGCGAGGCGGTTGCCCACCATCTCGTTGGTGAACTTCTCGTACATATATTGATCGGTGATTTTCAGCAGCTCATCCATCAGCTTCTTCTTGTCCAATTTCGCCCGCAGTGCATTGTCCTCGTTCATGAACTCCGATTTGCTGGCCGCCTCCTCGATAAGATCGTGCAGCATTTCCTGGACCACATACTTCATCTCGCGAGCAATGTCAAGAGATGAATCTACTATTTCCAAGACATCCGTGAATCCAACCGATGCCATGGCATTGAAATCATCCATAGTGACGCCCTTTTTTTGGTGTTCAGCCGCGGGTGGAAGTTCCGCGAAATCGGGTATGTCGGAGATAACGGAGGAGTCATCGTGATCGGCAGCCGCCTCCTCCTCCTGCTGCTCGTTGTCCAAGTCCGCAAGCGATCCGGACTCCGAGCTGGAACTGGATTCATAATTAGACGTAGGATCTACGAAATTGCCCTGCTCCTTCAAGCTGTTTGTCGTGGACTTGACTTTAGACAACTGCGACGACACATCGTGCTCCTCCGATATGTCCGACAGACTGGGCACATCGAAGTCCCTCAGGAAGTTGGTCTTTAACTGAACGGAATCGGGATCTGCCGGCTTTAAGGTTCTTGTCGATATCACGCTCATGGCTGCCAAGCTCATCGTATCCTCCCAATCATCATACTTTGGATCCTTGTAGAATATGGTTTTATCAAAGGGTGCGCTTGAGTAGGCTTCTGGCGGAAATATGTCCACCATTTTTTGGGGCTTGAATTTCGTGAGTAGATCCTGTACCGACTCGTCGGAGTCATCGGTTGACTCAAACACCAAATCGTCGGTGGTGGGTTCATCAAAGCTCACCAGGACATCGTCAGGCTCATCTAGTCTCTCATCCTCCTCCCCCATCTCGTCGGCATCTTCCTCTTCGAAATTAATTGGTGGTACCTGGATTTCCGAGAGTGTGAATCGAGTGGTGACCAAATTCTTTATGCGCTCCTTTCGCTCCCTTTTTATCCTCTCCTTATTCTCCTCTGGCGATAGATCTTCTGTGGCTTGCGTGTTGTCCACTTCTAGGTCAGCTGAGTGTTCGGTGGTTCCTAATTCCTGGCCCTCCTGCAAAGGCTCCAAAACGGTCGATGGTTGGGGTTCCACTTGGATAATGACTTCACTGGCTTTGGGTTGGATGGCCTCCTCCGGCTTGGAGATCTCCTCTGGCCTGGAGATCTCCTCTGGCTTGGAGATCGTCTCTGGCTTCGAGATCTCCTCCGGCTTGGAGATCTCCTCCGGCGCGTCCATGGGTTCGGGAGGCAAGACCACGGGGGGATCTGCCGATGCCTCGGTGGCCTCGACTACTTTTACGACTTCAGCCGCGGACTCTGCATCTTCAGCCATCGTGGGTTTATTTATTATGTCGGTTTAATTATTATATTACTTTTTATTCTTTAAATAATTTTTTTTTTAGTTTTTTTTGTGTTTATTTTTTGTATGGTTTCGTGTGTATTTTATGTGTTTGTGGGTAGAAGTGTTTTGTGTGTTTTCAGGTTGCTTTTAATTGTGACAACTAACTCAAAATACTTAAAATAATAAAAACTAAAATGTAAGGTTTGTTTTTATTTTGATTATCCTAACTGTATTATTTGGCCTTATCATATTCATCTTTTAAATAGAAAATCTATTATTAATTTTTGTTGAACTAAAAGTGGCTTAAAAAGTGCTTATAAACATTCTTGCATACTTTTAGGCTTTTAATAAAAGGTAGCATTTCTTGTTTGTTTAATGTTAAATAAATATAGAAAAGGTTGAACAAAGCATAAAGTGTTTTTACTTCTTTCTCTCATATTTACTTAAAAGAACAAAAAATTAAGCAAAATAGATTTAAAAAAAGTCAAATTGTAGGTACTTGTACAAGTTAAGAAGTATAAATGTAAATAATTTAAAAATAGATTCCAATATCTAAGCTTTTTACCGGTTGAAAATGACTTTAACACCAAAACAAATTATTTTGACCCCCGCACTTAATGTTTACATATAAATGATAATAAATTCAAGATTATTGAACTTAAACCTTAATTAAGCTAATATAAATCTGAAAAGAATAAAACAATATTTTAACAAAATAATGTCGACCGAAAGCCATAGTAGTTATGGCCGCTAAGCCCCCGCTGTAACATTAGTTTATAACTTTAAGATTACAGTTTATAAATAAATAAATATAAAAAATTTAAATTTCTTGCAATATTTTTGTTAAAGTCTTTGTCCTTAAAATTTAAATTTACGAGCGAATTTAGCTTGATTTAAAGCTCCGATTTTTAGCACCATCTGGGGTCCAATTGGAGGTCCTAAGTAAATCTTGCGACGGCTTTAAAGTTGATTGATCGTTGCCCATTGTGTGCGTGTGTTTTTTTTTTATTCTGCCCGAGTGCGGTAAACTTTATGACATTGATAAATTTTTAATAAATATGACAAAATGTTGGTGCTTTAATTCACTTCATCCAGCCGCGCTTTTTGGGCAGCACCAGGTGCCGGCCGATTTACATAAAAGTGCTGCAGTGCCGGAGATTGTAATTTGCATAGGAAGCACTGCAGCACTTGGAATGGATTTCAGGTCTTAATACTTTCCGTTTGATTGTCTTTCTGGCGTGGAAATTGATTCAGCAAAATACCAAATGGTTTTAAATTATGCATGAGCCTGCGACTTTATTCCCCAAACCCGCCGGTTGCCTTTGATGTTCGGGGGACATCTGGGAATCATATTCAATAAGCCGTAGCCGACGTGGAGGCCAAGGAACTTTTTTATGACAGGCGCAATGGGCCAATCCCCTTTGATGGCTGTTAAATAAATTTGTTTTCGAAGCCGCTTAAGCCATTGCCACGCCTTCAGGTGAATGATAGCCAAACTCCTGATGGACCTTTAATAGCTGGGTAAACACCGGCGACACAATAATTGCTCCTGGACATTCGTCAGCGGGCACATGTGGCCTCCAAGAGGTCTTTATTCCAAGTCACCTCACGTCTTGACCGAAACCAGGGGAATCCTTTTGCTATTTATCATTCCGTCAGAAACTTTTTCATGAATCCTTTTTTGCTCCTCCGCTTGTCTGCATTAAGTGGCATTTTCGGCTCAGGCGGCTACAGTATCTGCCGGATACTTAAGAAAAATCTTGAACTTGACTTTCCCTTCCAACTACGCTTCAATTACGCTGGCACGTTCCGCCTAGTAAAATTGTAATTTACGAGTGTTTCTATGCACAGCGAGATAAGCAGCCGCAAAAACTGTGTCACTTAAGATATTTTGGAATAAAGTTGGTGCTTTCCTAATGGAAATTCAGAAATTCGGACTTCATTTCCAAAAATCAGACCACTTATTATAGTCTGCCTTAGGAATAATCGGATTATTGTTATCAAAGTCGAAATAACTTGATTGTTTTTAAAGATATACGCATAAAAGTCTATATACTTATAGTCGTTTTAAAAAATAATTCATATTTATACTTTTGCAGAGGTAATTCTAATTTCAGTCACTGAAATAAATGTATATATTATAAATGTATATATAATATTGATCAACATCATCAGGCGAGTTAATTTTGTCCGTTTCTACGCAAGCCAGTTCCCCAGTTTTAAAGCTATAAACTATAAACTATAAGTTATTACTTTGGAAAAACTCTTCTTTCTGTTGCAGTTAGTGTATAAGTCGAATCGGGCCGGAAATCGAAAAAGAAAAATATAATATTTAATTTTTGAAAGGGCTGCAAGGGTATATTTTTGGATGTTAGAGCTTTAAGGGCATATAAACTGGCAGAAGTTAGCTTCCTGTCTTGTTTTTAACTCCATAAAAATACTCATTACGAAAATATATTAAATGCATATTTTCGTAATGAGTATTTTTATGGATTCGTTGAAACAACTAAATATATTTCTAAATAACAAAATGACTAAGAGTTTACTGATTAAAATCATTGTTTGTGTTTTGTTTATTAAAGCTATAAAGCTAAAACTGCTGTTATCACTAAAAAAAATTGTAAACATATTTGCTAAGGCAGTGCAACACTGTAAACTAAAGTTTAATTTTTGTTTTTAAATGTTACCATCCAAACCAATTAAAATCTAGTTTGATTTCTCAAAACTGGAGTGACACTCTAAAAGCCTATAAATGGTTGGTTACAGGGTAACAAGCAATAAATATCTTGATGCCACATAAACTTTAAATTTTCAAATAATTTTAGCTTATATTTTTTTAGTGTATTTTATTTATGTTAAAAATGTATTGACGAGATCTTTTCTATTCTTCCTGACTCTGAAAGTACATAAATACTAAGTAAACTTTAAATTTTCAAATAATTTTAGCTTATATTATTTTTTTAGTGTCTTTTATTTATGTTAAAAATGTATTTACGATTTCTTCTCTATTCTTCCTGACTCTGAAATTACTTATTTATGAGTCAAGTCATGGGTTTTTTTTTACTGCGCAACATGCGCACACACTTAAAAATTTTAGCGCTTGTTTTTGGAAAGCCTCAATAATTACGAATTGCGCGTCGGATTTGATCTTTTGTGATCCGCGGGCTTATCAGCCTGCTTGGCTTGGGCGGCTCAATAGTGCATCGCTTCCCACAGCCTCTCAATTTGTTGACATGAATTATGCAAGACAAGTCTGGAATGCTGAACTCGCAATTGGCACAAACTCGGAAATTGCGCAGCGCTGCGGAAACCGAGAGAGAGTGTTATGTGCAATCTATATGCCAAATGTACGTTTATATGGCATTTGATTGAAGCTTTAATTACATTTGCTCCCGTAATCACAAAATCGCAGTCCACGCGCATACTAATTTTATATAAGGTTTCCTGAAAAATCTTTGCCGCAGGTTAGATTCAGTTTGGAACAGTCAGTCTTGGCGCAAAGTGTGCCTAGAGGATCACAGAAATTTATAAAGCTAACAAGGATACAATAAAGATACAAGAACGATGGAGCGATCGGTGTTGCTCCTGCTAGTTTCGTCCCTTCTGCTGTGTGCGGCATTGGCCATGCCCACAAGTGTGGAGAAGGCCGAGGATGACTGGCTCGACGAAGTGCTGCCGGGTGGCGCGGACAGTGAGGAGCTGCAGGACCTGGACATCAGCACCGGAAACCACATCAAGAAGCGGTCTGCCAAGGACGCCAGCAGCTCATCCGAGGAGCATAAGGACAAGGCTAAGGACAAGGCGAATAGCTCCGGGGATTCCTCTTCCGAGGAGAAGTCAACAACCACCACCGAGATTCCGGCCAGAAAACGACGGGAAGTGTTATCTAGAAGAAGGCGTGAGGTTAACGCAGACGACCAGCTTACGGAGCAGAAATCCAGTGATGAGCCGGAGCTGGACGAGCAGGCCGAGAAGGAGCTAGATGAGATTTTGGATAATACCAGCATCGAGGACTACGCCCAGGGCTGTGAGGTCTCGGATGTTGTCAGCGTCAATGAGGTCAATGAGATCAATGAGGCCAATGAGGCCACCTACGCCGAATGATTTCTCTAACACGAAATGATTAACAATAAACATGATGAAAACCTATCGTAGACACAGCTTCTTAATAACTCTTGGCTTCCTCCATCTTAAGCAATTTGCGGGCTTATACTCTTCCCTTCTTAACCATTTAGTATTTATCTTAACCTAGTTGGTTAATTATAAATTTAAAAAGTTTTCCAACCACAGCAGTTGTGAATGCTGACGTCGAACAATTAGACCCTAAAATATTTATTACTACAAACGCAAAAATTATTATCTCAAAAATTTCTGAACTGTAGGTTGGGGCGCAAAGCATGAATGTGAACACATGATTTAAAAAACAAATATGTATAAATTAAAAAACAACTTTCTTGACATGACAATATATGTACAAGGTTCATTTTTTTTGGCGATTATCTTGAACTGAAATAATTGTCGTCGGAGAATTATAAATTGTTGCGGCTTCGTATTCATAATCAGTTCGAATAAGTCTATCATTCAGAGAGGTTCTTCTACGCATTAAAGCTAATAAAATGCTTCGATCAACGCTTTTCCTCATAATCTCAGTCCTCTTGCTAAGTGCAGCAGTTGCTGCGCGATTATTTCCGAGGGATCAGATGACCGACTCTAAAATAAACGAATTGTGCACGGTGTTGCAAAGACGGCATAATAACCCAGATTTGAAGGAAATTTGTGAATTATTTTACACACACAGCTATTGAAACATGTAATATATTTAATTTATAAAACAATAAAATATGTCTTATCTTTCCAACGAAAATTTAAAAACATCCCATATAACCCTTATGAGTCCTATAATTTCTATCAAGGCGTTAGCTTAAAAACTATCTTAATTTAAGGTAAATCATTAATATCGGTACTTAAACAATACTTTATGAATACTAATATATTTAAATTTCCGACAATAATTAGGTGATTTTTTTCCAACTTAAATTAACACTTAATGATTAACAACAAGAAAGGAAAGCTAACTTCGGGCGGAGCCGAAGTTGATATACCCTTGCAGAATACTCTGTAAATTATATTCTCCAAAATTATTCATGTGATGCATTCTTAATACTCATAAAAAATCCCAACTTCCTAACTTTAAAAACACCAAAGTTATGGCATTTCCAATCGTTCAGTTATATGGCAGCTTTAGGATATAGTCGGCCGATCCTTATGAAATTTGGTAGGTCGGATTAATTGGCCAAACATAAAACCCATAGAAAATCCCAACTTTCTAACTAAACAAACACCAAAATTATGGCATTTTCGATCAATCAGTTATATGGCGGCTATAGGATATGGTCGTCCGATCCTTATAAAATGTAAAAACCCAAAGAAAATCCCAACTTCCTAACTTAACAAAGACCAAAGTTATGGCATTTCCGATCAATCAGCTATATGGCAGCTATAGGATATAGAGGGCTGATCCCGGCCGTTCCGACTTATATACTGCGTGCAAAGGAAAGAAGGGTGTGTGCAAAGTTTCAATTCGATATCTTTAAAACTGAGAGACTAGTTTGCGTAGAAACAGACTGACGGACAGACGGACATGGCTATATCAACTCAGGAGGTGATCCTGATCAAGAACATATATACTTTATGGGGTCGGAGATGTCTCCTTCACTGCGTTGCACACTTTTGACCAAAATTATAATACCCTCTACAAGGGTATAAAAACAAATATGTATGTATAAATTAAAAAACAACTTTCTTGACATGACAATATATGTACAACGTTCCTATTTTTATACCCTTGCAGAGGGTATTATAATTTTGGTCAAAAGTGTGCAACGCAGTGAAGGAGACATCTCCGACCCTATAAAGTATATATATTCTTGATCAGGATCACCTCCTGAGTTGATATAGCCATGTCCGTCTGTCCGTCTGTCCGTCTGTCTGTCCGTCTGTCCGTCTGTCTGTTTCTACGCAAACTAGTCCCTCAGTTTTAAAGCTATCGAATTGAAACTTTGCACACACCCTTCTTTTCTTTGCACGCAGTATATAAGTCGGAACGGCCGGGATCGGCCGACTATATCCTATAGCTGTCATATAACTGAACGATCGGAAATGACATAACTTTGGTGTTTGTAAAGTTAGGAAGTTGGGATTTTCTATGGGTTTTATTTTTGGCCAATCAATCCGACCTACCAAATTTCATAAGGATCGGCCGACTATATCCTATAGCTGCCATATAACTGAACGATCGGAAATGACATAACTTTGGTGTTTGTTAAGTTAGGGAGTTGGGATTTCCTATGGGTTTTATATTTGGCCAATTAATCTGACCTACTAAATTTCATAAGGATCGGCCTACTATATCCTATAGCTGCCATATAACTGAACGATTGAAAATGCCATAACTTTGGTGTTTTTAAAGTTAGGAAGTTGGGATTTTTTATGAGTGTTAAGAATGCATTATATGAATAATTTTGGTGAATATAATTTACAGAATATTCTGCAAGGGTATATCAACTTCGGCTCCGCCCGAAGTTAGCTTTCCTTTCTTGTTTTCGATCATCTGGAACTGCAATAATTGTCGTCGAGGGATTATAAATTGTTGCGGCTTCGTGTTCATAATCAGTTCGAATAAGTTCATCCTTCAGAGAGGTTCTTCTACGCATTAAAGCTAATAAAATGCTTCGATCAACGGTTTTCCTCCTAGTCTCAGTCCTCTTGCTAAGTGCAGCAGTTGCAATGGGATTGTATCGAGGGGATTTTGGAAAGCGTGAGATGTCCGTCTCTGAAGTAAAGGAATTGTGCCTGGTGTCGCCAGGACTGCAATTTGATAATCAAGCATTGAGGGAAATATGTGAATTCCTTAACGGCGAATAAAAAGAGCAATAAATTAAATTTGCAAAACTTATAATATGTCTTATCTTTCCAAAGAAACTTTAAAAACATCCCATTTGGTCTTATCAGTTCTACTGTTTCTATGGGGTCAGGAACTTAAGGCGTTAGTTTGAAGTAAAACAATACTTTATGAATACTAATATATTTCAATTTCCGACAATAATTTTGTTGATTTTTTTCCAACTTAAATTAACACTTAATGATTAACAATAAACATGACGAAAACCTAAAGTAGACACAGCTTCTTAATAACTCTTGACTTCTTCCATCTTAAGCAATTTGCAAGCTTATACTCTTCCATTCTTAACCATTTAGTATTTCTCTTAACCTAGTTGGTTAATTACAAATTTAACAAGTTTTCCAACCACAGCAGTTGTGAATGCTGACGTCGAACAATTAGACCCTAAAATATTTATTACTACAAATGCAAAAATTATTATCTCAAAAATTTCTGTACTGTAGGTTAGGGCGCAACGCATTAATGTGAACACATGATTCAAAAAAACAAATATATATGTATAAATTAAAAAACAACTTTATTGACATGACAATATATGTACAACGTTCCTATTTTTTTCGATTATCTGGAACTGAAATAATTGTCGTCGGGGGATTATAAATTGTTGCTTCTTCGTATTCATAATCAGTTCGAATAAGTCCATCATTCAGAGAGGTTCTTCTACGCATTAAAGCTAATAAAATGCTTCGATCAACGGTTTTCCTCCTAATCTCAGTCCTCTTGATAAGTGCAGCAGTTGCAGTTATCAATTCGAAAAACAATCAGAGAGTGCTCTATAAATTACTAGGAGCGTGCCTGAAGTCGCCAGGACTGCAATATGATAATCAAGCATTGAGGGAATTATGTGAAATCCTTAACAGCAAAAAAAAAGTGCAATAAATTAAATTTTCAAAACAATTATATATGTGTTATCTTTCCAAAGAAACTTTAAAAACATCCCCTATAGAACTTATCAGTCCTACTTTTTCTATGGGGTCAGGAGCTCAAGGCGTTAGTTTGAAAACTATCTTAATTTAAGGTAAATCATTAATATCGGTACATAAACAATACTTTATGAATACTTATATATTTGAATTTCCGACAATAATTTTGTTGAATTTTTTTCCAACTTGAATTTGTATAATACAATTTTAGAAACCAAAACTAAATTTAACAAGAAAGGAAAGCTAACTTCGGGCGGAGCCGAAGTTGATATACCCTTGCAGAATATTCTGTACATTTTATTCTCCAAAGTTATTCACATGATGTATTCTTAATACTCATAAAAAATCCCAACTTCCTAACTTTAAAAACACCAAAGTTATGGGATTTCCAATCGTTCAGTTATATGGCAGCTATAGGATATAGTCGGCCGATTCTTATGAAATTTGGTAGGTCGGATTGATTGGCCAAACATATAATTCATAGAAAATCCCAACTTCCTAACTTTACAAACACCAAAGTTATGGTATTTCGGATCGTTCAGTTATATGGCAGCTATAGGATATAGTCGTCCGATCCTTATAAAATTTGGTAGGTCGGATTGATTGGCCAAAAATAAAACCCATAGCAAATTTCAACTTCCTTACTTTAAAAACACAAAAGTTATGGCATTTCCGATCAATCAGTTATATGGCAGCTATAGGATATAGTCGTCCGATCCCGGCCGTTCCGACTTATATACTGCGTGCAAAGGAAAGAAGGGTGTGTGCAAAGTTTCAATTCGATATCTTTTAAACTGAGAGACTAGTTCGCGTAGAAACAGACAGACGGACAGACAGACGGACAGACAGACGGACAGACAGACGGACAGACGGACATGGCTATATCAACTCAGGAGGTGATCCTGATCAAGAATATATATACTTTATAGGGTCGAAGATGTCTCCTTCACTGCGTTGCACACTTTTGACCAAAATTATAATACCCTTTGCAAGGGTATAATAATACATTCCACTTCTATTAAATTAAATACAATTTTATAAACCAAAATTAAATACAATAGCACATTATAATTGTATTAGCTTAACACATGCTTACAATTTGTATGATACAATTTTAGAACCCAAAACTAAATTCAAAAACACATCATAATTTTATGAGCTTAACAAATATTCACAATTACGTGCCATGTTGATGGAACTAAGGGCATCTTTCAGGTTCAATCACAATGCAATATAGACATTGATTTCCGTTTTTGTCTGTTATCTGCCAGACTGAATAATGTTTGAGTCAATAATCGCATAATCACCGTGGAGGCGATAATAAATTTATTGAGGTTTCTTGGACAGCCAGTACGATTGATCAGATACAGTTCGAAAAAGTCAGTCACAGTGCGAGTTACACTCAAAGGAAGGCAGTGAGGTATTTTTCAAAAATATACTACAAAAATAAGCAATGCATCGGTCTGTGTTGTTGCTCTTGATCTTGGCCTTTGTGCTGAGTGCGGCAGTGGCTCTGCCCCTAAGCCTGGAGGAATCAGAGGAGGTGGCTTCCAATCCAGACGTGGAACTGGAGCTCCTGGCTGGAAGCTTGGACACCAACGAGAAGCAGATTTTGGACAGCAGTGTCGAAGAAACTGTCCACAAGGAGGTAGCCAAGGAAGCCAGTAGTTCTGTCGAGGAGCTCAAGGACGGTGCCAAGGACGAGGAAAAGGTGGACAGCTCCGGGGGAGCTTCCTCGGAGGAGGAGAGCTCGGTGATCCCTGCCAGAAGGCGGAGATCAGTTGAACAGGAAAGGTATATGAACCTACTCCACCTTGCCTTTATTTGCCCGCTGGCTGATACAACCGAATTGGAGGAAGGCAACACCTTAGATAGTAAAATCCCAATACGAGACATGTTTGCAATTTGCGAAAATTTACCTAAATTCCTGAAAAAACAATAAATAGTAAATAAATGTGCCTTTAAAAAAAAAAATGAAATGACAAACAAATATAACTTTTCAAATTTCTTTCCCCCGGCCTTTTTGCCCCTGACCCATTAGTCATCTGCGGACTTATCAGTTTTACCATCCTTATCAAGACAGCGCCGTCAATGTCACCGGAGCTCAGAACAGTTTGATGTTAGTCTATGACTTGGAACTCATGATTCATTTAATTTAATCTGAAGTCATTTGGTCAGTAAGCTGTGTAAGCCCCAACAGAGAAAAACTTGTCAATTTTTTATTATTTATCGAAACGAAAGTCTAAAAGAAAGTCTCTACAAAAATTATATTATTGTTAAAGTTAAATTAATTAAATAGAATTCAGAAATATTTTTCACATAGAGTTTTTTTTTAATGTATAAAATCTAATGTATTCATGTATAGCTTGTAAATTTTCATTGGTACTTTAATTTAAATATTAAAATATCTATAAATTTTGTATGTTAAAATTGTTTAGGTTTTTTAATTCTAAAGGACTATCTTGTTTTGCACCAAATTTTGTTTTAAAAAATCCAACGCATATTCACAGATTGTATTTGCCTTTATTAAACAGTCTTGTTTGTCATACGTGTCATCTGCATTTTGGGCTCGTTCCCAAGTTTGGGATATTGAAAACTTTGCTCTCAAATTTTCCTGCCGGCTTTATCCTTTTGTCTGTCTTGTGGCTGTCACATTTGTTGTGGTTGTTGTTGCCTCGGCTGATAAGACACGTTTGGCTCACTCTTTTATGGCCAGATTCAACACATTTTTGTGGCAACTATTCCTTCAACATACTGCCTACACATGTATGCAGTATTCCCTGGGCTAATCGAATTTTTTTATCAGGTGTGTGTGTGACTTTTCTTTAGGCCTTTCTCTTGAAATTTATTTCATATGTAATTTTGATTTTCCATTGTTATTTATTTGACAAGCGAAATACTTTGCCCATGAGCTTGGCACGTTCAAGTTGTTTACTTGGCTTTAATACTTGGTAGTTGACATGCGTTTGTTTGTAGTTGGCTACAGGTATAAACAATACAACGGCTTTAATAAGTAATTTTAGAGAAGATTTGTATTTTTAAAATAAATTATAAACAAATTTTCTTGTTTTTGACTTTATCAGTAATTTGGTCGTAATTTGTTATTTTCTCGTAAGTAAGTACCTATTGATTTATCTATTGATTTTATATAATTGTTACACTAACATCTGTTGTTGTTCTATAAAATTCTCATAGCTAACTTAATCGACTGCTACTGATGATTACTAATGGTTTTATTGGAAGTGGTGCAAAGAAAAGAAAGTTAATTGCATGACAAAAATATATTAAGAATATTCTTTTACCATTCCTATCTCCTATTCGTTATTTGTACTTTAGGTCCTTTAAGTAAAAAATGTTTTGAATGAATAACATAAAGTATTCAACTTGGCGAAAATGCAACAAAAAGAATGCAACAATTCTGCGGCGGCACATTATCTAAAAAAAGGAAAAACTAACTAAGAGGGGGAGAAGAAAAGCAAGAGAGAGAATGGGGAAAATGGAAAAGATGCAGCCACAAAGGAAAACTTCTCGAAAATTATTTTAGTTGCCCAAGTCGAGTGCAGTTGTGTGGAAGTGAAAGAGAAGCCAAAAAAAAAGAAGCAATCAGCAACGGCAAGAAAACGTGTTAAATACACTTTCCATAATTAACTTTCATAGTTCTGGTCTTGGTTGTTAGAAATTTTTGGAATATCCATAGTTTTCCGAATTTTGCAGACTTAGATTTATTAACATTCGGGTTGTGCAATGCGTGACTGCTGATTATATAAGTCGCACAATTGGCCAAAGTTCAAGTATTCAAGTAGTTCTTTCAGTGGAAAAGTAAGTTGGAAAGTAAGCAAAAATTCAGGTTGTGTCAAAAAGCCGGCAAAACTAAAAAAAATATTTTTGCACGGGCGGAATTTTGACAGGCGAGCGCCAACAAGCAATCGGGAAAAAGAGCAACTAAAAGTTTCGCAGGAAAAGAGCAACAGAAGAAGGAAAATAGAAAATCAAGAGTGCCGCCGGCAAGAGCGTGAATTTATAAATAAAACCAGCGGATAGGAAGAGATCCGGTGCCTCTTCGGAAGAGTACGGGTAAACAAAGCGATGCCGGAGCCACTGGGACTGGTCTTCTCCATGCCGGAGACAAAGTCGAAGGCGCCTGTTATTAAGATGTCCTGCGGCATCGGCGACACGGATGGCTATCCCGCCTTCGACGTCGACTCGGATGCATATGCCACCAAGGACGACAGCAGGTGGGGTTTCCTCATCACCGGCGGAGCCGAGTTCCACATGCCGCTGACAGTCTTCCAGGTGAGTTGGGGTCACCACTGGGGTTGCCATTGGGCTGCGACTGTGATTGGAATCGCGGTGGTTGGTGCTTGGGAACGCAGCCATCTGGTTCTCACAAATTCATTTTATTGACACAGTCAAACTCCTTTTGAAATGGTTATTACATTACAGACATTATTAGTGGACAGTTTTTAACAATAATTTAAAGTTTAAGAAAATCAATATCTTTCTTTAACATTTATAGTGTTTTAAAGTTGCACACAAGTATACAATATTGGGATTCCTATTAAACAACTTCAAATATGTGATTATTTTAAGTTAAAGAGTGTTTTGGAATTTCTACAAATTATAAAAGAAAATAAATAAAAACATTTATAATTACCACGTACTTAGAATTTCCAAGCTCATGTCAATTTAATAAAACCCAGAAACTTTCAATAATGTATTGATGTTTAAAATTGTAATTATTATTTGTAATAATCCATAATGTTCTTGAAATATCCACAAATGTAAATTTGTAGTTCAAAATATATAAATAATAATAATATAATAATGGAACTTGAAAATAAAATCAAGAATTGAACAACGAAGCGCATGAATGACAACTAAGCAACCGCCTAATAAAACTTAAGGAATAAAACCGAAATTAATAAATAAGAAAGGAATCGCCTAGCGAGGTTTTACTGTGGCAACTCCTCCGCTGCAGTTGCGGTTTCGTCATCGTTTCCAATTTTTGGCAGCGAGCCAAACGACAAGCGCCCAACCCACGTCAAATTTGAATTCCAATTATGCTATGACGAAGTCGCATCGAATGCAAATTGGCTGCCGCCAAATAGAAGCGAACATTTTATTGTTTCTGGCATCTGCACCTGCCGCGCCCCGTCTTTTGTTTTTAGTTCTCAGTCTTTAAGGCTTTTCTAGTCTTTTAGCTGTCTGCCTTTGCCTCCCCCCCCGTGCCTCTTTTTGGCTCACTTGAGTCTCGAGTGAATGTACAATATTTGGGTTAGCCGAGTTCCACTTTTACTTCATATATGACATGCAAGCAGCTAGTGTCATAAAAGATATATTTATAAAAAATTAAAAAATTGTATTTATCATAAAATAACTATTTATTAAGCAGTTATGCGATTGTTTTTTACTTAAAAACTAAATCAATATCAATAATGATTATTGCTTTGTTAACAATAACTTAAACAAATGAAACGGACTGTATCCTACACATATGTATGCAAAGTGTTTTACCATTAGGAAAAACTATTAGTATGGCTTTCGACTTTTGTGCAACATTTTACTTTTGACGTTTTGCGTTTAGTCTAAAAGAAAAATATCAGTATTTGCTTTGTTTGTCTTATTTCTGAATTTAAATCATTTTGAGGGCAACATTTGAGGAGTTTAATGAACTGGGCGTTTGAATTGTTAGCAAGGTAAACAAAATTATAAAACGTACAAATTTAATTATTTTCAATTTAGAAAAAGATTCTTTTAAAACATATGAAATTAAAGTTAGTATTTATTTAAGTCACTTTCACTTTTAACTTCTAAATATATTTTCAAGTTTAAGAAACTTTAAAGCAATAACTACCAATATTGTATAATATTGTTAATTACTTTGAATCCAATGACTTGTTGATGTTCCACTAGGATCATAATAACTCAAAATTAATAATTTATTTTTAATTATACGAGGCCATTGTCCAGGGTATATACACAGTTGAAACTGGCATAATCAAAAATACCGCATTATGTCTGTTTTCAGTTTTTATTGTTTTTCATTATTTGTCGGGTCTTTTCTTTTGGGAGCAGCCGTTCAGTTAGCTCATCTCGTATACATGTCATCTGTATCTGTCGTTCGCGCATCGCGTATATTTTCTGAACCTAAACTCAAAGTACGCAGATATCCATTCAATTGCGCCTCGAAACTCGCACGGTGCGGTTTCTGCGGCTCTTTGATCGGTGGAAAGTGAAAAGTGAAAGGAAACGTTGGGGTTTCGGCATCGCTGCGCTCTCGATTTAAATCGACATCCTTGGCTCCTTGCAGGTGACCCCAAACGGGCTGGCCGACAAAGCGGGCATTCGCCTGGGCGACATCATACTCGAGATTAACGAGGAGGACGCCTCGCAGCTGACACTTTCCCAGGCCCACGAGAAAATCAACTCGACGCCCAAGAAGATACATTTCCTGCTGCGCAAGTAGGTTGCCCCAGATGCACTTGGCTCGCGGTGCGTCTGGGTGGCTTTTAGGCCGTTTAACTTATGCAATGGCCAAACCACTGACTTCTGACTTCCCTCCATTCCCTCCCTGCAGCATGGAGGAGGACGATCCCATGGGCCAGTTCGAGGCCGGAGAGGAGAAGTCGATTGTGATGCGGGTGCCAAAGCCTCTGCCGCCGCCCAGTGGTGAGTACTTAATGCCACCTGCTGTTAACTCTAATTGCATGAGCCCCAAGAACACTTCATTCCCAGCCTTCAGCCCCATTCCTCGACTACACAGAAAAAAATGATATGAAACTATACGTTTTCAATTTGTAATATAACAAGTCTTACTTATTAATGGTTTTTCATAAGAATCAGCTATTGTAAGCTGTTCATTTTTAAATGAGAATACTCCATATAGAAAAACGTGAATTATGGGATATTATGTTTCAGGTTTATTTGTATTGATTTGTGCTTGAAATAAAAGCACTTGTCTAGCATTGCGAAAATTTAAAATAATAAAAATAATAATAACGTCAATGGTTTATTTTCTTAATACTCTTGGCTATTTTCGAAGCTGTTGCATAAAAAGATAAATAAAGTGTGCCAATCCCTCAGAGACAAAAGCTAAAATGATTTGTTTTTCGTTTAAAAATCTAAAATCGAATTAAATTTAATTTCAAGATCGACTCAAATATAATACTTTTTTCGTTCAAATGTAAAAGTTAAAGAGTGTAAAATAAAAAGTATATTTAAGTTATGTTGTTTCTTGTTTACTTTGAGAAAATATGAATAATCTTAAATTTATTCTTTGGCTTGTACTAAACGTTCTTCGTAGACATTTATCTTAAATGTTGGAGAATTTTGTTTAATAGAAAGAATTCAATCACAGACTGGATATGATTTGGTTGCCATTTTTTCTGTGCAGTCCCGTACTGGTACTCACTTGGCTTTGTATCTTTTTGTAGACTTCCACCCAACCCCCCTGCTTGGCTCGCGTTGTTGGCATCCGATAATGTGGCAAGACCCCCCGGAGCCGCCGAAGCCCAAGAAAAAGAAAACCAAAACCGAGCTGGACGACGAGGGCAACGAGGTGGTCATTGAGCTCAGCGAGGACGAGTCGTCCGACGAGGAGGAGCAGGTGAACCAACCACACGATTGCATGCCAACAACTCCGCCATCGAACTTAACCCGTTCCGTTTTCCATTTTCCATTTTCCGCTATGTGTTTCCGTTCCCCGCGTAATGCCCCCGCGATCCAGGAGCTGCCCCACCATCGGATCATCCGGAACATCCGGCGCTTCTTCGCCGAGGTGGGCGACAACCAGGAGCTGCGCAGCAACACCATCGAGAACATGCTGATGGCCCTGCCCAGTGCCTCCAAGGCCAAGTGAGGAGCCGAACTCCCAGCTAACCGGCTTGATCCTTGGCAGCAGACGCTGCCGCTCCCCCTAACCCCGCACTGAGAAAAAATGTTTGTTTGAAATAGAGAATATTGGGAAAGAAAATTGTGATTTTACAATCTAAACATAAAGTACATATCCGTTCATTATTGAATTGAAAATTAAAAGTTTTGCATCGTGAATCCTTTTTTCTCTTATTTAAAAGATAGAAAATAAAGAATTTATAAAGATTATCAGAGTAGCTTTAATCTAGAATCCAGATTACTGAGTCTCAATTTAATTTTTAATATGGAATATTACTGCACTGCTGCTATTAAGAAAAGTTTTTAAGAATTAGCAGAGTAGTATTATTCTTGAAATTATAAAAAAAGATTTCTTAAAAAATCATGTATAAATTTTATTTTTATTTGTAATAACACAATCTTCAAACAATAATATTCTTGACTTAGATGACGTTATTTCTCTGCGCAGAGTGTACTATAATCTCACTTTTGTGTACATAACTTTGGATATTTTGTGTCAGTGTTTGTTGCTTTAATAAAACAAAAACAAATCCCTTGAAAACCCGCGAAATGCAATTGCTCCTTGATGGATTCCATTTAGGACGCATTCGGGCCAGCTCCATCGAGTTGCGCCTGCTGGAGATGCAGCGAAAGCTGTCGGCCATAGCCGAGATACCCAAGATCCTGTGCTCCACATTGGCCACCGTCTCGCAGAGCTTTGGCCGGATGAGTGAGTCGGAGGCGGATGAGGACGAGGAGGCCTATGTGCAGCGCAAGTTCTCCTACGACGAGGATGCCCTTGACTTCGAGCTAAGGGACGGGGATCTGGCAGGTGACACTGAGAGTGACGAGGATGATTTGGTGCAGGTCCAGGAGGATGAGGATGATGGCTATGACGGGCAGGAGGCGGGGCATGCCCCCAAAGGTGGCAAGCAATCAAAGCTGCTGAAGGATGTGACGCCGGAATCGGATTATGCATCGGAAGCCAATTATCCGGCAAATGAGGCGAGTGATGACACGGAATCCGAAGGTGAGCAAGAGTCTGGCAGCGCTGTGTATTTCATGAAATTGCCAGCGGCACCAGCCGAGGATACCTACTCCTCGACGGAGGACGAGGATGACAGCGACTTCTTGAACACCACCTACACCTGGAATCTCCGCAACGTGCCCAAGCTGCGCATTAACGATGCCGAGGCCGAGGGCGAACTGACAGTGGGACACCAGGCGGAGGAGGTGCCACAGGAGGAGCAGTTCAAGGAGAAGGAACCACTCTTGGAGGCGGAGCCGCTCAAGGTGCGCCCTGCCACGCCCACACCGCAGGCACCGCCTCAGGATTCCGCCGAGGGACAGACGCAAAAGGTAATGCCATCGCACATTATAATCAGCCCAGTCAGATATCCCCAAGGATTCAATTGAATTCAACAAATCCTCAATGCTTTCACAGAAAAATTATACAAAATATTTCCTTAAGATTCACTTTAAAATTTATATTAACAAGTTTTCCAGTTACTTTTTATGCCTTTGTTTGGTATTTGCAATGGTTTGGTTTCTAAAAACTAAAAGTTGTTTGATTACAGGACTATATTTACAACATATAACGTTATCGTTATTAGATTTAAATATACCTTTGTTTATCATTATGTAAATATCCATATTAAGTTTTACATAAAATAAATTCTTGGTTGAACATTTTGTTATGCATGAAAGAAAAACCCTTTAATTCCCGAGTGGAATTTGTTGGTATTTGAGTTAATTACTTAGAAAGAAAAGAAGCCATACAGTTATTTGATTGTAAAACTTTATTTATAACATCTAACAAAACCGCGATTAGGTTTTTTATAAAATAATATTGTGTTTAGCAAAGAATGAATTCTTGATTGAACATTTTTGTCTGAACATTTTTGTATGAAAGAAAATCCCTTTTATTTCAAAACTTATAGATAAATTCATATCACTCCAAATTCTTTTTTCTTAACAGTTGCTTTTCAGACTGGATAAGCTGGAGCGATCTTGGCCCTGGGCGGACCGTGAGAAAATCATTTACAAGTGAGGGGACATGTGAATCAGACCAAAAACGTATCCCAATTTAACCCCAATGTATTCCAGGCAATCCACGTGCCATTTGGTGCCACGGAAGCCGCTGGGATTGGTGGGCCAGCGAATGCAGCTGCTGCTCAAGGACAAAAAGGAGTGAACCCACAGGCGGAGGAAGGAGTCAGACCCCACGTTAAACAGTTCCTGCCATTAGCTTAAGTCTAACCCCAGAGGGTGTACATACCGACTGCGAAGGGTGGGTGTGAAGTGGCCAACTTTTAATTGAGTTCATTATGCAAATACACAGGCGACAAGAGCAGCCTCAACTCCAGCAGCACTTCAATTAAAAGCCGCACACCAGGGCGTATACGAAACTCTATTCAAACACACTTCACACCCAGCCTTTTTACCCGAGTAAAATTTTTAATTAAAGTGCACTCTCCCGCATGCCAAAAAATCACTGCCAAGTCAAACGCAACCAGAGTCAAAATCGAGACAAAACCCAACCCAACCAAAAAGTAGACCAAACTCGGCTCCAGCGCTCCAACTGGCACTTGCCACTTGGCCAGGTTTATGCATTATTTCTGACCGCACCATAAATTCCAGCTGAAGGCCAACGCAATGCACTTATCCCTCCGACAACAGGACGCCCACGTCATGCAGGATACAAGAACGGGCGATGACGATGTCAGAAAATGTTCCTTAAATTTTACCCTTAATTTTAGGACCATTTACTCTTGCAAAGGCAAGAATCACGACATCAGTGAAGTTTATTTTATAATCCAAAAAAATTAAAATTGTAGATCATGTTTTGTGGCTCAACAATTTATTTTCAGTTTATGTATAAAAATATCTACATTAAATAATATTTGCTGAAATTTAGTTTAATATGGATTTAAAATTTAATAAAATGTTCTATATAGACTATGGCTTACTTAAGAGGCTATCTCGAAATGACTTAAGGTTTTTATGATTTTTCAAATATTTTTTCTTGCTTAGGTGCAATCCTTTTTTTTTTATAAAATACGGTAAACCATGGTTTTTATTAAAACTCTTTAAATAATAGTTTCTTCCTTCACTTTCCTCCAACTAAAACTTCTGGATAATTGTTTACAGAAGCATGCTTCATTAAGTCGTAAGTGTAACAAGAGCCTTGTTAGTTTGCATATCATAAATGTTTTCCCATCTGTTAAATTCCCATTCGATGGCAGCCACAAAAACAACGAGCTCTGGAATTAAATAGCTCATTTGTCTGCTGGCTGATGAGGAAAGTTTACTCCGGCGGGCATCCGTGGCGTATGAGCTATATCAACCTGTGCTGAAAACAGCATCGTGTTCTCCCTGCTTTCAGGCGCGAATAATCCGTAGAATTATGAGTGTCTGAGGGCAGGAGTGTGAGGGCACACGGATAGAGCACAATGTGAAACTGCCACTTATCGCACACACTTTACATTCATAAAACATTGTGCCACACAATGGGGCAACTGCGATGCCACGTGTGTGCAACACAAACAAACAAACAAAATCGCAGTCACAGCCACAGCCACCCACTGCCACCTGCAGGTACGTCATTAAAAAACCCGCAACGGGAAATGGCCAAACCAGAGCCAGACCTCAACGGATAGTCCTCAATAAGTGTCAACAAATGTTGACAGCTTTGCCATGAAGGTTGTTGCAGTCGTCTGTCCTGGTTGGCCAGAATAAATTTTCAGCCAGGTTGTCTGTAAGTTTGCCTGAGAAAAGCTGACAGCCATTGGCCATTCTGAGTTTTATAATCAGTTGGGAAACTAAAAAAAGGTGATACACATAACATTTGCCAGTTCCTCAACTGCTGACCAGAATTGTACTTACTTATTAAACAACCTTAATAACAATTTTTTAAACTGCTTCAAAAGTTTAAGGTGTTTTAATGGTACTTTTTCTACTTTGGAAGAACTTGTGAACAATTATTTCAAAAACAAGTACGAGCTCTATTAAGTTTTAATTTATAAATTGTTGCATTTTCACTGAATTACTTTATTTAATGACACTTTTTTTAATGACACCCGTAAATTAAAGTCAATGAGCAGGTTGAAGGTAAAATAATCGAGTGAAGAATACTCTGCCGCCAACTAAACTATTTTACTATAAATTCTTAGATGTGACTAGAATATTTCAAGTACCTTTTTTGTTATATCCAACTTTAAGGGTTGAAGCTTTAATACTTACCTATTATGAAATTTAATCACATGAATCGTTTGACACCCAAGCAACAAAGTTATTATTCTTATTATTAAATATTCACTATTAAAATATTTACCAGTAACTACCAGCTTTAAGTTCGCAACTCTCTAGAAACACAAATAAAACTACCAGCCATTTCAAAACATCTTAATATTGTTGATGCAGAAACCCAGCAATTTCCATTAGGCCCCAATATAAATTAGGCTTTAGTTTGTTGCCCAAGCAAGTTTTCGATAAATGGGATTCGGAAGCACCTGTTGTGCCTTCATCACCAGGATGGCTAATGTCCATGGGGAACCAATGGCGGAGAGCTCACTTCAAATGGCATTCATTAAATGAGCATTAGGTTGTTGCTGTTGTTGACAGACGTATCCTAGAATCATTAAACCAACTGAAAGTTGACTAATTAGCAGAGCAGGGCAAAACCAAAGGAACTCGCAAATGTTCAGCAGACATACATTTAATTAAAATTTTATTACATTTGCGTACATTCATAGACACACTAAAAGCGATTGCCAGAAAGCTCAGCTTACCACAGAGAGAGATATATATTTTGGGGAAATGGTTTTAGGGGGGGAGGTGGTGGGACTAGTCCTAGGGTACACTTAACACTTAAGACAACAATGATATTTAATATCCACATAAATTCTTACACTCATAGGTACAATAAATATGTTCTCATTCAAGTTGGTCCGTTGCCGGCAAAAGGCTGAAATTTATTTCGCAATTTGCATGCTGAGGAAACCAAGGAAAACTGAGGAATATACTTTGAAAACTTA
Source organism: Drosophila kurseongensis (assembly GCA_018153305.1). Lineage (NCBI taxonomy): Eukaryota > Metazoa > Arthropoda > Insecta > Diptera > Drosophilidae > Drosophila > Drosophila kurseongensis. Next base: position 14,075,338 of record JAECXX010000004.1, on the reverse strand, counting down.
ACATTTAGCATGCTGCAACTTGTGGCGATGTAAATTTCAGTCTTGCTTGCTACGGAATTGATTCTGTGTGTTTTGCAAGCTGTCCAGAAGTTTTCTAACAATATTTCAGGTGTCTAAAGGTAAGCCAAATAAATAAATAAAATAAACAAATAATACATTTTGGCGGTAAAACTAAGGATAGTAAAATTAAACATCTAGAAAATAAAAAACAATAGCCAAATTTTGCCTTTAAAATATATGGTTTTTAAAATCGTTAAGGTGCCAAAAACAACTTGTATTAATTTTTAGCAAATTGTAAATACAATATGTAAATTTAATAAATAATTATTTAAATTAGTTAAATTCTATTGCCTAGTTATGGACACCCGAAATATTATTTTAAAATCTCTATGTTTTTTAGGAACATTCCTATGCGATAGTAACTGGGTTCAATGGGCTTTTGCTTTTGGTGGGGTTTTGGGTTGTTGATCTGTTTTGGTTTCGGTATTTCAGTGGCTTAAACTATGAGATGTTGAGTGACTCAAGGGTATTAACCTAAAGCGCCTCATCGGCCATCTGTTGTTGGCCAGCTCCCTCCATGCGAACGATGACGGTGCCCATGCCGTTGGGATGACCATCTGCCGGTTGAGTTGCTCCGGAAGCGTCGGATGTTGCTGCCGCGTCCGATGTTGCTGCCGTTCCTGCCTCTGCAACATCTTCCGCTATGGTCGTCATCAATGTCGGCCTGTCGGCGGCACCTGGGCCGGCTGGTGCCTGTGGAGCTGGACCTCCGCCGGCGGCCTCCCCCTCCTCCATGAGTGGCTGGCTCTGGCGGGAATTGTCGATGGTCTGGCGGCGTTTCAGGAACGGCATCCGGCTGCGCCAGCCCTCAAGAAAGGTGGATGAACCCGCCAGGCTCTGGCTGCGGGCCCTCTGCTGCTCCAAGGATAGCTGCTGCCCCGGCTGATGCTGTTGGTGGTGTTGGGGGCCCGAGGAGGCACGTCGCTTGGCCGACATGTCCTTTAGTCATACCTTCTCCTCTCCTGGCAGTGGCGGTCCGCAGCGCACGAACTACAATCAAAAGAACTGAGAATTTGCTATCATGGTGGTTGGCCAGTTGGCAACGGTGCGTTGGTTTCTGTAACTGTCTTAGATAATCTTTTCATTTGTATTTTTATTTTTTTGGTTGCATGCGGTTAATGCGTATCTATAGGCCAATAAACTGTGAGTGCTTAAGTGTGCTAGTGCTGCTGCATTACTCATACGCGCCGTAACCCGTGGTACAAAATTAGTAGAGAGAAAGGATGGTAGAAAAGCATGTGAAGCTTTTAGTACAAATCTTACCGAGACCTGAGTGGCTGTGTAGGAATTGGTCCGCGGTCGGTTGCTGAAGCACATCATCCGCCACTTGCGTTTCATTTGGGCAATCACCTCGCCGTTGAAGAAGCAGAATAAAGTGGCCACGCACAGACCCTGCAAAAATAGAATTTGGACAGAGTGAGCGAGCAGGCTAAATTATCGACGGGGCTTATCGCAGTTGTCCTTATTACAATGCCTATTACTTTTGTCCCTTTTGTACCCTGCAAGTGGGTATTATAATTCCATATCTCTCCATTTCTCAGGTGTTAAGGTATTGGCTTGAAACTTATTGACAAATCTTGGAACCGTAAAAAGTCGTAGTACACTTAAGCATCATTTATTTTAGTAAACTGAATAAATGTCGAAGTAAGGTCGGTATTAAGTTATTAAGTTTTTCGATAATAAAAATAGATTAAACTAGACACACTATTTCTCTATTTAATTTTTAAGTAATTTAAAAAAATGTAGAAATAAAAAGTTCTTACTTATTAAATTAAATAGAAGTAGACTTTTAAGCTTTGTAATATATACATTTATTGTATACTTTTAGACACCGGTATAAATGTTTTATAACCTGAATATCTGATTAAACTGTTTTCGTATAAACGAATATGTGATTTTCCAGGGTATACCGATTTCCGGTAGCCGCGGCCATTCTTCCTTTATTTTCTTGTTGGCCGTCAGTTCGTCCTAATACAATACATAATAGAATTTTGCTTGTTCCTTTGGTTATTCCCCCATCCTGCCACCGAGAAGGCTCGGTATTCATTTCGCCTGTCAGACGGCCACTTCAACGAGCCGTGAGTCCTCCATCCTTCGTCCTTTGTCCGTCCACAGGATCCATAGCGATCCAAACCCTCTGTTTACCATTTGTCTTGCCACTTTCTGCCTGATTGTCGCAGCCGGCATTCGTGTGGGCCATATATATATAGTATGTAAATATTTAATGTATGGCCGGGTACGTGCATTGACTGCCACCAGGATTTCTGGTTAGCACTTCGGAGTGGGGTTTCCTTTGATTGCCACTACTCACGGAGGCCCATCATGGACTCAATCAGCCACAGTTGCCATCCATTTACTCCTATATTTTTGCAGGCTTTCCCGTCATCGAGATGGGGTTTGTTGCCTTTCAGCATATTGCAAGTTAGACATTTGTTGTTTGATTGCAAATGAAGAATTTTTCTCTGGAGTGGAGTGGGTGTCTCCACCTGAATTGCTTGATTTTCTTTTTATTAAAATGAGGAAAACATATTTCAAGTAATCTTATTTGAGCTAGGAAGTTTCATATGTAATACCAAGCTTTAGAACGATTGATTTATTAATATTTTTGGTACTTATACTCATAGGCAAATTGGTGTGGTCTATTTATTTATTGTATATTCTACATTATTGTACAAATAATTTATTTAATGTTTAGGCAGTGCTAAAATGTAGCTAATTTTTCATTTTTGCCTGTATATTTTGGTATTCTTAAATAGATAAATGTAAAACAAAGCTTGGTTCTCCATATATTTTGTTAAAGTTTTTTGCTAAATCAGAAACATAAACTGTTGTCTTGTGATGCTTCTGCCCACATTTTTTCTGTTTTCATACTATGTGATTTTTTGTTGTTGTGGTTAGCTTAGTGCTTCCGGAATAAGCTTGACCAAAGAACGGATAACTAACGTTGTAGTCCATGAAGAACACAAGACAAACCCAATATATGAACACGACCTTGATGCATTCATTCTTCCTTTTCTCTTTTGAGCCATTTATAAAGTTTCCGCTTTAACTATCGTCCTTTGTCTTGCAGTTTACCCATTTGTTAAAAGTGCTCGTGGTGCATTCATTCCAAATTTTAAGCTTTTTATGGGACTTCTTTAAGTTTTCGTACTTCCCGCGCTTAATTATAGATTTAAACTTTGCTTAACTCGATTATGAAATTTAATTTTCGCAAAACCACTTCACCCATCTGAAGCCAATTAGTTGATTTAAAATATTTGGCAAGAAGTCCAGACCTGCCATGAAAACTTTTAAAACCATTTTTATATTACGATTCCGTTGACATCTGACGTTTGTTTTTCACTTTAGCTTTCTGCCAGGCGGAAGTTTTTAATTCCATTTGGGGAGAACGTGTTTTGTCTGCACATCTGTTAAATACAAATGTCCCTAAGCTCTTGGGGGGAAAAACGGAGGAAAATCTCTGGAGAAAAGCTAGCAAGCTGACAAATGCCAATTGCAGCAAGTTTTGCATTTCGGCACAAAAACAAGCGAATAAACACGTTTACATGCATATAAATTCTCATCTCCGTCTAAGTAGTTTCGGGCTTTTGCATTTCCCTCGTCGGAAAATCCGTCCGTTCCCAACTCAAAAATTATTTGATATTCTTTCCGGAGCTGAAAACTTGCGTGGAATCTTTTACGACTGTCGACATAATCATTGCGGCTGCCACAATAAATCCAAATTTTATGCAACCACCGAGTTCAGAAAGAAAAGTTTTTCATCTTAGCTGTAAATACGGCAACGGAAAACAACGCAATAAAAAATAAACAAAACAGAGAACAGGGAAATGCAAAAGTGAAGTCCCTAGTGGCCGACTTTAGAATCTCAGCTCCCGAATAAGAGATTTTATCAATCGATTGACATTGACGAAAACGACTCAGCAGAGGTGACATTGCTCAGTTGCCGAGATATATAAAAAGCTGGCGAGAGCTCAACTGCAGCTTAGCCGCACCCAAGAAGATTTTATGTTTATTTGCTAGATAATGGATTTTCTTTTTGTTGCAGGGGTTTTTATTTTGAATTGGTTGTCTAGATAGTCTACCTTTTTAAGACGATTAGATCTGTGACAATCTATTGAAAACAACTGTTTAATGTAAGAGAGAGTAAGTGGGAGATATATAAATTTACCATTCCTTCCCATAAAGTTTTATAAAATTATGATTTGGTACTAAAATATAATATATAAAAATTTAAAAAATATATATCGTATGTTATTAAAACGAGATTTACTATTCTCTGTTCTTAAAAATAAATAATTGATTTTTATTGAGGTCACCTTCCTTCCTATTATTAGATTATATATGTAAAACATGCTTCAATAAATTTTGCTGGTTTTCTTGCTTCTTTTCAAAAACCCAAATTTAATAAAATAAAAATGTAATTTTCCAATTTAACAGAAAAAGTATCAAATAAAACATTTTCTGTGTCCCTGGTAAATAAATGTTTTGCCAATATGGAAATCTTTTAAGTTGAGACCGCAAAACATTTACCAGAGCAATCGTTCGACAAGATACTTTGGGGACTCAACCTACAAAGTGCTCATGTTTTTAAAGTTTTCCCGTGTTGTCTTTAAGTTGTGGCCAAGGAAAATATGTTAACTGACTGTAAATGCTGGTCTATCGAGACTGACTTGGCCGGAGGACAAGCTCGAGTTGCTTTTACGAGGAGTGGCGTGCTGTAGTGCATTTCATGCTCAACTTGCTACATTTTTCCAGGGGGAAACTTTACTCCAATCTTGGCCAGCAATTTAATATACTGAGAGCGGGGCAAATGCCAATGGCGGGAATTCCACATTGTGGGTATTTTCATTATTGATTCGGAAAAACCCCAGGATCTAATGAGGTTGGTATTTGGTATTTGCTGGCTTATTTGCATTCTCAGCTGTGGATACATGAGGCGAACTAACATCATAACTTTTTAGCCAGCTCAGAGTCGTAAAGTGATTTTATGAAAGCGTGCAAAACAAAAGCCGGAATGAAACGAGAACAGGAACGAAAACATTTTACTTACTTGAAATGAGGCCGTAAACGCCGAGATGATTTCGTATGTATTCTCCCAGGGATGTCCGGGTGCAGGACGAAACGGCGTTACGATGTACTGGAGGCCGAGCAGTGGAACCAACAGCAGTGTGGCCCTAACAGGATGAGAGGGTGAATTATAATGCCTTGTTTTGCTTGGGTTGTGTATTAATATGCAAGTCAACGCGGCGTATGCGTAATTTAAAATGTAAAATGAACCAAACTTCCAAGTGCAGAGCGCATAAACAATAAAAGAGCTGTCGGATGTAAGGGAAGTTTCTAAAAAGGAATACGCAACGATAAATACAGGGGAAAACAAAATATAATTACGCATTCGCCCCGTGGGCCAGTTGAAAGTTATTCTTTTCGCTTTTAAACGCTTCAGTCTCCACAGTTTTGTTTTTTGTTTTGGCAATGTGAGTTAAGGAAGGAAACAAGGAGAAGGAAACAACTTACCGAAATGCCTGCAAAACAGTTCGCGATGGACCACAACTGCCCTGAATACTGGCCGGAGCGTTCAGCTTCAAAAGGACAACGCGCACGATATTGCACAGGAACAGCAGATTGAGGAACATGGAGATACACACGGGCACCACCAGAATGTTATCGTAGTCGGTTGGGCTCATCCAGCAGCTGCAAGGAGGAGGAATACGAGATGAATCAGAAGGTGAATTGCTGATTGATTTGATTTGCATTTGGCGAAGCATTGGAGAGACCAAATATCTTTCCTACACAGGGACAAATCACCGAGGAACTCTTCATTTAATCAGTAAACAAATAAGTATAAAATATATTTCAACAAGTTAAGTTATATGAATCTTACTACAATACAAAGATAATTCGTCAGGGATAAATAATTTAATTTTCGGGTTTAATTGGATAACTACATTTTAAAAGTCTTACCAAATTATAAGACCTAAAGTTTACAGAGTTATAAACAGAGATGTTATTGTATAACTACATTTGTTTTTATACCAACTTACTTAACTTATGCAAAATTTATTAAGATAAAATATTTAATACCTTCACAACTATATCACAAGTCAAGATATACTTGTTATACCCGTTACTCGTAGAGTAAAAGGGTATATTGTATTCGTGCAAAAGTATGTAACAGGTAGAAGGAAGCGTTTCCGACCCTATAAAGTATATATATTCTTGTTCAGGATCACTAGCCGAGTCGATCTAGCCATGTCCGTCTGTCCGTCTGTCCGTCTGTCCGTCTGTCTGTCCGTCTGTCTGTCTGTCTGTCTGTCTGTCCGTATGAACGCTGAGATCTCGGAAACTATAAAAGCTAGAAGATTGGCATTTTGCATGCAGATTCTAGGAGTTCATACGCAGCGCAAGTTTGTTTCAAAAAGGTGCCACGCCCCCTTTAACGCCCACAATCGCTTATATACGATTTTAAAAATTTAAATATTTCGGAAAAGTAAAAATGCAGTTTTATTGTGTTTATCAATACCTATAGAAATGTAGAAGAAATTTTTCAAATCGGACCATTCGTTAAAAAGTTATGCGTGATCAAAGTTTCTATCTCCATCTCCCTCGCACTCCCTTTACCTGAGTAACGGGTATATGATAGTCGGGGCACCTGACTATAGCGTTCTCTCTTGTTTTTATTTTGAAAAGTTTTATTTTTGGTGCAATTTATCAAGAAACCTCCCCCAAATAAGCCAGAAATACCTATTTAGCTAATGAAAACGTGTGATAATTTGCTTTCTCTGTGCATAATACTGCCATTAATTATTCACTTACTGCAAATGGTCCTCGGGAGTGCCGCCCAGCCCGCGGGCCATGCTATAGACGAATATGACGATGGCCGGGGAGCCCCAGCCAAAGGCAATCAGCCATTTGACCAGCCGTTTCTCGGAAATGAATGCGGCCACCAGGACGGTGTGCAGGTAGAATCCTTCGCAGAGCATCCACGAGTAGTTCGATAGGAGGAAATAGTGCAGGTTTATGTGCAGAGCCACGCATCGCATCTGGGGATTCACACGGATATATAGGGATTTTGGGAAATCGGAAACCGGAGTTGATTCATCATTACGCATACGCCAGGTGCGCCCACTTACCGGACTGTGATGCAGCAGCTCCGTATTCGGCATGACCAGCAGGTACCAGACCAGCCACAGCGAATTGTTGGCCGCAAACGAGGCGAACAGATTCATGTGCAGCGTGATGCGGGCGCACTTCAGGGATCTGGGCAATCGAAAGACAAATATGCGAATAGAATTACTTTGGGCGAGAAATTGTGGTAAGTTTTTTACTATTTTTCGTTTTTTTTTTTGGCGAAATGGCAAGTTTGTCTGCCGATCAATTTGCATTTGGCCAGGGGCAAGTTGAGCAGATTGGATAGGACGATAACCAAATGTCCAAAGTTCATTCTCCATTTTCCTTTTCTATCTTGCACAATTGCATTGATTGCTGACATCTGGCCAAGCTGAATTTTAATTTGATTCCTTTCCAGCAATTCAATACGAAGGCTTAGATTGTATTCTTTCAAAGCAATCACTACTTTATGATTATTTAAATTAGTTTCATTCTATGAGGAAAATAAATCTAATTTAATCCATTTAACTTCAATTTAAAAATGCTTTCAAAATAAATTAATTTAATTTCATGGCGACAAAAGCAATTTGGTTATTTTCTTTGCATAGAACTTAACTAATAAAATTCTTTAAAGTTGCTCAATAATTTAAAACGAAAGTTAAGAATGTAAGAAATAAAGATATCAACTTTCTCAAAGAAAACGCATTTATTGCGTTCAGTTCAGTGAACACTAAATAAAAAAACGTGATCCTGCTAAATTTATTATTTTTAGTAACAAAAAAGTACTTTTATTAAATGAACTTGTAGATATTTTTTAGTTCTTACCATTCATTTTATGCGTATGTAAGCAAACTTATTCTTTTAACCTCTTAAAGTTTGTATGGAATGGTGTTTAATTGTATTTATCTTAAAATTAAAATAAATAAATTTAATTCGTCCAGACACCCACAGTAATTTCTCCATTCAACCAATTAAATTTTATTTAAATTGAAATTCCCTGGTATTTTCATTACAGTTGTTTGAAGTGAGTCGGTTTTTGGGGTGGGCTATCCATTCCCCGGTTGGTCACGCTTCTTTGTCATTAAACTTTTAATTATCCACTTTTTTAGGGCAGACCAAATTCCCACACGTCGCTGGCCTCGTTTTATTTGCCATTGGCACACAATTTAAAACACTTCTGTCAGTCAGGACGACCGTCCTGTCCATGTCCTGTATCTATCTGTATCTGTATCTGGATCTCCTTTATCCCCAGCCCCACATCTCTATCACATTGGGCGATAAACAAACTGAGAGCACTAATTGGTCTGCAGGCACTGGGAAATTAATCGATATCCTGCTTCAAGGACCCATTAAGAGGAGGGGGGAGGGGGGGTTCTACAAAGTATTTTCCCATTTCCGGCGTCAATTGTGCCGCATTAAGTGAGTGCAATGAGCATTTGGGCCAGCACCCAGGTTGGCAGTTGATTAAGCCATTGTCGCATTGTCACATTGTTTGCCGTCAATAAATTTCACTTTTGGCGCCAGTCGTCATAATATTAGTCGTAGTCTAACAACCCGCTAGCCTCATTACCCACGAGTGGATTTTCATGCACCCAACTAAGAAGCTGTCAACTTGCGGCCAAGATGAAGGAGTGGACGGGGGGATGCCTCAACCCAATACTTACTTGAAATAACCCAATATGGCCAACGACAGCAGTATGGCCAGCAGTGAGATGCCGTAACCAACCTCGTAGATCAGATTCACATTGTGCTTCCACTAGCGATATAAATACATAGATATATTCCTCTTAATTAATCGCACTCGTGTAAAGGATCAGCTTACCTCGAGGTCGTCCAGATTTACGCAGGTTGTGTAGTTGGACCATGTTTTATTAGTCAACGGATGCTTAAACCATTCGCCATCAAGGCCACACTCCTTATGGGCATATCCTGTTTATATATAAGAATTTAAATAATATTATCTTACAATAAATACAAATACAACAACCACTCGCCATCGAGGCCACACTCCTTATAGGCATATCCTGTTTATATAAAATAATTTAAATAATATTAGCTTACAATAAATACAAATATAAACAATTGCAGTTCTGTTTAACAAATATTAATAACCTCTGGTCCTCACTTTACTTATTACTCTTTTTTGCATATATATTAAAATAACATTTCCTTTTCCTAAACTTTTTTTTGCAAGCAAAAATGTATTTAAATCTGATTGTCATTCGTGTAAAACACAAATATTTACGCATACTAAATGTGTTTGATTTTCTTACTGACTGTTGGATAAATACTCAGCTCAAATATTACGAATGGCAGTTCTGTTTAACAAAAAGTAATAACCTCTGATGGTTACTTTACTTATTAAAAACAAGAGAGAACGCTATAGTCGGGTGCCCCGACTATCAGATACCCGTTACTCAGGTAAAGGGAGTGCGAGGGAGATGGAGATAGAAACTTTGATCACGCATAACTTTTTAACGAATGGTCCGATTTGAAAAATTTCTTCTACATTTCGATAGGTATTGATAAACACAATAAAACTGCATTTTTACTTTTCCGAAATATTTAAATTTTTAAAATCGTATATAAGCGATTGTGGGCGTCAGAGGGGGCGTGGCACCATTTTGAAACAAACTTGCGCTGCGTAGGAACTCCTAAAATCTACATGCAAAACCCCAATCTTCTAGCTTTTATAGTTTCCGAGATCTCAGCGTTCATACGGACAGACAGACGGACAGACGGACAGACGGACAGACAGACGGACAGACGGACATGGCTAGATCGACTCGGCTAGTGATCCTGAACAAGAATATATATACTTTATAGGGTCGGAAACGCTTCCTTCTACCTGTTACATACTTTTGCACGAATACAATATACCCTTTTACTCTACGAGTAACGGGTATAAAAATATTTAAATAATATTTTCTTGAACTAAAATGTTTCCCCAAGCCGTTATTTTATTTGCAATATTTATTAAAATCTGCTTGTCATCCGTGTAAAACACAAATATTTACGCTAACTAAATGTGTGTGATTTTCCGATTGACTGTTGGATAAATATTTCAGCTCATATTTACATTTTGCGGTGGACCAGAGGATTAAATTGTATTAACCATTATTTATTGCATCTGCCACCGAACTAACCGCAAACAAGTTGTGGTTGGCATTTGAAATGAAATCATATCAATTCGTTTTGTGAATTAAAACATTCATAATCATTCCCTTGTTGTTGAGGTCATGTATTTATTCAAGTCGAAGTTCGTGACAAAACTTTTCCTTTGCTTGTGGCATGTCGAGTGCTGTTCGATTGCGAATTACCAAGTTTTCGGTGCAATTTGCCAAGTGGCACTGGTCGGAAAAGTGCACAGAATTTTTCGGTGAGGAATTTTGTGGGTGAAGGTGAGTTTTATCAGTTCCTTCTATTTTCCGGCTTTTTTCGACCGATGATCTTTTGCTCGAAGTCATTTATCGCCGTTTGGCACGCAGACGGGTAAAATCACGTATACGCGCTGTGTGGCAGATAAGTAGCCGGTCGGGAAAGGGGTGGGGGAGTTGGCGGGCGTAGCTCACCACATCGACATCCGGCGACCGGAAGTGCCATAAAAGTTAATGGCGGCGCAGTGCCAAAGCACATAATCTTGTACAAGCTGGCGGCGACCCCGAAAGGCAAAAAAAAAAAAAAAGGAAAAAGAAAAAGAAAAGGGGAGGCGCCAAGCCAACCACAAGCTAAATGTAGTGAAAGTAGCACTTTCTTGGCCCTCGCCTTGTTTTTCTGCTCACTCTCTCGCTGCCATAACAAAAAAAGTCATTCAACTTTGGCTATTTTCGTTGTCCTGGTCATGGCCAAAACGAGGTTTGGGTTTAAGTTGGCTTGCTCCATATTGCTAAGCGCCACCCATTAATGCAAATTGATATGCAGCGTATGATTTATTCCATAAACTGCTTCAAATATTTATACATATTTATGCTGGTTTTTCCAGAGCGTGCCTTCGTTTTTTAATATTTGATTTTATGCTCCAAATAATGAACATTTACCAAGCATAAGTAATTAGTTTTCGTTGTGTGTGTATAGTTATTCAACTGATTAATTCAAATAGCACTCATCTGCTAATTACGAATTAAATGCCATATTGTGGGGCAAAAATATGAATTATTATTCCAGTCACCTTTGACTGATATCCCACATCAGCATTAATGATTCAACAATGAGTTTGAAAAACTATAGAAAAAGGTTTTCATCTCTAATTAGATTATTGTGGCCGTCATCAACACCTTGACAAGAAAGCTGATTTATGGTTTTAAAGGGGTTTTTCATTTATATTTAGTTTGAAAAGGATAGTTATCTATTCATGAAAATTCTTTTCATTTATGTTACTTTATTTACCCTGTTTTTTTGTGCTTTAAATATACATTTCCCACTGCCACAGCTACCTGACTTTAATTTTACCCAGCAGCCAGAATCCATTTCGTCCTGTTGTCTACGTTACATTTGATTTTTAGCGAGATCCCGGCAAATTGTGGCAAATCAGGCGAAAACATTTTAGCATTTTGTCGAGCTCTTTTGGATAATTTAGTGGCCCAAGGAGTTTCGAGGAGCCTGCTCCCTCAGCCCGTGTGGTTTTTGTGAATATTTTATGTAGCCATACGACACGAAATCAAAGCATAAACATAACATGTTTCCAATTGATTTGGCCTGGCTTCGAGCGTATTTTCTGTCTTATTTATGTGTATATAACGATGGGGCTTGGGATGTGGCCAATTAGAGGGTAAGTAGTCTACCCATCTACCCGACCGCAGTGCCTCGTGCAAACACATTCCCCTCTGGATATGTATATATGGTATATATACATATTTTTTCGTGTCATATGCAGATCCCCAGCTGACCCCAAAACGGATGTAGCTTTGTGGAATTTAATAAACAGTTCAGCTCCTGCCGGCCGTACTTACTTGCTGGATCGAATCCCGTGATGAAGTCCGGGCAGAGTTCGTAGGCGGAGGAGCCCGGGGCCGTATCCGGCCAACAAAGCCAGCCATCAAAGGTGCCGGAGCAGCGGGGTCCTGTGCCTGTTTGTCGGGGGTGGGGGAAAAAGGCGGCAATTTAAAGTTACTCGTGCATAATGGACACCCAAATTGCAGTTGGCCAGAGCCGTTTCCACGGAGAGAAAATGATATTAATATATCAACAGGATTGCAATCTTAAATTGTTGAATTTTCATTCTTTACTTTTAAAATCAACACAAATGTTATAGTAAAATCAATAAATAATTAATAAATAATTAACTAAGCTCAAATTTAATTTAAATTTAAGGTTGCAACATTTTAGAATTCTGATTCTAAATGTTCTCATCAAATATAGTTAAAAATTATTCATATATTTCTTGTTTGGATATTAAAGCGTTTTGAAAAGTTGATTGTATAAGTGGGCTATATCTTAAAGAACGAATGCAATTTTATGTTTATGTCGGTATGAACCTACTGATATCAAAATCAAAACAAAATTTTTTTGAAAACTTGCACAAATATTCTTCAATGGTGTTTATGACATTAACGTGAGATATAAATTGACTTAAACAATATAGCTTTTACATATAAAATTTTACTCCAAATAAATTGAACTAGTTTTTATGAGTACTTTCTGAATAAGGAGTTGAAACTGCAGTTGTGATATCCGTTTCTCAAACAAAATCAGTAAACTTCTTACGATACAATTATTTTAAGAAGTAAAAACAAATGGTTTATGTTTAAGCACCCATTTAAGATCTACGTATAAATACACAATCTATAAGATATTTAACATCACAGTTGTCTGATATTTTCTCCCAGTGCAGAACTCACCCGCCAGTTGGCCGCTGCCATTTAGCCGCGTTTCGCAGGCGGTCCTTAGTGCATCAAAGTCCGGACCGCTCTCCGCCGCACTTTCGGCAATGGAGGCGGCATTGCTGCCACTTCCACTGAAAGATACGTTGGCGTTGTTGTTGCTGTTGCTGTTGCCAATCTGCTCGCTCATGGCTGCCTGCAACTGCTGCACTGCGTCCGCTGAAATGTGGCAAATAAGTTTCGTTAGTCAATCAAATTGGTTTTGGGCGAGCTCATAAATGCATCGGCGAATGTGTGCCGCCCTCCCCATAAGTATTTTCCGTTTTTCGGTCCAGTGGCAGGAAAACTTAATTGGTTTTCCAACAGATTGCTGCTGTTAAAGTTCCAGGACTCCATACTGTGGCAGCGATTTCAACTGCATTATTTATGGTTGCACTCATTGACTTTTTACAAACAGCTTAGGACTTGCGTGACTAACTTAATTGAACTTCAACAATTGCATAAACTATTAAAAAAGGTATTTGTTGCTGATGTTTCTGATCAATTAATAAAAAGAAAGGAATAAAATGTAATCAATTAGTTGCAACAGTGAATTAAATGCTTTAAATTAAATGCCATAATTTATAATTACAAAATATTTATTTAGAGAAGAAGAAATTAATAATGGCCTGTTAAAATTTCAATTACATTTAAATCTTTCAAGACGCCGATTTAAAATTCCTAAAGTTGTAGGGGTATTGTGTTTATAAAGGAAAGTATGTATTTTAAATTTCTTTAATTCGTAATTAAAAAGTTTTAACAAAGCTATAGCCCCTAAAACTAATTTAATTGCATTGGATCGAAATAGAAATGTCAATTGTAGTTTTAGCAATGTTTACACTTTGTACGATTTCAAATAATTTTGATCAGTTTCCCTTTGGCGATGCCAGTGCAAAGAATAAATATATTGAGTTTTACTTGAATTGAATAGTTGCTTTATTATTGCATTTCGTTTTTATTAGTACTTCCTTTTGATCAATAAAGTTTTATATTATGCATTCTCTGTATATTTGCATATTTCTTTAAACCAAATAAATATTTACAAGTTTCTCTGTGCATATTTCTGTCAACTGCAATACAATTCACCTGCATAAGCTGACAATGTTTTTGTGGACAGCAAAAAGCAATAAGGTGTGTGCAAATATTCACTTGCCCGGCACAGACAAATATTTGTGTCGAGATGTTGATGTTGCACATGTTGTCCCTGGTAGCAATGTCCAGTTGCCAATCGAAGATTTTCGATTTTGGAATACCAAACGACAAATTGCTGGCATGTGGCAAACAGAACAGTACAGGTGATTTTCCCCTTTTCCCTTTTTCAGTTTGTAATCTTATCGTTTAGGCAAATTGCTGCCTGCACTTAAATGGCAAAAGTGACAAGAGCAAAAACCACAAAGGAACGCAGAAAATTCTGCTCCGAAAGCGAACGAACATCATAAAATCTAGGATTGCAAATTGGTTGTGCAGAAAATGAAATGAGGGGATTCCCCGAGGGTTGGGTAATGGGAAACTGAATGCATTTTGTGTGCACAACACTTGTAAGCAAACTGCGTTTTATGACAACTCTCTGGCATGTTTACTCGCTTTTTGCTGCTCTGCGTCTCCTGTTGTAATAATAATAATACAAGTTTTATATTTATTACGCAAATTACATGAAATCGGGTAACATCACTCAGGGCAGCTCTTACAACTTTTGCTGGTGTTGCCCTCGATTTTGTTAAGCTCATCTCAAAGCAATTGGGTTTAATGCTTAAGCTGAGCAGACAAATTTGGTTATTAACTGGCCGTAGCCATAAAAGTCATTTGAAGAGCGAGGGCTCGGTCTCGGGGCCACTTAAATTTTACGACTTCTCGGTACGAACTTGCCCATAAATCCCCGTCGCTGAACCTGAGCATCAGCCATTGAATAAATAAGCGATTCGGTATTCAAGTGGGTTGAAAAATAGTTAGGTGATAGATAAATCGGATAAATCATGCAGAATGTGGTCATGCAGCCAAAACAGTTTATTCGAGTAGCTCGAGGGTACATTTTAAGTAAATAACAAGAGAGAACGCTATAGTCGGGTGCCCCGACTATCAGATACCCGTTACACAGGTAAAGGGAGTGCGAGGGAGATGGAGATAGAAACTTTGATCACGCATAACTTTTTAACGAATGGTCCGATTTGAAAAATTTCTTCTACATTTCGATAGGTATTGATAAACACAATAAAACTGCATTTTTACTTTTCCGAAATATTTTCCGAAATCGTATATAAGCGATTGTGGGCGTTAAAGGGGGCGTGGCACCTTTTTGAAACAAACTTGCGCTGCGTAGGAACTCCTAGAATCTGCATGCAAAATGCCAATCTTCTAGCTTTTATAGTTTCCGAGATCTCAGCGTTCATACGGACGGACAGACGGACAGACGGACAGACGGACATGGCTAGATCGACTCGGCTAGTGATCCTGAACAAGAATATATATACTTTATAGGGTCGGAAACGCTTCCTTCTACCTGTTACATACTTTTGCACGAATACAATATACCCTTTTACTCTACGAGTAACGGGTATAACGAGAAAAAGCGTTTATATCAAATAGCTTATGCTTAAAGAGTGTTTGTGTTTAACATGAACGGGCTCATATAAATAACTTTTACGAACTATCAAAAGGCAGTAAAAGTTATGGTTTTAAATTATTAGGATAATATTTTATAAAACTTGTTATTGTGGAATAAAATCATATGGAATTCACTATTGTTTCTATCTGCTTCAGATGAAGTTTTTGCCTTAGTACTATCTAGGGAAATCTTAGTTCAAAGTTTTTTTGTGGCCATAATAGCCATTACTTAAAAATGGTTTTTAAACTTTTTATAAAAACCTTATTTTTTAATTATGAATTTCTTAAATAAAAATTCTTTAACTTCTCCCAAAAATAAATCTTCTATTTAATAACTGAATAAGGTTGAAAATGTTTTGATTTGGACAGAATATTTGGAATTCAACTGAGATGAAAGGTGGCTAAGCATAACTCGAAGAAAACATACTGAATATAAAAATCAGAACATAAAGTTGGTGTATTTTGCTTAGCATACTTTCTAGCGTGTCTCTTGGCTGAAATGTTTCAGCTCGACTTGCTTTTAATGTCCCTGCATGAGGGGGTGGGGGGCAGGGACCTTGACGCCCCATAGCCACCCCCTGCCACCCCGACACACCCCCCTCGATCAGCTAATAAAAATATTTTTACGACAACGCGCGAAACTCACGCAAAACGTTGGCAATAACAGAAATTAGCAATAAAAGCGTGTGGAAAAGTGCCATAGGCGAAAAGTAGCCGGGAAAAAAAGTTGGTCTATAGGGAGGGGAATGAGGGGGAGGGGGAGGGGAGGGGGTGGGAGGGCCAAGGAGGCAGCTGCGGTGCGTTAAACAAGCTTGACTTGACTTGACTTTGACTTCGGCAGCCCTGCGCTAATGCCCGATGTCAGGGATCCGTAAATTGCATTTGCTAAAAGCGAACGAAAGCGGGGAAACTTCAATAAAAACGGCGGGGGAAATGGGAAATGGCACGGGAGGGGGGCGGCGTAGGGGGGAGTGGTGGAAAAGCATAAAACTGGCAAATGTATTTCACTTTCTGTATGTGCGTTACATGTGTAGGGCATCTATTTTAGCACTCTGCATTGAAGTGTCGACCCTGGCCACGCCCCCTGCGCGGCCCCTTTTGAAAAACAGAAAAAACTGGCATAGTGAAAAACTTTGTTCGCGAAATGTTGGCAAAACTGTTGTGTATTAAAAAACGTAGCCATGCGAAATTGTGCCGTCTGCATCTGTCAAAATGTTTTCAATGGCTGGTTTGGTTTCGGTTTTCCCGTGTGTGAGTGTGTGTGTATACGGTCCCCCTGACGTATGAGTAATGAAAATGTTTGTTCGCCGATTTCCAATTCGCTGGCTGTCAGTTGTGAATCGAGTCGTGCTCAGTGGTACGTAACCCAACTATCCCACGGATAGTTTATCTTCATTCAGCGCTTCAGCCAAAAACATCTTTTAGTTTTCGCTGGTTAAATTTATTAGGCGCATAAATCATAACGCATTGTCTGCAGCAGCTTTATATCGCCCACATGGTAAGATCATTGCATGATTTATGATAGATTTTCCTTTAGATTTTGTTCGCTTTTTAAGCAAACAACAGCATCAATTATTAAATGGGTTTGGTGGGTGGCAATTAATACATCTCTGAATTGTTGCAAAGAATACCATTGAATGTGGTATAAATCAAATGTGTTGTGCTTTAAGAGATTGTGTTAAAAGCCCAGCCATTTCGACAGAATTTTGTATTCCATTGAGTATTTTCTGTGGGGGAGGATTTGTTGAACGGGCTTTTAAATTGTTTAATAGCATTTCGCCTAAAACAACATTTCTGCTGTTGCGACAAAAGTGGCTGAAACGATTTAGCCTTGGCCCGCACAGTGGCATTCCATTTGGATTTCCCCAGATTGGTATTGATGCACCGAATCGTTTTCCATTTTCCACCACTTTTGTTGCAAACGGAATGACAGAGCATAAAGGCAATTTATGAGCTTCCAATTTCGCCTGCTCCTGTGGATTTCAGCCGGGGATTATAAGTAAAATCTGTTTTTATTGAAGAGAAATTTTATTTGTTCTTTACGGTCACCAATTGAGCCTGAAAAATGACTTAAAGCTTAAATTAACAAGCAATATATTATTTAAAGACCGAATATGAGCCCATTATATTTATTGGTTCTCTCAAAATGTAAAGTAAATTCATTGCAAATAACTATTTCATTTATTTGGCTTTTGCATTCATTTGTGTTACATTTTTAAGTGATTTTTAAATTTATAAGAGAAATCTTTAAAATGAATAATTTACAGCTCTTGTGTTGACTTCGTAAGCTAGGCATTCATTTTAAGTCCAAATATGAATGCTTTCTTCTTTAATATATTTACATTTATACTGCCCTTAAAAAACGTTCTGCGATTTATTTTCCCTATTATCACCCAATAATGTTAGACATTCGTCTCAACCGAGAATAGAATTTACTCAAAAAGGAATTGAAATCATCTTGTCCACCAACTGACAGACACATTCCGCTTAAGTTGCCTATTCAAATCGCATTTTGTCATCTGGTAAGCTCCCCCAGAAGTAATGTCCGGGGAATGTATCACCAGGAAGGGCCTTTTGTTGATGATAATAATGCCAACTGACAGCTGCCATGGGTACGATTTGAGAGCGTGCTGTCTGATTTATTTAGCGCTGCACTCGGCAGCGTGAAAAGGAGCTCATATTTCAAATAAATATAAAGTGTAAGTACGGGATAGCTCAACAGGCACTGGGCTCCTTGCCGAAAGGGTCCACACAAGGACATTACTTTCACCGCCAGCCGGATGTATCTGTTAACCGGGGATTATGCTGGTTGGGCAGCGTCAAATAGCTGGAGTGGGCCATAAAAATGCTGCCGGAGATTACGAGAACAAGCGATTTATTTACTTTCAACACACACTCTGGCTCTGGAGTTAAAATTTGGCGAGCGTGGAGCGTGAAAGCCGAACCCCAAATGGTCTGAAATAATTTATAAAACTGCTCCGAAATAACCCGTCCGGCAATGAATTAAAGAAAGATGAGGCTTTAAGCCAGTGAGCCCGGCTAAAAAGGAGTTTCAAAGGACCGGCGTAAAGTGCATTTGTGCTACATTCTTGCTTTGTGGGCGTTGTTTTTCCGCTTCCTTTGAGCCTCCTCCAGTCGACCTTTGTCCTGGTTCATTGCCTTTCCCCTGGCCTGGGATTGAGGTGGGCTTTCGCTGGGTTCTAAAATGAAATACGTGCCACACGTGCTAAATGCCTTGTTCTCGCTTCCTCGCAGCAACAATTGCACAATTTGTTCGCGCACAAAATATGCATATGTCTAAGCCAAGGTAGGTGTGGGATATGAAATGGACTTTGTTTGCCGTCTGTTGTTTGCTCTTTCACAAATGTCTTGCGGTCTACTCAAAAGTGCTCAACACAACCATAAGCATATACAGGTAGGGTGAAAATAATAGCTCTTAGGATGGTTTCCACATTTGGCAAATAACTCATATTTAATCATGAAATAAAAGACCCACAAAAGATTTATATGTCATCGTTACTTGGGAGGTTTTTTAGCTAAAAAAAATTGTAAACCTTTTTTTCAGCAACTTAACACACCCATTATGTAAAAATATTTATTGATATGAATAAGATTTAAAAGAATAAAATCGAATTTTTTCTGCGAGTATTGGTAAGTCTATAATAAATAAATAAATGATATTTCAAAGTTAATTTTTTAATTCTTTACATAACTTTACCAGACTATACTATAGAAAATTTAAAGAATTTTTTATTTAATCGCAATAAATAATAAATAATAAAGTTTATATCTATATTTAAACCTTAAAGTATCACTTTTTAGGTTGGAGATTTTCATGGAGCTTTTCCCATGACTGAAAATTATTTCAAACTATAATATCTTATGTTAAGCTATAATATGATATGATATGAACACCTCTATTCTAAATTCTATTTTATTGAACCCAACTGTTTGCCCATATACAACGCTAACAAGGAGAAAAGCAGCTGCTCAAAGACACATTGCATGTGCCGTATCCTTTTCAAAGTGTGACAGTCTTGGAAACAAGCAGGATCCCTTTCCCCAGCTTTTATTTAACTTTGTCATTTGGCCAAAGCCAGTGAGAAAATTCTTACTTTAACTGCGCTTATTTGTTGTGCTGCTTATGTACTTTGATTTCAACAACTTTTCCGCGGGAATAAAAGTACTTTCCCCCTCTTTTTCGCGGCTCAAGTGCACATTTCTTTCATTTTGTTATTGTTTGGGTAACTTTTTGTGAGCTGGGAATTTGTTTTTCGGCTGGCTCTTATAATAATTCCAGTTGGGGCGTGTTCATCATAAAATTTGATTATTTGTTGCCGTTGCTAGGACGGGGGAATTTTGACAAATTCTTTGTAGTCCAATAGGAATATGGGGAAGGCGTAATGATTAAAGTGGGTCACTTCAATTTAAACAAAAGCCAAACTTTTTCTGGAATTGCCGTCGAAGTTTTTTGAGGGCGTTCTTAAGCGGAAAACAAATTTTAAATATTGTTGAGCCGATTTAAAGACTTACAAAGGTTTATAGTTTGGGTTTACTTTTATTGGGGATTGGCTTAAAACTTTTGGGAATATAAATTATAATTTAAAAAGGTTTAGAAATAAAAAAAATGTAATACAGAATGTTAAAAATTACCTTTTTAACTTATCAAATTAAATTTGAAATATTTTTGTTATTTTGTTAATATTCAACGGAATAAGTTTTCCTCATTTGATTTGCTATTATTTCCTATTCACACCCTAAAGACTAGCTCACAATTAATTTGATTTGACTACAATCCCATCCTAAATTAGACCCAGAAATTAGAGTCTTCCGAGCACGAAGCTAAGATAATTATTTGCCCCGCTCACGCACTTTCACTTCCTGCAGGACGAACTCAATTCATATCAATAACATTACTTTGTGGCCGACCTTTATTTTCTGTTCACTCAGTCAGGACCTCCTTACCCTCTACTTTTTGGCCACAATTTTGGCAACACAAATTGGTGTAGGCAGTATTTTCGTTGGATACCCAAACTCTCACGACCTCGTCGCACTTTTCACTTTTCATATCAGCAATTTTCTGCACGTCTCGTTGAGTTTTGTTTAAATGTGTTTACAATTGACTACACCCGGGTAAAGAAAACCCGTCGAAAGTTCCGGGGAGCGGTGGAGGGGATGGGATTGGATGGGATGGGATCCATTGTCAGCGGCCTAAGTCGAATTGTTTTGTCCTCGTCACCTCCAATTCCATGCCTCAACCCCTCCCCCAACCCAAAATGCCTTCCCCTCCGGCAGTCAGCTAATGTCAATTGGGAAGGCAGTTTGATTTTCATATTTCATTTCATTTGCAATTTGCGTTGCCTTTAGACAATTGTTGCTCTATTCATATGGAAATTCGCAGTTGCCGGCTTAAAGCGGCTGTTATTGTTGATGTTTTCTTGCTGTTTTTTTAGGATTTTTTATTTTTTTTTTCCATTTGGGGATGCTGTTATGCTTCTTTGGAATTATTATTTTGTCCTACCTTTTACAGATTTTAATTAAAATTTAAAAATGTGACTCAAGCATCTATATTAGATCTTAAGAGATGGCATTCTTATTTTAATAAATACCTGTGCATACACAATTTATGTATTATTTTTTTAAAACGATGCTAAGCAATTCTTCGTTCGTCTTTTAAAAATACTGCATCTTTTTTGATAGAATAATTTTATTTATTAGCTAAATTATATGAATTAAACACAACCACAAAACAATATAAATTGTTAGTATTTGTGTATATATATGTAATTGATTATGATTAGTAAGCAATGACATAATGATATTTATAATTATTTATTGTTTGATTATTTACGCTTCAAGTTAATTGTTTATTTTAATTTTAGTTCGTGGACTTATAATTAAAGTAATTGACATATATGCGCAATGGCCCGAATCGGAAATCGTTCTATAAAAATTAATTAACTTAGTTGATGTTGGAAAAATATCTTTAACTGCTATTAGCTGTACGATTTACGATGAAACTGCTGCTTTATATCGTAATTTATTGTTTCTATATTGCATCTACTGAAACAACTATTATTTCTGATTCGTTTATTGTTGCCTTGACTTATTTATGATGCTGTTGTGACTTCTGTTCTTTGTTGGGGCTGACGTTTCAACTGTTGCTCTTTCTGGAATTTCGCAGCAGGGTCATTGTGTAATTGTCAGGGGTTCATCTGACTTGACATCTGCTGCCCCTCATCTCCTCCCCCCCTTCTGTCCTCCTCGCATGCATAATGGACGAACAATAGTCGTCAGTCGAGGTTCAATAATTCCAAGTGATGGGCGAGTTTTCGAGGCCAGCTGAGGCTTTTGTGTTCGAGTTACTCTCGATTTCAGAAAGTTTCTGCCTAATTTTGCATATAATCCAGACAAAGGAAAAGTTAGCTGTCCGACGGGAATTCGTTCGAGATGTATTAAAATTTGTAACTCTCAAGCAATTGGGTTTGAATTTTAAAACACTGAGAGTTTCCAATTTCAAAGTAAATCGATCCGGAAACCGAGTTGCCAACATAATTTGTTGTGTTTGCAGGCCAAAGTTTTTAATTGAAACCAAAAGTTTTCGGGTGAAGTGGACAGTGTTGGTCTTAGGTAAACTTAGTGTTTTGGATCGGACCGAATCTAATCTGAATCAATAACCAGCAGCGAACTGCGTCACTCGAAGATACGACTAGCTGGCAAAGTATCTGGTGGAATCAAAAATTAATTAAATGTATCTATGGGCGATGGCGCGTGCTAAGTTGTGAGTTCTGGCTGATTCAGCCAGCACTTGTTGCGCTATCTGTTCGAGGTCGGATCATAAACTTTTCAGACAGCTGCAAACTTTTGTTTACCGACTCTCCTGTTAATGAAACCATGCGAAGATGCTACTAACGAAGTAGAACTTGTTGGCTTAATTAATTCAGTTGTAGTGTAATTTTTCCGGCTCGAACTTGTGCCGCCTCGGATATTTAATTAGGCACCAGATGACAACGGCATGAGCATGAGCATAAATCTGCGTGCCAAACAAATGAGTTCGTTTGTGAGGCCCCTGCACAAATGTATCTGCCAGATACAATCACAATTCCATTACAAGCCAGTCAGGCGTGTGTGTGTGTGTGCCAGTGTGTGTGCTGGCCAACATTTCTTGGCCACATTGTGTGCTTGGCATTAAGTGCTTATCTGATTTGCCTTCTCGCCCACGGGACAAGTCCAAAGCCAGAGCAGAGAAAAGCCAAGTTGCAGCCGCAAGCCATGTCAAAGGAACTTTGGGCTTTGAACCTTTCGTGGCGCGTTATCGGAAACAGTTTTGATTGCACGCCTCGGAGCCAATTAAAGCGATGTTGCCAATTTATCGCAGTTCCCCAACGGAGCAACCCAATGGCCAGAGACGGTCGGATAATTCAATAAACTTGGCCTGATTTATCTCCCAGGGCGACTTTGTCGCTGGCCAAAAATCTCGGCCCATGCGGATTTGAGGAGGACTCCTGCTACTGCCGTCCTCTGTGTTTATGCATTTAGCAAATTACGGGCATTATGGCACATGTTTAACCAGATTCTCCCTGCCTGGCATATGCTGAATGTGCGGCATGCAGATAGTACACAGCAAAAAAAGTTTAGCCTTTAAAAAAGGCACCAAATTCACTAAACAACTGCGAGCACAGAATGGTAAATTCTGAATATATTTATTTAAAAATCAGAAAACGTTCACCTTTTGTAAAAATCCCTGGAAAATAGAAAATAAAACTAAAGTATGCAAATTTAGAAATCTATATCAAACAATTTAAAAGTTTTTTTTTTTAATTTCCAATAGCGCTGCCTTTTTTTTTGTGTGTAGCTTCTAAGATCCCGCTTCCCCGATAAGCCATGCATTTTGGCTGCTGTTTCCTCCTCCACCAAACTCAGCATAATTTTCCATATTTCATGCTGCATGCAACAATGAATGCCAAGTGGGTTAAACGAATGCCAAATTCGCCCTCATGCTAAATATTCCGGATTGGTTATAGCAGCAGGAAACTTCCTGCATTGTGGCATTTAGCATAGCCTTAACTTAATTAAATTCTACTGTTTATGATTATTTTTTGCTGGGTAAAAGTTCTGCGGTTTTGCATATCGTTCGATACTTTTGAATCAATTCTTTGTTTAATTGTATTTTATTTTATATACATATACAAAAGTTAATACATTTTTATTTATATCGTAACACAATAAACTGAATTAATGCGTTGTTTTATTAGTCTATTATAAACAATTTAGCCTACTGCGCAATAAATTAAAATAGTTCCCAAACACACCTTATAATAATACTATATTTGCTATCGCTAATCATAGGATAATTAATAATGATAGGAAATTATTGACTTAAAGAGTTATTTATGGGCCTTGTTAATAAAGAATAATATTAAATAGCACCATAAAACCGCTGCTTAAAACAAATGGCTTGTAGTCAATTATACTCAAATTTGAGTAAATGCCTAGACCTTTGCGCACTTAACACACTTCACACCCAATTTAACCCAGCAGAGGATGGCCAAGAAGGTGCTCCAACTGGGCGTGGAAAAGGGAAGGCTGAAGAAAACCCTTAAGTGAAAGGAACAAGAAAATACAGACCCCTGAGCGGCCGTGTCAAAGGAAAGCGAAATGTCGAAATGAATTTTCAGACAGTGAATTATGTTTTCCTTTGCCACACTCCGTTCTTCATTCGCCGCTTTTTTGTGTACTTTGTGCCGTGGGGCGGCATCTTAATTACCTGCAATTTCGTGGCCGCAAAGCGCACACAAAAAAAAGGCAACAAAAGGTTGGAAATACGTGGGAGGGGGTGGGGGTTTTACCAAAAAGGACGCTCCTTCAATAGAGCGTTTTAATTTCAATGGGTAACTATGGCCGCGGTCCCAGATCCCGTAAAAGGATATGCTTAATGTATGGATTTTGTTTGCCAACTTTTTGTGCTCCGTCTCCCCTTTTTATACCCTTGCAGAGGGTATTATAATTTTGGTCAAAAGTGTGCAACGCAGTGAAGGAGACATCTCCGACCCTATAAAGTATATATATTCTTGATCAGGATCACCTCCTGAGTTGATATAGCCATGTCCGTCTGTCCGTCTGTCCGTCTGTCTGTCCGTCTGTCTGTTTCTACGCGAACTAGTCTCTCAGTTTTAAAGATATCGAATTGAAACTTTGCACACAGCCTTCGATCCTTTGCACGCAGTATATAAGTCGGAACGGCCAGGATCGGACAACTATATCCTATAGCTGCCATATAACTGATTGATCGGAAATGCCATAACTTTGGTGTTTGTTAAGTTAGGAAGTTGGGATTTCCTATGGGTATTTTATTTGGCCAGTCAATCCGACCTACCAAATTTCATAAGGATCGGCTGACTATATCCTATAGCTGCTATATAACTGATTGATCGGTAATGCCATAACTTTGGGATTTGTAAAGTTAGGAAGTTGGGATTTTCTATAGGTTTTATATTTGGCCAATCAATCTGACCCACTAAATTTCATAGGGATCGGCCGACTATATCCTATAGCCGCCACTTAACTGAACGATTGGAAATGCCATAACTTTGGTGTTTTTAAAGTTAGAAAGTTGGGATTTTTTATGAGTGTTAAGAATGCATCATATGAATAATTTTGGAGAATATAATTCGGAATATTCTGCAAGGGTATTTCAACTTCGGCTCCGCCCGAAGTTAGCTTTCCTTTCTTGTTCATAGATATAATACGCCATAACTTAGCATAAATTACGCGGACTCGTCCAAAGGGGGCGGCATAATTGCTGTTTATGCATACTTAATCAACTGACCAAAGTCGAAACGCAAAGGATTTAATGACGAGCCGAAGCTCGGAGTTCCGCTGATTGGATCAGCTGGCTGAAAGAACAAAAGCGGAATTATGTCGGAGCACGGAGCCCGCAAAACTTCAATTAGTTTCTGGTTTAAGTTTCAGTCCCCGGCCGATTGGTGGTGGATCACCGGCAGCCGAGGACATCGATGGCCACATCCCCCAACCCGATGGATGGGGCAGATGACACTTGCCGCCCATCCAACTGCCACTCACTCGAGTCAGTCGTGCGAAGATGGACATTTGTTAAAACAATCCTGGGTAGAAAGTGGGGGCTATATAGAGCTGCACTAGAAGAAATCTTATGATCGATTCTAGGACTTATATATTAATTATCCCACATTTATAGCGCTATGTTTGCAGATTCATATTTACAAAAAATAAATTTAAAGTTTTTATGTAACGTTTAGATAAAGCCAAACTTCTGTTGAACAAAAATCATATGAACGAAGTCACTTAGAATATATAATTATAAATTACGATTGATTATGATTTCCATACGTATTTGATAATACTTTTAGATAAAGCCAAATTTCTGTTGAACAAAAATGTATATAATTTATTTATTTATTTATTACACTAAAGTTAACAAATATCTGCCAACATAAACTTAGTACCCGACTCACATCAAGTGGGAGAGGGGCAAGGACAGGTGAGTTAGGATGTTTTTTACAATTAAATTAACAGAACATTCAGAAAAAATCAAAAAATACAGTTCGTTATATTGCGAACATAAAACGCGAAATGGATCATGTGCTTCAAAATTCGTCTTACAAATATCGAGGGCTATAGGTCGAAAGTGACGAGTAGACCTTATATGAATATAATTTATACTTACAAATTACGATAGATAATGATGTACATATTTATCTGTTAATACTTAATGTACCTATAATTAGTGGTATTTCGTTGTCTATGTCCCCTCGGGTGTATTTATGAAACATTTTGCATTATTTATACCACTCATTAGTCGGGATTTAGATGTGGCTAAGCATTGGTAGCAGCTTTAGAGCGATGGGCAGCGAACATTAAGAGCAGCTGACCTTTGACCGACTTAATCCGCAGCTCACTACATTCCGCCTGCTTAGAGCCACTTGACTGGCGGAATCCATTCGCAGGACACTCGAGCAGATCCTGTCGCATAAAGGCCAGGCTCTAATTGAAAGGGAATTTCCTGCGAATGGGTCCCTAATTAATGTTGCAACAGTTGTTGCTAAAAGTTTCGACTTTTGTTCACCAAAAACATGTAATTAGAGTGCCTGCTGTTGGTGGTTTGGGCACTAAACAACCCAATAAACAAGCTAATGAACATCCAATGGGACTTGTAGCACGACAAACTCGAGACCGACAAAGGCGACCATTTGGCAGCTGACACTTGGCCACAATTCACTTCCTCTTTTTACACTTTTCCCTTTCTGCATCTTTAATTAAGTTATGCACGCTTTTTTAATTGCTCAATACACACGGATCCGGGCCAGAATTGTGAGGGCGGACAGAGTGGGTGTGGGTGTGGGTGTGGGTGCTCCCTCGTTTTCTACTCTTTCTCTAATGCAATTTTCATGTTGCATGTTGCATATGAAAGCAGCCAACGCACCGCCAAGAGAAATGTGTTTATTTATGCCATGTGATGCTCGTCTTGCAGTTGGAACCTTGCCACATGTGCGTCGTCCCATAAATATCGCGCATACGCAGCATTGCCGGCAGGTTGGCCACAACCGCTAACCTGGTTGTCCCAGACAAAGCAGAAACCGAATTTATCATTAGAATTACATTAGGGCCTGCATTTGCCTTTTTATATAGACAACATTACCGCCCACCAAAGTTGCAAAGTTCAGTTACATGAGTTCAAAGGGAAACTTTTTGATTTTCGTTTGATTCATTTTTCAAACTTATCTTGATATTTTGGTTTATTATTAAAACAAATCAATATAGAAACAAAAATTACCTCACTTGAATTATCTTATCACAGTCTTGAGTAACTAATGCTACCCATGTTTTGCACTGAATTACGTAGATTGATTTTGGTAGATCTTGAGGGGCCTATATATTATAATTAAAATATAGCCCCATGAAACCTATAGATAATGTTGAAGTTGTTTAAGTTTCCGTTACCAACAATAATCGCTATCTCTTTTAGATTGAAGAGGTTTTGTAACGTTTCTTAAGACTTAATTGAAAAGAAAAGGTTTACAAATGTTTCGACTATAAGGCTATAATAGTTAAATAGTTAATAGCTTACCTTTTTTAATCGTTGTCTTTTTGAAAGTATGTGTTTTGATCAAAGTAATCTTCTTCAGAGATAAAGTTGTTTTTTTATTATTCATTAAACATATGTTAATGTATGTTTAAAGTTCATGATCGTTAATTTGCTATATGTATTTTCATTAGAATTTTGTTCATTATCTTTCAATAATTAAACTGGCATTTCTAAGCATTAGCTTTGATCATTTGTTATAAATTGAAAAAAAATTGTATTAATTAAAAGTTATTATATAGATAAATCTATTTAAGTCCGAAATTTTACAACTTCCAAGCAGACGGTAAATAAATTCGTTCTCTGTAAAACAGATGCATAAATCAATTGCCGTTTTAATTATTTGTAAATTGAAACGTAACTAAGTTTCAAAAATGTTCAGCTTTTCAGTTACCGAAAAGTTTTAAATGCCGCCCCCGAATTTCCACGTAAATCCGCCCAGTTTGTCAGTGTCTGTGCGACACGCCCCGAAAATTGTTTTAATTGCAATTACCGATGCCACACTATTTGGCGGCCTGTGGCAGAGTCGCTGCTTTCTGGAGACGTGCCCAGAGGCTTCTGCTGAAAATGAAAATTTAATGACAATTTGATTTGCGGCTGTCAACACTTTTGGCCAAGATGCCAAGTGCCGGTTGACAGGCGACTTCCGGCGCGATAATAAATGGCGGGCGTACGTGTGTGATGTGATGTGGCATGTCAATAGCGCGGCGCGTTAACAAATATATATTTTCTGTGGGCCAAAAGAAGTGTCTGGGCTGGCTTAGTGTTGCCGTTAATGGCAACAAGTGTCTGACAAGGACCCGAGCATGAACTTACCCATTTGCGAATGATTTATGGCGGGGCGGGGCGAAATGCCATGGCGTTATCTAAAGAGCATATCGATGTTCGCCGCAAATCATATTCAAAAGGCAGCCCGAATCGGAAGTGGCCACCAACAGGTGTCCCTGGCTGTGTTCGTGGCACGCTAATTTATGGCCAACTGCTGGCAACTGCAGCATCCCAGAAACCCGCTGGGCCAAGCCCACGCTGCAATTGATTAATGTCAGCGTTGCAAATTAAGTCCAACAAACACACGATGCCCCTTGTTATCTTGTGTGCCGCTTTTATCAAATGCGGCACACGTGTAAGCCACCTTGGAGTGGATGCGGAAGTGGCTGATGTGTGTGATGCTTCATTAGCGCCGACAGCGGCACAAAGGAGCTTCTGCCAGCTGGTGACTCTGTGGTGACGTGAACTGTCACCGGCAGAAGGAGCAGGGAAGGCAGAGGGACCAGAGGGAACAGCCAAAAGCCAGCAGGTGGGCCAAAAAACACCGGCCTGTCATCAGCAGGAATCGAGGCAGGGGCCTCTCACAGAGAAACTATTTTCCCCACTCGAACTGCGACTGGCTAAAGCCGCTGGAAAAGCTGCTCCAATAATTCCTTCGGCTAACGATCTTTGTTACGGGCCCACGACTAAATGCCGGCGCAAGAATGCAAGCCTAGCCTTATCTCAGTGCACTGGGGAAAAGTTTGTCTTCGTTTTACTAACGACTTAAGGAGGGAAAAATTACAACAATTTACTTTTTCCCGTTTTAAAACAAATAATAGCATCCAAATAAGGAGGGCTTTGAATCAGTTCCTTAACCAAATTTAATTGTTCTATCATAGCCAGGCCATAAAAAAGACTAATAATTGATTATTTATTTTATGAATACGTCAACTAATCGTAATAAATTAAATAAAGAAAATGTCACTTCAAATAAGGGGTTATTGTTCCCTTGCCAAAATCAAATAACTTTAGTGTAATAATTTTAGATTTTGGAATGCATAAAAAAAATCATTTAAATTTTGATCCTGCTTTTAAGATAATAACAATCTTTTCTCGGCTTTGTTTTCTTAACAAATAAATCATAAGTTAACACTTTTTCTGAATGTTCCCAATGAAACCCCTTTAAATAAATTTGTATTAATTTGAACATTTTACATCTTTTACAATGTGGTGAAATGGATTTTATTGCTATTGATACTTGTAAAAAACTAATTTAGTTAATATGCTTTCCAAAAGTGTGGCGGTAGTAATAACTCGTATTTCCTCAGATATGTGTGAGACAAGAATTAAATTAAATGAGGAATAAATAGTGGCTAATAAAAAACGTTA
Organism: Drosophila kurseongensis; assembly: GCA_018153305.1. Lineage (NCBI taxonomy): Eukaryota > Metazoa > Arthropoda > Insecta > Diptera > Drosophilidae > Drosophila > Drosophila kurseongensis. Next base: position 14,045,452 of record JAECXX010000004.1, on the reverse strand, counting down.
ACTGACCAATTGAGATGCCATTTTTTTGCGTCAGTGTGTGGGGGAAAATCACGATTCTTCCTGCAGCCGGGGACCCAGGAATGGTCATGACAACGAGGCCTCGACTCGACTCAGCTCGACTGAACTATCTGGCTATCTGGCATCAGCAGATGCTGCTCCGCTGCTGGCCGCTTTGAGATGTTTAGCCAGCAGACAAATAAGTTGATGTTGATTGTTTTTGCCTGACTGCGGCACGTAAACGATACTGACAGTCCATGGGCCGGGATCCATCTGGCCAGGCGAAACTTAATTTCTACATTTGCCGGCAGATAAAGGCGCAGAGTGGGTAAACTGGTAGCCGCACAGTGGGGCAATCCCGTGGATTTGTCAGTCGGCCAAAACGCAGAGCACGCATCTCTTCCATTAGACGCTTTTAGAGATTGTTAAATTCCAATTAACAACTTTTTCTGCCAGGGCCAACTCGGCCTGGAAGCTGCAAGCTGGATTGCTGCCTTTTAAGGCTATAGCTTGTGATTCCCTGAGACCAAGAACAAGTTGTTTTGGCCAACGTTAATTGAACCCGCACACACTGGGCCATGTAAGCGGCGGTCGCATAACTTGTGTAGTTTGTTTGTTTTGGCCCACACTTGCTGTGTGAGTCACGTCGCCGCGATGTTCCTGCATTGTAATGCTTTATGGAGTCCCATAACCATTTGTTTTAATTTTCCTGCATTTGCCTGCGGACAGTTTGGCCTTAACAATGACCGTTGGCCGTGCGATCTCGTCGTCGTTTGATCATCGTGCCCACTTCGCAACTGGCCGCACGCGGGGTTATGAAAATTAATTGAAAAATTGATTGAAATTGTGCACTGAGCAGTTCAATCAGCGCCAGCCTTTTTGTTATTGTTTAGACCTGTCCGGCTTTTTTTTTCTTTTTTTTTTGCTTGTTTCGTTGCTGTCGAGAAAACTCGTGTGTTGGAAAATTGCGATTTCAGTGCTTGGTGAACCCAAAATAGCTCAAAATTGCAATTAATTTGAAAAATTCTTAATACAATAAACACTGATGAGGAGCCCAAATCCATATCCGACTGCCTGTTATGTAACCATCCTGTTGAAATTGTTGGTCAGCAAATTAATTTGGCAGCCGGCTAAATAGGATGTATCAATCAATGGGCCAAAGCCACAAATGATGGGAAATTGATAACAAATAGGGAAATTGCAATTGGCCAATATTTGGGGGAGCTGAGAGCCTTGCCAAAAGTTGATTTTGATTTTGTTTACATGAACCAAATCATCACATGAATCATTCTTAAATCTCTTTTATTAAAGAGAAAGAAATATCATAAAATCGTTGACCAGATAAACAGCATAATACTACATATAATGGCAAAGTGGTAAGGTCTTCAAAAACATTAAGTAAATCATTCGGTCTAAATCGCTTTTTTATTAGGCATAGGAATGTTAATGTTTTAAACAGATTGGTAATCTATATTTAGAATGGTATACGAATATATATTCATATGTTATGAAGCTTTCCAGACTTTTTGATCAACATTCTTTCGACATCAAAATAATTTTAAATTTGTTTGATTATATATTTTTTATATATTTGTTACCATATTAAATGCGTTTTTAATTGCTTTCATTTTTTTGTTTTTAGGTTGTGCTTGCAACTTTTGCAGTAGCAAATGCATTGTTTGTATCCAAATACAATTTAGAGTAATTAAGAGTCATTACTAACTTGCCTTATCTGTTTTCTATTTGCTCCAGTAGAAAATATACTTCCTGAATAACTTGCTCAAGAGCAGTGATTTATATCTCTTGAGAGTCATCCATTCACTGGAAGCTCACAGCAGACTACTTTGCAATCGTATATTATCTCTGACAATATTTACTCATTAGCCACTGCATTCCGTTCACGTGGACATAAACAAACTAACGAAAAAAGAAAAACAAAAACCAAATAAAGAGTAATATACATTTCTAAATGCATTTTCTGGTCCAAAATATTCGCTGCAATATTCCCGGCTAAGAGATAACGCTTCCTCAGAATATATTGTTTAGAGTAGAGGCTAATGCAAACCCACGCTACCGCGGTTGTATCGTATATAAGCCCATGTATCTTGGCCCAGTATCTATGACATCTACGCTGCAGTCCGGGCGCCACGTAAATGGCTAATGGCAAATGGCTAACAGCAAATAGCGAATTTAGCCGGTGGCAAATTGTTTGCTTTGGGCCGCCAGGCTCAACTTGTAACAGTGACAAATGACGGCAGATATATCATGATCATCGCACAATAATGATAGTGTCGCGTCGTGCTGTGAAATCATCGTCGATTGCAGATTGCAGATTGCCGATTTCCAGCCGTACGCTCAACAATTAAAGACATTTCGGCCAGATCGCAAGATTTATGGCTTTACAACGTGCGTCAGCATGAAGCTGGAAATCAAAAATCAAACGAATGAAGAGAAATGCTGCTCCATTGATTTATGCAGCTGCTACCCAGGATTTGACGGCCAAACAAAAGCCAATTCACAATTTGAATAGATGGGCCCAAACAAAATCCTTTGAGCGCTATTTCCCCAATCAGGCATTTGCATAATGGCCATCCATTGGGAGCTTATCTTAAATATTTCAATCATTCCGTAGGCCAAGTTCTCAATACATAAGTATAACAAAAGAGTCAAATGCACAGTTCTGATTTTCACTTTCACATATTATTTTCGGTTTCTTTTCTTGACAGTGCACAAACATTTTTTTTTTTTTAAACCAAGAATATAAATGAAAAATGGTCCGCTTTTATACAATTTCTTCAATACATTAAGTCATATGAGTTCACTTGAAAATAATACTGCAATTTTATTTTTGGTTTTATTTCCAAAAACCAATTTATTACATCGTCTTAAATTCATTTTTCTTGGAGATAAATTTCACTTTCAAAAAGGTAACAATAATACCGAAAAGTTGTATTTATTTTTATATTTAGACCATTTAAATTACCTCTTCTTTGTAAAAGGAAACCAAAAGAAATGCAGTTATTTTTATCCGAAATTTAAAAATCCTATTTGGTTCGAAATTTAACTTTATAGAAGGTAACAATACTGCCAAAATGGCTTAATTGCTGTGTAAAAATATTTAGTCGTTTTAGATTTTTTTAAGGAGGGTTGCCCAAAAGTAATACAGCTTCTGTAGTTTATATTATAAAATTGTCCAATGGTTTGGAACACATTGTATGAAAAAAGGTAAAATGTAACGAGATAAAAACCCCTGAAAGTGTATGCCAAAACGCAGGCCTCATAATTTCCGGCTCCCAGTGGCGACGGCATGTGTGCGTTTTGAAATATTTGCCCATTGTGAGGGGGCTTACCGTGAAGGAGGAGGCTCGCACAAGGAATTCCTCCTAGGCAGCCCGCCGCATATCCTGCGGCGTTGCAGTGCTCGGCTCCCGACTTTTCCTGGCTTTGCTCCCAGCCCAGGATTCCGCTGCAGCCAAGCGGTGCTCGTTGACGTTGTCGGCAGTTAATTGAATTAGTTGTTAATTTATGGCTATGTTTTCACTGGGAATTTGGTGAATGTGCGCGGAGTGCGGCGGCAGGGGAAAGCCAAGATATGCCAAGGACTCCGGCTCTCTTTTGTGACACCGGCGGTGTCGGAGACTGGGTCTTGACTTGATTAAATGCCAGCCACTTGAATTGGCCTTTAAGCGACGCACTCGGGCACTCCACTCCACTTGACTGCCCCACGCGGAAACCGATGACAATGGCTTCGAAAAAATAATAAAAGAATAAGTAGAGCACACACTTTTCAATGGCTGGGGCTAAAACTTTTTATTGTACACCCATTTGGGTTTAATGAGCGATTCGCGCACACGTTTCGAAAATGGCTTGGAAAATCGTTTTTCTTTTGTTTTGGAACCGGCTCGGATGCGCGAGGAGCGTTCCGAATACGCGGCAGTTGAACGACAACTGAAATCCGCATGCCACATAGCTCGCAGCCGGCGTGGCTGCTGCTGCTGCAACAATGTTGCCGGCGGTCATGTTGCTGTTGCTGCCGTGACGACCCATCAGCAACATTGCGACTTGCTCGAGTTAGCTCGTCCTCTTATCACTGCACTGTGGGTAAAAAGCCCATATTTGTAATGCCTTATTGCATTGGAGAAAAATATAATGCAAAAAAAACAAGTTTTTACCAAGTATAGATTGGTATTTTACACAGTTGTAGTGTAGGAATCATTTTTCCATCCATAAATCTTGAAAATAAAAGAATTTTTCCCCAAAGACCTATCTTAAACTGGAGCGGTCTTTTAACTTAATTGTGTTCAATACTATTTTCTAACTAAGACATAACTATAAAACCTGAAACATTACTTGTTCAATATTAACTTTAGACAATCTCATAAGAAGTAAATAAAGAATATTTAAATTTTCTTTATGTTTACAACATTTTTTTAAATGGCCTAAGCTTATCATAGCATAAAAATCGTAAAAGTCGAAATGAGTTTTAAATTCGAAATTAAATAAGATAGTTTTTATCTGTCAATAACCATGACGTAAAGTAAACGGGAAAAAGGTTTTCCGAAACAGTCTTTAATTTCCTCGGAAAATTAGACTTTCTGACCATAGTGCAGTGGTGCCCAAGAAAGAGGTTTTCCAAGCTTTATCAGAGCTTTCCGCCGGCAGATTGGGCACCGGGCACTTTTTGTTGCTCGCAACATGTTGCACTGGCTTTGAAGAGGCTGATAAGCAGAAATGCTTCAATTATTTCAAATTATTGAACTCTGCCGCCCATGATAATCAGAATTTGGCGCCGCTTATAAAACTGTGGTTAATAATCGCTATTAACATCAGCCGAATTCTAATTTTAACTCAAGACTATCAGTAGTAAATATTTTTGAAAAAGGGGGATCGGCTTCAGAGTCAACTTTTTGTAAACACTTGTTGATAGTCTGAATTTATAAAAGTTTATGGAAAGCATCCCAATATATGATTACAGATACTAAGTTTGGGTTCTGTCTTTGCTTATCTGAAATACTTATTCCTTATTATTCAATCCTTTTAAAGCCTGAAAAGTCTCAAACAAGCTTTTAGAAAGTTCTTCAAAGCTATCAGGATGTAAAATTTAAAGCTTTAAGGACCTGGCTTTTAACTTTATACTGAAAACCATTAGATCTTATTACTTACTATTTATGATATTGTTAACATGTCTTTGTTTATGAATAATAAATAACAATAGTTTACAAAATATATATACATTTATAAATTAAGTTCACAAATTCTAAAAACTTCTTGAAATGCCAACAATTTTTAACATGATAGATGGCTTTGAAGTAGTGTCTATTCACCTCAAATGACTTGCAGGCGTTTAGATAAAGTTTAGCCAAGATTGGAATCTGATAAATATGTGAACCACTTGATAGATTGTCCCACACTCTGTTTGTTCATCCAGATAGCCTGGCCTCTTGAGATAATATATCGCTTGTCTGGTAATTGTCACAGACAAATGTTGACACCACCGCTGTTCTGATAAGTCCACAACTATCTGTAATTGATAGGCCAAGCGGTGGGAATAGAAAATGAAAGCCCAAAAGTCCCATACGATTGTCTGTGCCAAATCAGTTCCCCCAGCGGATCTCTTTGATTGCTAGCCGCTAATGCTTGGGCAAACATTCCGCAAATCTTTCTTTTAAAGCTCATTTTAATGCCAATTTCTTTGTTTAGTTTACATTATCAAAGAATTTTTAACAGCTTAAGACACAACGTAGGTGAAAGCAAAACCAGCCTCATTCTGCCTGTAGATGTCGTCGCTGTTGAAAAGAACCATCAAAGGACCGGGATTGTTGCCTGAATAAGAGAATGATTTTAAAGTTAGAAAGTTAAAAGTATATAGAGAACTAAAACTAGGTTAGGTTTTTATACTTTCTTGTTAAGTTAAGAAAATAATACAATTTTAAAGTAACATTTCCAAATGGTATTAATTAAACAAAAATAAATACATATCAAAATATAATGTTTTCGAGTTGTTGTGTTTAGAAAGAAGACTGATTATTATAAGTGTAATTTCATTGAGGTAAACTGTTTAGCTTTTGACAAAGTTATTAAGCTTTTCTTCTTTTTTTAAAAAGAACGTTGTCTTTTAATAATATTTATCGTATTCGAAATATAATATATATAGCAAAGTTAATCAACGGAAAGTTAACCAAAGCTAAAATTTGGTAATGGCTAGGTATATAAATAAATCTCCTCAAACTATTGAAATTCAATATTGACACCAAGTTTTCCCCTAAAGTTCTAGGAATTTGTTGGCTAGTGTTAACTGAGCTTTAGCACCCAGAAAAGCTGTGTCAAACTTACTCGTTATGACCACATCCTTCTTGATGGAGCCACAGAAGTAGGTGGCGTGCTTGTGGCTTTCCTCGAAGGTGGCCTGAGGCACCATCAGGAAATCGGCATCCAGGTCGTTGGTACTATCGCTGCTGTAGCAGTTCTCATCAGTCGTCAAAGTGCTGGCCGAAACCACGTCCCCAACGTTAAAGTCATAGGCGCGAATGCTGTGTAGAATATGATAGATTATGAAATAGTACTTATCGGATAAAGAACACGATCATCTACTCACGTGAGATCCTTAGTTTCGGTAGTGCGACGGAAGCAGATGGCGTAGTTCATGCGGGATGGATAGATACCATTGCCGTTGTTGTAGTTGAAGGACTTGACTGAACCCTTGCCCTGGGGGAAGTATTGAAGACAGCCGGGCGGGGCCACAAAGAAGCCATCCTTGATGGTGCTGGCACGACCCTCGATGGTGGGCTCCTCCTCATCCAAATCCAGTGAGCGCACGGAGGCTCCGGCAGGGCACTCCAGCTGGGTGATGGTCACGTCCCAGGAGGCAGTGGGCAATCCAGAAGCGCCGGCACGATCGGCCAGAGAAAAGACCAGATCCACAGCGGACTCGCCTCCAGTGGCATTCAGGGGCACATAGATGTGCTGCCACACCTCCGTGCCGCACAGTCTCAATCCACCGACCTCGAAATAATCCTTGGTGCACTCGGCATAGGTCAGGCCCGATCCTTGGGACTCCAGCGTGGGTTGGGCCAAGGTCATGGCCCACTCAATGCGCAACTGGCAGACGTACTTGCTATACTGGGTAACATGGTATTCGCACTGCCGCGGGGGATTCGTCGGATTCACCAGGTTGATGTTCTTGGAGGAGCTAGTGCCTCCACAAACGGGCTTGGCCACCGAGGCGGCTTCAATGGCCGAAACGGCCACCAGAAGGAGCAGGCTGCTTGCTATGTAGTTCCTCATCGTTCTGTGTCTCCAAAACAGTGGGCCGTTGGCTTTATATGGCCGTCGGCTATCTGATCTATTCCCGTAGAATTGTCCAGGTGTTAACTATCATGATCGATTGGTTTTATCGCACTGTTTGGCCCAAGGGGGCACCTGCAGTCTAATGACAGAATCGCAAACATTTGGAAAGTTAACTAGGGGGTCGGCATTCTAACTGCTCTAACTGGGGGAAAAAGTTGCCAAATTTGTAAGGTTTTTGTGATCTCAACGGGCTTTTTAAAATTACTTATAACAACCATAAAGGCAAATAAATAAATCAAAAAATATTTATTTTATATCTTATAATAATAAAATGTTTGAGAAAATTACCATTTTTTAATACATTTTTTTTCACATTTTATTTTATTATGTTAAACAATAAAATAAATGCTAGCCATAAAGTAAAGTTATTACTAACTGAATAAAAATGGGTACCTATCTGTACGCAATACCATATAAACCATGTACAAAAGGTATTTAATAAGGTGTCATATAGTTTATAATGAATAATTTTTTTCAATTTTTCCATAAACAAATTTCGATTTGATAATTTTGCCTTTTATGGACATTCTATTAAATTTATTTATAGCCTAACATAATTCTTTATTTTGTTATTGCTTATCGCGACCAAAGTCTCCTGCAAGAATTCAAAATCAAAACAAGTCTAATTCTAAATTAGTCCTAATAAACCCCTGCGATTAGCGATAAGTGTGATGTGCAGGCTTTTGACAGCCCTTTTATCAGTAAAAGGCGACTATCTTGACCGAAATCAGTTGAATGACATTGTGCTTTTTTAAACCACATTCACATTCACTTTAAAGAAAAAACTCCTCACTGGGCCTGCATTTATCGAAGTGATTGCCCAACACGTGTTGTGCAATTCGATTCTAATTGGGGTCTTGTCATTTTCACACACCCACCCAGTGTTTGTTGCCTCTTTTCACTTTTTGACATCATCATCATCATTGTTACTATCGATCGTCATCTTCATTTATGGCGATGATAATGAGATAGCCAGCCAGCATGCTTCGCGACACCCAAAATTTGAGCAAACATAACCCAGTTTGGTTGGATCTAAGATCAGAGTAATGGACACTTCGTCGAGGTTCAATGACTTGATCGAGCGGCGGTGGGCAAACAAGTTAATAGGCGCAACTAGCTCGGCTTGAATATTCATTCCGGTAAGTGACGAACCGACCGAGCTTCTACCAAATATTGACACACTATTGCTTCTAACACGAAAATCTCATCACCGCATCGCTGCCAGCGCCGATGTATCTTTCGGATTCTTCGGCCCAAGAAGTGCTATAAAAGCGGTGCGACCCCCAAAAGATCCACACAGTCGATGTGAAAGTGCGTGGGTGCAGAAGAGTGAAGAGCCTGAGTAAAACCGAGGATTATGATTGGATATACGCTGCTGTTCCTGGCATTTCTGGCCTTTGCGCAGGCGCAAACGCTGAATGACACAAGTGGAGCTGTTGGTCAGGAGCCTGGCCTGTGGCGTCAGGGCAGGCGGAGGAGTGTCCTGGCGGACAGCTGCCTCACCAACAGCGGCACCACCGGCACCTGCCTCACCCGCTTCAAGTGCATGCGGCAATCGGGCACCGTCAATGGATATTGTGGCACCTACGGCGTCTGCTGTGAAAGTGAGTCAAAGAAAGTGATAAAAAGGAAAAGGGGGTCAATAATTACACTTCCCTTATAAGTTCGGTTATTTTCCGTTTCATTACCATGTCCTTCAAATAATTAAGATCCTTTAGATCTTGAATTCGTGTATAAAAAGACTCTTTTATTTGTTTTATGTGTTTTTAAATTGAAATAATGTGAAGTTTTTTGAAGTTAAGTTAATATAAAGTGAAGAATACCAATAAAATATTGTTTTTTATATGAAAAGAGATAATAGAAAAAGGATGATTTAATTTGTTAAGAACATTGTTCGAATATGAAATTGTATTCATTTTTAAAGATACGTTTTAGTTTATAGTGATACAAATTATTTATTTAAAGTTGTGTAAAATTTTTAAATCAATTTTTAAATTCCATACTCTTTTCCCGTTTAATATTTAAAAGCAATTTGATGAGAAATCGGGACTAAATGTATATAACAAATTTGTTTATTTCCTTACTTTGATAGAAGAGCTTTTTATTCCCTTATTAATAAACAAATGATTTTGATCTGTTAATAAACTACAAATTTTTCCACTACTCTAGCTAACATTCAAGTGGGCTCCTCTACGCGCCAGAAGAGAACGATTATCAGGAATCCCGGCACATTGTCCAGCGATTTGAATACCTACACCATCGAGGCTTTCAGCAGCAATGTGCAGCAGTTGCGGATCGACTTCGAGCAGTTCGTGATGCAGCAGCCCACGGAAACGGACGGAGTGCTGGAGTGCCAGGACTATTTCGAGGCGGGTGGCTTCAAGTTGTGTGGCGTGAACGATGGCCAGCACCTGTACTTGCCCTTCAATGCGGCTGCGGGTGTTGATCAGGTGACCCTCACATTTGCGGTGACCACCAGGGGAACTGCGCCCGTTTGGAGGATTATTGTGACCCAACTGGAGGGGCCTCCGATGAACACCAGACGGCGCGCCAGCACTTCTGCCGCTCTAGGGAGCTCCACCAACTCCCTGCAGGATCTGCGCGACATCTTCGCCACCCATCACGCCGACTATGAGCTACTGGCTCCGCCGGGCTGCCAGCAATACTACACCGATCTAACGGGCACCATTCGCAGCTTCAACTTCCAGTCCTCAGGCACCAGCAACTATATGCCCGACCTGAGCTACAACATCTGCATCAAGTCTGCGGGCAGCGCCAGCATGATTGAGTGAGTAAACTATTCTTAGCTAATAAATAATCCTTAAAAAGACAGAGCTGTTTGTTCTTCAATGGAAGAAAATTGTCAATAGAGAAAATTGGTTCATAAAGTCGAGTGCTTACTCATCAGAGTGGAACATGTTGAATATCAGCAACTTTAAGAAACACCAGTCTAAACATATTTAAAAGTTCGCTATTTCTCGAAAGTTTAAAAAAGGGATTTTACTTGGGATTTCATTTTTTTTGTACTTCTTACTTAAATATTGTTTAGTTGGTTTCGTCTTCACTATAAACGCTAGAAATATTTTATTTTAACTATTTTAAATAGTGTATTAGATAGCACTTCCTGAAGGGCTTACATAACAAATCAAAGCCTCATTTGGAAAGGAAGAAGTTTTCTATTAGTCTGCAAACTTTAAATTTCAATGTGGGGCAAACTTAAATAAACTCTTACAATAATTGAATACAATTTGCATTGCCAGTTTTGGCTTAAGTATAAACTTAATTAAATGAGTTTTGTAAGTTCTAAAATTCATTGTTCTTGCGATTATTATTATTATTTTATTATTTTTATGAATTTGCTGATATATGAAACAGCCTTCTGAGCTTTTATTTTGACATAGTCAGACCAATCGGTGTAAATTAAACCCTTTATTTGCTCTGTGTATTAATGAAAAGCCAACCATCCACTTAACAGGTACTCCTTCAGCAAGTTCTCGATGTCGGTGCAGTCGGAGACGGGCGAGGGGTACGACGAGTTCTGCCACGCCACTGTCCACACGGCTGGAAGGCAGGAGGACTATTTGATGATACCGCAGGGCATTCTGGCCAAGAACATGGCCTACCAGCCCACCTACTACTGCGGCACCAACAACAACCTGCTGGTCTATGGTGAGTGGTTACAATTGGAATTGGGGGTGTGGGAAGGGTATGGAATTTTCCGTTGAAAACCACTTGATATGTGGCTTCTATATTGCAGCATCGCCGCCCTATTTGATGCACTTCTCCAGCGATGAGCTCACCTTGAATCCGGACGTGGAGACGGGCTTCAGTATGACTTACCGCCTGAGGAACTCGCTCCTTTAACCGCTCTTATATTCTCTAATAAGTTTGGATAGTTTCTTGCCTAAGATTTAATAAACTCGAATGTATTTAAGCCTGTGTTTTGGTATTCAGTTAATGAGCTTGTCAAATTGAGGGGATTATGAGAATTTGGAGGTGGGGTAACTAAAACACACACAATCAAACGCACTCGCAAAAAGTTGGACAAACGCATTAAGGAGCTTGTGCGGTCAGCGACATGATTATCCTTTTAGTTGCGTAATTAGTGTGATTAAAGTCAAGAGCTCCGAGGCCCGATGGGGTGCCAATACCCCTTAAATAGCTATAATGCCGTAAGAGAGAACAGTGGCAAGCAAATAGAAATGTATAAAATGCGCCATTGGCAGCTTTGAGAGCTGCGAAGCGAATCGAGTCGGAAACCCACAGCCCAAGTCACCCCCACCACCCCCCCGCTCTTTTCCCTGCGGCCTTTCACTTCGACAAGGTGCTAGATTTGGAAGCCCGCTAATTGACGGCCAGCGCATTCTTCCAGCGATCATGGCTCATTTGGCAGCGCCGGCTCCGAGAATCACTCTCACCCACCCATTCCAATCCCGCGCGGTGTAAATTGTAAAATAAGCCAATCAGGCACATGCCCAATCCCAACGGTCAATATTGGTGATTGGTTCGGGGGAGTCTCTTTATGGCTGGATTAGCGTGCTCGCACCTGCTGTGGGTAGCCCTATTAAGTGGGGTCCAGGTGAGAAGTTCCCTAACAAGCCGAGAGTTACCCGGAAAGAGCGGGAGTAATAAATAAATAAATAAATAAATACGTAGGTATTCAAGAGAAAATCAAGCGAGATGTGTATTTATGTGTAAGACACTTGAAAAATGGTTGCCAAAACTTATTTGTTTATATAGTTGTAATTAACAACTATAACAACCAAATTGAATGATAACCTAACAATGATAAATGATTATTAAAATAATGGAAATTAAATTACCAAAGACTCACAATAAGTAAAAATGTACCCTATTATTGCCCAGATTACTATAAAATACATACACAATTAAACGACTTTTTAATTTGAATGTCAACTTCAACGATTAATTGTTAATTGCTTTTTGTTAAATGTAATCTGTGACTTAGAATACATTGACTTAATGATTTATAGAATTTTTGTATAATTGACAATAAATATGTAACATTAAATTAATTAACATTGTCAGCAAAGTAATTTAATATTATGAATGAACAATCTCCCTAACAAAACTTCACAGGGCATTCAAGGTTCGTTGTGCATTTATTAATTTGTGCCTGTAACATTTTTTTTTGTGGGTGGCAAACAACAAGCCATAAAGCAAAGTTCCCTTGGAATGGCTTGCAGCGGCTTTCCCAGGTACAAACTGCTAAATGTTGCTCATAAATTAACGCCAAACTAAACTGCAGGTGGTGGGTGGTGGGTGGTTGGTAGAAAGAGGTTGGCCAGCAGCTCCTAGGGTGGCTAAGGCTAAATGCTGTGAGTGGCAAAAGATCGACGACAGCCAGCAACTGGCAACGCGTCGCAGCTGCAGTGAAAATAACGAAAATGCATTTTAAAACCCCCCGAAAAGCAGGCGAGGCGAAAGGAGAAGGCCGAGGCGAAGGAGTGAGCGAGGAAAAACCAGGAAAAACAAGGAAAACTCACGGGGCGAGCAGAAGGAAAGGGGCAGCGTTCCACTGGACTGGCCAGTCCCTCTTTCTCTCTCTTTCGCTCGGCGTGTCTGTGTGTTTAAGTAATGATTTTGCAAAATATGCGCAAAAGTGCCAACACCAACACCCGGCAATATGGTGCCCTAAATGGAGTGTAACCGGAAGTGCGAATAGCGTGCAGCTGGGACGACCAGTTGACCAAGATAAGATGCCGCCTTGATTCGGGCTTAAAGCGCTTAAAGCCAATTCGCATTGATGGCTAATAAGCAAAAAGGGAAAACTCGGACACACGAATGCAAGCCAATTTGTCATGGTCAACAGGGGTGTGAAAATGCATACCAAAGTGGTTTACAGAGAGCTGCAGTTTTTGGCTCGCGAAAGTGCAAATGGAAATTGTAACGGACCATGTAAGGTGCACTGAGAGAAAACACGGGTCTGAGCAAGGTAAAAAAGTCATTTTTTTGGGTTTTGGAAGGTCAACCTAATTTTTACATAATGAAAGCTTAAGTACTACATTCTAAAAGGTGGTTTAAGATACTTTGTTTGGGTAACTCACAACTGAAATAAAAAATAAATATTCGAATTTGCATTGCTCTAATCACCATTCGTCACAAAATAAATTAGGATGAGTATACTTCCATTTCTACTATTTTTGTTTACCTTTTACCCTGTATACCTAATAAAATTAGTTTTATTTGAATTTCAGAAGTTCAAGCTATGAAAGATGGAGTGTGATTTGAAATTACTTTCCAAATTGTCTAAAACAGCATTTGCAAATAGAAAATCAATTCAAATTGGATTCCATCAGCAGTACAATGAAATAAAGTTAGAAGAAAAAATATTGCCTTTAAATATTTCAATGCACATTTTTGGACTCCCCATCTAGCAATTTGAAATCTCTAACAATTAAAATCAAATGTAGTAGAAATATTTGCAACATTCTTTCTGTTATAAAAACGTCAAGAATTGATGACCCATTTTGATGATATTTTCACCGTGCAGGCTGTCTCTTTCCCTGCCACTCTACCCCTCTCTTTCTCGTGGAGCTGTTGTTGTCTTATCAACACATTGCCGCCAATATGGAGGCTCATGAAATGAAACGTAAATATTGAAGCTGTCCTTTGTGGCGGGCGGTCCTTTATCGAGCGCCGCCCACCGAAATGTCCTGTTCCCATAACATTTCTAAAGACAAAAACAGTCGAATCGAGATACAATTGCAATGCAGAGTACGGAAAAGAGAGGGGAATATTGGGCGGAGAAAGAGACGGCAGGGAACAACTCACGTGTGCTCTGTGTGCGAATTTTTGTTGATTTTCATGGCATATTTTACACTGGCTGTAAATACACAAGCGTACGTGTGTGCGGGGGTGCAGCAAGAAATAAAATTGAAATGAAATATGCAAACATGAAAAATATGCGCCAGCCCGAAAATATGCTACGAAAAAATTGCCAGTTCACAGAGAGGCCCCAACGCACACACACATGCACACACAGATCCAGATCCAGATGCACACACCCATACGAGTACACTCATTCATGCACCCACACACTTGCACTGGCCACTCGGCTGCGATTTATTGCATTATCAATAAAGTGAATAAATTTTGAGGTTATTGTGGCGTGATAACGGCAATTTTTGTACTTTTGCTCTTGTTTCTCCGGCATTCCGACGTTCGCATGTGTGCGTGTCTGGGCGTATCTGGGTGTGTGTGTGTGTGTGTGGGGCCGTCCTGGAATGGTAATACTGTGTAAATGGCGCTGTTAATTAAAAAATCACACCCATGCGTATCGCCGTCGCCAACAATTAACTGATTAAATGCTTAAGCCGCTTGGCTTAAAGACTTCCCATTCAAATTGAACGGCTATGGTAGGGATTTGGCCAAAGGTTCTCGAATGCAAAACAGTTTACTTGAATGGACAATGTGAAGATTTAATTTTTTATGCAGTCCTTGATAAATGTTTTCTGTGGGAGAGTTCAATATTGAAGTATAATAGCCACAAAAATACTTTCTCATTTATGGAACTTTTAAATTTAGCGTCCACAATAATAGTTTAAACCTTCAAATTGTCTATGAAAATCAAAATGCCCCTAATACATAACATAAACAAATTAACCTGCCTTTTCAAAATGTCCAAGATAGACTTTCAATAAATAAATACAAATACATTTGGAACATTTGAATTTAATTGCTCTATAACTTTGATTTAATTCAGATTTATTGCTCATTCAAATCGCCGAGCTTGGGGTTTTAAGTATTATTAAAAGACATTTATTATGAATATATGCTTATTTTAAAATTTAAAAGTAATAGTTTTGCTATTATGGTAAATACTGATACAATATTAATTAACCGTTAAAGCAAAATAATTGCTCAAACAAAAGTGCCCAAAAGCAAATGCAATTAAAAATCTGATTTAATTTATAATTAAGTCAAGTAAAACCGAAACCAACACAAAATCAAGATCTAATTATTTTCAGGAGTCTTAATTTAATGCATGGCTTTAGCAATTATAAACTAAATAAATATGAATGTTTTTATCCTTTATGTTGTGTATGATTTCGATTATGATAATGACTTATATAAACCAAAATACATTTTAAAATAAAAACTAATAGTTAATACACACGACTTCGTTTTATCACCTATCTATGTGAATTTTTATTGTTAATTGCGATGAAATCTTGTTAATTTGTTTACCACACAATTTCTCCCCTTAATTGGCAAATTGTTCTTTAATTAACGACTAATAATCTGCAAATTTGGCACCAAGAACTTTTGATTAAAGGCTTCGTGTGCCAATATGAAATTTTTATTGTTAATTGCGATGAAATCTTGTTAATTTGTTTACCACACAATTTCTCCCCTTAATTGGCAAATTGTTCTTTAATTAACGACTAATAATCTGCAAATTTGGCACCAAGAACTTTTGATTAAAGGCTTCGTGTGCCAATATGAAATTTTTATTGTTAATTGCGATGAAATCTTGTTAATTTGTTTACCACACAATTTCTCCCCTTCATTGGCAAATTGTTCTTAAATTAACGACTAATAATCTGCAAATTTGGAACCAAGAACTTTTGATCAAAGGCTTCGTGTGCCAAAATGGCAATGGTACGGGTATCTAAACATCGATACGCTCATTCGGTTTTCCCTATTATTGGACCCGCCATGAGTTCTTCTTTGTTTACATTCCCACAGAGCCCAGAAAGCCAGAATGAGTCACTTTAGCCCCACTCTTCTTATCGGGGAGCTAATTCATGCGGAGATGCAAATCCAAATTCAAAACCATATCCAAAACCGAAAGCAAAACCAAATCCAAAATCCCAATCCCACTCTGAGAACAGGAGTTTGAGTTTGAGTCCGTATGCAAATCAAGTCGGCGACACGGTAACTGTTTGAACTATGAATTTCTCGCCGTTTGTGTTTATGGAAATTTCGGGAATTATGCAAAACGCTGCTGACTCACGCACACCCATACCCACACCCACAGCCACACACACACCCATTTGTATTCTAACACCTTTTGTGTGTGGGCGGGTGTTTGTGTGGCGATTGTTTGCCTCTTCTGTATGAGTTATAATATGTTAATCGCTACCGTTTGCCTGTTTGCATATTGAATAATTGCCGTTATGTGTGGGCGTTTCGTGCCTTTGTTTGCTAATGGTCAATAGGTTCCATTATGGAAAAATTGGCGGACACATCAAACTGTCAACAGATCAAACAACGGCGACACTGCTGCTGCGCCACTCTCAACATTAGCTATTCGATGATCTGGTGAAAGGGGTTTCGCCGCGGGAGATTTTGGCAGTGATGATGACGACAAAATGGGCGCATAAGGGGGCCAACTCCAGCCCACAACCACCCCCACGGCCACCCTGCAAATGAGCGAGCCGAGCAACGTTTTAATAAATTTGTAAACAGATTTGTTAATTTCAGCATAAAATTTTGATGAGAATTCAGCCATATTGTGCACGGTGTTCTCCTGGAGAAAGCTTCTTCTATCTCTCTCTGTGGATGTGTGTGTGAGTGTGTGGGTGTGCGTGCGATGGTGTTAAGTATGCGTGTTCAACACAAATAACGATAAAAACACAAAGTTAACTGCAGGCAGACAGTAACTGTAGAAAACACTTGAAGAAAACATTACAGACTTAGAGTTAAATATATTTCTTTTTTACAATTTTATTATATTTTAATCTTAAAAAAAAGGTTTAAGATTTGAAATTCAGAATAGTTGGATTAAACACAGTTGTTTTTCATTTCATCCGATATCTAGTTACAATAAATATGGTATAAATAATAATGACAAATCCTTATAACAATACAATATTCATGTCGATGATTTAAGGAACGTTTAGTTTATTTTGGGCTGATAGAATTCATATTAATAGATATATTTTGACTGTATTGACTGAGTATTATTTTTTAAAACATAAGAATTAAAGTAATCAAGGTTACGTGTATCATACTGCCGTTTTGATAAAATGAGTTGACTTACCGAATCGTATTGGTTTTTCTTTCTGTGCAGGAACGAGCAAACGTTGAGTCGGATTTTTAAGGCAGGCAAATGAAACTCCCTCCGCAGAGTGTGTGTGTGCGTGTGTATCCTTTAAGTACAGCATCACCATCAGCAGGAGCAGCAGCAACAACAATGTGCGGAAAAGGCGTAAGAATTTAATGAAAATCATCAACAAAGTGAGGGCCATTACGGGGCGGGTCTGGGAATTGGGGGCGTTTTGGGGGCTGGAAATGTAACCAAGTTTATGATGAGCCACGAAAATTAAGACTACAAATGTTTGTTTGGCTTAAATGAGTTTCCCTCCGCTTGGCGACAGGTTGTTTTTGTTTTTCTTGGCCTGAAAGTAAAAATAAAAGCCGCTTGCTGTTGTTCTGCCGGCATGTTGTGTTGTTTTTTTTTGTTGTTGCTGTTGTGGAAAGTTTAAATGCCACCGAGACAGTTTACATAATGAATGAACAGGGGGTGGTGGCTTTTTATGGCCATGTTAATTATTAGATAGAATTTGAAATGAGATTTCTGCCGAAATGGTCAGCAAATGTTGCTGGCCGTCAGCCGGTCACAACGATTCCCCATAATCATAAGCGTAATGGCCATGGACAAAACAGTGTCAATGGATGCCCGAAAAGTTGGCGCAATGGAGCACGAAACTAATAAGGATAATGCGCGGGTCCTTCCGCCGACATTTCGAGGAGCGGAAGCGCGAGACATCAGCAAAAAATAAATTCCGCCCAGCTCCTAATTGC
This sequence comes from Drosophila kurseongensis, assembly GCA_018153305.1. Taxonomy (NCBI): domain Eukaryota; kingdom Metazoa; phylum Arthropoda; class Insecta; order Diptera; family Drosophilidae; genus Drosophila; species Drosophila kurseongensis. The sequence continues at coordinate 14,027,335 of JAECXX010000004.1, read as the reverse complement.
ATTGCAACCGTTTTCGTGTCGCTTCTGCCGCTGTGGCTGCAATTATCGCGAGTGTGCGAAAAACTGCTGCATTCAGTGGGTGGTTGGGTGGTTGGGTGGCTTGGTGGTTGGGCGGTGCGTGCGGGTGGTGCACCATAAAAATGCTGCCTCATCTGCCTTTCGGCTTCCGCGAGTGCAAAGTGCCACAAAAGCAAACGCATAAAACGCGACATAGCTTTTGGCAAACATTTTCCGTGTTGCGAGAAGAGCTTTTAACAGATGCGAATGATATTTGGCTTCGGTTTATGCGATTTTTTTCAGTCAGCATTCCAGCCCTCAACCGTAATTGTAATGAAACCCCGCAAAGATTATCACAAAAACACATATGGCTTTTGAAATGCGGTTAGATTTTCACAGAAAGATTATAAATTCTTCGAAGTATAAAATCTAACCTTTAGTAAATTCAAGCTGGGTATATAACACTAAAATATTTATTCAATTTAAAAATATCCCTTTTTTATAAACACTAATTCATACAAAGTTTATTTCGCACTAAAAATTATGTCACAACAAACTATTTGGTAAAAAAATGAAAGACATACATTTCTAAAGGTTGCTAAAGAATTTTTTTTATTCAGAATATCGTCGAGGGATTAAATACATTTAAAAATATATTTTTTAGTGATTTGTACTTATAAATAAAAACCAATGTCCGTTCACACAAACATTTGAATAAATTGTATAAGCTAATTCAAGAGCAGGGTTGTCTTTCTTAAATACTATTAAATTTTTACTTTGGTTTTCTTTTTAACGTATTCCCATATTTTTGGAGCATACAACCGCATAATGTGATATTTTTCCGCCACACATTTTTTGCCCTGATTTAATGTAGGCAACACAATTTAAATAAATTCGAGCTAATTTGTAAAAAGTTTGTTTGGCTTCGCGCTTGCGTTTGCTATCGCTTTTTTACGATTTAAATATGCCGGGCTATTAAATTTACTTTTTGGGGGTCGGACCCGAGCTGACAGTTCCGTACGCCTCATTTCAATTTGTTTCGTGCTGTTGGCTTGTTAGCCGCCCGCTGGCGTGTCCTTGGAGCTTCCTACTTGGTCCTTGGCCCTTAACCCCTGGCCGCCCTTGGCCACAAACTTGCGCTAAGCTATACATCAATGGTGGGCAGTCGAGAGAAAAGCGGCGACAGGCCACTGTCAGCGTCAGTGTTGTCACAATTACCTAAATTGAAACGAAAAAAACCGATAAAAAGTATGCGAAAATCCGACTAAAACTGTGGCAAAAAATGTCTATAAAGGGGCTTACATTTTTAAAGTTTATTAAGTGGTATTCTCTTGATGGATCTATTACTGATCTGATTTTTAACAATCTACGGTATGTTATGGTTGCTTGCAACATGTTTGATCGAACAACTAATATTTGTATTAAGCCTAGCAGCTGAAAAGTAGGCAACAATTTCTGATTTAGTTTTATCAAAGCCAGCTAAAGCTTTGTATATGTAAACTTTTTATTTCTATCAAGAAAGGATAACACACATTGGAAACATTAAAACTCGACTATCTAGATATTTTTATTAGCAATAAAAGTCAAAATAATACTTTATTTGTAGCAGTACCAGTTAGCCTTGTAGAAAACAGGCTAGATTTGTGACCAAAGGCCTTTTTTCGATTCCAAAACGACACCACTGAGCTGCGTGTTTCCGCCTCGCGACAGAGATTAAAATTTTTTCAATTTTTCCCCCGTTTTGTTTGCTCACTGGGAGGCGGTCCAGTAATCAGTGGGGTACTTCCCCTTCTTAGTGGCAAACGGAGATTAATGTTTTGGGGCCCCGTTAACAGTGACTAGCTCAATCCGCAAGGTGCCCGCGATGCTCATTGGGCCTTATGAGTTTTTCAATTAACTTAATGTGCATAAAAAGCAAGGGCCGCCGCAAAATGCACACGCAACGCTTAAAACGTGAAACGAGCTGGGGGAAAACGCCGTGGAAAACAAACAGAAATGCGTTGAGAATTTATGACATCTTGCTTTTTTATGGCCAGGAGCAGAGGGCCGTGGAGCGTGGAGTTCGCTTTCGATACGCGCTCGATTGGCCCACGGCCCCGAGGGCAAAGGGGCAGGCCGGGGGGGATGCAGAGTGTGTGCTGTCAATTCAATCAAACGTTTCATACATCAGCGGACACACCGAGTCCCCATGGCCAGTACACACACACACTCGCACACACACTCGCAGCTGCCTTTAACCCTTTAAGCGCCGGATGGGCCAAACTGCTCGCATAACACTAACCGAACACGAACGATGCCACTAAGCGACAGTAAAGTGCAAAATTCGTGCACCAGAGTGCATGAAATGTCGATGAAATTCATAAAAACTGCTCACGTTTTATTGAAATAAAATATTTATGTAATGGACAGTGAACTCTTTGCGTGGCAGAGTGGGGACGGTGGGGGCGATGAGGGGGTGGATACGGTTTTGGGCATTTGCTAAAGGTTAACATGCCCGGCAGAGAGGGCCACTGAATGGGCAGCGGAATCCGCATGCAGATGGGTATAGATTGTAACCAAGTTGTTCTCAAAATCATTGGAAAGGAGAATTACATATTAATGTTGGCTGAAAAGGGGAAAAAAAACGTATAATTATTTTTTTTTAAGCGTATATATAAGCATATAGGTATAATTTTTTTGCAATTTGAGAAATACTGTTGTAGTTTATTACAAAATTGACGACTATGTCATATAGCTGCAAATCAAAAAAGTATTGGAATATTTACAAAGCTTCATTGTTTTTATGCATTGGCATGTCGAAGTTCTTTTTTTTATTGATGAGGTAACCCTTTTCGAAATTTTCGAAAACTGACTTTTTAGAAAAGTGACCTAAACTTTGCTCTTCTAAGGCCATAACTTTTCTCACAGAAATCCGATTTCAAAGTAGTATATCTCTAAAAGCTTGTAGTTTAATTAATACAAAATCTGCGTTCAAAACTTGGTTTCTAATTTTTGGTCGATAGTTTGTTATTTTTCTTGATGTAACCAAAATTTTCAACAACTGACTTCGTGAAAAGTGGCCTACAATTTTCTCACAGATATAAGATTTCAAAGTGGTATATCTCCAAAAATTTTGACTTAATTCTCTAAATCCCTGCGTTCAAAACTTAGATTAACATTTTTTTCAATATTTTGTTATTTTTTCTTATGTAAATTTGAAATTTTCGAAAACTGGATTTGTAGAAAAGTGACCTAAAACATGCAAGTCATAACTTTTCTTACAGAAATCCGATTTCAAAGTGGTATATCTCTAAAATCTTGTCGTTTAATTCCTCAAAATTCTGCGTTCCAAACTTGGTTCATAATTTTTGGACCATTTTCTAACATTTCTTGTTATAACCTAATTCGTTGAATTTGAGTGCACTATTCTTCCTGTGCATGAGTAAGAGGTTTCCTGGTGAATTTGGAAACCAAAACGTCCTGAAAATGTACCTTCAGAATTGTGTGTGTGGTCTTGTGGTTGCGTTGGCGGACTTTGTTTGCCATCCGCCGCAAAATGTGTTCACCTTGCTGTTGCTGCTCCATTTGTAGTTGCTGTTGTTGTAGTTGTTGTTGTTGCTGCGGTCACATTTGAAGTCGTAAATTTGTCGCACGTAAAGGTTTAAGCAGCCACGTTACTGCTGCCGTCCAACCCCCCTAATCCCCTCCAGCCTGTCGCAGCTAAAAGGTTCATCAGATAGCCCAAAAAAAAAGGAGGAAAATTATGTTGCTTCTCCGACTGCTGATGTTGCCGCTGCTGCTGATTCCCGTGCAGCGATGGCATGCCCAGGAGCCATCTCCCCCGGCCGTAGTTTCTCTGGCCGGAGTCAAAAATTCATTGAATTGCGGCCGCTGCATTATTAATAAGCCGAAAAATTGTTGTTGCCCGCCACTTGCCGAAAAATGGGGGAGGAGGGGGTGGTGTTGGTTGGTGGATTGCAATTGAAACGTGCGACGGCAACTTTTACAGCCGTCTTGCATTTATTTCAATTTGCTGTCTGCGTCTGTGTTCCCCGCCCCATTCTTTGCCATTTGCCACAATTCTTTTGTCTTAACTGCCTGTCGCCCATTTCTTTCCCTCGGAATTTGCCTGCCGCACGAAGCTGCCGGTTTTCCCCGCTTTCCCAGCTTTTCCTGCTCCCCTGAATGGGTCTGAGTTGTAGTTATTGTTGCGGCGACGAGTCCTCGGGAAATTGAGAAGTTCTTGACTTGGAGCATCTTGTCATCGTTCTCAAGCTGAGCGGTTCTTCTAAACAGTGCGGTTCGGAAGTGTTGCGAAAATCAAGGAGTTGTCTAAACTTAAGGACATGCTTATTTTGGTAATTAAATTTGGGTTCACAATAAATGGTATGAGTTTGTATTTAGTACTAATTTATATGATGCCAATATGGCATTATAATTGCTAGACTTCACGATATTTAATGGCAGTATGTTTTTTTTTTCCAATGGATTGGTATATGGATATCACCATTGGGTAGAACTATTATTGTATGTATTACTTAACTTAAAACTTGTCTACAATCAGTTTTTCTGCGCATAGAAAGCATTTGTCCTATTTCTAAAAATAACTATCAAATGAATGCTTATGCAATTAAAATATTTATTACGTTCATTGTCAATTAAGTTAATGAATTAGCATTTATGACTAATTAAGATAAGTATAAGTTAAAAGCAAGTGTATATATTGTTGAATGATTCCCTTTCAATATTTAAGTCATTAAAATGTTATAAGCTCTTTGTAAATTGGAATTGACAAATGTGGAATAATTGTTCAGATTATTTTAGCCAATGCAGACATTGGTTAGCCTTACGAATGCAATGCCAGCATTTTACTTACTCTCAATTTACACAACTTCCCGTAAATCCTTCGAATATTCATGTAGCAAGTGAAAATATGCCAGCTGAAAATATTTATTTCGTTGGAATTAATCTGTAAATAACAGTAGCAATCAACCGAGGCTGAAAGGACCTAAAAAAAAAGAAGAATGTCGCACAGGGGCAAAGGAATTCTTGACCTATGGCAAACGGCAAGTGTATCGCATTGATTGATTTTTCATTACATATCCAGGCGGCATCCGCTGGGGAAGGGGGGAGGGGGGAGGTCGAGGGCTTCAGCTCCATCTCCAGGTCTTGGCATCCATGTTTACCACTTCCGGTTGCCGCAGGAGGAGCGGTGCATCGACTGCAGCAGCAGCAGCAGCAGCCACATTGGCAATTGTGACAATGGAACAACTGCATTTTGGCCCGCACACACTGGCCAAAACGGGGGGTGAATATGGATGGTCGAAGGACGGGGCAATGGGCCGGCTTGTTTCACATTTCCGTCACACATGCAACTCGATTCCGTTCGGCTACGCCCACATCCACATTTGAACCCATCCCACGGCTGCCGATCTGGTCATGTCAATGTGGACAACTTCACTTTAAGCGAGGGACCAGCGCTGGACACTGGACACTGGACACTGGGCACTGGGCACTGGACACTGGACGAGAGGACAAAGGACGCGTGGCTGGGGCATTTGGATGCCAAACGGCAGGCGAAGGATTCTCCATGTCCTTTGACACGCGCTCGATTGCAATTTCTCTTTGCATCTGTGTTGGCACGCTGAAAAATGGTTTTCTAATTTAATCTATGCAGAAATCCAATTTTAAATATAATCAAAAGTAACCAAAGATAGCAAATACTTAATTTCTACCTTTGTTTAGCTGACCTTCCAAAAAGCTGTTTTATTAATTATAATGATAATGGTAATAATAATGATAATGGTAATGGTTATATTTAAGTTTAGTATTTAAAAAAAGAATTTATAAAAAGTATATACATAGAAGTTACTGGTTTTACACCTTTTTTCACATAACTTTCTGTTAGTTGTGAATTTAAATATAACTTAAGTTAGATAGAGGAATATGTACCTTAAAAATGACAGAGATTAAGGTTTTGTTTGTCCCTTTATTTCTTCAGTGTGACTGCAATGCAACCAAAATGTAAGAAATGCCTGGCAGCAACAGTACAGGCTGCAACTCCCGTCCGAAGGACCCCCACAATTTGGCTCAAATGTGCTGCACACTGTTTGGGCCTGGTGTTGGTGCTATTTCATTCCATTCTAGGCCTGCAGTTCGCTTTAAAGTTACATTTTTCATTTGCCATGTGTGAGTGTGTGTGGGTGTATGGGTGGACGAGGACCAGGACGAGGACGAGTGGCAGTGTGAGCAAATATGCAATATCCTGTAGCTGCACAGCTCCTCCTGCGAATCGAGAGCAAGTGCCAGTGTTTGTCATTTTTGAGGCTGTTAATTTTAAACTAAAATCGATTTTTCATCCGAGCATCTGCCGAATGGCCGGAAAATATTGAATGGCCAGGCCGAAAATAACCGGGGTGAGTCTGGCTGGGGGCGGTGAAGGAAGGCGGGGGGCGTGGCATTTCCCCTGTGTTCGTAAGGCAGTGGCATGTTTAACCTCGTTTGCAGCAGACACTTGTCTAATGTTTTATTGCTGTCTCACAGGCAATGCAATGCGATGCAACTGCAATTGCATAAGACTTAAATTAATTAATTTGCCACCAACAAACACACACTTGAGAAATAGAAAGGGGGCAAAAGGAGAGGGGGCGGGAGAGGGGGGAACCCACACAAGCACACTGACAGGACAAATCCTTTGGCAAGTGTCTGCCTAATGAGCTGCAATTGCTCCGCCTGCTGCTCCTGATAAAAACCGAATGGTGGGCGGACACAGTGACTTCTTCTGGCCGAAATACAAAAAATAAAAAATAATGAATAAGAAGGAGGCCCCCCAGAGCAATTTGTGGCAATCAGCAAATGGCCAAGGCGATGCCGCTGCAGCTGCATTAGCTGCCGGGCGACACTTTTGCGTTTTTCGTAATTAAATTAGTGCCAGTGTCGAGCATTAGTTACACTTTCCCCACACTCGCACACTCGCACACCCGCACACCCGTACACCGAGCACTTGGGTCTGGCAGTTTAAATTTGCCACAAACCTCAGACGTTTTCCAAACCCCATTTTCCATCCCCACTTCACATTGTCAGCAACTGATTTTGCACACTTTTGCAAGCATTTTAAATGTTTATTTGTCCGCTCGTTTTATTTCCTTGGCCAGCTTAGTTGTGTGGCATCCTGCGGTCGGCAGTCTGAACTTTTGCCTCTGATTTCGCACAAGTTTGGGCATTAAAGACCAAGAGGGATCCGATCCGAAGAGCTGCTGCCGTGATGGTTATTAGAATACTTGTCCGAAAACGGTGCAACACAATGCAATGTTCACATTTTTCCACAGCCAAGCTCAATTTCATTTGGTCGCCGTGACCCGAAAGCATTTTCCAATTGTGGATTCACTATCCTGTTTTGTTTGCCGTTTGCTTGTCGGCCTGACTGCAAAACTATTTTCGAAGATTTACGACGAAATTGTTTCGGAACTTTTTGATTTCGTTTCGTCGCACGTTGTTGCAACAGTGCCCGCTGCTCGATTTTGGTTTGGTTTTCCCGGGAAGGGGAATCCCGGAAAAAAAAGGATTAGATGGTACGTGCATGTGACCGTCCGAGAACTGCGGGTTCTGGCCATTTGTCACCCCAGTACAGAGCAATTTAAAGTGCCCCGGAGCATGAAGCACACATGTCCTTGCTGCCAACTTAATTACACGTGGCCAAACGAGAGACCTGGCCCTCATTTTCATTTTCACTTTTGCCACTCGCTCTTAAATTCTGATGCCCGATTATTATCTGCTATTTGCATCCTTTCGAGTGCATTTTAATACGCTTAAGTGCACGGCGAGTCCCTAAAACTATGCAATGAAAAATAGTTCAACAACTTTATTATGAAATTTCTGCAAGTCAGGCTGCAGTCAAAGCTCAGAATAAATAAAAATACCATTTGTAACCTGGTATGTGTGTGTGCGGGTGTGTGCTTGTGTGTAGATTTGTTTGTGTGTATGTTAGCCGAGTGAAGCGCTTGGCAAATAGAAAACAACACAACGAGGGTCGGAAAAGCGGACGACTGGCTGGAAAAACAGGCAGCGACAGAGACAAACTGACGAGTGTGCTTAGTGGGCCATGCAAAGGTTTAGTTTCCACTCTTTGCTTTTTTATTCCCAGATTTCTGCCTCCGCTCCGCTCCTGCTGCTGCCAAGTCTGAGCCCTGTGTAATTGCCAAGAATGCAGCTGAAAGCAGCTTGATATGCATGTGCTTCCCAGGAACAGGAACATCACAAAGGCAGCCGGATCATTATTAAGCTGCGACGCAAATCCAACAGATACTGATGGCTCCGACTTGTGGCACATCTCAGAGAAATTGCTCCGTCCAGAAGCTGAAGTCGAGAGCCGGATATGCGTGATAATTGTGTTAGCTTGCCTCTTAAATCCATTATTTTTACCTTTAGCAGCTCTCAAAAATGCTTATGTTTCCTTGAACAACGTTTAACTTTTTTGTTTTATTTTCATCCATTGCTTAAATATTTTACTTAAAATTTAAGCTTAATTTTCATTTTCGCTTACAATTACAACTATAACTAAACTATATAACTTTACTATACCTGACAAAAAATTGTATTATTGTAAATATATAATGAATCCTTTCAAAGACCTATCATTCATATCACTCAAACCAGAAACCAGATTTAAAACTTATTTATATAAAGTCTTAAAACTTAATCTTTATAAAATATATTAAATCTGGTAACATATTTCAAAATTGAAATTTCTAAAATTTAATTTTAAAAGGCTAAAACTACATTTTTAGAACGAATTTTCTTGAATCCTAAAGAAATAGAACCTGAAACCAGTTTATTGTGGTGTCATTCTAAGTATTATTGAATCATAGTTTATTTAAAATTTATTTAATATTCCCTTAAGCTAGCTTAAGTCAATCCAATCTCATCGACTATCCAAAGTGAAAAGATAAGTATTTAGTATGCAGTTACCCACGGCTTGTCGGCTTATCCTTTAATAAGAATTAGTATTTGCATTTGCTAAGCAATTTTAACGCTTGGACGGGCAGTCATTAAAGCGAAAGTCGCCATCGCAACCGGAAGTGGGGTGTACAGGAGGGGGAGGGGTAAGGGGTAAGGGGGAGGGCGGAAATGGGGGAGTCGGTGAGCAAACACAAACTAACAGCCTCAAACACATCCGTACCGTTAATGTGCCTGTGCCTTTGTATGGGTGGCATGTGGTTAGTGGGTGGTGGTGCCAAGGGGGAAGGGGATAGGGGGGAGGGGGTCTAGAGGGGAGTGGCGGTGCCGTGTGGGTGGCACCCACAGTTGGCAAGTTGCATGCGCTTAATGCAAATCCTTGAAACCACTTGCGGCCCACTCGAAATTTTTAATTTTTCCCACAAAAGCCGCACTCGACAGAACTCGAGGCGCATCAACATCAACCGACTCGTGTGTCAGCGAGTGTGTGTGTAGGTGTGTGTGTGTGTGTGTTAGCTGATGTGGCATTGCCGCTGCAACTTGCAACTGTTGCAATGGGCATGAAACAGAAACACTTTGGGCCGCCATGCACCTAGGCGGAATTACAAGTACGCGCCATGTTCGTTTGTATTTCCACTTGCTATTGCTGTGTGGTGTGTGTGTGTGCGTGTGTGTTGGCCTCAGTGTGTGTGTGGGCCTCCGTTATAGATAGCAGGAAGTTGAGGGGGCGGGAAAAGGACCTGCGGACCGAGTCGAGTCGGAGATGCGGCGGCTTCCAGTGTAAATAGCATAAAAAATGCGAATGCATCTGCCACATTGCCCCCGACTTGAGAGACACCTATTCCTACGCATTTTGAAAAAGATTTGAAGGCATATTTTACTGAGACCTTAAATTGCTAGGACTTTAAACTAGATTGTTACACATACTGTAGTAGGTGCCAGTTGCACACATTTTATTAAACGCAGAAAATATAGGTATTCATTAAAAAATCCTTAATTGCTTTTTACATACAAAAATTACGTCAATTACCCACTTATTTTTATAGCCTTTTCACACAATAAAACACTGGATTAGGTGATTTATGCATCTGCGTAAATACACCTAATTAAACTGATTTATTGTTTAGTAAAATTATATGTAAATTATAAAATTATTAGCATATTTAATTATTAACAGAGTAATTTTAAATTTAATTATCATTATCAAAAAAGTTATTAGAGATTGTAAGGAAATTCTTCGGCTCTTAACATTATAATAAGTTATTGAAGATGTCTGTTTTGTAAGATGTTGGTAACATTTAAACTAATCACAATTGTGCCAAAAAATACAATATTTAAATTCTATAAAATCCTACGAAAATACTTATTTTACTATAAATAACGAGCTATATTAAATGACTCTAAAGAAAACTTAATATCTTCAAACATTATACAAAACTTTATATTCTTGTAGCATTTAATCTTAATCTATATTTGTCTTTGAAGTGTTTATATATATTGAATTATATTTTTCTGTCGGTTTATTAGATTATACATTTATTCAAAACTCCATAAAAATGTTTACACACAAACACTTCTTAAATCGCATATTTCAGTTTTGAGAGATATTTAACTATAGGACAGTAATAATTTATATTAAATTCATGTTATTTAGTAAGTTAAACCCAAGCTGAACCATCTTTCACAGTATGCCAATCCTTTACAGGGTATTGCAAAGCACCCAGGCTCTCTGTTGCAATTGTGTGCTGCTGCATCCTTCGACTAAGTGTGTATTTGTATCCGTGAACAGGCGTGGCACCATCCTCGCGTGTGTGAGTGTGGGCTTATGAGTTGTGCGCGGGTGTGAGTGTGTGTGTGGACTCTGCGGGAAAACTCACTCATAACGCGCTTGGTGCTCATTGCATTCGTGAACTTTATTAATAATGGCGCCAAACAACATGAACACCGCCGCATCAGAGCATCGGAGCTTTAGAGCTGCGGAGCATCAGCAGCAGAATCCTCGGGATCCCATCATCCGTGTCCGTCCGTTTGCAGCGGGCGTAGAAAAAAAAGGTATGCCAACTTGTAACATATATATAAATATATAGCCAGCGGAAAAAAAAGTGGCACAGAAAAAAAAAAGTGAACGGAAAGGAGAGCAAGAAATGTGCACTGCAAATTATTATTTTTTGCCCGCGGCTGAAGGAGTCTGGGCTGTAGTCTGTTTAATATGCGTTGGTGTTTTCCCTTTTAGGGTGTGGCAGCTGTATATCTGTGTGGGTATTTGTGTGAGCGGCAACTTCAACACTTTAAGAGACGCCTAAAAGCAGGCAAGTCATCAGCGACGACGACTGCGGCGATGATGACCATAATGATGATGATGATGATGATGATGGCATTAATAATTACAGCCAAGCATACTCGCATGCAAGCCAAAAGACATTCATCTTTTGCCAGCCAAAAACTGAGTTCCGTGGGATGTGGGCATCACTCAGTCAAAAATTTCAGCGCGTCAACTCGAGTTAGGCGATGTGTGTGTGTGTAGGTGTGGTGTGAGAGTGTGCTAATTACAGCTGACAGTTGCTGCTTTTTTCCCCAGCTTACATAAGTCTCTGCAACACTCAGGAAAAAAGCAAATAATTGTATCATGCCAAGCTGAATCACTATGTTTATTAATTCCCATTCCATTGTGCTTATAAATTATCTAACTTATAATAGTTTTTATTTCTATAAGATTGCAATTTAAGTTTTAAATAAACAAAATGTATTGCTTTTTATCGGTTTCTGGCAATAACAAAACATTGTTATATACAAATTCATAATTTATATAATTTAATCGGCATAGACATACAAGCTTTTCTGTAAAAACAACATTTATTCCAAGCTGACTTTCTTGTTTTCACAGCGATAACAAAATTCATTGAAAGTTATTTGAGCAGTATGAGTTTCTAATGAATATTTGTTATCGAAACGAAATTACGCAATCATTTTCTGATTTTAGTTCCGTACTTTAAGCAAAATGAGGAATTTGGACAAAGAATTAATCATAAGACTTTAACTTTAAGTTGGAGTTCAAGAGATTTATCTGATCGGAGTGAAATGATTTATTGTAAATCGCAAAAGTCTTAAAAGAACTATGATATATATTTGTGTATCCTTCAAAATTCCATTTCGCAAGACAAAAGTATGTCAACAATCTGATAAATATCTTCAATATCTGGCCAAATTAATCTTATTCTTCCTGTGCACCACTTTATCCACTCCTTTTTGGCATTTGCGCGCCACGTGACGTATGAGCAATGTACGTGGGGCAATTAATGAGCGGAAGCAAAGGGGGGCGTGGCTGCCAATTAGGCGGGGCGAAACTCCTTTATTGATTTCTGTTTGTGCCTGCCTAATTGAATTTATGTATTTGTGTTCAATTGCATTGCTCCGCAAGTCCTTTCCTTTTGCTGCGCCTGTTTCATTAATTAAGTGCGCCCTGACCTGGCAAAAATCAAAAAGTTAACATTATAAATTACAAAACAGCGGCACGAGTGGCCTGCTAACAGGGCGCAGGAAAACTGTGAAAATGGGAAACGAGGAAACGAGGAAAAGCGGAAGAGCGGAAAAGCGGGAAGCGTACGGACAAGGAGCAGCCGAAAGCTGCGCTGCGGAAAACTGTCAAGAGTCTCATTAATTGAACAAAGCATTCGAGTGTGCGGTGGAGGGAGCGGCAAAGATTGGCCGCTGCAAATTACCAGCGGTTCGAGTGGCAAAAGCGTGGAAATGTGGGAAAAGCGGGTGCAAAACTGACCAAGAGCAGCAAATGAGCAACCAATTTTTATATAGAAATGATGACAGCACGAGGGTGGGTGGGAAAAACTGCGGGAAAAACTGTGGCAACTTGGTCCGTTCTGTTTGTTTCTCGTTTGACTGGGGAAAAGTTTCGTTCCCGCTTTTCCCGCTCACTCGCTCGCTGTGCTCTGACTTTTAAGCAGTTCTCGGGCAGCCAGCGGAGCGACAATGATGATGCAGGACAAACGGCGGGCGGAAGGAGTGGAGCGGGAACGGGAGCAGGAGCGGGGGGAGCAGCGGGGGCGGCGGAGCGGGACCATGGCGCTTTGTGTGCTTCCGTTTCCGATTTCGTTAGTTTTTTGACTTTGCGAGGACGACAACGTTGGGCTGCTGCCACTGCTACTGCTAGTATTTCACTTTAGCCAGCTTCCTGCAGGAGCTGCCCCACCCTCTGCCACGCCCCCCACCCCTCCCCCTGGGGGCAGGTCGCCCGCTCCCCTGCTTATGCAATGAAATGTTTCGCAAAGCGGCACTTAAGCGTACTTCTTGCCACAGCAAATGTGTTTTGGCCCCGTCTCTCGGACTGGCAATTTCATTTCTGAAGTTTACTGGCCAAACGAGCGGAGGGCCAGAAGGGGAAGGAGTGGAGGGGGAGGAGCTGCATCAGCGTAATTGCGGTTATTTCACCTGTCGAAAATAAAACAAAATGCAGCCAGGTGAAAACAAGTTGCAATTTGTAGTTGCAAACAGTTCAATTTCACTCGTTACCCATTCCCCCAAAGCAAACAACAAAAAAAAAAGAGGCCCCACCCCTGTTGACAGACCACGCCCATCGAATCTGTGGATGGGCGGAGCTAGCCAAGCGCTTTAATTCCAAACAGAAAAAGTCAATTTTCTGGTAAATTTGTTGGGACTCGTTAGAACTCCTCAATCACTTAGTTTTCTATTTCCGAGCCGTTTTACTTTCCGCTCTGTGTGTGTGTGTGTTTGTGTGTTTTTTAGTGTGTTTGCTGTTGGAGTATCTATAGATATATGTGTGCTTGGTCCGCTTTCCTTTCGATCCTTTTGGGGCATTTCATAAATGCAGCCATAAATCAGGTTTCAGTTGGCCACGAATTGATTTTTTAACTTTTGTCGCTGCCTTCTTCCGGCGTTTTTCCTCGCTTTTCCATTTCCTTTCTCTCGCCTTTCTTTCACGCATTCTTTATCGCATTTCTCTGGCTTGTTGCTTGTTAGCCTTTAAAAAATAAATTGTGTTCAATATTTCATGGCCGGTCTTATTCGGGCTCTTGGCTTTTAATCAATTTTTGTGTCATTTCATGCCAATTATTTTACCCTCTTTCTTATGCTTGACTTTTCCATGCGAGAAATCTTGCAGTAAGTAAGCGAGTTTTTAAATTATTCGCTTTGGCTTAATAGACCATGTCTTTATGAATCGAAGATTGTATTTTTATCTTGTCCAATATTTATACCCGTTACTCGTAGAGTAAAAGGGTATATTGTATTCGTGCAAAAGTATGTAACAGGTAGAAGGAAGCGTTTCCGACCCTATAAAGTATATATATTCTTGTTCAGGATCACTAGGCGAGTCGATCTAGCCATGTCCGTCTGTCCGTCTGTCTGTCCGTCTGTCCGTCTGTCCGTCTGTCCGTCTGTCTGTCCGTATGAACGCTGAGATCTCGGAAACTATAAAAGCTAGAAGATTGGCGTTTTGCATGTAGATTTTAGGAGTTCCTACGCAGCGCAAGTTTGTTTCAAAATGGTGCCACGTCCCCTCTGACGCCCACAATCGCTTATATACGATTTCGGAAAATATTTCGGAAAAGTAAAAATGCAGTTTTATTGTGTTTATCAATACCTATCGAAATGTAGAAGAAATTTTTCAAATCGGACCATTCGTTAAAAAGTTATGCGTGATCAAAGTTTCTATCTCCATCTCCCTCGCACTCCCTTTACCTGAGTAACGGGTATCTGATAGTCGGGGCACCCGACTATAGCGTTCTCTCTTGTTTTTTTTAAATATCTTCAAGAATTTATTGTTCCATTTAAATTTAAATGAAGGTTCAAGTATGTTCCCAAGCCTACAAAGCTGGATTAGCAAATAAAATAAAAGAATATATGTTTCTTACATTTTACAATTTTTGTTCTTGTAACTGCTTTAATTTCTTTAATACTCAAATTTTCAGAATTAAATCAGTTTATTAAATGAATAAGCATAATCCGCTTTACATATGAATCAATTGTTGCAATCTAAAATACTCAGCGCAATGAATTCATATACTTGAATATTTCCATACTATTTACGCAGTAAAATATACTTTTAAATAAGTTCACTTTTAATACTTGTTTGTAGTTTATTTGCCACTTAACTTTTATTGCTCATGAAAGCAAGCATTATTTGAATAAGTAATTTAATGGTAGAATAACTACTTGATTTGTTGAACATTAATAGCCATTTTAGTGCCCCTCCTGGCCAGCAACTTTCGCTTTTCTCTGCTGTCAGCTTTTAGTGCCAGCTCAATGAGGATAGAAAGCCTTTCACCTGCCCCTCTTTCTTTCTTTCCCCTTCTGTCAACTCCCACCCTCCCCCCTCCTGCTCCATAGGTTATTGTCTTTGTTCGGCATTGTCCATCGATTGCTCGATAACACTCGACCGAAGCGTTGAAGTGCAAGTGCAAGTGCAGACCCACTTGGCCTGGGGAAAAAAGGTTGGGGGGGGGGGAAGATGGAGCTGCTCTTGGCCAAGTTTAAAGTGGATTTCCGGTTGGATTTGTTGCGGTTGCGTGTCACTGGCATCTCCGCCACTATTGACTGCATTCGCTTTTATGTCTTCCGGCCAACATAAACACTTTACTGGCTGTCGACTGTCGAGCAGCGAAGCGAAGTTTCGCTGACAGTCATGGCCGCAAAAAGAAAAGCCCTGTGACAAATGTCCTGGCATGTGAGTGGAAAATGTGCGTGTGTTTTAGGTATGTGTGTGTAAAAGTTGGCAACTTTTAAAAGTTTCACAGCTAAACGCCTTGCAGGATGGGCTGCTGTACGTTACCTGGCTGCGAGTTAGTGTGTGCCAGCCATTATTGCGTTTATTGGCTTAAAGTGTTTGACAATTCATTAAGCTGCAAAACGGGGACGCCGAAATTGCCTTTGCCCAAGCGGGCGGGCGGGCGTAAATTGCATTTACCATCTGGGGATCAGGCGGAACAGACACGTTAATTTCGACTCTAATCTCGGCCAACAAACTTTGGCTCCGACTCCTCGATGTGTCAACAAATCGCTGGAATTAAATTGGTTTTGCATAAACACTCCGGGGGGCAAAACAGGACGACAAGGACTTAAGACCCCAAAGTATGCAACATCAAATTGTGTTTTATTTTGCTACAAATATTTCTGCTGAGGCAGGCGCACATACACACACACACACACCACACACACACAGCACACACGTGTCCAAACTATAAAATAATAAACCGAATTTGTTGTGCAAGTTTAAGTGAAAATGTTAAGAGTAAAGTTTCGTACCACCCCGAAAATGAAGACAAACATTGTTATCACCTACGAAACAGAGACGGTGGCAGGGGGGTTTCAGGGGGGATCCAGGGGGGTAACCTGGGGTCAGGGCCTCAAAGGGGGTCTACGTGCAAATAAGTTGAGCAACAGAGCAAGGCAAAATATTTATACAAATAGGTTATGCAAACAAACTTAGACAAAGTCACACAAGCAGAAGAAGCAGAGCAAGATGTCGGGCCAAGAAGAAGACGAAGTACGTACATGTTGGGGTTGGGGAAAAGGGGCAAGGGGAAATGGGGCCGGGAAAACTGAGGAAAAGCACACAGCACGCACACGACATGAGACTTCGTCCTGGCGCCAGGACCGCTGCAGGACATAATGAAGTTTGAGCTCGACTCAATGAAATGTCAACAGCGGCATGACGATAGATGATAATGGTCGCTGATAAAAAGTGATGCGGATGGATGTGGGAATGGGGCTGTGTAAATTGGTATCATGCATTGCCAACTGCATTACAGACTCCACTAATTAATTGCCATAAATTAATTATGATTCGTCGGCACTGAAACTCTGAGCTAGACTTGGCCACTTTGACTATCGATTACAAAACTCCAAGCACACATACATATGCGGGAGTTGTGCGGGGGAGCACATAAAACATGCAGCCGCAAAACATATTAAATTTATTATCAATAAATTTTCATTAGTTTCGTGTAGCAGTTCGAGAGGAACAGAGCTCTGCCCCTTTCTAACTCCCTTTTTTGGCCCCTCCCCCATATCCTTCATGGCACTCCAACTATAACGAGCTCTGTGGGTCGTGGCCAGTTGACATAATTTACAATTTTAGTCATAAAAAGCACAGACACACTCGCACACGCAGAGCCACCGCCAACAATACCACAACAGCCCAGTAACCCACCCATTTCGAAGCCCCTCCAAAAACCCCAACAAAAGCCTTCGACAAACCCCTTTAAAGTTTGCCGTTTGGCTGTGCCAAAGTTGGCCAACAGCGAATCAACAGTAAATGAAACATCCAGGGGGGGGGAGTGGGGAAAGTGGTTAAGCAAGGGTTCAAATACCCCCTCAACAACTATTATTTCATTTTGTTAAATTTCCCGAATCTGATTTCTGGGAGCTAATAAATTCGGAGCTTAGATAAATTTAATGGAATGCACAATTATGTCTGTCTGGTATATTATTTTAAGCATTTTAACATGCCACTGAAAGCACTAAAAGCATAATAAAATTTACAACTATTTGAAAAATAATTTTCTACACAAGGAAAAAAAAACGAAAAGCGAAAATATCGTATTTAAATTTAATGATTATCTGTAAAGATGACTACTAAAATAAGAAAAAACCTAAGCCTTAAAATTAGAGAAAAGAGTTTTTTACCTTTGCAGGGGTAAAATATATAGTAAAATATATATATAGTAAAGGAGACAAGTCCGACCTTACAAAATACAAATTGGACCAAAATAAACATTTTCACCTGAACATGCTAATCGATTGGAAATTTTAAAATTAATTCAAAGAGGTATGACATTCCAACATTTTACTATTATTTCTAAGGTTTTGACCAAAAACTTAACTTTTCCCTTTTTTAAGCCGTTGCAAAGTGTATTATTTTATTTTTCACATTTAAAAAAAATACGAACCGTGATTAAGGTAAATCCTTCTTGAAGCCTTTCATTAAAAATGAATAGTTAAAGCTCACTCGTCCGGAAACCCTTTTTCCCCGGGTTGTTATTATTACATTATTAGTTTTGAAAGCATACCAAATTTTCCCTAATCGTTATCGGTTTTTGACTGGTGGGTATCCCTCAAAATCAAGTTAAGTTTTTATTGAATAAAAATTGTAAGCCGAGACTTTTTGCATTTCCCCATCGTCATTCAATGCAGCATCAGCAGCAGCGACAGCAGCAACAGCAGCAGCAGCAACAGCAACAGCAGCAACAACAACAGCAACGGCAGAAACAGCAGCAACAACAGCAACAGCAACAACAGCAACAGCAGCAACATCAGCAGTAGCAACAGCAGCAGCAATAGCTACAACAACAGCTACAACAGCTACAACAACAGCTACAACAACAGCCACAACTACAACTACACCAACGATGATAGCAACAGCGACGCCATTTTATTTTCTCTTTGTGCCATTTTTTTTATTTCAGCTCGCTTTCTTTGCCGCGAGTTGTTGTTGCTGGCGTATTATAATGCCAACTCATATTGCGCTCGTTATCCTTTTGTGTATCGTCGTGCAACGGAATTGACCCTTTTTTTGCCGCTGCGTGATGTCACCGGGGGATGACAGGGGGGATGTTGGAGGGGGTAGGGGGGGTGGTGTGACAGGGTCAGGATCTGGCAAAAGGTAACACGCGGCGATGGCAACGGCAGCGGACTGCTAAAGTATCAAAAGTGATGGATGACAGGTTAATATGCGGCGACATTTTCATGCTGATGCTGATAAAATTTTCGTTTTGCATGCGGGCACCGCAGCACTAGTGCTGCTATCATGGGGTGGGGGGGTGTAGAGGGGGAGGGAAGGGTATTGGGTCTGAGGGCACCACAACCGGATCACGGCCATGTCGCCGGTCCTGCTCGGTGACATTTTAAATGCGCAGCAGACAAGTTTAATTTTACATAGCCCCGGCAAACGTTCAAACAAATTAAGCGGAACATTTTCTCTACACCCTTTTCGCCGCCCACTCTGTCTGTCTCACTTACCATCCGCTGACTGAGTGAGTGAGAACACGAGACAATTGCATTAAATTTGCCTGCACAACGGTGCGTATGCGTAATGTTTAATTGCCGTCAGCAGCTTCATTAGAAGAGCTGCTAAATAACTGCCAGTCAACCAGCCAGCGACCTCTTCCCTCCACCCTCAATCCAGCCTCCCATTTCGTCCTTGTCCCTCGTCCTGCAGAAACAGCAGCAACAACATCCTGCCAGCTCATCTGCATGCCGTTTGAATGTGCAACACGAAATGGCTAACTGACTGGCTGGCAATCCGAGGACCCAGGATTCCGGGGAGTCGCCCTTCAAGTTTGGCTCAATACAGACAGAAAAAATGTCAACCAAATTGCCAAGATTCTATTGCTTTTGAACATAAGAAACTATATTTCAAAGTAATAAAATATGATATAGAAAGAACTAATGGAAAAAGAAAAAACACATCACTCGAGTGAAAAAACTATTTACAATCAATTCTTGCATCCGCCAATGAGAAAAATCTTTAATATTTAAAATATTTACCAGACAATAATTAACAAAATGTGGAAAACTGGAATGTATAAATATACATTAAAGAAGAATTTTATTATGAAAAAAATCAACATTTGTTCAAAAAATATGCAGCATTTTTAGTAAAACCTGAAACTAAAAAATATATAGGTAGGTATGTGTAAGTTAGTTATTGCATGGAATGCCATTTATGATTGCTAAAAGATATTATTCTATAATAATTCTAAATAATAGAGTTTTAGTATTTTTTTCTGTGTTTAGTAGTTTGTGGCAGCAAAGGGCCTGCGACTCAACGAGCGGCATTCGAATGCTTTGGAAAAACTTCCGCTCCATTAGTCTGCCTGTTTCCGGCAGCGTTTTCCTAGCACAATTTACGCAAATTGATGTCATCAGGGGGAGGACCCGCACCCCGAACCCCCATACCGATCCCCAATCTCCAATCCCCCCGGATCCGGATCTCCCAGCTGGCATTCAGAGCGGAGACCAGAGCGTGCGTAACTCGGCAAATGAAGTGAATGAATGAGTGCATGTTGCAGGCCGGATGGCTAGACATTTTGGGGTCAATGCGGGCAGCCGAGAGGGAGGGGGGTTGTCGACCAAGATGTGTTGACATATTCCACAAAGGGTGGCTGCACTCCAACCCGGCGAGCTCTTTAAGCCAGGATAAAAGGAAGAGACACCCTTAAACACCTGGCAGTGGTTCAATTGGCACTGCCAGATATGTACCGAGATACTCGTAATTTAAACAGATTTGCCCAGATGAAAACAACTTTATTCTCGAGCCGCAAAAAGTGCAACATCATGGCTAAAAAAAGGGCGAGCACAACTTGAGCACAAACAAACAGACGACAAACTCGCAGGCAAACTCGCAGACAGAAGGCAGCGAAAAACTCAGTCAACTCAGCCAACTCAGCCAACACAGCCAACTCAGCCAACTCAGCCAACTCAGCCAACACAGCCAACTTAGACTTCGAGTGAGTTTCGAAAGTCAAGTGCGTGTCGCTCTTGGCAATCCCAAAGTTTGCCATGTGTGTGTGGGGGGGGGGGATGGGATTGGGTGCTGATTTACAAATATTTACCTGGCACCGCTAATGCCAGAAGCACTGCTATATGCACTCGCTTAATCAACTGTAGATGGATTCTGCTCCGCAGATTGCAATGCGGCTTTAATCGATTATTGCGCAAAACGGAGGTTAAAGCCATCCAACTAATACATTTTAATTATAGCAATTAGCCTATGGCCCAAAAATTGAACCTAAATGGCAGTATCAAGGCACATATAAGTCTGCATCCAAACGAGGACATTTAATTAGCTGCATAAATTATGGGTCCTGTAGTGAGGCTATATTAGCTGATTAGATAATGTTATTGGAAAAACGTGTTTTAGATTAAATGGTTAAAGACTAATAGGCAAAAATTCAAATTATTAAATAACAGTTTAACGGTCATTTTCAAAGAATTGGTAGGATTTAATTTTTAAATGCATTTGTTTAACAGTACACTTCTAACTTTTAAAACATTATACATATACGTTTAAAACTTATAGGCAAGACCTGCTGTTTTAAAACTTTTTTATGTTTTCTTCATATGTTATAAGCACATATCTCATAGCAAACTTTTAATTATGTAGATATATAAAACCAATATATCCTGGGGACTAAGATACATAGAATAAAGTTTTAAACTTGTGCAGAAAGGTAAGTTTATTGATCTTAAACTTTAATCATTATCTTAAAAATACTCTTTTGTTACTCAACGAATATTATTTACTTTCATTAACACTCATTTAAGATTTAAGAATTCCAGTTTTAATATCTATAATAAAGCTTAACATTTCTATTGATTTTCTTTTAAATTCTTCCTTGATATTGTTGATTTGCTTAATTAAGGTTTTTCATTATTCATAAGAAACTACCTAATTATTTATTCATTACGATTAACGAGAGAATTTAAATTGTTTATGATTTATTAATTTGATCAATCATGGCGAATGTTCGATATCAAGTATAAGCTGTGACTTTTGCTTGAAAATTCCTGGTTTCCTTTTAATAATTTATTTTCGTTTATTTACCTGCAACAATTTGCATACTAATGCGCTGCAAAAGGTTATCCCTGCCGCAAACAAACACACACACACTTTTCACAACTTATGAGTGTGACACAAAGTGGTCGCAAAGTCCTGACTGCAAATGCAAGTGGAAAGTGGCTGAAACTGGCGCCAAGTTCATTTGGCAGTGGCTAAATCTCGGCACCTTTTGGCCTGCTTTGCGTGGAGTTCATAAACCAAATTGCATTTCATTGCCAGAGCTGGCAGCCACGTAAATTCGCCAGTTACTTGCGTTGCGAGTGGAAAGTTGCTAAAGTTTTAGCCGCATAATCTGCCCGGGCAATGCCATAAATATCCAATGGCTTTGTGTGTGTGTGTGTGTGTGTGTGTGTGTATCTTGGATGCAGGAGGTTTCAGGAGAATTCAGAGTGGGTATGTGGGTTTGTTGGCCTGGTTAGCAGGTTAGTGGTTGCAATCGATCTGTTAAAGGGCTCCAAAGCAGCTCGTTATTAAAGGCCGCCTGCTGAGTTCATTATTCGCCGCTAGATCCGCAGGACGACCTGACCCACCGCCCACCATCCACCACCCACCGCCCTATCTGCTGCTCACTCGTGTGTGCAAGCCATCGATTAAGTCGAGCAGACGGGCGTACCTGGCGTATGAGCAATGCTCTTGGCCCGGGACCACTAAACCCCCTCTCGATATTTGCTCCTGCCTGGGGTTTTCGTTTTTTCTATTTGCCCGATAACTTGTGGGCCTCGCGGGAGTGAAGGCAGCACTTTCAATTGAGAGACAACAGCAGCACCTGGCGGAATTCCTCACGCGACTCCTCCTATTCCCCGAATTCCAGCTGCAGCTTAGCCCCGCCGAGGATCCATCCTGCCTTGGCTCTTTTCACTTGAATTGCCGGCAGCATCGATTGCACGTACTTCTCGCCCGACACCTCCCCCCAAGGCCCCCGAACTGCAATAAACAAACGAATCCAAAGGGGAGCGGGTCGGGGGCTAAAGAAAGAACAAACAAAAGTGCACAATTCCCGGGCGATTACAAGTTGGGTCCACAAAGTGTCGGCATCTCTAGGTGGCGGTGGAACTCTCAAGTTTGATTCTTGGCAAACATTTAACATTTACCGCAAGCACAGCAAAGTTTTCTGTGGCATTGTTTTTAATTTATCTAAATTGAAAAGTGCAACAAATCGCGCAACTTAAGGATGACCAACGAAACCAACAAGAACCAAATGCCAGACAGGACATTCAGGGGAGATTGGGTCGCTGGCAGAGTGGGTGGCTGGCTGAACAAGGAGCTAAGCTTAGAGAAAAATTGTTTAGAAACGTGCAAAAATTCACACACTCTTATATTTATTGATGAAAAATACAATTTTCATAAATTTGTTTGAATTCAATCATACCATTTTTCTACACTTACAGTTCTTAATCATAATAGTCACATTGGAACTACTTGTTTAAATATATATTTACTTTGAGGCCAATTTAGCATGGGTCCCACATCAATAAAAGAAATCAAATCTATTTCATTAAACAGTGAATTTTTGTTTATATAAATTAAGACAAGTTAAGAATTACTTAAGGAATTATTGAGGCTTTGCCATCACAATTAAGTTTAAATATTAAATAATAAAGATATAACATACATATCTTATCTCTTGTATATTTATTCATAGCCAACAATATCATTTTATATGTTAAAGTACTTTTTTTCTTACAAATTCAAGTAGTACCCAAAATGTATAATATTTTATTACTTTATTATCATTTATTTACTTTAACTTTAAAAAAATATTAATTTACAAATTTAAGTTATTTAAAAAGGAAAAATTTAGTTTCACTTATACATCTTTTAAGAACTTCTAAGAACTCGAGTGGAATATTTCAGTTCATCAAGCTAAATTCACCGTAACAGTAAGATAGAAAAAGGGACCTTAAAGCTATATAGTATTTCTCTCAGTGCATTGAACCGAGGTAGACAGCCGCAGAGCGTAAAGAGCAAGACATTTGCTGAAATAAAATTTCAATTTGCTTGAATTTCATTTGTGTGTGTCCGTCCGTCTGAGACTTTTGCTCCCGTGTGATGGTGATGGTATGTGTGCCGTGAGTATCCGTGTGTATGTGTGTGTGTGTCGCTGCTTTATCGCCTTGCCAGTTAACGTCAGCTTGGTTTACCGTTATGCTTGGCTGCGTGCGTTGCGTCCTGCGTCTTGAGCTCTGAGCTCTGAGTTCTGAGTTCCGAGTCCTGCGTCCTGCGCCTTCAGGCCACAGCCACTCGAACTTGCCAACTATTTGCCGTATGTATCTGTATCTGCTCGAGTATCTGTATCTGTGTGAGCGGCCAATCCTCCCGGGCGGGTGTGTGTATATGTGTGTGTGTGTGTAAGGAGCAAAAGTATTCCCGCTGGTGACGTTTGTTGATGGTTTCCAGGTGAATGCACGAATTGCGTTTTCGTATTAAATAATAAATGAATGTTGGATTGTTTTTTCGCCCCTTGCCAGCAGTTCCTCGGTCCTCGGTCCTCGGTCCTCGGTGCTTGGTCCTTGGTCCTTAGTCCTTGGACCCTGATTCCTGATTCCTCCCGATTCGCTGCCCTGCCATAATTCCAGCTGCCCTCGCTGATTGCCGCTTGTTCGTTCTGGTTCTTGTGCTTATGCCCATACTTTTTGGCCCCGGACATTTAATGTGTATTTTGCTTATTCCTTAAGTGCCGATGGTTTGTTTATTAAAGCGTCTGCAATGTCACCGCAGGGAATTGCGTACAGTTATTGGTCCTGGCTCATTGTTGATAATTAAAGCGACAGCGATATGTGTGCGTGGCATAGGGGTCAGGGGTCAGGGGTAACTGTAACTGCCACTCGCTGATAGATTAACCCCGCAAAGAATGTGGCAGGGCCTGCTGAGTGGAACTTAATTACCCGCCAGGAGGTGACCAAGAACAGTGCTCGTCAAAGGTCTTCTCCCGGCCAAGCGCCAGTTCGCTTTAATTGAACCACTTTGATGACTTCATCATGAAGTTTGCCTTCAAGCCGATTCCTCACTCTGCAGTATTGAATTTCATTCAGTGATTGATGGTTTACCTTAAATATGAGTTTCAGTTTTTCCTTTCAATCATTAAAAACTATGATAAAGCTGAGAGCCTCAGTTTGACTTTATCAAGAATGTTGTATTTATTCGTCTATTTCGAGAAATCGATAACCAAATGTTTTACATCTCAATGATATTTATTCTCCATTCTAACAACACGACTTCTTATATTTTCCTTTATTTTATAAAAAATATTTTTTTTTGTAATCACAAAACGAAATAAAATGTAACCTAGCTGTTATCCTCTCAAAAATTCTTAGATAAAAACATATGTCCTTAATATTTTAAATTATTTGATCTACATAAATTGAATGATAGTCATAATGTAATAATTTGTTTACTCAATACTTTTTCATTTCAGTTTGGAAGATAGCCCCATTGCTTGTGCATTTTTTTGATTATAGAAATTTAAAAAAGCACACACTTTTTATTTAACTTAAAAAATACAACCAACAAACAGGAGTGAAAAAATTCGTATGGATATTTGATAGATATAACACACAGTCCTACCTTTTTTATTTGATTTAAATAAAGAAAAAACAAAATATTTAATTAAAAAGTTAAAAGTTGGATTTGCAAACATTTAGCCACAAGATTAAAGTATCCCCCAGAGCCAATAAAACTTTTCGGTTTATAAAAATAACACATTTATTAGATAATTGTAGATAAACACTACCGACCGCCAATGGCGCAAACAAACTGCGATGCGACTCCCCAAAGAATCCAATGAAATACCAATAATTGCTTTACCATAAATGCAGCTATTGCTCAGTTATGTTTACACGAGGGAGATAAATAGATCAGCGTATTCATCGCGATGACAATATTGAATTTCGGTAAATACTTTTGGTATTGCATGGCAAAGAGCAATTAATTAATTCCGCAACCACAAAACGCAATGTAAATGTTTAAATATCGCAGCTTGATGAAATTATAACACAAACATAGACAGAGGGGAGTGAAATGTG
Source organism: Drosophila kurseongensis (assembly GCA_018153305.1). NCBI lineage: Eukaryota > Metazoa > Arthropoda > Insecta > Diptera > Drosophilidae > Drosophila > Drosophila kurseongensis. The sequence continues at coordinate 14,001,790 of JAECXX010000004.1, read as the reverse complement.
GAGGGGGGGGGCGGAGCACTATCAACAATTTAATTTCATTTTTGCGCACGTTCAATTTGCAATTTACTCTAGCAGAAAGAATGAAACCAACAGCAGTTTGGAGATTTTTGTGCAACGTTAGCTGCTAATTTGAAAATGATTTCGCACAGAGCCACATGGGAATGCGGATTTACAGGGAATCGGATACGGACTCCTGACTCCCCTAGTTTTATTTGCTATTCACGCTTTATTGCACATTCGTCCAGGTTCGATTTTAATTTTAATCCATTATATCTAGTTATCATACAGATTTCTTGATGAACTGGTGATACGAGCCCTTATCAGTTCTCCGTCCAGTTGTCTTAAATGCACACGGGGCGAGAGAATGATAAGGGTACGAATGCACCGGCCAACCCTGGGGTCAGCCTAGCTTTTCCTTTAATTTGCACACTTTTCACTTGGATACTCACCACCATATCGATTATTTCTCCTTCTCGATGCCGTCAATCAATCATTCGCGCATCTGTGAAAAGCTGCCAACCAAAATGGTTAAACGGCTGACAAAACACTTCCTGGGGTTAGGGAAAGGTGTTAAACAGCAGCTGGCGGAGGAGCAAATGAAAGGCCAAAAACTAAAACTAAAGAGAGGCCCTCGGCTGCTGCCTGCCAACTCATGTGCATAATTCATTTGCATAACGCATATGTATATAAATCAACTGGGCACACAGACATATATGTTTTTGCGGAGCGTATAAATAATTCAACAATCAACGGAGCTCCAGAAGAGGCTCTCGTTTAAAAACCCTTTGCCGCCTTTCAAATATTTTTCAAACGCTTCTAGTTGAAAACTTGCTAATTGATTTACTCTCCAGCAGTTCGAGTAGTCCTCTCCAGAGTTTTTGGCTTTCGATTTCAAGTGGCTCCGGGCCTGGGAACTATTATTATTTTTGTTTTCCAAATCACATTCAGGGCCAAATGCCAAGCGCGGCATTTAAAATTAGCTCTGAATCCGAGTCCCAGTCTCGGCCTGTCTCTGGTAATATAATGCCCCTGATATTGCGGATATAAACTAGGAGCCATCGTGTTGGCTCCACGCTCCATGCTCCACTGTGTTCACCTTCCATGCCATTCACGTTCGGAGCTCCCTGTGTCTCGCTGCTGCACGTTATGAATTTTCAAATGGAATTTGCTGTAGCCGTTGTTGTGCTGTTGCTCTGCAATAAATCAAAACTATGCAACAAAACGCGGAGCAACTCCTGCAGATCCTGCTGCCATGCCATACTATGCCATGCCATGCCAAAAAGGATGCCAGAGGACTTATCTCTGCCCCGTAAAACGTAAAACGTAAAACGCTGCCATGTATAAACCAGCCAGCTGGTTTGCCTCCTCCCAGCATCCTTGCATCCCTGCATCCCTGCATCCTTGCCTTCCATTCTGTACTCTGCTTTTTTCACTGTTGCACTTTTACGGTTATAAATTCCGCCCGCAGACGGGCGGTGGTGTGGGCGTGGCACATAAAACCGGACACATGCTTTTAATCTTCGGCGCAAACATGCTCACAGCTCGCTGATGCATGGCAAAGGATGCTGATGCCGATGCACGGAAAGGAGTTGCACAACTCCTACTCGTCTTCTTCCGGCGGAAGTTAAAGCGTTTTCCCAGCTGCAGCTCCATCGTCTGAGTCCTGTCTATGTCCTTTTCAATTAGCGCCTCCCTGAAATTGGCCAAAAATATTCAATTTTTGCTTAGTGCTGAAATTTACACGAAAAGTGAAAGAGTGAATGGGGTGGCCAGAGTGGGTTATCCTATTCCTGCCAGAATTTTTGGGCGCATAAATGTCGCTTATCGGCTTTTATGCTCTCTTTATGAGTGTGTGTGAGTGTGGGGGGAAGGGGGGGATACAGGACATGGCCAGAATCCTGAAAGAGGGGCCATTGTTTGCATCTGGGTCGTGCGGCTGGCGCTTTGGCCAACCAATAATGGCAATTGGCCCGGTCGGAGGTTTGGGATCTATGGGGGCTCCGGGTCGAGGATACGCTCGCTATCGCCAACGGGCAGGACACGCAGGACGTGTTGTCGGTGCGGCACCTACTGCTGCGTTATCGGCCTCCTGGTGGCAGGCCAGGTGCTTTAAATTTCCCAACATGTTGACCAACAGGCAGGCGAAATGGGCGAGGGATCCAGAGTGTCAACATTCATGGGCCTGTGACATCGAATACTGAGTTTTTATGCGCTTCCGTTTTGGAGTTCTTAGTTTGGCCCCACTATGGCTCTGGAAAATCGAGCATTTAGCGCCAACGTTATGAATATTGAAACAATTTTACGCTTGCCATTTTGCATTTTGAATAGGTTGTGCCCGCACCCCCGCCTCACCTCTCCGTTTTCGCATTTTCCTGTAGTGCGGTTTGGCTTTGTGCTGGCTTTTCTGGGTAACTTTTGGCCCGGCTTTGGTTCAATGGAGTTGCTGGGGGGAAGTTCAGAAAGTTTCAGTGGAGTAAATATGGTAAATACATAAAGTCTCTGATGAATTATAAATTGTTTAGGTGAGCAAATAGCAGTTATTCATTTAAAACCCTGACAACTTATTCGTATATAAGCAAACTGTTAAATAACTAAATTAAGAGTGTTTTATCTTAACAATATATTTATGTTAATAATTTAAAATGTCCTTCAAATGGTTTTTAAATTTTGCAAGATGCTCTTCTTAAATATAATTTGTAAAGAGAACAACAAATTCATTAAATTTAAATATTTAAATCCACATCATACGAATTATTTCCTGACTTTAATATTTACTGAGCTTCTTTGAATAGCACTAACTAACAGCAGAGGCAAACATTCCAATGCGCTGTGAAACATTTCTCATTTTTGGCAGATTTTCAGCTTTTCCCGAGCACATGAATCATGGCAAAACATTTGCTCGCAATTATGAATAAAAGTTTGTTTCCTTTGCCTCACCAATTTGTTCAATGGAAATCTCGTAGAATTTGGACAAACGAGAAGTTAATATTTATTTGAATTTTACCTGAATGTAAATGGGGAATTTGCTGGGCAAAGGAACAGGAATGCCATTCGCACAGAGGTGAAGATAAAAATCAGTTGATGAGTGGAAAATCCGAAATGAAATATGCTCGAATCAATTTACAAGCTTGCCGTTGATGATGTTGGGCCGTTGGGCAGTTGGACAGTTGGGCAGTTTTGGGCAGTTGGCCTGCTGATTGTGTAGTTTGTGCGTAGGCCAAAGTGGACATGGCCTGTTGACATCTCACATCGCACACGGCTTATCGGATATTTTCATGTGAACGATGGCGGTGTGTGTGGGTATGCAAATGCGTTCGCATTTGAAATGAATTTGGCATGCAAATACCGAGCCGTGCACAGAATCGTTCCAAATGGTTCGAAATGTGGAAATCAAAACAATCAAGTGAAGCGTTTAGCCCCGGCCACAAACTACAATGAAAGAGATGGGGACACTCGGCGCGAAAGAGAGGGGCGATGCGAGACAAATGTCATAAATATAAAATCAAATGCAAATTGGAAATGCAGACGGAGAGGCAAGCGCACAGATACAGATACATATCGAGATTTAGATACATTTTGGCTCAACTGAATTGGAAAGGATTTACGAAACATTCAAATTGTGGCAGAGCGAGAGGGAAACTGAGAAAGAGAACGAGAAAAAGAGAGAGATACAGCGTGACATGGCCAGAATATTTGCATTTAATTAGCAGAAAGCCCGGGACAGCCAATTGCTGGTAGATGGGCTTGAAATTTGTTTATGGACAACTATTAACATTTTCCAATTACACAACACGCTCATAAATTATGCCATGCATATGTAATTGTTTTGCATACCCCACTTTTCCCTCCAATTCTTTGCATTTTGTTTGCTGTTTAATTAAGTATAACTTTGCTATGGACAAATATTCAATAAGCAGGCCACAAAACCAAATCAACGGAAGTTGTTGTTGTTGTTGCTGCCATTGCAATGGCAATATTCGTGTAATTAACATTAAATCATAAATGCCACAAAATGCTCCGGAAACGGGCAATAGCCAGAGAACGACGACGGCGATTCTGATTGTGGATAAGCCCAAACTCAAACTGCAATCCAATCCAAACCAATCGCAAATTTAAACCGAGTGGTGCCAAACTGTTAGCCCACATTACGGATCGTGTTTATTCTGGCAACTTTGTCTCGCTTTTTTCAGTTTATTATTTCCTTCAGTCAGCACAAAAAGCTGAGCTTTGGAATGTGAGCGGGAATCGCATTTCTGGTATTTTCCTCATTTGGTTTCTTTGAATTGAGATTAACTGCCAATTCCCAAGATTTTAAGTCACAGCTCGGGGAGTAGTTTGTGGTTCTCCGATAAGACTGCCGGATAGGGAATACATATATGCTAATACGGGTGAGTTGAGCTGGCAATTCGAGCGGGAAGTGAACGGAAGGCGATAAAAAGCCAAGCTGCATTTGCAGATAACTATGTAGTTCGGTGACATCAATTGAAGGCCATTGTTTGCATAATTGATGTCGCTCAGCTCATTTGCCTACCAAATGCCTCCGAGAAAATGCCAATCAATTGGAAATGTTTTCAGTTATACCCATACCCCTATATATGCTCTGGATCAAGACGCTAATTAATCATTGCCTCTGTGGAGGCAACAAAGTCAATTTAATTGATGGCAGGACGGTAGCCGAAGCTACCACCGAACATCCGGCAGGACGAACCACAGCCCCAGTTACATGTGAGATCCTTGGCTCTTCGGTTTCCCAAAGACGCAGGCCCGTGTGATTTGCATGGCTAATTTGACAGATTACATGGAAGACATTGTGTCCCGTCTAGATTACCAAACCACACACGCATGACCAGGCCAAATTTGATTAATTGCATGTAATGATGCGATAAGCAAATGAAGAAATCACGAAAAATGAATACAGCTATTCTAAGACAAGGGATCGTTCAAAGATGAAAATTGGTGAGAATAACGAAAACTCCTAGAACTAGCCTAGGTCACATAAAACCGTTTCCTGATTGTTACATTATTTTTGGAAGTTTAAATAATTGTAATCTGCAAAAAGTACTTATATTTAAAGACTAAAAGTATATTTTTATTAAGAAAAGAATGCTAATGTTGCTCTGAATAACTGAAAGAGAAATTAATTAGAATTGTTATAGAAAGATTGTTTAAGGTTTTGGTAACGTTCTATCATACGGAATAGTTTACAGTTGTTTCTGATTCATAATGTGCATATAACAACATAAAATTAAAAATTACATTTTTCAAATGAAAATTTTTTCATATATCAGGCAACTCTTTGAGCTTTTTTCTCGGGCGAGGCAGTTTTTTGAAATGTTTAATAAAAAAACTGTTCAGTAAATTATATAAGAAATTTAATAATTTAAAAATAAGATATTTCAAATTTAATCAGTTTATGTATGAAATTGAAGTATCATTAATCAGTAAAATATTTATGTAGAAGTGTCCAAACGGGGCAGTCAGTTCCACTGCTTTTGTATTTGTCAATAAAACTCTTCCGCCTGTCCTAACCCCCAGACCTCTGCCCAAGTAACGCCCCCCATTTCTCCTGGGCCCATATGCCATATTTGAGTTGAGTTGAGTCGAGTTGAGTTGCTGCTTAACTGTCCACTTCCTGGCGTGGCCCGCATAGCGGAAGCCAAAGCTCAGGGCCGATTCGGGGCTGGGGGGAGGTATTGCGAAAGGGGTCTCCTGATGAGGGGAGGGGGCGATGTTTATCGGAGGGGGGTTGGCAACAATGGGCATGTGGGGCACATGGGGCACGCGGCAGCTGGCTGGGAATGGGGTATACGAAATGTATGTAGAACGACGGCGACGCCGACACTTAAGCGATAAGCGACGGGCAACAACGTCGCGCATTTGAATTTCAATTAGAATTTTAATAATCGAAGCAATGAGTGTGCGTGTGTGCGAGTGTGTGGGTAGCGGGGCCAATGCGTTCAATGTGCGCATAAATTTCGCTTCCGTTTCCCCCCATTACCCCTCTATCAGGCAACTCTTTGAGCTATTTTGAAATTGTTTTGTCTCGGTCGGGCGAGGGAATTTTATTAAAATGTTAGCACGCGGAGGATGTGGAATATAAATGAAAACATAAACAAAATTAGCTGGGGGCGGCTCATGAAATTAGCACAAGGACAAAGCCGACAGCGAATCCCGCAAGGATATGAAAAAACGTGCGACATGTTGCTAATTTTTTTCCACTCTGGCGGCTCCTGCGTAATGTAATGAAAAAATGTGGCGCAACGAAAACGGGAGAACTAACTAACAACAAACAGACAACGAAATCCCCGTGGGCAAACAAACAATTCGTGAAAAAAGCGAAAAAGCTGGCAGGCAAAATAGCAAAACGGCAAAAAAGAAAAAAAAAATCAAAAAGGCAGAAAAGAGGTGAGATATAGAGAGCGTTGGCTCAACAATTTCATTTCGTCGGGAGGAGGGTCTCTCCACAGAGTCGCATATTCAACAGGAAAATCCCTTAATTGGAATAAATTAACTGTTATTGCTGTGGCATCCACACAGACAAACACACGCACCAGACACAGATACACCGCACAGAAACAGATATATTCGCTGCTATCATTTGCGCTGCTCCCAATGGGGCATGCATGTAGTTGTATCTGTTTGTTGTGTGTATCTCACAGTTCGCTTTTTTCGCTCAGCAAAAAGGGAACGCAAAGCAGACATAACAAAATTAAATAATATGATAAAAGCGAAATTTATGGCACAAGAGCGGGACAGCGACAGCCGAAAGAGGAAAAAGGAAGCTCTGCCAAAAAATAAGGTTTGACAGCCACTGTTCTGGTTATGCTTAATGTTTGCGGTCGAGAACTTAGCGCGGTTCAAAGTTCACACATAGCACTCTTAGCCGAAGGAAACCCGAATATCCTGTTTCCAAGGGATGTCAGGGATCTCTAGCCAAAAAAGTTCGTATTTTTGGTGCTAATGAGCAGAAACAAAAAACAGGATATGTCATAAAGCAAATGTTTCTTAGTACGCTGGTAAATATATAGCTTCCATATGGCCATCTTTCTCTTGCTCTGTTTCATTTGATACAATGGAAAATTTTATCCCAAAACTAAAATTCCTTTTATCTTCCTTAACCTTAAATACGAGTCAAATAAGATTTATAGAAATGGTAGTTCGACTGTACTCCTAAAACAAATCAAATTTAAAGTTGTCTTATGAATATATTATTCTCATTTCAGTTTTTTTTCCATTAATACTTGCTTTATAAAGAAAATTTTGTAATTCCAATATTTCTCTGTGGTATTCATTATTATTTTTTCTCTGTGTTCTCTATTAGATGCTCCCCTGTATAAGAAATCTATTTGAAAAGGATCCCAAGGAAGATCTCTTCAGAGATAAGATGCCGAAATGTCATGAAAAGCAGGCCGTACAGTGACATACCCATTCCCCATCTTGTCCACTTTCTGCCCTCTTTGTGTCGCCTTTCTGAACCGTTCGTTTTGGTTCTGTTATGTGGCTTTCTTATCAGTTCGCTGAGCAATTTGTAGGGCGATAAGCGTATGTATTTTCGGTATTACTCGCACTGTTTGCACTGTCTTTGTGTGCGTATATGTACGTGGCCATGTGGCAGGCGGAGTACTTGAATTATGACGATGAGTAAACCCTGGATCTGCCCCATATTGTAACTCACCCGAATGAAATTCCAATCTCCAGTTTGAGTGTTGATCCATTTGCCTTCAGGCATTTCAATTAACAGCCGCAGATCACTTAATTGTTGGATGGCTGGCAAAGATCTCCATCGAGGGGCGGCAACGGGTTGATTCGTTGTTTCACGCAGTTATGTGGTATAATTGATAGAACTGTTTACTGTTATGCTGTTTCTAATACTGTTTTTCACGTTCAGGATTAGTGGGTGAGTAGGGAGGGGGGGCGGACACATCCTGGGACCTTCACCCATTTTTCCCCTTTTCGTCCCGAACCGCTCCGCTTAGTTCCGTTCTCCACCAGTGACGTCGAACAACTGTGTGTCGTCGCACCGCACAACTGTAAAAGGCAAAAGAAACGGTCGAAAATTGTATAATTGAAACGGAACAGGGAACGCTAGAAAAAGAACAGAGAGAGAGAGTGTCGAGAGAGGGTGTGTTTCGCTTCCATTACGGTTCTGCTTATCAGTGATCGCTTGTTGCGCCTGCCAAAGCGAGATGGCCTGACCATTATCCAACCTCTTCCTCGCACATTATTCATAATTATTTTCTTTTTATCGCGTATTAGAACTATACACACGATTTTATGCTCAAGAAACGACAATGAAAACTGCAAAAATCAGGAATAAACAGAGAGGCAGATAAAATGCCAACAACATTTGCAAAACACATGTCAATGGCATGTTTTTTTGTTTTTCTTATTTTGGACCCTGGGATTTGGCCACGAAAATCCTTTTGTTTGCGTCACAGCATGCGAAAAGCTATGAAGAGGTAGTACGTGGGATACATGGGATATAGTAGGGAAAGTGGGTGCATAAAAATTAGTCGGAACAATAAAGTTTTGCTGAGCGCGCAGCTAAATATTTGAATTTTCAAATGGAAAACAAAAAGAAACGGAAAACGGGAGCAAAGATGAGCAGGCTGAGATATAGCATATGCAAATTTTCTCTGCTTTTGCTCTATCCCTCTCACACTTTTATTCGAGGGTCTGACGTATGAATGCTGATGTCAAGCTGCCCGCCGCCTTTGCTTTGCTCTTTCGTACATCTTTAAATATAAATTATACATACATATCCATGAGATAGACGGGAAGAAGAAGAGGGAAGATGACACTGCCATATGCAACTCTTCCTCTTCCTTCAAATGGGGGCAGCGTCATCAAGTTTTATGAGCAATTACAACATCTGTTGAATATCGCGATACTCGCGCAAAGACTATGCCACTCACACAAGGAAACCTACCAGCATGGAACTGTTTGGCGTTTTTTATTCGCCATTCCTACACGGGGAAAATTTATACTCAAAAACGTTTAAAAATTCTAAATTTTTAGGATCATCGTTATTATTCAAAAGTTTGCTGTTTTTCCTATTCGTATAACGCTTTAATTTAACAGAAAGCTTATTTAAATTTGGTTGGTTAGATGATAACTTAGCTAAACTTTCCACTGCTTTCAGAAAAAAAATTCTGATATATCAAATATTAAAATATATCTGATACTGTATTTCCTCTCTGTGTACTCCAAATGGCAAACAGATCAAGTAGGAATATGAGTACAACAATGAAAGCACCGGAGGAGACAAAGAATCGGGGAAGAGCGAGAAGGGACTGAGCAACCCCCAACCATACCACTTGGCATTGAACTTGGCTGTCCTCTTCTTACGTTTGGGAAAAGGGAACATCGCGTCCTGGCATTGATTGAGCTATTGAATTAACATTTGGCAATGATTTACAAACAAATTCAGATAATGGCCTCGAAATCGAGCAGCGAGGGCGTGGCCCTTTGTGCGTTTGGAATTTCAAGTAACCATTATACCGAAACTACACCAGCGAATCAATCGCAGAAGGAAACCCACTCAAGACGGAAACCCCTGGGGGAAAACATGGGATTAAATATGATATTTTCGAGGCCACGTTTATGGTTTCCTCGGTAAGTTGAAAATGCCGAATCAACGTTAGAGAAGAACAATTTCAATGAGCATTTTAGGGGAGTTTAGAGTGTTACGAATAAGACTTCTAATTAGATGGGATCTTAATCTTTTTAAAATTACATTTTTATAACAACTTAATAATATTACAATTGTGTAGTGCTAAATACATAAGTATATTTCATATCACCCTAATCTAAAATTCATTGACCTTTAAATAGATACAAAAGAAACCCAATTCTTGTTTTCACAAACTGCTAGAAATGCTCAAACTTTAAACGCATGGAATCCAAATCGAACTGAATTTCCACACTAAGCCTTTGCCAATCGAAAGCTTTTACTGTACTCGTAGTGCTGAGAACCCCTTTTGGAGACCCTTAACCCGGTTACCCTTAAAATGCACCAATCAATCAGGAAGAGGTACGCCGGCGGCGGAAAGGCGACAAAGGATGCAGTGCCAAAGGCGGAGTGAACGAAATCTGTCAAAAAGTGGTAAATGAAACTCTTCAGATGTCAGTGAGCCATAAAATTATGCGATAATTAATTTCTCATACACAAATCCCGTGTCGTTTCAATGGATTTTAGGGCAAGGAAGAGGGGTGCGAGCGATGGTCCCGCATTCCGAGTGCATTGTTTGCCTGGCGTTTGCTTTTTAGCGATTTTTCAAATACATTTTTTTTCGCTTTTCGCTTTTTGCGAACTGAGAACCCAAAGACTCAACCCTCTTGCCTGGCTTCCGCAATTATGATTGTCCTTCGTCACTCGTCGCCAGGCGATTTCTTTTCACTCGATCCTGTCTCCTTGCGGCCTTAATTAAAATCTGTACAAATTTATATTTTCGCCAGCAAATTGCCGGACTGCTGGCCACTGTGCCGCGGGGTGGGGTTTCCAGGAGGGGTTCCGGGGGACAGAGACAACCCCCGGCTGGCAAGGACAAACCTTTTCAGTGGGCAAAAAGGTTGCCAAGCGTGGATGTGGTGGCCTAAAACAAAGCGCACAGATTTCAATTGTTTGTCGCCATTGTTTGGCTTAGCCCATTGACAGGGGCGTGGCCAGGGGGGTGTAGTATCTGAAGCATGCTATAAGTTCCCATTGTCTTGAGTGAGCATTGAATATGCGAGTATGTGCGGATGCTGGGGCCCAAATGGCAAAAGCCAAGTCCCGATCCCTGAACCGTGGCCACCATTCCTAGGGAGATTGTGTGTGCGAGGACTAACCGGAACTTACAGCTGTTCCCCGCACCACCACCCCCGGGACAACGCCACCACCACCCACACTCACACCCACCCATCCCCTCCAGTTTCAACTAATTTGTCAACCTCAAGGCAAATGAGCAAAGCACCATTACGAATTCTCCCGCCGCCAGGTGGCGCTTTGCCGACGAACTTCCGTTAATTAACGTTAATTTACTTGAAACTCGCCCCAACATCCGCCAGCGGAAATGTAGGAAAAAAGAGGGGCGGGCAAGCTTAAATACTTGAGGCGATTTGTCCACCTAATGGAAAGAAAAACAAACATCGAGGAGCTGAAAAGCATAGTGAACGCAAAGAAAAAATAGTCTTTGCACTAACAAAAACAATGTGGGTCTTTGTACTGAACTATCTACTTGGACTTAAATGCTTAACGACTAGGATATGAAATTACAGTATTTTGAGTTAATTTAATACTCTCTTTAGTTTTAAAGTGCAATTTTAAGATATCTATTAACATTGGAACTTTTGATTACTCATAATCTGATAACGAGTTCAAAGTTAGCATTTAAAAAGGTCTCTTATTTTATGTTAAATTTAAAAATGTAAAAGATTTACAAGAAGCATTGAAAATATGAATATAAAAGAAAATGTACTTATTACAATCTTTAAAATGATTGCAATATTATTCTCTTGTTTTGTTTTCTTGTGAAATATTAATATTGTATAATTGACAATTTTTTTAGATTTGCAGAAAAATAGAATATAATTTGCCTAGAAATTAATGATATTTTTGTTTAAAATTTACTCAATTCATACTCATAATTGAACTTGAACATTTTCTGCCAGTGCACGATGAGCAGGCAAATGCGGAGACGTTAAATTGTGGGCGTGTTGGTTGGCAAAGCTGCCAAGTCATCGGCGAGTACGTGCCACATTTGCCAGGAGCCATTCGCATTCGCATGCATCGAGGACATTTTGATGGCTGCAACGAGGCAGCTGCATCCTTTTCTCTTTGCGGAGATTAAAAAATTATCCCCACATAAAAAGTTGTCGAAAAGTCGGGGAAATATTTGAGCCAGCCTCGGAGCTTCGGCGACGGACTGTTCAATATGCGCAGCGTGTGCGCGATGGAAATATGATTAAAGCCAAGGCGAAAACAGGCAACAAAGGCGACCGGGCCAGGACGTGCTCCAACTGCTGCTGACCGTGGCAGGATTATGCAAAGGCACGTCAGGAGTTGTTTGATGTTTGCCGGGGGAATCAGCTGGCAACATAAGAAAAGGTACAAGTACCGGAGGAAGGCAGTGCTGTTGAACAAATAAAACGCCCTGCGGCCATTTATTGATGCGGTCCTTGAGCTCCTGCTCCTTCTCCAGCTCCTTGCAAAGTATGCTGCAGTTTTGTTCATCTTTCCCACGTGAGTTGAACAAAATATTTTAGTTACAACTTTTCGATCCACCCCCGTCGAACAGCGAACACCGAACACCCCTGGCCATAAAAATTCTATAAAATATCGAAAGTTTGCCCAATGTTTTTGTACTCTGTGAGTGTGTAACTGGCTGTGCAGTTTACATTTTTGTTGGAAAAGTTATGAAAATTCATAATATGCCAATATACATACACACACATACTCGTACATATGGCGTGCAACTTTGTGGTCTTTTAAAAGATTGTCTGCATTATTTGCGTCTGTTGTTGGTCCGGCTCCTGATCCGGATTCTATATAGCCACCTACACCCCAACCCCACCCCCCCCACCACCCAATTTTCCACCACCCCCCCCTTATGGAATTAGAAGCCCGTGGCGAGCCGAGCCAAACATTCTCTGAGCTGTTAACAAAGTGAAACCGCACAGTTTTGTTTTGAAAAGTTTTTCATTTTTCCCCGTTTTTCCCTTCTTCTTAATTTTTTAAACGATAACGGTATTTAGTTTTGCCTGAGCATCGGCTTTTAGGGGTTTTCTGGTTTTCATGGCTTTTGTGGCGCTTGTTGTTGCTTCGGATTTGTAACAGATAGGAGGTGGTGAAAGTTATGGGAGGCGGTTCATGATTATGCATGCCTTGTGGCTTTAGCTATGAGAATATTTAGAAATGTTGGAAACTAACAACAACATGGTTCATTCCTTTCTGGCCTGCTTTTAATCCTTTTATTGATAATGACTTTAGGCTAATTGGGTTATAGTTTCATAGAATATGGGTAAATTGCTTTAGAAACATGTTTTGAAGTGTCATTTATTGTAATATAATGGAATTTAACCTTTGGGATAAATATCATTTAGTCATTTACTTATGCATATGGAAAAAAATGGTCTAAAAAGAATTTTATGTTAAAAGATAATTGGGTTAAATTACTTTGATGCTTTGAAACAAATAATTAATTATAATTGCCTTCGAACTATCAAGATTTATATAATAAATACTTTATAAAGGGTGTGCATTTTCATCTTTAAGACATATTTTCTCAATGTTTCAAGCACTCTAAATTAACCTTTACCAGCAAACACCCCTACTTAAGAAGTCACCGAATACCCAGAAAACCCAAAAGCTAATTTACTTGATGCGTGAACATATTTTGGCCTATTTGGCTGGTTTCCTGATTTTGTGCCTTCGTGTTTTTGGCGGTTGGCGTAACGAGCTGCTAAATCGATTGTGACTAATTCGCGGCAGGCGAATATGCGGCAAGGACTCGGCCAAGGACCTGCTAATAAACCAGCTGCGTCAAAAGTCGGGGCCTGGCATTATTATTAATATATTAAAGACAATTCAATTGGAAAATTGGCAGACGAGACGCCGTTTTGCTCGTATGAAGTAATTGAAATAAACGAGCTGCGAGATGGAAATGCCATACATTCAGATGCAGGGAGGGAAAGAATCTCACTGGGCTAGAGTTGAATGTTTAATAAACGATTTCCGTTTGCCAGAGCAGAACCATTTGAAATGCAAGCAGAGCAGAGCAGAGCAGCCACGAATGTATCCGTATCTGTATCTGTATCTGTAGCTGAGTTTGGGTCTGCGTTTGTATCTGCATCTGCACGGCACTAAGTGTGTGTACGGCTGAGATTAGAGCAGTGTTCGTGCCTGCCAACAATTGGCAGAGCAAACTAAAATCAGTGCGTGGAGTATCTGTATCCGAATCTGTTCCATCTGTGTATCTCTATCTGCCACAATGAGCTCACTTTGTCCATTTGTGTGATGTGTACTGTGTGTGCTGTGTGTGTGTTATATTCTGTGTGTTTTGCGCTCGAGTGTGCGGGTGCATGTCAGACATTTCATTATCGAAATGTGTGCGAGCCCCTCGTCGAAATGATAATGAGGGCTTATCGGGCAGTCACGGGGCGGAAGTGACCCGCTCTTCCATTTAAATCACATCCAGAGGGGCGGCAATAAAATGTGTGACACTAAATAGATAAAAATCCATCAACAAGTGGTGGCCAGCTCATTCTCCTTTTCATAAAATCAATTTGCATAGCATAGCGCTGAGTTCCAAAGTCATCCTATCTATGCGATTATTATAATTAAACCCCCTGCCTGCATATTATTCTGAATACATGATTCCCTCATCCCTCCGCTGTGCAATCAAATAATCATAAATAAGTAATGATGTGCCTGGTAACTGCCAGGATTCCAGCACACACCTCCCTGTATCCGTGTATCCCAGTATCCCAGTATCCGAGTATCTTTGTATCTGAGTATCTACATGCATGCGAACACACTCAAAGGCTGTGTAAGTGCAAAAGGCATTTATTTCTGGACCCAAATGAAGGCACGACCAGGCGTGGCTTCAAATTGTAATGATGCCACGCCCCCTTACCCTACCCCTCCGCCCCTGCCACCCCTCCCGCAGGATTTCAGGACTCCGCACATGTATTCGCACAGAGAACTTCCTTTTGCCAGCGGAGAGCAAATAAATTGCTATAAAATTTTACCCAAAAGTCGCATACGAAACCCCACAGCAGTCGTGTGTGTGTGTGTTTGGGTGTGCGTTGCGGGGGTGGTGGTGGGTGGCTTGTGGGTGGTTAGGAGGTGGGTGGCTTTTGGGTGGGGGCGTTGCCTTGCAGCCTAGTGCCAGTTTCAATGGCATAACCAGACCGAAAAGACGAGACTCCGACTCCGAATCCGCACTGAGAAATGAGCCTGGGAGTTGGGGCAGTGGCAGTGGCAGTGGCAAGGGCGGCACAGGGGAGGGGGCGGGGCAGGGGCACTGTCGTCATGTCAAGCAATTCAATTCAATTTGGTTTCTCACGCGTTTGTTTGCCCGCCTCGAGCTTCGCTCTTCGTTCCTCGGTATGTGTGTTTATTTTTATTTAATTCATTTCTTTTCCCAACTGACATTGTTGTTGTTGGTGCCGCCATATGCCGTTTTGTATTTCTTTTTTTCTTTTTCTGCCTGATTATGCTAATATTGATGGCAAATAAATAACAATCTGCGAAAGTGGAAAACTTTCCAGCAAATATTGAAACTTTTCCTCCTTTGTTTGGGCAGCTCATAAATTTGCCGTTTAAAAATATGAAAAGGCAGGCGGGCGCCCATAAAAAAAAAGCGAAAGTGAAACAGATTATGGCTGTCATAGATGGTAATTTATGGGGCCTTGGCCATTTAATTGATTTAGCACAGGTCCAGAGGGGGCGGCAGAAGAAAGTACTCCCCGATGGGCTGAGATGGCATTACAAGCGTTTTTCCATTCGGGGAACTCATTTATCTGGCTCACTCACGCAACATATTTTCCACTGGCAGCTTAAAATTATGCTACACACACGCACACTCGACACTCGGCACTCGACACGGATGATTTAAACACGCTTACTTACATGCCGAAAAACTGCTGACTGCGAATGGGGCTTTTGGTTTTCCAATTTCCGCTTAGCTGCTTCCGGTGTTTTTGGCCGCCGGCGACTTTAAGTGGCCACCGCAAAACGCCACCGCAGCTGTCATCATCGCTCAACTTAAAGCCTGGCCGCCGGCTGTTGCTCCCAATATTGATTGTGAAAACCTCTGGCCAACTGCCCTTTTTCCTGTACTTTTCCACCAGCCGCTGAAACAACCTGACACGAGCGAGTTCTGCAGCCAAATGAATCCATGGGATGCTGCGTATCCACAAGATGCACGATTTCCAATGCTCCTTCGTGCGCTCGTGCCTTCGTTAGCTCGTGAATTTGTTTGGGACAAAAGCACTGAGAGCATAGTGCGCAGGGCGAGAGTGGAAAGTTCTGAGGGGAAATGTAAACAAAAAACGCTCGGCTTGCGTCGGTTTTTGGGATGCTGCGTTTAATTAGCCACCGCTTGCATATCGGAGCTTCGGAAGAGCGCAGAAGTTGGCTAAGAGCGGGCTAAGAGAGACCCTGCTGATAAGGCTACTGACCTTTGTCTTGGCTGCCAGAGGCGTGGGAGGGAGGGGGGTTTGGGGCTATAGCTATACCCCTACGGATACCCCTTATTATGGACTTAGCACCTCGAGCACTAAACGCTCTCGAGTGTTTTCTAAATACGTTGAATTTACACAATTTTCAAATTTCGCCACTGCCGTCGTGCTTTTAATTAAATTAATGCATTGCCTACATTGCGGCGCTCTTGGCCACTTAATTGTTGGCATTTTTCTTGCCCCATTCGCAATTGGTAGAGGTGGGGAGGGGGTAGGCGGGGGGCGTCTGGACAAACAGCTGTGCCATGGAGCGCATAGATTACACAACAAACAAAAGCCGCTCAGAGACAAAAGCCAGCAGCAGCAGCAGGAGCGCAACTTGAAGTGGAGAAAGTAGTGGGAGAAAGTGGGTGATGGTGGCCAACTGGACCCGTGTGCGAGCCATTTGCTGCGAAATCTGAGCAGCTTTAATGCCAGATCCCCGGCATACGTCAAATGTTGAATGAAGGCAAATTTGTTTTCCGTTCGTGCCGGCAAAAACAAAAAAAAAACAAGTAAATGGAAAGAAGAAAAGCCAGCGGGAAAAGCCAGAAAAGAATGACGGAAGAAAAGTCGGCAAAAGTCAGTGGGGGCGCTTATTAATCAAACGAGTCCAAGTCGGACACTCGACTAATTGCCGGGCTCATATGTACGTCCACTTACTGGCGAGCATATCTAGATGCCATTTAATTAAAGTGATTCATTTGCAGACCATTTTTCTATATTTTATGTCTCCCTTTCGATTGGATTTAATCATCCCCCACATGGTTGTGCAATATCTGGGGTTATCTCATGGCAATATTTGATTTGTGTGCTGGATATAAATAAAATGTGATTATTTTTAACTCGGTTTTGTTAAAGGAAACGTCTTCTTCTTGGATGTATTAGGAATACTTTAATTTAAACTCTTTTCTGAACAAATAAAATGTATAACACTTGTTTAATTTAGTTCTCTTAAGATCATCTTATTTATAAATCATGTTTGCAATAGCTTCCCTCATTTAATCATGTATTGCTCTTTTTCAATCTGAAATTGTGTAGTTATAGAGTAGGTATTTTAAATATTTAAGTTTTTTGTAATGTAAAAACAATTTTAACTAAGGGAAATTAAAAATCTATGACATAACCATGTAATATTAGATAACTTTTAACTTACCTTTCCTATCAAAGCTTACTATAGTGAGGTATTTAATTGGCACCACTTAAGTTCTCTTACATTTCTTCGCTAATCAGTCAATTATCCAACTAATTTCCTGGTCCTTTTTCACCAGCACCCCTTTTAACCTCCTTTTCAAGGGATTTGCTTGCATTGCCCACTGAACCAATTTGAATTTAAATGCCGCCTGCAGTTTGTTTGCTTGCTCTTCAACACTTGGTCATGTTCACCGCCCTTCTCCTCTAGAACAACAATCAACACATGCCGTGTTAAATTATCTAGTTTTCAATCACGGTCTGGCAACGCTTTTTCTTTTTCCTCCCTCTTTGTTTTTCCGCTTTTCCGATTTTCCCTTTAGCCCAAAGAGAAGCCGAATGATTAATGACCGCTCTGCATTGTCGCTGTTTTCGTCCTTGCAGCGAAACTGTCGATGGAATGTGTCACGAACAAAGTAAAACTAAAAGCCCGGCCAAAGGAAACTCTGCTGGAAATGAAATTTGATTTTGTGCGCCGGCGAAAGGGCTAAGCGGAAAACTCCAAGTTGATTGAGTAACCTGGGAAAAGAAGGTGGAAAAGCCGAAGAAAACTCCTCGACAGCGGCCAAAAAAAAGGAAGAAGAGAAGTGTCGATTGATAGCGATAGCGCTGATATGCAAGGCAATTTTTGAGTTTTTTTCCCCAAAGAGGAAAAGAGTAAGCCAGAGTAGAGGTGGAAAAACAAACGAAACAGCTGACGATGCGGGTCGGAAAAGCGAGTGCTGATAATGACGATAACGCCGAGTTCGTTGACAGGCCAAACGCCCTCAAACCCAAAACTTTTCCCTCTTCCCCTCGCAAACAAAAAAAAATACAAATAACAGGTTTGTATTTCGGCCAATTCGGAAGACCAGCGTGTGTGATGTGGTCTGGGTGGCTCCATGACAAATGAAAAATGTGTCGGGCATATTAAAAAGGATTTGGCCCGGAAAGCCATTCCCTAAATGGTCCTGCCCAACGCATTACTTAAATTAATTTCGCTTTAAAGCCAATTCCGACATGGGCAAAAATAAACACTGGCCCAACACAAAAGGACAAAAACTCCGGCTAGAGTAAATATTTAAATGAGGACAAAAGGGACAAAAGGCAGTGCTGCAAAAGTAAAACAAATAAAACGCAAACACGTCGAACGCATTAAGCACGTGTAAATATTTGTGAAGAGCAACAACTGCAGCAGCTACACTGGAATTATGTGTGTCAAAAGCTGTGCCAACTTCAAAAGGGAGGCTGTCATTTCTTTTTAATTAGCATATCATACCCAAAAAGGGTGAAATAGTTGCCCACGAAAAGGCATAATCCCTCGTATTAGTTGAATTCTGTTTATCTCAGCTCTTAAAAATGAATTCAAAGCTTATTTTGCTGCAATAGTTGGCCAAGTTATGCCATAGAATAATTTTGTAAAAACTATTCGGCTACATTAAATTCCCCATTACTTCGTCCTTTCCTCACCTGCATCGTTTTGGTTACACTACGAGTATCATTTTTTGTCTATTTTGTGGGGCGTGTCTCTTGCTCCTTGACAAACAACAAAAAAAACTTACCAGCTAGAGGGGAAAAAAAGGAGGAAAAACCTTTTGTGGCTGCCTCTAATTAAAAAAGTGCCAGCGGTGGAAAGCGGTATCCGCGGCAGTCTTTGTCGCCAATGAAGCAGCTGCAAAAAAACATGCTGCAAGCCCGAAGAAGATGACACAAAATTCGTGGCATACTTTCGAGAGCAGCGCATATTTTTCCCTGGCATAATTAATTAAAATTATTCGCCGGGCAATAATAAATTTCTGCACCACCACCATGTGTGTGTGTGTGCGAGTGTGCCAGTGTGTGTGTGTGTGGACCCCGAAGTGCAAAAGTTGGCTATAACTGAATTTCGTGTAGAGCAGCCAAAACATAACTGACATCATTAGCAAACTTTAATAGACTTTATGCGAATCCACGGGGAAAACGTACGAAACGAAATGAAACAAATGAAATGAAGCAAAATTAAATATGGCTCTGTGCAGAGTCTCATTTTCTTGGGGTCTGACCAAAAAAAAAAAAAATTATTTAGTAAACAATTTAAACTTTGCACATTTGTTTCGAAATATGCAGCTTTGGTCCCGACTCAATGGACTTGGATTATGCAAAACTCCGGTCTGGCCAAGTGGCTTAGATTTTTTGGCCCACACACACATACAAATGTGGAGGCTGGAGGAGATGGTTAGTTTTGTAGGAGGAAAGTGGAGCCGCACAAACATAATGACAAAGTTTTGCCACTGCCAGTTGCAAGGTGGCAAGAACTATGTGGGATTAGACAATTTGTATGCCAGCGCCCAGGCAGTTCCACTCCCTGTAAACCACCCACCGCTGGCAGCCCAAGCTTGTGGTTAAACAGAACTCCGGACTCAGACCCGGAGCCATCCCCAACCCCATCTCCATTCCCATCCCCATTCCCATCTCGAAACCCACATCGCAACCCAGACCAGGACCAAAGTAACCGCCGTCCGCATTAAGCCACAACTGATGTTTACATTTTTAACTACGGCCAAAGAAAAGTTTGCCTTGCCAGCAGAAAACTCCACGTTGCCAAACGCCCACCACCCCACAAACACCACCCACATGCCACCCCCTTACTGTGCCATTTGGGCATAAAATTTAATGCATATAATATTGGCTAATGATGTTTGCAGTTGCGGGGCTTAGGCGAGCATTAACTTGGCCAAGTCCAGAACACCTGCTGTCCCCTATCTTGGGTTTTTCCCCCATTTCCACCGCTCCCCTGCGAGTCTGTTTCTTATATAAGTCAGTGAGGCAATTAAGTCTGCCGAGGAGTCGAAGACTTGGCCATGTTAATTGAATTACAGTTTAAAATTGGAACGGACAAAACTGGTTTAAGTGAATCTGAAAGTCCATGGGGTAAAATAAATAATTTCCTATTTGTTTAAAATTTTAAAAAACTTTTTTCGTGTCTTTACTAATATTAATATTACCCTAACATTTGAAAATAATAAAAATTAGAATACGAATTTAAAGGAAATTGTCCTTTTTTGAGTGTTCTCTGAGTGTATGAAGCTTTGTGGTTTAAAATCTACTTTTGGCATATCATTAAGACAGGGAAAGGAATCTAAGAAAAGGTAAGTTTTAAATGTCTATTAATTTTGATTTTGAATAAAGCTCAGCAGCAAATAAAATTAAAAATGTCTAATTTAAAAGTAATTTGATAGAAACACCGATTAAAAACAAATATTTCACTCTAAAAACTTGCAATTTTAGAATGATTTAAGCTTCTTTTGTAAAAAAAATTGGAAGGAATTAGAACCAGAACTTAAAAAAAGGCGAATAAACTAACATTAACTCATCAAAACAAAAAGTATGCTGACATAATCCAAAAGAGATCCTTGAATTCAGAAAAATGATCTCATGAAAAACTCGTGCATATCATAACAACTTTTTATGCCAACATTAGCTATTGTTGGTTGGCCAAACAATTTCAAACTCATTAAAAATTGATTGGCAACCCACACACACAAATACACACACGAACACACCTTTGTAAATGGGGTACAGAAATCTAATTGGAGAGTTTATGGCCGGCAGTTTTGATGTCCTGCCCGGAGGGACAGGGACAGAGCTATTGGGAGGGAGGGAGACAGCAGCAGTTGACCAGGGAGCAATTCCGCTGCATGTTTGATGAATTCCACGCTGACAGCTCACACACACATGTCAACATACAGGATGTGACCGGGGTGTGACATAATTAAACGCCAGAATCCTGGCTTCCTGGCTAATGAGCAGGATGCTCATTTTTTGGAAGTAGGTTAATGTGAAATTATGACAGGAGGTGGTTGGGCTGCCCGCTGCATGCATTTTAAATGCCTTCATAAATACACAATCTGTTTCATTTCAAGCAGCGCCAGGAGGAGCAGGATTTCGATCCGGCTGCCAGGATTGGCCAGAGGAGCAGCATATGTACATATATGTATCTCCAACCCTAATGACAGGAAATTGTGCGGTCAATCAAGCAGAGAGGCAAACAACCACAGCAACAAATCATTATGGCCACAAAATCATCATCGACCAACTGGCATTGCAAATTCAATTGCCTTGCTGGCTGCAAACATTCTGCATTTGCATAATTGGAAGCCAAAAAACTTCGAACTTGGAGTGGCAAGGAGCAGGAGCAATTAAGAGTCAAGCCAGACAATTGCATCATCCGTCTTCCGCAGCCATTTGTCCGCTTCACGCGCAGGACACCGAGGATACAGGATATTGGAACCTGGAAGCAGGAACCTGGCCGCTGGACACTGAACGCTGGACCCTGGACAGTCACAAACACATTTAGTAAATTAAAAGGGAATTTATTGCACACTAAATGCAGCCATTGCCGTGTGCATCCTGCCATCCTGCCATCCTGGCTGGCAGGTCCTGCCAAATGCCCTCGAGTGCGTGTTTGTTTGTCCGCTTAGCTCGGTTTGCTTAATCTTTGACAACCAGCCAGAGGTCGTTGCCTCGGTTTCAGTTTCAGCCACGCCGGCAATCAGAGCAAACAATGCACGGCACGGCACCAGGGATTCCGGATTCCGTACTCCGTACGCCGTGCTCTGGATTCCGGACGGAGTCGGCCAGGACATGCGGATGTGCTGAGGTAGCCCCTAACCCATAACCCGTAACCCGTGGCAAAACAACAACAGGCAGGATCGT
The DNA here is from genome assembly GCA_018153305.1 of Drosophila kurseongensis. Lineage (NCBI taxonomy): Eukaryota > Metazoa > Arthropoda > Insecta > Diptera > Drosophilidae > Drosophila > Drosophila kurseongensis. Next base: position 13,979,722 of record JAECXX010000004.1, on the reverse strand, counting down.
GTGCATGCAGCTGGCAAAAACAAATGCAGCATCTGGGTTCAACGACGCCCCGTCCGGGTTGACTAATTAATTATATCATTACAGTCGGCGACGGTGGTAAAGGGCAGAAATCATTATACACAAATGCACACAATAGCCAGGCCAATGAAGATTAAGATCCATAAAATTAGCAAAATCACTGCCTTTATTGTGCACTTTTCTCGAATTAAAATTAGACTGGCTAAGGAATCAACATAACGAGATTCCTGTTTAATATATCGTTTTTGCTTGGGCTAAATCCTTATAGAAGCATGTTTACAATATTAAAAGTCCTCGGATTTTATGTGCTTTCGTATTTTTGGTTGAATTACGTGAAGTATGTGTCAAATATGTAATAAAATGATTAATTTATTCTTAAGTTACTAACATGTAACAAATTTGGTTTCAATAAGAAGTGGTTTTTCGCCACATAAAAACTGAGGTCTTACTATTAAGCTGGATATACCTAAATTTATAATTTTATACTCTATCAACCCTCAGTCGCATTTATAAAAAATTTTGTAGTTTAAAAATAAATTAATTGATTCGTTATTGCGCCTTTAGCACCGAGCGTAAATAGCTCCTCAGGATATTTGCTGAAAAACTTAACATGCCACCATCAATAAATACTAAAATATTTTTTTAAGCAAATATTTATGAGTATTTTACATTCGTAATCACCCTGAAAAAGAATAAAATACAAGGCCATGTTAACCCACACTCCCGACATCAATCAAAGAAAAACCAGTCAGAGCAGAAAACACACTGGATTTATACAAAGCACAATTTGAATGTACAAAAAGCGGCAAACCCAGAAATGAGAATAAAAACCAAGCTAATTTGGCACAATTTAAGCATGTGAGCAGTCGCTAAGCTGGGGGTTATTCCTTATCCGAGGGAGTGCCATAAAAAGCCGAGGCAAGCCAGAAGTGCACTCGCCGGCAAAATAAATTGGTAATTGCATGCGGCAAGGCAAGCATTTAATGAAACGAAACAGGACATGCAAATGGCAATCCCAGATCCCCATTGCAGCCGCACCCCCATCTTCCATTTTCCATCTCCCATCCTTCATCCTCCATCCTCCAGACTCCATCCAACCATCTCCTGGCCCCCGGTGACATAATGAATAGGATTTCGGGTTTCTGCGGCGAGAGAAACAGCCGGAGAAACATCGGGACATGAGCTCCTTTGCCGGGCCAACACTGCAATTTGCACCAGAGCCAAAAAGGATATGCAAAGCGATACGATACGATACGAAACGGGGAGCAGGACGAGGAGGAGCCTCGTGGCAACAGATGTTGCATCTTTGTTGAAAAGCAGCCAATTTGGAGCGCACCGAAGCCGAAGATAGACATGGCAGAGTGACAAAAATTTAATATGAAAACCCAGGCCCCGGAAAACCGAGTCAGCGAAAGACAAAAAAGCAAGAGAAATGAATGAAAATAACGAAAATAACGAAAATCGCCGGGCGAGAGCGAAATAAACGGCAAAATAATCGGCGCACAATGCATTGGCAATGAGCCAGCGGTTGGGCGGAAAAGCGGTTGGAAAATCCCCGCCGTCTGTGTTTGCTATCGATGAAATTGTGGTCGCGACACGGACGAGCGATAAAGCCGCTTGCCAGCAACGAAATGGGCGTTACAAATGAGGACAGGTGGGCAGGTTGAATTTTCCCAATTTCCAGGGGCTGGAGGTCACGCCGGTACATGTAAAAATTAATTAAGCCCGCCCACGTCCACCAAACTAATTGAGAATATAAAGCAAATTGCCCGCCCATTCGGCACGGTTCGAAATTCAATTTGGATTGGCTCCGCTGAACCAGTTTTCGTATCCATCCCAGGCCCTATCGATTGGCTTTGTCTCCTCAAATGTCCACACAAAACTTTCAATTACAGCCTAGTGTCAAAGATCAACAAACAAACAGTCGAAAAGGGGGATGGGACGGAGGCGGAGGGCTTTGGTGGAAAACCGATGCCAGCGGCAAACATTTCAATTTGCCTGCCAGCTGACAAAAGCCAAATAGCGCTGGAAAAAAAAGGCGAAAAATCGAGTGTGGATTGGCCCACAAATCGGACAAATAGCGGAAAAAAATAGAGGAACGGCGGCAGCCTTTTCATATCCTGTGCGAACGGATGTGACAGCGAGCGGCGAATGGAACTGGATGCCCAAAGCCCGGCTCACACTTCGGCGGCGGCGGGGATTAGGCCAGTCTCCAGTCTCCAGTTCCAGTACCTCGCCCACAACAACAACAACAACTATCCATATCTCGGCCGGAATTTTAGTTTACAGTAGTATATTTAGTTACGGAGCGTTTTCACGGCGAATGCGGGCAGCCACAGCTGCTGGCGAGCAATCAAAATGGTTGAAAAACCAGAAAACCATATCGAAAAGTGCCCAACATATTTGTTTGCCGGTGGATCGGGGCATGTGTAAGCTATTATGGCCAAAAAAAGGTATAAAACTGTGGCACAAACAAGGCCCAAATCCAAAACAATGACAGCAAAAACCCCATCGGTTGCACAATAACACTATTCAAATTCCATTGTACCCTAGACAAAATTGAAAATCTCTAACAAAAATATTTATTAGCGCAAGAGATACAAGATTTACTCTGGCGGTTCTTAAATAAACAATATAGATAAATAAATACAATGATAATAGGAAAATATGAAATCTGCTTAGGCCACATTCTAAAATTTTCATTCCAGTATTTGTTAATAAACTTATAATAGCTCCATGATAAATACTATTTAAATAGAAAATATATTCAAAACATCGATTGGAATAATGTTTATTATTCTATAATTATTTAGAAAGTCCAAATGTGCATGTTTAAGATAACAACCGAAAATATTTATAGTCAAAAAGAATCCATAATCAAAATGCACTCAAATGATATACCATAACAAATGACAACAAGCTGCATGCCACAAGGGGTATCAACTGATCCATCTGTTGGCCAATCAACATTTAATATTCACAATTTCCAATATTTACTTGTTGGTCATTTTAAAGTGGCAAAATATTTGTATAATATAAAAATGTTTGCGGCCAGCAGTTTGATTTACAGCAGCAAAATAAACATAAATAAGGGACCCACAGAATATGGATATTTGTAAATATTGGGCTATAGCGGATGGCTGACTCAGCTTAGATTTATTTTTCTTTTCGCTGCAAACTGCATGCGTGGCAACACTTTTTATGCCGCCATCCAAAGCAGTTTATTGGCGCATAAAATTGAATTAAAACGTGGTTACAATGGTGGCATGGCGACCACGGGGCGTATGTGCACTTCTGTTACCCGCAACTTGACTTTCCATTCAAGCGGCCTCCTAAGAAAACCCTTATCTATCTCGCTGGCTAAAAACTCATTAAGGTGGTCAAAGGACAAAGGACCTGCCCGAACAAAGAACATTCCACTCGCATTTTATGGCTTTCGGGTTTAATTAAAATCCACTGACAAGTTTGCATATATCTCTCGTGCGTCTATCTAAGTACAAATATACATATTTCGGTAAGTCAGGTGCTGCTGCCTTGCCACAGAAGTTCACCAGTAGAGCAGCAGCAGATAAAACGGCCCCAGACTGAGCAGCATCAGCAGTACCATCATGAAACCGAACAGGCGCCAGTCCTGGAGAAGATCAGGATTATGATGAGGTCGCAGGACAATATTATATTCAACATTTAACAGATTAAAACATATTCTCTCTGCTTTAAATGATTTTTTCTAGCCTGCGCTTTTCATAGTAGCAAACAAGAATTGCCTGTTTTGTTTGTTTGTATAATAAGGTATAAAAACTTTCAAAAGTAAACAATGGGGAGGGTGCTACAGAAATCACTACAGTTTGAAATCACTTAAATGTAAAATATAGTTATTTCAATATATTTTGAGTATTTGGTCGTTATTTTCTTCACTGCAAACTTTTAGACACCTTTATAACTGAATTCAAAGTTCCAGTGATTTGTGTAACAGCCCTCAGTATTATATTTTTAATATAATCACCAAATATCTTTCCTCTCACTGTAGCATAAGTTGCTATTCATAGTAACAGTAGGTTATAAGAAAAACCAAACATCATTAACTAACTCTTTTTCTTCACAAAAAAAGTTTTATATAAATAAAACCAAATATCTTTCAGTCATTTCATAATAAACATCGGAAACTGCTGGAAAATGTTTGAAGCAAATGGCTCAAGTAAATTTAAAAATGGATTGTGCAAAAGTAAAAACATTTTGTTTAAAAAAAAAATAATTTAGGCTGATGTATTCTCAAAAAAAAAAAAGTTGTATCAAAGATCAGTGTTAACATAGATATAAAATAAATGTCAGCCAAAAATATAAAATAAAATATCTTCCAAACTAATAATTGATCTGAAAAGTATGGACCTATCCCTAAATCGGTCATGTAAAGTATCAAAATGTTCAGTCTGTTCATCAGGCTTACATCGTTGAGCTGCCTGGACACCTGCTCATCCAGGCTGCGCCGGCAGATGGGGCAGCGCGTGGCCACCCAGTTGCGGGCCTCCCTGTAGATCCCGAGGCAGCTTTTGCAGAAGGCGTGGTTGCAGTGCAGCTTCTCCGGATCCTGGATGGGGTCCAGGCAGAAGGCGCACAGATCGGTCTCCCCGTCCTCACTCGGACTGAAGGTCGATGGCGGACCGCTGTCCGTCGCATCGAGGCTCTGCTGTACCATGCCGCCGTCCGTCCGGATTGTCTGTCTATGTGTTTCGTCTTGGTGTGTTTTCGTTTGAGGCGTGTAAAAGTGTGTGTGTGTCCGGGTGTCCTATTTTCAACTTATTTGTGTGCCTTCAGTTAGCTGGATTTTGTGAAACTAAAAATTTGGATAGCTCCCCGCCCCGAAAAGGGGGTTGACAGGTAAAGCGGAACGCACTCCACCGCGATTAAACTTTAATTAAATTGCACGGCGATAAATCTGACCGGAAAGCACCTTAAGCTCCTTCTCCGGCCAATAAAATGAAATTATATCAACGCCGGGCGGCAGGCATCGAATGCAATTAGTAGTAGTCTTGTACAACTCAATTAGGAGCGCGTCTGGGCGGGAAGGGGTCTGGATGGAAGCCATGTGTCGCGGGGCTCAGCTCCTCAGCTCATCCTTTGGCTGATTTTTCCACAGGACAACGCTTTGCACTTTGGGGCAAACGACCGCAGACGCAGACGACAAAAATCGAACTTTGTAACTACTTGGAAGGAGCAAAAAGCAAGGAGCAAGGATGACAAGACGCCGGCGATTACTCCAACAGGGTTTTTAATTAAGCTCGGCACTAAAAGTCACATCATTCGAGGACGACACCCACCCCATCCTTCGAAGGACATCCAACAAGCAGCTGACAAATTGAATCACTGGCGTCAGCTGCTCTGCAATTTAACAGTCGGTAACAAGCACATATTATTAACGCCGGCCAATTAGATGGCCATATAAACCGACTATCCTGCATTTGCATCCTCAACTTGATTAAAAAGTTGCCGGTTGCCGGTTGCCAGTTTGCCGACTGGCAAAGTCGCCATTGAAGCCAACTTGATTGTTTATTGTTCGGTGTGGAAAAGTTTTCCTCGCCAAATTGTTAAATTCTCAACTTGAATTAATTTGCCAGAGTTTCTTTAATTATGTTTATAGATGCCCGAGCAATTGTTAAGACACTTTCCCGCCCCCCACTTGCCAACTTTCCGCACATCCAGCTGCTCCACTTCTGCGAGCAGGTACTCAAATCCATACAGTCAGTCGGAAAAGTCGGGAAAGTCGGAAAAGGCGCCCAAAGACAAACGGCATCAATCTGGAAAAGTTGCCGATGGAGGCGGGGCGGGCTGTGAACTTTATCTTTGGATTCGTTTTGCTATTATTTGCCTAAAGAATTAAAAGGAAATCAGGAAAATTTCGATGGGAGCTATGCAAAACATTTTGAAGGAGGAGAAGAACTTTAAAATAAATATTATACGAAGAATGCCAAGAAATGATTTTACTACTTTGTCAATCACTTGGTTTTATAAGTTATCGCAAGATTACTCTTTAAACTGAAGAATTTGCAATAAAACAATTTTTAGATTTTTAAGCTATTCCAAATAGTTTATATTTTTTTGAATGGAAAACATATTTACACAACAAATAAAATAAAAGATATTTTAAAGACACTTTTTAAGAGAAAACTATAAGTAAACCAAACCATTTCTAAGCGATCTTTAAATTTTGATTACGCTCGAATCTGTCGAATTGGTAATACAATTTGTTGTAGTTTTTTAAGCCCTACCAAATATCTTATATTTGTTGAAATGCACAAAAATGTACACAAAAAATAAAATAAAAGACATTTTAAAGACAAGAGAAAACCATAAGTAAACAAAAATATTTTTAATTGATCTCTAAATTTTCAACTTTTAGCGCTCCAATTTCAACAACTTTGCTAGATTTTGTTTATAGAAATTAAAATTAAGCTATGGCCTCTTTTTATAACAACAGTAAATATATTAGAATTTATTCAATAAACTCCAAATAATGACAGCGAATATGTTTTAGCAAGAAACTTAGCCACAACTTAAAGTTTTTGCTTAAATTATAAGTTATCCAATTCAATTATAAACACTCATTTCACCGTTCTATAAACTTAAAAAATTGACAACAAATATGTTTTAGAAACTTAACCACAATAGTTTTTCTTTAAATCATAAACTGACCAACTCAATTACAAACATTTTATGCACCGTCATTGCCCTAACTCACGAAGTTAATTAGTAATCTTTAGAAATCTGGCAATTCTCCGGACTGATTTAATATTTGCAAAATGCTGCGCTTTTCATTCCTCCTATTTTTGGGTGACTCCTTTGGGGATACCACGCTTCCGCCGAATGACGCTGCAACTCGCTACTTGCCACTGCTACTTTCGCTAATGAGCTTTGTTACCGGACGCGAGGCGACAACAAAACACAGCAGAGCAGTGCTCATTTATGCTAAGCTTTTTGTGCATTTAGACCGCAGAACAAGGACACCGGCGGCGAACAACTGTATCTGTGGTGCGGTGCTTAATGGGTTAACGTGACACCGAATGAATCATGGAGCCGTGGCAGGGACCCCGGCATTAGTGGGTTAATATTTCACCAACGGAAACGGATGTTGCCTGCCCAGATTTCCGCCTCGAGGCGATTTTCCTGGCAATATTCTCTAATTTAATGAGGCTCTGCTTATTTTGCAATTAGCCCAAGTTTTGCAGGTGCCTTTTCCCTTCGCCCAGAACTAAATGTACCTGCGACTAATTAGCAGAAAAGTCTACTAAATTGCAGTGAATTATGAAAATTGCATTTGCAGGTGTTGCAACTTGCAAATGAAACGGCGTCTCAGGACAAGAAGTGGAAGGATATCTTACGCTGGCATTGAGTGGCCTTATTTTGGCATATAATGGCTGCCGAGCAGCAGCATCAGCAGTAGTAGTAGCAAAGGCCCCAGACAATGGGCACAAAAGGCCATTTACTCGCCTTTGGGCGTGCACCGAGGCCTTCACCCACTTCATGTCCCCCCTTCCCGCACCCCATCTCTCTTCACCTGGCCCCAGTGTACATGCAGGTGCATCCAGTGCACATCCTCCCAGCCTCCTGCTCCTCCTCATACCCCGCCCACTTGTCTTTTTGTGCGCCCTCAAGAAAGAGCCGTAATTCAGCTAAAATGCACTCAGTCGGGCTTTGTTAACCCGGCTCACAGTTGCTGTTGTTGCGGCTGGAAAGGTCCTTGGTTCTTGCCTCATGCAGCAGGGTAATTGGAAAGTAGGTTGCACATTTAGTTGCATTGTCTCAGTCGCAGGCCCATTTCCATACCCATATACCCATATACCCACCATGTAAGCCGACCCAGTTACCATAAATCAACCAGCCAATGGCGAGCAATTTGTCGGTCGATTTGCAACATTAACAGGCCAGGCCTTCTCATAAATTAAGTTAATATTTTTGCATCTTGGATCCTGAGAGTGGGTATCCAAGCGGAAAGCCTGTGATATCAACGAGTCGTTCGACAATTCAATTGAAAAACTGGCAAATACATTGCCGATGGCCCAAACTAAAAGATTGTTGACAGCTCGTTACAGCAACTGCAACAACAGGCTGGTTGGAAAAGCAAAGTCCCTCCGACTTTTGGGCAATGAAAACTATGCAAATGACATGCAATGGCTGGGAAAACTTTGAAAAGCCAGCACAAACCGGGAAGCCAAAAAGGGGGAAAAGCCGAAGGAGGAAAGGCCTTAAGGATAACTGAAGACAGAGAGCTGCAAATATATATACGTATTACGTATATTTCTATGTATATGTTTATCTAGTTTTTGGGCGAATTGCATTATGCAAAGTTGAGCGATTTGGGATTGCTTTAATAGATAAGCAATATGCCGGGGCTGGTTTGTCTTGTTTTTGGTGAACATATAAATTGGGATTTATATGTATGTATAAATACTTGTGCGATAAACGGCACAAATTAGAGTGCCGAAGGGACAAACGGAGACAGCAAATCATTGGTGGCTGTGGGCCTCCAACTAAACCGGAAAATTGCTTGAAAATTGAAGAGATATATATACAATTAAATACCAGAGCTGTCTTGCATGTGTAGATTTAAATTGTAAAGCAAAGTTAAATATCATAAAACAACTAGGACTTTCTAAGGAGCTACAGCCAAGTAGATGAATATTTTGATGCCGCGAAATTTCGCAGGCAAGACACGATTTCGTAAAAATTCATTATATACTTTATATTATTCATATTTACGGTCTTCTGCCCACTTCACCGCCGCCACCGCCCACTACAAACTTTAATCATAAAACAAGGAGAAACCACGAAACAGTTCCCAACACTTTTCAGCAACTTGAGGACGGGGACAGGACTTCTCTGGACATTCCCTGCCAGCTTCAGCCCCTGCACCTCCCCCACTCGACTGTGCATTAATTCCTACCTTTTATAATGCAAAAATGAAAGAAATAAGGTGCACTTACGCCGCCCAAAAACCCAACCCTCTTCCTTGAAACACAGAGTAAAGGAAGCATAAAGCAAAGCAAATTCCAAGCATGCCATGGAGATGGCGACTACGTCGAGGACTTGCACTCAACAAGGACGACCATGACGACGACGACGATGACGACGAGGACGTCAAGAGCAGTCGAAAATATTAACACAAAAAAAAAGTGCCTCACACAGTTGTGAAAATTCTTCTTAGCCAGCGCTTTTTGTGTGCGAAAAACAAAGGCCCATCGCTGGTCTTGGCTAGTTGAAAATCCGTTGTTTAAAGTTGCCTCCCCTAATTGTGAAAATGAGCGAGCGTGGATTACTCTACTTCGCCTACAGTTGCTTACGAAATTGAGTGCCTGGCAGCGTACTTATCCCGGGCAGTGTATACGCTCCCAGTTAAACCAACAACCAACAAGCAACAACAGTTGCCATTGCACTTGAGCAGCGAGCACTAAGTTCACTTTATTATTGCAAGCTCGACGGAGTCACTTCCCTTGCCTTTTTCACTTTACCGCACATTTTTATTTTCAGTTTAATTCCTTTGCTGCTGATGCTGTGGCTGCTGCTTCAGCATTTTTCCCAGCCAACTGCTAAACAAATTCTTTAAGTGCTTGCCGCACAGGTGTGGGAAATGGGAAATGGCTTCAAAATGCATCGCAAATTATCTGCTAATGAGATCGGAATTCGCCTCTCTGAAAGCCAAAGTCATTTTCCAAGCATAAATACTACTGCATTCGGCAAAAGCTTCTAAGCTGGAGTACTTGGCCAAGGATAACACGGGCTGCTGTCAAAAATTGAGTACGTCTGTCGAGTGTATTTGCAATCATAACATACGCAGTCGAGAAATGCAATTTCTATAGGACTCTTGAGGCCAAGGACTTGCAGGCACACACACACATCCTGCGAAAATTAATGTAATCTCAAGTAAAGATATGTGGGATATGTGTGGCCCTACAAAGAGATATCAATTTGCCTAGGCTTTTGATTGGGAAAATTAAAGGCATAACTGGCCAGGTTGCATTTGAGTAATTAAGATAAAATCATATTGGTAAGAGTCATATTTAAGAGGGCAATACTTGGTCAACTAAGTCGAAATCTTGTTCAATTTGAAGTGATATTATTGGCAGGAGTGTATTATCCTAATTAAAACAATCTTATCGAAAACAACAACATTTAATAGTCATCTACTACAGGAATAAATTGCCGTATCAGCTGTGGCAACTATGAAAAGTTGAATTGCTCCGAAAGAGCGAAGCCACCTTGCATATGCACATTACGTATACGCCAGCGCGGCCACAGGAGCTCACGCTGTGTGTGCGGTTTTGTTTGACTGCCACCAGGTGGCACCTGCCCCTGCCCCCTTTCACCCCTCCTACCACCGACCCCTTCAGTTAATATTTTCTGCACTCGGCTGCATAATTCATGGCAGCCGTGTGCAATTGCTGGCCAGGAGTGCGTGCTCCGGACTCCCCGTGGAGTCCACACATGAGTGCCCAAGTGCCCACCCCGCCTGAAAATCTTTGCAAATCCTCTGCAAATATCCCAAGTTTACCTTGGTCAGCAAGTGTCGCTGGCGTTAACATATGCAGGCCCACTGGGCAAATAGAACAAAACGCGGTGGCAAGTGTACATTGCGTCTAATTACAGAAGATGCGCGATTTTTTATCATTAAAAGCGGCAAAAAAAAACCAAAAAAAAATAGAAAAGAAAAGAAAATATAGCGACCTATCTGAAATTGTGGCAATTACGTGGGGAAAGGCAAAAAGTTTTCCCCACTGCGCTCTAGAAAAACATTTGAAAGCAGAGGGCGAAGCGCACGAACGCACGAATAATTAACAAAATTTGCACTTTATCGCAGGATGCAGGACGCAGGGCGCAAACTTTAACGAGCAAACGCGAGGGTCCTTGGTCCTTAGTCCCTAGTCCTGGCAGTATTTTTTCCCTGCCTTTTTCTTCTGGCTTTTCTCTCGCTCTCTGTGTTTATTTTCCTCGCCTGGCATATGACGGAAGCTGATTTGAGGCAAACACAGTAACACATTTAGCTGGCAAACATGTTGGTAGCTGGCACTGCGACGGAAGGCAGGCTGGGAAATCGGAAAATAACTGAAAATGTGAAAATGTCAACGGAGTGGGAACGGGAATGGGAATGGGAATGGGAACGGGAAATGCTGAGGCGCAAAATCAACAGCGCGCGTTCGGGCTTATACTGCCATAAGTGTGCGAGTGTGCGGGTGTGCGGGTGTGCGAGTGTGCGAGTGTGGGTGTGTGCTTAAGTGTGTGGAAGCTGTTGTTGCCGTTGTTGTGTGGGCGTTGCAGCAGAAGCGGTAGCAGCAGAGCCAGCTTGCCAACTAAAATGCAATTAAGCCAAGCTGAAACAAGGCTTTTTGCTGCCTTAAACCTCAGGCTTAGCCGGCTCCCTTAGCCACTCCCCTTTTCGCCCCTTTTTCAAACACCCCCCCCCCCACCGCCAACACACACATATGCACCGCATTACTAAGCACTTTTTGCAATTATTCACATTTTCCTTTTAATTGGAATTTAAAGTGCAGAAGTTTTATCCTGTAACTGGTAAATCTGGATTTACCACAGTCGTGCCATGATACTAATGGACAGAAACTACTGAAGGATATCCCTTTCAAGGACTTACTTTGTATGTTAGTATCAAATATTCCATTCTTATTGATTGCTTACTGGTTTTCATTTTGTTATTAATCGCCTTTGGCTAACAAGTTACAAAAATAGCAATAAATATTTCGCACATTTCATCGAACAAAGTTAATATAAATTGCATTGCTCATTTGATTAACATTTTATTTGCACTTACTGCTCCCGTAATTGCAAATTATTTTGTTGGTATTTTATAAAATTACATTGCAATTATTTATCGACAGGCTCCAATGGGCATTTAATTGATTGTGACCGTTGCAGTTAATGCAAAATATTTCAGTTCAGGAAGGGATTAAAAGAATGAAGCTAGCATCAAACATCTGTCAGATATTTCATTTGTAAATGCATTTACAGTCTGTTCTCGATAAGCAGACCAATTCGTCAAAATGACAATAAACTTAATTTTAATGTTTTCTACCCTCTTTATTTTGGTCTATTTGACTTTTAGAATAGCATATTTTGTTTATTTTTAAACTCATCTTTATCAATTTTATAAGCAACTAGTTTTCGTCGAGTTTATGAAAATTAATACATGTAATTAATATTATTGTGGTACTTTGGACTTTCATTATCATATTTCCTCCACGTCAAAAAAAGGACATAGATTATTAATTCTTTTAAATATTTAATAATTCTATTTGTTTTAAGATCCACTAGTTGGTTTTAAAATATATGTTTTTATTAGAAAATTTCTATGAGCTATTTTAGAGCCATCGACTTTATATTCTGCTCACAAATTCAATTAAAAATCTCTACTGGTAATTTCTATATTTTTTTAGCAGAAACCAAGCTTTAATAAAAAGTGAGCAAAGGCATTTAAAATAAATTGATTCCATGGAAAAAACTCAATTTGTTGGCCATTTCACTGGGAGCAGGTGGCAGGTTTTAATAATGTAAAGTGTTGGCTTTGCATAAAAATATTTGCACAAAACTACATTTTTTTCTGGCTGGCCTAAAAGTAATAAAGACCGCTGAAAGTAATCAATGCAACAAAAGTATATAAATTATGGCGGAGCCGTTGTAGGCAGCTTTTAACGGATGAGCTGCCTGCATTTTAATTAATGCGCCAGTTAGGCGTTGTAATTTCGCCATTAAAATGCTCAATTAATGCCATACAGGCCGACTCGGAGGACATTAATGAATTTAAACACAAATTTATGTACTTACCGCGAATGGTGGGCGGGGCGTCAGCAGGAATTTGCATATTAATGATTGAATGATTTTCAATTGAATTCATTGTGTTTTGGTTCGGTTTTTTATTATGTTTTCTATACAAGCTGTGTGTTGTCCTTTCGTAATTAACCAAGCTTGTTCGATTACAGTGAAATGTCACTTTAATTATTTTCAACAAGTACATTTGCTAATGTTTGTGCTGGCATTTATAATACAATATAATATGCCATTGTGTATCCATGTCCGTGTTCGTTAATTGCATGTGGTCCAGCAAGGTCAGTCGGTGTTCGTATTTTTTCGTAATTGCCAGTGTAATTGCTTGTGTTGAAGGTGTCGGGCGGACAGTCGAATAAATAATGCATTAAACAATTGCAGGAACAAAGGCGAAGGCGGGAAAAACCAGAAAAACCCGTCGACACGGTCCACAAATTATGCAAATTACTTTGACAGAGCAACTCATTAAATTGCGGCCAGGACGGCAAAAATAATAACTGCTACTCAACATTGGGCAAAACTATGAAAAGTAGTTGCGGCCAGCGGGCACTAGGTGGCGCTGGCCATAGTGTCGATAGTCTGGGTTTTCAGTGCAACTAACACACAGTCTCTCTCGTCTTCTTCTCTCGCATTTTGCATGAGTTTTTCACACTTTTCTTGGCACTTTGTTAACGGAAAATCCTCGCTGGCTGACTTTTCCTGCTGATGCTGCTGCTGGTGGAATTTCCTTTGCCGGATTTTTTCAAATAGCTGCCACTGCAACGGAGTGCTGCTGCTGGAAACAGGACACACACAGGACGCAACGAATTCAACTTGTGAGCAACGAAATGCGTTGCGGGCGTTTTTATACCGCCAGCCAGCCCGATGAATTTTCCGGGTGGGGATATGGATATGCAAAAAGAAAAGAGGCGCAAGACGCACGGGCGAAGGACGAAGGACGAGGGCACAGAGAGCGGAGCGGCGCACTTACACCGATGCAGAGATAAGCCCGAGGAGCGGCAGCGCTGCCCCCATCCCGCTCGCACTCGCGGCGCAGCATCCTCGGTCGACGTCGCCGTCTGCGCACGCACTACCCGAAAAAGGTCCTGTCCCAAAAAGCTCGGCCAAAGCTCGACGCCGCACTCGTTTTGCCTTCGGGTCGCACTTCGTGTCCTTCGCCCACTTCGTGCGATTCGCTCGTTTCGCCCGAAGTCCTTGGACCTTCGGGTGGTGTTCATTTTCAGGACAGCTTGGTGTTCATTTCCAGCATTCCCCTCCAGGGTTTTTTTGTTTTTTTTTGTTTTTTTGGTTCAGCCCGTTTGCGCTGCTTTGGTGCAGTTATTATTATGCGCTGGCTTTGTCTCTTGGCTCTAATTTACAGTTTCATTTAGTCGGGGTCAGACTATAAATAGTCGCGCTCATTTGCCGCCAGACATGGGCTGCCATTTCGGGGCTTTCCATTTCGCAGACACGAAAAACCACCCGCCCATTGCCTCCATCGAACGCCATCAAATCAAACACGAAAATCAAATTTGTAAACAGCGCTCAAGTGGCACAAAACATACGAGCGGAAAATGGGTGGGGAAAACACTTCCCCACCTGACATAAATTGTTGCTGCCATTAAAATAAACCGCCAAACGGGCAATATTTCGGCACGCTCCGGGCCAAGTCAAGTGCCCCCAGCTCGTTTGCATATGAAAGACGGAAAAAGAACCGCTGAGGAATCACTTTTCGAGGGGATGGGCGAACTCTGACGATTTTCCAAATTCTCCGACTTCCAGGCAGCCACTCGATACGCGATAAGCGATAAGCGACCGGAAATGGCTGTTTGCTGGCAAATTGGTTGCACGGCTGACTCGCAACAAAGCGCGATACAATTTTTGCACTTAGCCGCATTTCGTGTTTTGTTAACTTGCCACATTCAATTAGCCGCAAGTGCACAGTTTGTTGCCGCCGCAGCCATACTCGTAAAGCGGCGATTTCTAATTTCGATCTGTCAAACGCAAAGACCCAAGATCGATGGCAGTCGATAAAAAAGTATTTTCCCCCCACATTTTCCTTTTTTCCCGATTCGCTCGCATCGAAAGCCGGAAAATCTCGATTGGCGGTTGTGTGCGAGTGGTCGAAATCATTTACAATTCATGTGGAAAATGTTCGTCTAGTGCATTGTGCAGCAATTTATGCTTAAATAAAAGGGCAGACAGGCCTGAACAGTTATAGAAATTTCACTGCCAGAACTCAATTCGCTGGTTGTACTAACTTGCATTACGTGCAGATCTGGAGGAAAGAATGAAAACGGCAGGCCAGGTGGAAAGGTTCTCTGGGCTTTTCTGCTGCCGATGATGAGTTGGGAAATCCCAGCCAATGAGCCGAATGTCCTGTGTCGTAGCACTCACACACATGGAGAAAAGGGGGGCTTAAACTCGTGGAAGTAAGGGGCAAATTGGAGCCACCACGCTTTGACCATTAGACTTAAGCTGCAATAACCATCTCACCAGATGGAAGCCAGGCCAATGTGATGGTGGCAAACAAAGCCAACGAATCGGGGGAGCCACCAGCACAGAGATAATAATAACTGAAGTTGCGAGTAAGATATATAAGTTGATGGCTATAATGTCCATACCATCGAGCAGTCGACAGAAGGGGTAATACAGAAATGAAGGAGAAGACTAGGAGGGAATATCATAATACGAGTCCAAAATAGAACATGTAAACAAGAGATATAAATTTCATTCAGAAAATAAATCATTTCGAATATAAATAAATCTGAAAAATTAGATAGTTTTCTTTATAAATACTCACGAGTTTCGGCCACTAATATTAAGTTTCATTCTGATTCGATATTTTCGCCTGTATTAAATTTAGAGAGAATATAAAGCCAAACCCGATGTATAAGCTTTTAAGAGGCAGCCTAAGATCTATATAAACTAAGATCTATATAAATAATAAATTGTTTAGTTTTAGCTCCGACTTATATGCAAGCCCGATGTAAAAGCTATAAGGTAGTGACGAAATATATTCATAAGACTATCTTTTTAGTAAGAGCCTTTTTAGAAATCTTCCAACTTCTTATGCATCTATTCTATCCCTTTGATCTCTTCATGACTTCGTTAATCGGTTGCCAAAGTTACACCACTAATTATCCCTGGCCAAAGCCCCAAACTCCATGGAGTTAAGCCCTTGGGCTATCGTTCGGATTCATCATAAAATCGCAAATTCAATTTGTTTGACACAATCTAAACCAATATTTTAGTAGAGCCGCAAGCTGCGAGCGCGGTGCCCCCCGAAAATGGGAATGGGCCACAACTATGGAGGAGCAGGAATGCCGGGCAACGTTGGCGGCATCGGCAAATTATGACCACGAAAATAAACGAGTTACGCAAAAAGGCAGAAACCGTGCGCAGTTTGCAGTGTGCAATGTGCACTATGGGATGCTGGAGTTTGGAGTTTGGATGCCGAGGCCTGGATGGAGGCCATTGCAGATGCCCATGGAAGCTATAGCTATGCCATCGCCTGACAGCAGAAAACCAAAAATTTTGATTTATGGCCAGGGCATAAACTGCATTTGACGCGCCTGTCCCTCTCACTCTTGCTCTCTACCCCTCTCTCTCTCGCTCTCTAAAAAGTGTGGGCGGTGCATGATATGGCTACACATATAATCAAATAGTAGCAACAAATGCGAGGATACTCCAGGATCGTCCAGCCATATGAACGGTGACATGGCAGGCACGAAATTGCAGTGAGAATGCTATTTTTCCTATGGATTTTTATAGTCCCTACAAGTGCTTGAGTGTGTGTGTGTGCTGGTGTGTGTATGTGTGTGTAACGGAAGTGCGAACGCAATATCTCGAATCTGTTACACCCACACACTCTTTTAGTCGCTCCGTCTCGCTCACATATGGAGTTTCCCCGACGTAATGATGATTAAGCATTGTAATGAAATTGCAAATTGGCGCCACGAAAGCATACAAACAGGGATGGAGAAAGGGGGTACAAGTAGGTTATTTAATGTACCAAAATTGGGAAAAAATATGAAATTATTTTTAAAAAACTTACTTACTTTCATTAGTTAAATAAAATTCTTTATATACCCGACCTTTTCTAAGCTTTTTGAAATTTTTTTCATTTCGTCCCTGTTTTTTATATTTAGATGACGTTATTTTGTATGGCAGGTGTCGAGTCCTAACACCATGAACTGAAATCGTTAAAACAATAAATTATATAACATTCTAATATCCTAAAATTAGAAATCGGTGACCCTCAATCTTAACTTCATAAGCGAAACTAAATACGTTTATAGTTTTTCGGATAAATTGATTAGGTTTCATTTAAAAGTTAAAGCTCAACAAGTTTGAATGTCCGAATATATTACATATTTTAATCAAGCTTCATTAATTCAAGTTTTTTCGAATCCCCTTGCCATAAAATCCTGGCTACGGCCCTGGCGTCATACGTCTCATTAAAGGGAAAACTTGAACGGCAAGGGGCGTTGATTTCCACAATTTCATCGCCGAAAGGCGGTGGTAATTGTATTGTAGTTGAGTGCGTAGAGCGAAATAAAACCACTAATAAGCCAAATGACGTGCATTTGTCAAGAAGTTCGCTCCAATCTTGGCTTCTTTTTTTTGCAAAGTCACTATTGGCTTGGGGTCTTGCCCAAAATCTCAGGTTTCTTGTTAATCATAAGTTAATAAACCAAGTTCCCTTCACTGAAAGTAGGTTAGGATATAAGATTATGTGTTTATTATCCATCAATAAAAAAAAGTTAAAGTAGGCCTAATTTCATAATTATATATTTATTAAAGCTGAGATACATTTTTAAGCCATTTGCAACGCTATTTTCTTAAATACATAAATATTTTTATCAGCTTTAAGGAAAGAAAAATTAAATGTGTTTCTTTTAAAATATACAAATATTTTTATTTAAAATAAAAATAATTAAAAATAGTTATAATTTTGTACTCCCATTATTTTCAAGAACCCAGACATTGTGAAACGACTTCAATGCAAACAATGAAGCTCATTTAATTTGCCAACGAATAATTCAGCAACATTATTGTGGGTGGATATTATAGCCCATTTAATATTTTAGAAATGAGTTTTCAAAAAATAATACCAGGAAAAAGGAGCCAGGACAATGGAAAGCACTGGCAGTATAATAATAATTCGGTGTGGCTACGGAGAGGGAGAAAAGTCGGGTCAGGTAGAGGAATAGCAAACAAGACTGTCAAAAAAGGCAGCAAAAATGTTACATAATCAAAATAATGACTCTGATGCTTGATGATGGTGGGATTGGGATGGATGGGCAATGGCTGGATTTCGTTTTTGAGCTAAGAAATAGACGACAACAATAACAAAAATAAATAAAAGCAATGACAAAAGTAAATTTCGAAATGCAAACAGAGGTAACACGAGGTGGGTGGAAGGTTTCAGGCTAATCTCTCAAGTGGCAAATGCATTCAAATGAATGTCAGGGATATTGAGGAGCATTCTGAGTGAGTGTGGGTGTGGCTGTGGGTGGCGGAAGCAAGAGTCCTGGGGGCAGGACGAAGTGCTGATGCAGCAAGGACAGCGTTTCAGTGGCAACGCGGTCTCGGCGAGGAGCTTACACCATGCACTTGAAATTTAATATCACTGCCGACGTCCCCATCGACTTAGCTGCATTTTATTATAGCATACTTTCCAGCTGCCCCATCCTCCGACTCCTGGCGGCTCCTCATCTCTTGCAGCCGGCACAATAATCCCTCATATTTATTTTTGCAAAATTATTTGCTTTGTCTGATTGCGGATTTGCAGCTGCAGCGTTTGCACAGTTACTTTGCAGCAGCAGCAGCATCAGAATCGCAGCAGAGCTCTCCTCCATAGGGGCTCCACAGTTGCCAGATTCGGTTGCAGGCAATGGCAATGAATGAAAGTTCTTTATGGGCATTCGGGCCCGAGCCGGGCACTCATTTAATATGAAAGCAAATTGCATAAAATCACACCTGCAAGCCAACTTAGCACCCGCCCTGCCTGCGGCCCTCAGGTTACCTGGCAGCCAATCCCTGGCGCTTAGCGGAAGGGACGGAAGTCCAGGAGCAGGACACGCCTCCTAGTGGAGCTGCACCCGGAAAGCGGGAGGTCACTACACAGAAATCAAAACTCAGCTTACACCACAGCAAATTCTGGGGAACAGAAATAGCCTTGGGTTCATTTTAGATATAAACTGATTTTCAATAAATAGTATTCATCTCCTTGACCGGAGATTTAATTGAAATTTCATTATTTTCTGATTTAACTGATTGAAGTTTAAAAATATTTTATTAAGCTGTTGATATTGATTATTTAACATAAGACTGCAATAATTATATCCTAATACTATTTTAAATATTTAAAAGAAATGTACCATATTTCTTTTAAAATAATTATGTTTTTAGGTCATTTGACTTCTTGATTTTTTATACTTTTTCCCATTTTTTTTTGGGGTTTTTTAATTGTAAAATTAAAAATAAATCCTTATAATTAACTGCATTGCAGTGATCAAGTTAAGAAGTGCAGGGAATTTTATTTTGTTTAGAAAACTTATGTATTCATATTCTAAGCTATAATAAAAAGCATTGCATAAAAAATGTTAACTATAAGTTTCTGGGACACAAATGTTTGACATTCGTTTCGAATTCTACATTAATTTAGGGATATATTTATGGTATTTTGGTCTTCATACGTAAGAGATATTTTTATTTAAAGAAACACAAAGTTGTCCTTACATTTTTGATATATATTTTCTCCGTGCATGACAGCAGTAACCGTGCAAATATCGACTGCATGGTCCGGGCGCAAACAACATGCTGCCCATCCAGCGAAGTGATGTCCCTGTCCACCTCCTCGTCCTCATCCTCATCCTCCGCCTCCTCCTTCTGCAGTTGTAAAAACACGTTTATGGCCTCTCCCTTTTCAGAGTGTCTCTGTCTGTGTCCACATCCCACATCTTGACTGCATGCCAAAAATACTGCCACCGGAACGGAACTGAACTGAACCGAGCTGAGCTCAACTCAACCGAACTGAACTGAACCGAACTGCACTGCACTTCACTGTCACCTAGCGATTACACGGGCAAGGATACCAGGATGCAAGGATGGTCGGCTCAAGGGCGAGTGGATGGGTGTGTGGGTGAGTAGGTGGCTGGAGCAACTTTACGATGTCTTGCGAAGAGGGTGGGGCGGCTCACACAAATAAAGTCGCGTAATGGGCCTGTTACTAATTTTGTGGACATGTAAAAGTTGCAGTCGTCCCAAGCAAATGCAGTAAAATGCCTTGCAAACTCAAAATGGAATACACAAAATGCCCAAATGTGTTTGTTAATAGAAAACTCCGTTGTTAAGGGGCATCATGAGAGCGCCGGTCTTAAAAGATATATGAACTCTCAAACAAACAAATCTATACTCCGGTCGTAGATTTAAGGATAACTTAGAGAACACGGTTTTTAATGAAAAATGTACAAAGTATTTCATTTGCATAATATCTTCAATACCTTATTATATATCTAATTATATACGTTAGTACAAGGGTTACTCGTTGAAAAGTAACTGGTGAAAGAAGAATTTTCAGACAAAAAATAACATCAGTTTCGGATTTTTTTATCAAAACCTTGGGAAATAATAGTCGATTTTGGTTGGATTGGTTATAAAATTTCCATTCGATTGGCATTCACAGCAGCACCAAACATTAATTCTCTTGGCTGTCCGACGTTTGTTGGTTTAAAAATCTGCGTGTACATATTAAACAATTGCGAACAATAGCTTTTAAACAGAGCTAGAAACAGACAAATAGATCATCCATCTAGTGAGGTTGATTCAAAATATTTATACTTTACAGGGTCGAAAATTTCTCCTTTACTGAGTTAAAAATTTCAGACGAAAAATATAATAAGTATTTTTATTTAGAAAGCTCGGAAAATCAAACCTATTTTCGGACCTTTAATCTCAAGAGTCTTAGGGGCTCGAACTGGACGCTGCTGACTGGTCATTAAAAACTGGTTGCTCTGTCTCGTTTCAATTCGTTATGCCCCTCTCCCTCTATTTGGTTACCCGTCTCATTCTGCTGACCCCCCTCCTGGGGGAGTGAAATTGCATACGTTTAGGCGTTGGCTTTTTGGTAGCCCTGTGTTTATGTAGCTGTCACGGCCACGCCTTCTCGCAGTTGGCACTTTGCAAAACGCCCACGTTGCAGTTGCAGTTGCAGTCGCCGTCGCACTGGCCGTTGTTGTTGTCAACGCTTCGATTTTGCAGCTGTAGACAATAAATTTGTGCCCGCTCATTGTCAACTAAAATCAAAAACATAATTCAGAGCTGCCAGCCAACACACGAGCGCCAGAGGCGGCAATGTTATGGCATAAGTGTCTGTGTGCAAGTGCGATTGCGATTGCGAGTGCTGGAACTGGGCATGAAATTAACACAAATGCCAAAACAGGAGCAGCAAGTGGGCGTGGCCCGGGGCTAAGGACTCCGGACACAGCAGACCACGGACATCGGACTTTAGAGTCCGTTTGCGCTTGCATTTAATGCATTCGCAGCTGCAGCAGCAGCCACATCAGCCGAGAACCACAAATCGGCAAATCCATCTCAGCAGGCGGATACATTTAGCCACAAACGCACACCTGCACCAAGAGAAAATTCTGGCAGGAAAATGAAGGCAATTCGTCTTTTTTTTTTAAATTTAAAAGCTGTACTTTTAGGACCATTTTCTCGTCTTTATTGTTAGCTAAATGATTTTAATCTTTAAAATTATATATGTTTTCTGAGGATAAAACTTAGATTTAGCTTATTATGAAGACAAGAAAGCGGGATACAATACATACATATTTAGCTAAAAGTAGCCTTTAATCAGACACACACAATTTATTCTTATTATTAATAAAATATTTTCGATATACCCATCTGATTGAGTTTTGAAATCTGTACTCTTTTGGCCTTTTGCCCGTCATTATGATAACCTAAGAGCTTTCAACTTTTAAATTCCATACATTTTATATATATAAAGGTTTGTGTGAATATAGCATTAGTTTATAAGCTTCCATTTGCTTTATTTCCTATTAGAGTTTTCAGAAATGATTTAATTCCAGCTTTTGAAAAGAAACATAGCCAAACAATGACATTTATATAAGGTTTCATAATCTTGTTCTTATTTAATATGATAATTTATAAATTATGGCGGAAAATTAAAATTTTAATGGTGTGACTACAAATATTTTTCAGAACAGTGTTTAAATAAAAAAGGTTACTAAAGTAAATTTATTCTCTAATAATAAACTGACTAATTCTTCTCTGTGGATAAACAGTAGTGGGCAGAATCGAATGACTTCCGGTAGTCGTCAGTGTTGTTTGTTTAAAGCAAATAGCAAATAACGATCGAAGAGCAGCCTTCAAATATTCAAGCCACCCACTTCCCTGATTCAAACCAGCACACTAACGACCCACATGACAACCACTAATCTGCACTTGTAGTGACATTATATGGACATTTGTAATTTCCGGTCGATGCCATTTTTATAACCCCGTTCAGAACGCATAAAAGAAAATTTGCAACAATGGGGCTTACAACAATAAGCCGCTGACCAGAGAAGAAAGGCGAAGGAGCAGCTCTTTGGGGTTGGCAAAAGGGTTTTTGGGTTGGTTTTTGGGTGCCAACTTTTGGGTCACAAAAGGCGACAACTTCAGCTCGTTTACTATTAAAAAAGGCACCCACACACAGTGCTGGCAATTCGATTCTGTTTACGAGCTCTCATAAAAACTTGAATTTTATTTCAAGCGCCCAAGTAGTCAATGGCAGAATGTGTTGCCGTCTAATGAGGCTAACCTGCCATAGAAAAAGGGGTTGATAAACATGTTCACACTCGGAAGGCCTAAGCAAATATGCTGGAAAATGAAGGTATGCCACATTTGCTTAGCCTGTGAAAATGTTTGGCTTATTGCCTTATTAAGTTCATAAAACTTTCGAGTATTTAAAGGCAACTGCAAGTGCTTATGAAATTATTGCCAGCACACAGATTCACAGGCAATGGCACACCTGTGCTAGGCCGTAAAGCAATTAGCCAAATAGCATCTCGAATTGCAGCCAGCCTCCTCCTTTCCCCTTACCCTCCCCCCCAAGGCATTTTCCAGGCAATCTGCTGGATTTCCATTAAAAAGGAAATTGAAGTTTACAAGTTTCGTGCAGGCAAAACAATAAAGTTACCTTTAAAGTTAGTCAGGGCAGGATAAGCATAGGTATGTGGGGATAATTTAGTAAGTCTGAAAGTGTAAATATTTTAAGTTAATCAAGAACTTAAGTATCAATAATATAGGGAATTGAGATTTAAATTATAATTAAACATTATTATAGAGTTAAAGTTTATAGTTTCAAAAGATAAATACCGTAAGACAAGTGTTAAGACTAGAATTAACTTTATACAGAAGTAAATAAATAAATTGCCAAGAAAATCAAAATGTTTCTTATCGTAGCATTGCATTTCTTGTAGCAAAAAAATCACAACTAAAATCAATTTGCTATGGAAAACAACATTTGATGGGCACACAACCCGTATGTCAGAGTTCAGCCGGAGGACAAAGGACTTCTTCTTTTTTTTTTGGGTCTGCCCGGAGGTCGAAGGCGTAATTGCAAATAAGGTTTAAACGCTTGCTTCATTTGGCCCAGGTGGAAAAGTCAATATTGCGGCTTTAGTTGGGAAATATTAACTGTCTCCGGTTGCAAGCTCCTTGGCTGAAGGGTGCCGTATCCTACGTCCTGCGTCCTGCGTCCTGCTCCTTGGTCGAAAGGTAAACCTCAACTATTTGCATACAATTTGTAGAAAATAGAAAATAATCAAAGCAATGTGCAGCTAGCCGGAAAGGGGCGGTAAAATGTGGAAAGTGTGTGAAATGGGGGGCAGGAGCTACTTAGCAAACATCAACACCTGTTAAGGGTTACACTCGAGAACAAAGCTGCAAATTGGCTGGTGGTAAGTGCAGCTATGGCTAAGGGCACAGCCCAACCACCCCCCCACCCACAACAACAACAACTAATCAATTTAACACAGAGAGTGAGACGGGTATATACACACAGGGAAAGAGAGGGGGCGATGGAAATTCTGCTGACCGCAGGCAATGGAAATGTTCCGGGTCCTGGCGATGCCATAGAAATCGGTTTTGGCCAGGACGAAAGCATGGGGCTCTTAACTTCATTATGAGATTTGTGTAATTGTTAACCAATTTACCGTTACGTTTTGCCTTGCCACAAACTTAAGCGACCCTCTCCCAGCCATCTCGATAACACCCGTGATATATTGTCAAAATTATAATGCCGGAAATGTTATTAATTCAGAGCGTAACTCAATTCCTGGCACTAATTACGATGTTGTTGCCTCGATGATAATGACGATGCCTGCAGCCATCAGCATTTACATTGAGAGCGATGTCTGCGTCGATTTCAGGGATTTTAGACTGCCCATATATATATATATAAATATCTTACACATAGGCACGGAAGGATATTCACATACTTTTGCCATTTGCAATTTATCCTGTCAATGGCTGCAATTATGCCAATTGTGCATGCAACCAGAGGAAAACGAGCTATTGCACACCGAAAGCCTAATATTTGACTTTTCCAAATAATAATAATCCCGGAATGCGGTCCGTTTTGTATTTGCCCATTATATGTCTAATTCAGCCTCTCAAAGGTATTGGTTTTCACACGCCACTCAATTAAATCATTAATTTTGATATTGACACCCTGAAAATTCTTACACGGTTTATGAAGAAATAAATAAATAACAAGAAAGGAAAGCTAACTTCGAGTGGAGCCAAAGTTGATATACCCTTGCAGAATATTCTGTAAGTTATGGCATTTCCAATCGTTCAGTTATATGGCAGCTATAGGATATAGTCGGCCGATCCTTATGAAATTTGGTAGGTCGAATTGGCCAAAAAAAAAACCCATAAAAAATCCCAACTTCCTAACTTTACAAAGACCAAAGTTATGGCATTTCCGATCGTTCAGGTTTATGGCAGCTATAGGATATAGTCGGCCGATCTCGGCCGTTCCGACTTATGTACTGAGTGCAAAGGAACGAAGGGTGTGTGCAAAGTTAAAGTAGAAACAGACAGACGGACAGACAGACGGACGGACAGACGGACAGACAGACGGACATGCTTATATCAACTTAGGACGCGTTCAAGAATATATTTACTTTATAGGGTTTGACCAAAATTATAATACCCTCTGCAAGGGTATAAAAATTATTTGATAGCTTAAATTGGTTTTATTTGCAAATATTAAAATCAAAATGCAACTTTTTAAGCCCTCACTGACAAATACTCACGGATATTAGCAGAAGGATATAAATTCGCAACCGAAAAAGCATAAATATTCACCTCCACTCCATTAATGTGAGTTTTATAGGCTGCTGCCCCCCTCCATTTTGTAATGGAACCGGTGTTAGCCTAATTAAAAATGCCAAATGATGTTGCAGCAGTCGCTGGCTAAATGGAAATTATTTGCATTTGCATTTGCATTGTGTGGCACGGCTGGCGATGACAACCGGCTAATGTTGCAGCATTGCCAGGGATTTGGCCCAGTTCGGAATGCCACATGCCATGCCCCCACTTTTCAGGTCGCTATGACCTTTAATTGTTTGATGGCACACACACACACCAACACACACATACGTACTGTGGCGGCTCAAAAACCACTTTCGCTTATTGGAAAGGATGCGGCAGCGCTGGTTTATTGATCGGCGGAATGCTTTTAAGACGCGCGCATAAAAATAATAATGATGCCGCGGCGTGGTGTCAAAGGGGCAGGCAGCTGCACATAGAAATAAATATTTATATGGGCGGCATCTATAAATTGAATGGTGAATGTGGAAAGGAGAAAGGAGAAAGGAGAAAGGCGAAAGGGTTGCCGCCACCCCGCGAAAACTCAGGTGAGACAGGCGGGACTTATGGGCTTTGGAACCAAACACACACACATACACACATTTGGACCTGGACATTTTTACGATGTGATTTCACATAACCACAACAGACGTGCAGACAAACAGGAGCAGGACGAAGGACGCAGGACGCAAGACGCAGGACGAGGACGAAGTAGCGGAAAAAGACGACATAAGTTGCAGACGCGCGTTGGTGATAAACTTTGAAATTGCCAGGACGAAGGGGGGATGGACGGGAATTTATTACCCTCCAGCGGCATCAAGGAGCTCACATTCAGACACACACACCCAAACACACACACGCCGAGGAGCACAAGCGGATTCTAATAAGCAAAATGCGCTGTCCTGCAGCAGAATCGGAATCGGAATTATGGGGCATTACCCGAACAGCAGCCTTAACCCTTATTTGCAACATACCCAGCCACCCCCCTCCCCCACTGACAGACTGACAATCACTCGTTGTAACCCATAGTTGTGGCTTGATTTCGGTGCCACGCCAAGCATAACCAGGGCATTAATTTTCGAGAATCACAGGCTAGAAAATATAGATGTCCTTCGCTGATTTTGCAAGTGTCAGCGCGAAGAAGGGGCTTCCCACTCGAGTTGAGTTGATTTAATTCAATTCATGGACAGACAATGATTGCGTCAATTGCCGCATGTTTATCATTGTGACAGCCAAACTTGGCATTGTCCTGGCCAAAATCTTGGCACACAAGCCCGACCACAATCCCAACAGGAAGGAGGCCAAGAAGCAAAGCCGCAGTCACAGCGGAAATTGTGGAGATGGCATGTGAGCGTATTAGTTTGGCAATTGTGCAAGTGTCGCGCTGGAAAACCCTTTCTCCTGTATGGGGGGAAAACTCAAACCGTTGTGGCCTAAACCGATAAAAATATAAAATGAGGACCATTGTTATCTTACAGCTAAAGAAACAGCTGCAAATTGACATATTCTGAGTTGCATTCTCTTCAAACCAATAAATTTAAGCCAAATAAAAACCAGAATATAAAGTGAATAGAGCAAACTAGTCTTAAGACTCTGTTTTGCGTTTTCGGAATATTACAAAAATCTTAATATAAATAGTAATAATCTATTTCAGAAAATAAATATAAAATAAATTAAAATAAGTTTTTTTTAATGTTTTTTATTTTATTAATGTTTGATTATTTTAATGCCAAAAAGCAGGTAAGCAAAACAATTAATATATTTCATCATATCATCTTGGTTTCCAAATTCCGAGCCATATTTTGACAATGGCTTTTAGTAAAAAACCATTGCTTAAATACATTCACATAAACTATCATTCTAATGTACTATAATAAATACCAAAACCTAAATCATTGGAAGAATTCGACTAATTCGAAGTTACAATAATGAGCCCAGAATGTTAGGTATTGTTAATAAAATCTTAGGAATGAAGGGAAAGAGTAAAATTTTGAAAATGAGCCTAATTAAAATACTAACGAATTTTATATTCACTTCCTTTGAATGACTAATTATTTTCTTTGCTGTTTAAAATAGTTAAATTATCCTTAACTTTAATAATAACAAAGTTCCTCTCGTAAATCTTTTTTCACCTAGTTCAGCTTGTTTACGAAATAACCACCTTCTCGATTCTGTCACACAGTTTGTGCCTGGGCTGACCATATTGCCAATTAGGTGTATTTTTTTTGTTGGTAAGGACTATATATATAGTACCTCACACAGGGGAACAATTCAAGGCAGGTTTTCAATTACACATTATGACTGCTGCACGGTCCGCCCGAAACTGCAGTAAAATTTCACCTACCCCGAAACTCACACACAATCCGAAGAAATTGGATTTGCGACTGGTGGCTTTGGCCTGCCTTTTCTTTTTGGCCATTTTCCGTTTGCATTTGGCTTGCTTTTTATGTGCCCCTATCCCCCGACCCACAGTCGAACTTCCCGGCCCGTTGACTTTTATGAACTTATAAACAAGAGACGGGGCAACCCTTTCGGCCTGTTGCTGCCACAGCTACTTCCAGTGCTTATTATGTGGATTATTAGAGGGATTTACTCGCTGCCATGTACGAATTCATGTGCTCCAACTCGGATTCGGATTCGGATTCGGATGCTGGTTGCCGGTCGCCGGTTGTTTCCTTCGCTCTCACTTGGTCTTGGCGGCATCAATGACATAAATAAAAAGATTTCCAAAGGATTTGCCTGCGGTGGCCCCACAGCACCCAAACATCCCAAAAAAAAAAAGAAAACACCCCGACATCCAAGCCAAGACAAACCGAAAGTTTCCTTCTGTCCCGTAAAAATCTAAGGGCTTGGAAACTTGGAGGTGTGTGGGTGTGATTTACTCGCATGCCAAGAGCTAAGAGCTCTGCCAAGTCGGTGTTGATCTCGGCATTGCCATAAATTGATAACCGGAATACACATATATATGTATATTTGAAGACTCTGTTGACTCAACTGGCCACTGATAAGCCACTTTGTGCCCGGCGTAAACAATGACGTGTGCTGGACTTTCACTTCCAGTGGCCTGTGTGGCTGCCGAAAATCGTGTAGAAAGGGTGATTATTTGCTATACCCTGTAATCACAGGCATTCTAAAATTGAAGCACTGAAAACTATGGTCGAAAAAAAAAGGAAATTTAAAATAAACCCTTATTATAATCAATATTTATGTTGGTTTGGAAACACAATATGTTAAAAGGTTACTTTCCAAATTTCTTATGAAGATTACTCTAATTATACTCAGCTGTTTATCTTGCCAGCTTATATTAAATTCCGAAAAATATAATTTATCTCTTGTAAATTGATAAATTATATTTTTCGGAATTTATTAAATTTATTAAATTATCTGATAGTCAATACTAAATAGTCTGATATACCAATTACAACCATACAGGGTGCCATAAAATCTAATGGAATAACTTATCAGCCAGATGTTCACGTTTGACAGATTAGCTCGATTGACTTCCTCCAACTTGAATGGCCTAAAATCACATATTTAACCCAATTAAATAGCGTCAATTAGCATTGAAGTGTGTCAAAGGCAGAGACCCATCAACATTGTATTTATTTAAAATCTGAATATAAGTAAAATATCAATTAAACAATAAATGCGAATGTAAATTAATAATTTGATTAACTCTATGGCTACGGTGCGGTGTCAATCAACGTGGCTGGCATTGACAGATGGCTAATTAGTATCGCATTCACAGCACATGTGGCTGCCATCTAAGGAGCACCAGGTGCGGTGGCATTCCGCAGGACCCTCAGTCGCGAATAGACGATGTCCCAGTCGACGAAGGCGCCCAGGATGTGGCGCACATTGCGATCCGTATCGTCGTACCCGGTTCGTCCGTGGACCAGGCGCAAATTGTCGAACGTGAGCACGTCGCCGGGCGTGGTCTTGAATCTGCACGAGTGCTCCTGGGCCAGGCCCACGAAGGTCGCCATCGCCTCGTACCACGGACGCACCTGCTCCATGGGCACGCTGAAGTGGCTGTCCCGCTGCGGAATGCTGTGGTTGATCCGCACACACCGCCCCTCGGCGTCCAAGCTGCAATGGTTGGAAATGGGGCAAAATGTGGTTATCCAGGCTCTGGTTTGCAAACTATGTTTCTATGTCTTCCATGTGGGAAGATAAAATATTTAGTCGATTTAATCAAATCGATTAAAGTTTTAATAAAAGTAAACTAAAAAACTTAAATATTTATTTATATTATTAGTCTTTCATATGGAGATTTTTTGGAGCAACGTCAGAATAAAACTTATATCTTTAAGCGAGTTTAAATGATTCGATTTTTTAAAATATAAGCAAGTCTAAAAATAATCCCTTACAAAAATCTATAAATTGTATTCTGTCGAATCGGCTATTCATATTCATTAAAAGTTTCATTACAATCTCAAGAAGCTTCTTTACACCAAGCTAAAATTTAAAGTAAATTTATAGAGAAACATCCAATAAAAAAAAACATTCAAAAAAGGGTCTACTCTTAAAATAATTTTACATGATTTAAGAGTTAGTTATTCATTTGAAAGTCTTATTTCGAGCTGCTAGAATTTAGTATCCTCAATCGGGAGTTGAACAGAATTCTGTTGGATTGAAATTCGGTTGAAATGTACATAATGTAAATATAAATTCCGAACCAATTTCAAACAAAACAGATTTCGCCCTTCCTTTTATTTTTTCCTTCAGAAATGTTTCATTTTGCTGCTTGAACTAAATGCTGTGATATTTAAACTAGAATTTCCATAACTTAAAGAAACTTACTATCGGAAATCTATCTAGATTTACTTACTTGATTACCGGTGCCCGCCAGATGTTGTGGAACTGCAGGTCGCCGTCGCTTCCGATATCCGCCCAATCCACGGGCGTCTGGTAGAGAGTCCGGAACTGATCCGGATGTCTCTCACGCATCAGCTCGGCCACGAAGAAGGCATCGGCCAGGAGGTTGACTCCACCCGGGGAGGCGGACTGCTCCAGGGTGTGCAGCATGGTCACCCCGGGCAGGTACTCGAAGTAGGGCATGTCCGTGTGGAGGGGAAGTGGGGCTGCCAGGTAGGCGTAGTTACTGGCACCCGGCTGAGCCCGAACACTGAACTCCTCCCCGTAAGTGGTGCGTCTCATGAAGCCCACTCGGTTGGACAGCCTTCGTAGGACGTCCATTTCCAGAGGGGCCTCCTTAACGAGAGCCACTCCGTAAACCGCCAAGTGGTGGAGCCACTGCATCAACGCCGAATCACAGGTGATCAGTTCTTGGAAGTAGAAGACTCTACGGACTTCCTCGAAGTTCTGACCGCTCCACAACTTCTGCTCCGGACGGTAGAATTCACTCAGATAACGCTGGCGATTGGCAGTTGAAAAGTCCCGCTCCCTCAGCCAATTGTAAGGATACTGGGAGGCATGCCCATCGGACCACTCTATATACAGGACCTGTTGCTCCACATCCATGCTCTGCCGCAGGACCCGCACACTGGTGTCCAGGTTGTTCCACAGCTGGGGCAATCTGCTCAAAGTCTGTGGCAGATAGCACTCCTTGCAGCGACAATTGTCGCGCAGCCAGATGTCCGGGAACTGCATGTCCTGGCGATCAGGATCCGGCACCTGAACCACGCGAGGATGTTCCTGCTCCTTGGGCGGATCCAACCTGGTCAGATGACAGGCCAAATCTCTGCGGTCCGCTTGGAACATCTTGTACAACCAACGACTAGGTCTTTCGATTGCGGAATGATTTGCGGATCGGGTGGCGAGCAAACAGCCCACCTTCTGGGGTACGTGGCCAAAAAGCGGGACCTGATTACTGATCGCGTGATGTTCACATCTTAAGTTACACTTAAAAAAAAATACTGTAAACAAATTTAAACTTAAATAGTGGGGTAATGTTTTTGGGACCCGATTTTCAGAAATAAAAGAAAATTTAAAAAACTTTAATAACATGTATGTGAAATAAGCCAAGAAAAACCATTTTATTTATATTAAAACCTTTTAAAACTGTAATACAAAATGTTTAGTTGTAAGGCCTCAAATACATTTTAAAGCATTAAACAAGTAATCAAATCGAAGTTTTTAAATAACTATTGCCCAATTGCTCTGACACTAAAAACCATATTTTTAGAAATTTAAAGCAAAGGTTTTTAAATCAATCCCAAAAATACTTTTAATAAACATTTAATCTTTAGTTTTAATAAACCAGCAGTCTAGTATTTGGTGATGTGTTCAGTTTTCATAGTTGAGAGTCGGTGCAGTATGAAAAGTAATATGAAAGTAAAAATTTTAAATTACAAATAATATATAATTATAAACTTTTTAATGTAGATAAAAATAGTTTATTACTTATCTGTACAATATAAAATTTTAGGAATTGAGTGAAACAAAACTATGAAAATTTAAATATGAAATAAAAAACTTGGAGCATTTTATAAAAAGTATATTAATTTAAATAAAACTCATTTTGCTACTACTTATGACTAAAGAAATAAAAAACACATAGGGAAATCCCAAAGTAGTCTAAAAACTGGAACGTAACTTTTTTTTAAGTGTAAGACCGGCTAAGTCTATCCCTTATCAATCCTTTGTGAGCAGTGCAGAGTGCTGTCGCAGCGTTTTGCGCCATGTGATGTGTTCCGCCCCTCGCTTTAAGCCCCCGCCACTGGCAGTGTAAAATTAAAAATGCAAAATTAATTTTTGCATAAAACTGCAAACGCCAGCGATTTTGCATAATTGTTTGTCAGCTGCAGCTGTGCGGGGGGGGGGGGAAGCTCCATCTTCGACAGCCTTTTCATGGCAACCAGCTCCTCGGCGCCCCTGTCCCCTGCCCCCATTCCCCTGTCCCTGGAAAAGCCGTCAATCATTGTTAGGCGCATTGATCACTTCATTCGCGCCCACATGCCACTCCCCCTCGATTTTCCCCAGACCAATGCTGATTGCAATGCGAATATCCTGCCCGGCAGCGGGAGAAAATCATAAACAATACACATTTCATGCCGGGAAAACAACGGGCAAAGAATCGGCAACAACAGTATCTGTTAACCAGTATATATGGCGCGATTTTTAATTATCACTTTCGCATTCGCATTTTGTGAACGAGTATTGTCTGCCGCGAACACAACTCGTATCTATCCATCTACGGCGGCTCTATCACCGCCGTTTCCATCTCCATTTCCATTTCCATTTCCATGGGAGGCCTTTTACGCCTCGAACAAAGAAAGCGGACCGAACAATCCATCGAATGCTCAGCTTTTAGCTCAAAGCGCAATTCTTCTTCACGGGTGAGAGTATCTGAAGCGGGGTAATATTAATCTTTTATTTAGATAGTACAAATTATAGTTTTAGGCAACCAACCGAAATTAAAAAAAAAATGTATAAATGTATAATACATTTGAACAGATAGGTATTCAAAACGTAAACACCAATTTAAAACTATCTTGTATTTGCGTTGTAATGGAACCATTATAAAATTGAAAAAATATCTTAGGTCCCTAGAAAACATATTGTAAAAGGAAATGGATATCCTTTAAAAATTGAATTTTAAATAAGTTTTGTACATAACATCGTGCAAACAATTATAAGTATCATTTTAAAATGAATCCAGTTTTCAAGCTTTAAATGTTAAGAAACTAATAGAATCATTAAAAAAATAAAAACCCAAGCCAAGGAGATTAAAATGTATCTCTAAAATAAATTAGCATGCAAGTCCACATTTATCTGAGCATACATTGTATTGATTAAATCACTTTTCTTTTCTAGGATATTATAAAAGAATTATGTTTTCACAAGCTTGATAACAAGAGATATTCTAACTTCTTAAAAGGGCGACAAAAATTCGTTTGATGGCTCCTCCAGCTGCTACATTTAATGCATTGTTTGGGAGGAGGCCCAGTTCCCCCAGAAGAACTTTATTGTTTTCAATTAAAAACACTCACAGCCCATTCAGCTAACGAATCCATTCGCTCGGCATTTTTCAGGCCCGGCATTCATGGGCTTGAAGGCAGCGAAAGCCGGCGACGTGACACAATTGCAGATGCAAGTGAAATGTAATGAGGTGTAATGAAAATGCATTCAAGTGACAGTTTTCCCCCATTCTCAGAGCTCCATTCGCCAGCCCACCTGCACTTAACAATAATCGAGAACAACAATAGTGACAAATATCGATGAGGCTGAGTAATGAATTTCTTGGAAACGGAGTTTGTCAAAGCATTTAGTTGAAATGACAATGCATACATGATCGCTAGGAGACTATTTTAATTTTATTTAATTCATTCGAAAACAAGCATATCCGTGTTATCGGCTTTTTCCGCAACCGATCAAAACAAACCGCAAATTATGCAAAAACATCGAGTGCAACACTTACGAAAATTAAACGAAACCCGCAGGAACCGCAACACATCCAGCGAAACAATGCCCAAAACCGATATTGGTTTATGTTTATTTATTTCGCCGGCCATCAAATGGCAAATAAATCAGTTCCAAGTTCTAGCTTACAGCGGCCGTTTAAAATGCCTGAAATATTCATAAAGCCAAAAAGGGCGGAAGCGAACAGGTGAGTGAACTCGGGTATGAGTGGAGTTAACAATGCCCGTCCAACGGTGTGGCACAATGGCCAACGCTTTGGGCCTAATTAGCCTCGTGGATCCAGGATTTTCGGGTATCCATGACAATGCCAGAACGCATAATTAGGTAGAAAGTCCGACTCTCGAGAAGGGGCCCAAATTGGTCTTGGGCGTATTGTGTTTCCGTCCGGCCAAGAAATCCTCTAGCTCAAGCCGCGTAAATGTAGCTCTATAAAAAAAAAAACACACAATACTGGATGGCAAAGTGCAGTAAGTAGCTGCGGCCACTGTGGGACACATAAATAAATGTGCCCACGAAATCCGTAAATATGATTAAGTGCCAAATTTATTTACAGCTCCCAGGTTGCCTTTAAACGAGGCAAGTAGAAAGCAGCCGAAAAAAAAGCGTGGAGCCCCGTGGGCAGACAGACGGAAGGCAGAAAGTGGGTGGAAGGTGGGTGGTGGGTGGACTGTTGGCCACTGCAGGTGCCTTATAGCCAACTCGATTACAATTACGTGCGCTAATTGCACTTTAAGCGCGTCCGAGCTTGCCAAACCATCCATCCGCTCGCTGCCCGCACAATTCTGTTTCTCATTTTTATGGCATTTCCTTTGGCACAACTTACAACTACATAAATTTGCAAACATGATGTCCTTGCCCAGGACTCGCCCTCCCAACCCATGACTATTCCGGTGCTCGCATTGTAATAGCTGTCGCTCCGGCTGCCAAGGCTACCAAGTCATCGTCACCGCTGCTGCCGTAACTCAAAGTGACGCTAAATTTAGTTTAATACACACACAACACCGTGGGCTTAAATTGTGTTCTAAACATAAACTTATAAATTGAATTTTCACCTTTCAATCAAATTTTAAAAATTGTTTGTAAGGTAATAGAATACACAGTACTTACCACAGATCTAAGAGAAGTAGCTTATTTCTTAGTATCGTCAAATAATGAAAATGATCGCTAATAAAGGTTTTCAAGTGGTTTTAGTTTTTGGAAAAATAGATTACTACACTCATACCAAAATTAACCCTAAATTTCAGAAATTCGCCATACAACTTTTTTTTTCTAAATCCAAGAAAAGATTTATATTTTCAAGGAATTTTTTTCTCAAAACAAGAAAACTTTTCTTGAATCAAGAAAACCTATAGGTAATTCTCTAAAACGCTAAAGGCCTTAAACAACTAAAACTACATTTTAATTATATAACCACAACATTTTATACGTATCAAAAAATATACTTAATACATTTAAATTTCTTTATTGAGAAAAATTATTAGCTAAAAAGAATGTTGAATATATCATTTTTTAAATGTTCAATTAACTTTACTTTACTTGCTTACCATATTGTCAATGAATGGTAGTTTTTTAGGTTTTTTAGGTTTATGTAAAATATCTTAAAATTTTACGACTTAAAGGTTTATAAAGCGACAAATTTAAATATTGCCAGCCAATACAACAAATAATGTTAATTATAGCTATTGGATTACTCGAGGTCATACGCTAGTTATATTTTAATTTCTTCTATAACACAACGATTTTTTCCACTTATGATTTATAACTTAATTAATTGATTTAAAATGCAACCAAATCTTTAGAATTAAAAAAGGAAACCTTAAATAAATCTTTTGATTATCATACCTAGTTTTCATTGGATATTTTTCCCTGTGAACTAACGTTCTAAATTTCAATTAGCTTCACCACTGTGCCGGTGAAATAAATACAAAGCTGTCTTCTTAGTCGGCAGCAAGTGGCCCTTATAATGGGCCAAGGCGTAAGTCCATGTCTGGCTGCCTGTTCACCTGGCTGACTTTCAGCCCCCCCTTGGACCGCCCACTCCGCCCCCCTCACCTGCTGCATGGCAGTTGGTTCTTTTGCTCATTTACACCTTTTATTACGTATGCGTGCGTCGGTGCAAAAGCAAAGTTTTCAGTTTAGTTTGCCATTAACGTGGCCATAAGCGCTGGCCACCACGATATGTATGCCTTTCCACCTGCTTGCTATTCATATGCAAATAGCGGCAGCGAGGTGTGTTTCGAGAGTTCTAACCAGCAGGAGTCTGCTCCTTTCGGAAAGTTTCCTAGCCATCCTGGCTAAATCAAAGTCTCTAGCACGCCCATGGCTCAATGCATTGTAATTGTTAGGCAGTGTGTGAGAGTGTGTTGTCGAAACTGAAGTTCAGAACGCTGTATTTTCCTTGAGAGCATCTGTGCACTGACAGAAAATAACGATACTAGTTGAGGATTTATTTTCTAAATTATATTAGAGTCTTTAAAAATCTAATTTCCTCAACAGCAAATTAACTGTTTAAAATTGTTGAATCAAAGGTCTAAACATTAAAGAGGTAGTAAAATAAATTTTATGAAAAATTATGAAAGAATGAATGTCAGAGTAGCAAGATCTTTAAATCGTCAATCACTAATAATCCATTAATAAATTATAATTATTAAATTTCCTAAATAAGCACATAATAAAAAGTTTCTTCAATAAAATCTAAACAAATGTTTTTTTATAAACCATTCTTATTGGTTTCTTAGGAATGTTTAAAATGTTAAATTAAAAATCTAAATATCAAAGTGGTTTTTTAAGACATTTTGTAAAACATGAAAGAATGAATGTCGGGATAGCAAAAATCATAAAATCTACAATCATTTATAATCATTAAATATTCAAATTTTCTAAAATAAAAGTTTCTTCAATCTAAACAAATATACTTAATTAAATGTACTTATACACTTTTCTTTCCTGTTTCTTAGAAATGTTACATTTTCTTCTGTGCTCTTATAAAGTATGGCATGTGTGTGTGTGTGTGGGTGGACTGGCTTGCGGGCAAAAGTTTTTAATGTGAAAAGTGCAAAGGAGAGTGCAACCCTCATGCATGTCATCCCCAGCCGCCGCTGCCCCTGAGAACCCCCTTTTTGGGCCACGGCCCGCCACTGTCACTGCATTTTAATTTACTGCTTACCTTGAGGCGCCATTCGCCTGCGCTCGCATGCCAAGTGGCAAAGTCCAATGTACGCTCCGCCGCCAGAAGAAGCTGACTTGTTGCCTTCCTTGGCACACAGATGCACACCCCCAGTCACACAGATACACCCCACACACACACCCACACCCATGTCCTTGCCCTCGCAGATGGGGATATCCACCCCTTGTGACAAAGTGGCGCTGCGTTTTGCATTTTACTGCAAATTAAAGGATTTCTTTTGCCTTTTCGAGTTGACAACTTAAGATACTTAGGCATAAAAAGCCTGTCATACATGTCTGCCCTCATGTGATGGTGTGTGTGTGTGTGTGGATGTGTGTGTGCGTAAAGAGAATTAAGTGCAGTGCGCTTTGTTGAGAATCACTCGAAACAAAGCCACAGGATACTGCGGGCCCCCCCTCCTTGCCACCCCCTTTGCTGACATGCGGGGTCGTCCTGTCAATCCTCCAACCCATTTTCCGATTTCCTGCACCTTTCTCGCCTGCGTCCATTTTATTATTTTGCCTTGATTATTATTTTCCATTTGCGCAAAATTAAAATACCCCCAACAACAGTGACAAACACAATATTTTGGGTGAAAAAATAAGAGGAAATAGAAAAAAAATGCAGTCTCCATTCATCCGCAAAAAAAAGTGGGGAAGGAAATTGTGGGGGAGGGGGGTGGATGCATGAATAATGTGAAACTGAAAACTTTTCATCAAAAATCAGCCAAGGGCTAAAACTGGACGTGAAACAGGCACAACAGAGCCCCCAGATTCCCAGCGATGGGGACTATCTTCCCTCTCTGTCTCTCCCCCCCAGCTTCCCCCCTCATCACCCCTCCCTTCTGAGTGTCCTGGCAGATAGGGAAAAAAAGAACTCTGACAGGACGCCATGAAAAGCTCGCTTTGGTGTGACAAATCAAAGACTAACACTGAGCGCTTTGGTTAGAGCACAAAACGCACGCTCGGATGACTGGCAGCAGGGTGGAAAGAGACGGGGCGAGGGGGCAAGAAAGAGAGGGCAGATCGGACAGGACTGGGCGGTCACATTTGAAAGCCGCTGACAGCTGCAGTTGGTTAATGGCGAACTTAGCCAGATGGTAGCTCTCAAAAAATGCATAGAATTAAGAGACTTTGTCAAATGAACTTGGATAATGGAGTGATTAAAATTACATATGAACTAATAACTTTAAATAATAATTTAATTTAATTTAATAATTTGGGAATTTAAGACAAAAAGTTAATCTAAATTTAAATTAATAATGTAAGCAATGCACAATATGTAAACTTATATATAATAGTTTCATGATTTCGAATATTAAAAATAATTTGTGCACAAGATTGCTATTTTTGTTTTATTTAAATAAAGTTTTTATTTATTAAGAGCGTGTTTATTAAAAACAAACTGACTTATTCATTTATTTTTAATTTAAATAACAGTTCTGCAACTATTTCTACATGTAAGGCTTTAGAAAAATGTACAAGTATTTAAATAGTTAATGTCTTCGGAGTCTATAATGTTTTTACTTGTACTGTATAAGTATAAATATATACGAATATATCGTATATCATGCAAATAATTTTTAGGCTTAAACAGATGAAATACAAAACATTCATGTTTATTACTAAGCAATTAGCAAATCAATATGTATGTGCAAAATTTATACACATCTAACATATTTCATTAAAATTCGTAAATTCGTGGAAATCAATCAATTAAAACACGAATCAAACCAAAACTCATTTTTGATTTATTTGACTGATTCTCGCACATCTGCACCTCTGCGGATTGAGTTTCGATTCGCTGGCAAACACCCCACTCGATGGGTCCATTTCCCACACCGCCTGAACCCAAAGAGTTATTTCAATTTGCAGTGTTTAAAGATACTCGCTTCTTTTGATAGCGCATTTGCGAATAGAATACAACAAAACATGGGGCACTGCCGCATGCCGCCTGTTTTTTTTTTGCTCTCTAATCAGAGCGCGCGCCTGCAAACAATGGTTGTAGTACGAGTATCTGCATCCTCGCACTCACCATTCCATTCCATTCCAGCTCAGCTCTGCCCAACCAGAAACCGAACCCATTCGCATCCTGGCATCCTTGCAACCCGGCACCCCCGCATCCTGGCATCCTGGCAGTCCTGTGCCAGGACTGTAATGAAAAAGGGGCAGCAGCTCGCTGTTGCTTTTGGCATTGTTCCTGCCACGGCGTGGCTTTACTTTTATGCACATGCAATTCTTTATATTTTTGCCATATATTTTGCCGAGCACAAATTTATTTGCGGCTGCAATTCCAATTCCCCGCTGCCAGGACGAAGGACGATGGTACTCCGGTTATTGTTGCGGCTGCAACTTTGGTTAATGCTCCGGTTACGGTGGGATGCAGAGGGCGGCTTAAAGTGAAATACAGGATTTCAATTTGTCATTCGGCTTAAAGAGGCTGACAGGAAGCAAAAGCCTCTTACCAAACCAAAGGGGGGGGTGGGGGGTATGGCATCCCATCAGCCCACAACTGACTGTGTTAATTGTTTCAGTAAAGTTTTTAATAACTTCGGGCGGCTGGCAGCAGGCAGCGAGTTCCATCAGTCTCATTATTTATTTGTAATTTAATAAACAACAAGTTGATGGCCGGGAACCCTCACTCCTTGGCACTTAACCCCTTCGCACTCGACCTCCTATCAATTGCCGTGGGCCAAAATGGCAGGCAGCCATCGTCATCGACGTTAACGGGTTTCCTGACTATTATTTGGCAGCAATTTATTTTATGTGAAAACTTTGTCAAGCTGCCTCCGAAGATTTTTATGGACTCCCGAGATCGCAGATCGCTTCCACTTTCTGCCCGCGGCGTCAGCTTGAATTTTATTGCCATCGTGCATATTTTAATGAGGCATTAAAGCCTCGACTTGCCTGTGATTTTCATTATTTCCCCATACCCCCCCTCCCCGCAACATATACACTCGTAATTTATGAGCAACTAAATATTTACAGGGTGTGGGTGATGGTTTGGGGTGGCTGTGTTTGACTTTGCTCGGCCCAATGTTTGGCTGCGTTTGCCGTTTTTAACACTCGATTACTTTAAATGCCATCGCCCCCCTCCCCCCTCCATTTGACTTTGCCCGTCAATATTTGTTTTTGACTTAACTAGCACATACATACGTACTCACACACATACATACTATTACACCCCCAGAGAATCCCCCATATTCAGCATATTCCTACGGAGTTTCCTGCTCTGTTTGCCCAGCTCCTTCTTGCCCAACTTATGTAATGAGTATTTGGTTACACAAATCTTTGAGCTGACCCCTTCACGTTTTTCGCCAGTCCGCTCTTATTGAATGAACGCTTAAATTACTAAGCAAATGACTCATTTATCAACTGCAGCGAACGTACTCGGGATTAGCATGGCCTGTCAGCAGTCCTCCGGAGGGCGATTTCATTAAAAATGATTTAAAGGACGAGCTGCCACTGCCACTGGGAAACGCATAAATTAAAACGCTGGGCATCCGGCAATGATTGCCGATGTGATGCACTGCAGCCACCATCGACAGCGATTGACATTCGAATGGCGGGGGCTTTCAAATTTCACACTTTGCGTTCGATTAACTCGTCGACAGTGGGTAATTTCATTCGACAGCTGCAAGTCAGTCAATAATCATCGTTAGATCAATTGGTTTAGAATCGCTCTATAGCTAAAAGTGGGCGTTTTTTGAAAAAAGTTCCAAAAAATACTTCGGCTGTGAAAAAGGAATTAAATTATCCTGTTATTTTCTAAGATTTTTTCACAAACTTAGGACTTACATTTAACATATATAAAACATAAAATATGAGCACAATTGAAAGATCTTCTGTTTGAACTGACTTTTTTGAATACCTATATTTACACTTGATATTTTTGTTTTTAAATTTTTCAACGCAAAAATCATTACAATACAATACATATAATACACATTTGTCATGGATTAAAAATAACTTAAAAAGACAATTATACTTTAAATTAAAATTTACAACTGAGAAAACTGTTTATTTAATTTCATGATTATTAAGAGTGCATTTTGTTTGCTGGCACACTGTTTATTATTATTATAAATAAACATTAAATAATCTGCTCTTTTGTATAATTCATTCTAATCTTACTTATTCTAGACACAAACAAAATACACTTACAGCTTATA
Source organism: Drosophila kurseongensis (assembly GCA_018153305.1). NCBI lineage: Eukaryota > Metazoa > Arthropoda > Insecta > Diptera > Drosophilidae > Drosophila > Drosophila kurseongensis. The sequence goes on along the minus strand of JAECXX010000004.1, from coordinate 13,938,788 downwards.
GTGCATTTAATTTATAAATGTTAACCCTTTTTTTGACAACTATTATGCAGGAAAACGTCGAATAAAATATTTCCCACGAGGAGAGATAAAACCATAGTTATTTTACCTTTGCGCCATAAAAATGAAATAGACTTTTAGCATTTACTGAACGAGGAACGCAGCTGCAAGCCAAACAAATATTCGCTTTATGTTCAACGCTCGTGATAGGTTTTAAGGTGAATCAGATTAACCTTAATGGATACTGCTCCAGCCCAAACCAAATCAAGTAGATCCGCACGACTATATCCTTTGCATATTCCATTTAAATTTATGATTGTTTGCATTATGCGTTTAATGTCGCTTGATTTACATTAGTTTGTGCAGCGGAAAAAATTGAATTTTCCGCGCTTTGTCCTGCAAAATTAAACAAAACAAAAATAGGGAAGAAAAAACGGAAAACGTGCCCAAGAAGCAGAAGCAATATGCAAATAATCTGCAAATTTATAGGCTTTCCCTGGACTCCTTGTGCGGCTACAGCTGCGACCTGGCATTAAGGTCCTGAGTGGCAGGCGGCTAAGCCAGGTTATTATCTTTTATGAACTGAACTTCCTTTTGATTGGTGTAATGCTGTTGCTCAGGCTCCCAATGATTGATGCATGTGCAGAGATGTCACATGGAACAACATGAGCCCGAAAACTTGACATTTCTCGCATAAAAAAGGGCAACAAAAAAGAATATTTATAAAATCGAAGAGAAGAGGGGAAATCCAACGGCGCAAGGGAAGGTTGGCATGCATGTTCTTCGGGAAAATCCATTAAAACACTTGAGCCTGGCAGACGCGACGCAATGCTCTCCAAACAAGGAAAACCAGAATGCATTTCCGTTAATAGTGAAGGCGGCTTTGAAGGCTGGCAGCCACACTTAGACGCAGCACTTGTGGTTACCCTTAAACCTTCAGGACTCACCACCCCCCTAACCCCGTCCCCCCCCCCCTTGGAAGGACATAAAATGTTATTGATATTGCAATTTTTAGCATTTTGTAATTGAGGCTAAAGTTGGTGCCTATCGCAGGCACATCAATTGTCTGCCAGATAGCAGCCCGAGCGGATAACTGTCTAAATGACACTTGAGCATGTGTTTAAACATGCCAAGCACTTGGCTCACTCGAACTATGCAACAAGCAGAAGCAGCAGCAGCAACACAAGGAGCCCGGCAGCAACACCAGCAGCACAGCAGCAACACCAGCAGCACAGCAGCAACATCAGCAGCACGGCAGCAACATCACCACCACACGGGTTGACACTCGCCGGCATCAAAGTTCATGGGTGTCCTGGCGGCAGGGGGAACATCCTGTCGATGCGCTGATAAGTCCCTATCCCCGATAGCGCCCCACCCACCATGTGGGCATCCCTCCAACGCATCTTGTCTCGTCTCGAGAACGAAGGCGAGTGGCAATGTTGCCAATGTTGTTGGGTAAACTCATAATTGGAATTAATTATGCATTCGCACTTTGCGGCCAACTTTTCAAGTGGCTGGAGTGGTTAGCTGGAGTCAGTTAGCTGGGCTGAGACTGAGACTGGGACCGAGTGTGTGGGCTGCTCCTTTAATTGTCCAAGTGAACAAACACAGGCTACGCCTTGGATAGAGCCACCAAATGGAGGACAGGGCCAGATCCTGATCCAAGAAACTTGCGGCTGCCGGCAAGGGTTAAGTGCAAATTGCAGTTATCGTAAGTATTTCTTAAACATAGTTTAGACTTAGCATTGTCCTTAGATAAGAGGATGTTCTGAATTGAAAATAGGTATTCTTGGGAAATGTTTTATCAAGAATTATAAAAGTGAACATTAAAATTTATCTAGAAACCTTAAAAAACAAATACTAAAAAGAATATGGTATTTGAAAATAAAATTGTTACTTTTAATTTAAAATCTTTTCCAAATAGAAAGGCAATAAATGAAAAGAATAAATACAAAATCATTTAAGACAATCATTAAACATATTTATACATTTTGATAATATAGCATTAACTTTTATATCTCGTTTAAAACCACTACCCATTCATCCCACAATATATATAGTTCCGAATTAAGTTCCGTATGACACTCCAACAATGGACCTCACCTGGACCTGGTTTGCATTTGAAAGGCAGGCGGGTCGGGGAACATCCCCAGTTAGCAATTCTCGGCTGGCAGCCATTCTAATTTAAGTTAGCCCATTTATCTTATGGCTTTCCTCTTTGTGCGTACTTTTTCTGTTTGCCACCCGCTCCAATCTCGTGCCTTAAGCAGTCCAATTTGTTGCTCCTTTATGGCTACTTATATTCCATGTCCTGCCCACACCTGAGCCCAATAATTACTGTGTGCCCGCTTTGGCATTGTCCTGGCGTTTGCACTGCGGATTTGGCCTTTTCTTCTGCCCATATTTCTGGCAAAATGTATGCTAAAGGCATGGCCAAGATGTTGGGAATTAATTAAAATTTGACAGCTAATAAAACGCAATCGCAGCCATGAGGGAGCGATTCCACAATGGCCATTTAAGTTGCGAATTGCGGACAATTGCACGCTTCATTTCGCCTGTTTTGACAAGCCATCGGAATCGAGTCACAAAAGACAGCCACAGAGACCCGCAGAAAAATGACAAAAGGCTGTCGCAAATCACAAGTCCTGCATCGCAGCTCGCGGATGATTTGCACTTTAAAAAATGGGTGGCCATATATTTGATTTTCAGTTAAATAGTTATTGAAATTTCATTTTTCGAACCGGTTTTCAGAAAAGGAATAACTCGAAAAATTGGGTCTCTTCCTATTTAAACTTTAAATAGAATGTGAAAGGAATTAACGAATTGAAATTTATTGTATGGCAATGCACTGTAGATTCAATTTCAAGTGTCCATAAACGTTAAACTAAAAATTAACGATAGAATGTTTTTATTACAACATTTTATATAGGTAAATGGGCTTAAGAAATGCGTACTAAGAAAAAGTTTTTGGAATTTTAAAGAAGAGGTATTTATTGTTCTTCGAAATGTAGAAATGAGAAGTCGTGTTTTAAAATGTGGTTATCTACATGGAACTTAAAAATCGAACTTGATAGAAAATATATATATATGATTTTAATTTCTAAAACATATGAATTCGTTTTGTTTGGTGTCCCCAAAGTCGAACAATGGCGGTCAGCAATGGGCCGGAAACGTTCCGACAAGAAGGGACTTTCTGGGTCTGGTCGCGTGTCATGAGCAAACAAGATAATGTTACAGCAGTCATCGCAAATCGGGCGCGGAAAAAGGTCCAGGAGGCCATGAGGACTGTGTGGGGACTGGGTGCTGGTATTCGGTTTTGGCAGTTTGTTTTTGCCCCAACCCTCCAGGCGATTTGTACGAAAAATGCAAATGAAAACGTCTCAGCTTACGCCAAGTCCTTGTGCCAGCAATCTGTGGATATGGATGTGGAAGTGGAAGTGGACTGGAAACCGAAATGGAGAAGAAGCTGGAGCTGGAGCTAGCTTAATGAAAATGCTGCCACGGGCCACAGGCTGCCAAGTGGCTGGTGTCCTGTGCCGGTCTCCGTAGGCTGGGAAATGATTGATCGCCGGCATCAATTTCCCAGAAATGTTATTGCCATGCGTTCGACAGTTGGCCGATTGCTGGTCACCAAGTGCTTTAATTATGCCTTAAAGCCTTGTCTTCACACGGGTTAAGTTTCGGAATGACATTTACTTGCCGAAAAGTAATAACGCAATTTTTATATAATTAAAAATTTAGGAAAATTTGAAAACATAGATGGCAAGAAAAATATTTAGTCTTTGGAAAGCAATTTACGGTTTTATTTATTAATGTAAATAAGAAAGCACTTGAACTACATGTTTAACAATTTTTATAACGATATTACAAATGTAAATAGTATTGAATTTGGAAGGTAAAAGTACTGTAATTATTTCAAATTCCTCACTTCTGCTTTTATCTTCACTTTGTTATTCTAAAAAAAATATTTATTTTCCAATAAATACCTTTTTATTATGTTATGTTTATTTATAATAATAAATTAAATTTAATCTTTGACTTTTAAGACTTCTACAACCAGTCAGTGATTCGATGGTCGGATAAACTATTACTAGCCAAGCTATAATTAGCATTAACCTACATTAATTTAATGACTTAATGGGATAAATGGATAAGGACTTGCATCGTAAACTTTTAGTTTAAAGGAAAAAATGGGAATTAAAATCTGTTGTAGTTCTTGAATTGCACTTTCAAAATATTTCAAAAGTTACCAAGATCTTGAAGATCCCCTTGAAGCGTACCCGATCGTCGGCCAATCAGCGTCTACAGCGACTACTTTAGCGTTTTCATTTATGAAAATGTCTGAAACATGTTTCGCTTGCGCAAACAGAATGCGAGTATGCAATAAAATTCCATTACAGCAATGGCTCGACTTAAAAACTTGGCCGAAAAAGAAAGGCAGGATGAAAATTCGTTGCATATGCCCGTGGCAGTGGGGCAGGAACGGGAAAAGGAAAAGGAGCAGGACCAAAAGGAGCCACCAGCAAGTGTATTAAAAGCCCGCAGACATTTTGCCTGTACGTGAGTGCATCGCATGTGCTTGGCTGTATTTGTGGGTGTGTGTGTGTGTGTGTGTGTGTGTGTGTGAAAAAGTCCTTGCATATTTTATGAAACTTGGCAAAGCATTTAACAACACAGGCACACCCACAGACAGAGGCAAACTCATTACTTGAATTTATTTAGCACTTAAACCAAATGTTTCATTCGCCTCAGCCGGCTGATTTGGTGCTCATATCCGTACAGTTCCGGAGTTTTGTTGCCACTTGATGGTTGCAAGTGCCCCAGCCCGCTGTTAGCACTCTGAACTTCATCTAAGGATCAAAACTTCTGGCTTTCTTAAGGATCCCGCGGGGTGAGCAAAAGGTTGGACACTGCGGAGCAGTACGTACACTATCTTTAATGCGCCTCAGGAGCCTAGTTCTTCGTCTATTTTGGGGCAACTGGGAGCAAGGATCGTTCTTGCCATGGACAAAGCCACATCTCGGACAAAGATCTGCAAGGGTATGGGCTACCAGCTCGTTTTTGGCACAGGCTTCAATGGAACCACTGGACAGGATCTCGCTGCTGGACGAGGGAGAGATGTAGAAGGGCGGAGTGGGTGCCGGCACAGGCACTTTGACACCACATCTGGGGCACTTCCTGAGGACCATCGAATCCGCGATCTTCTCTTCCTGGCACTCGCATTCCGAGCAGTCCGAGGACTCGGTGATCTTCTGCATTCGACTCGTCTTCCGCGGTGTGTAGTACAGCGCTTCGATGGGCCTGAGACCTCGCTTCCGCTTCTTCAGCGTAAATGTAGTGGGCTTTCCTTTGGGCCGCCAGAATTGTGTAGTAGATCGCATCTCCTTCAGCCTTCCCTCCATCTTTTTCTGGACCATCTGTGCCGTCAACCGTTTTCGGTCCATTGCCTGGAGATGGATAGATATTTGCAAATTATTTAGGCTTCATCGGACAACTACATTATAATTGCATTATAAATTAAGTTATTTGGTTGAATTTTAATTTTGTTTTTTTTTTTTATTGTAAAATAATAATGGTAAGAAAGATAGGTGCACTGTTACCTAACTGGGCAACTTGATCAGAATAGATCTGAATCAGAAATAATAAACAGAAAAATTAGTTATGTCAGCAGCACATAATAAATATAAATTATAGACAAATTATATAAATTGAGTCTAAGGATATGCGAGAAATTTAAGTTTAGCATTGCTGGTAATCATTAGGTCAAGACCCGAGCCAGCAGGTCTTGAGAAATTTTAATATTACCTTTTAATACCTTGCATAGGTTGCATATTTTGGTCAGAAAATTGTTTCCCAGTGAAGGAGACATTTGTGAATACAAAAAAAAACAGCAAATTTATATAAACTTTGTATGTCATACCTTGTAAAACTCGTTGTTGAATTGCCTTAATATAAATACACAAAAAAAAGAGAAACAGAAATATGACTCACCTTGAACATCAGCTTGTGGTCGTTCATCACGGTCTTGAGGTTCTGCATGGAGTACCGCATCTCTGAGTCGCGCAGGTCCTGCTCCTCATCCGGCGCCATGGTCACGCTGGCGATGCTCACGGCGGACTCGAAGGAGCCGAAGATGCGGCTGAAGGTTGGAAACAGTCGCCGTTTGCGGTTCTCCCGCTCCACCCTCTCCGCATTCAACTCCTGCTCCATGAGCTTCTTGTACATGGCGCTGTCCGTTCGGGTGTCCTGCGAGAGACGGCGACTGTGGGGCGAGGCGCTCCTCGTTCCCTTCAATCCCCGCATGCCGAAGGGAATGAGGCGTGTGCTGAGCCGCTGCTTGTTCCAATAGTTCTTGGCAATCAGCCTGTCCACCTGGCTCATCTGTTTTGGTTTCGCGGGATCGGTTTCCACAAAATTGAGAAATATATCCCGGGGCGCCTGTATTTTTGCGAACTGCAAATCGGCTGCAATGCCACTGAGATATTCCATGTACTTGGCAGACAGCATCTGCTTGACATCACCCCTACTTAAGCCCGATTGTATTAGTTCATCGTGGAGCAGCTGAAGGCTGTTCCACATATGGTGTTTCCCCACCGCCAGCATAAGTCCCCTGACATCGGCCCCGAACTCTACGAACTTGTTGTTCTCGATGATGTCCTTCAGGAACGTCTGCAGGGGCTTGTGTTTCTCATCGGACTCCAGATCTTTGATCAGGAATCTTCCATGGCCAGGCTCCTTCAGGTCCTTTTGTCCCTTAGAATCCTTAGCATCCGCACCGTAGTCATCGTCCGGGGACTTTACTAACCGTTCGTAGTTATATGTATCGTGTGCATGATCAAAGAACCTATGGAAATCTTCAGGCAGGCCCTCATAGTTGTATTCCTGCAGTTGGCGAAGTTTTTCCTTCGAGGGAAATGTGGGAGTGCTATAACCAACCGAATCACGTCGTGGAGCGACAGTTTTATTTAGATTTTCGTCAATTTGAATGTCCAATTGATCCCCAGCTTGAAAAACGCCTTTATCCATAGTTCGACCCATGTCTTGAAGGTCTTCCCCAATTATTTTGCCTAAAGGTGGCCTAGACTTGGAAATGAATGTATCGGAAACGCTTTTCTTGAGGAACGACTTGCGTTGTTTCTGGCCGGACATCAATGGAACACTTCGTGATCTGCGAGAGGAGAGCCTTCTGAATTTGTTCGACCTCGCCGCATCTGAATCGTTGGGCCGGATGTACATAATATCCTTTTTGAGAGACTCATAGTGACTTTCCACCTTTTCTTTTGGTGGCGTAATACGTAGTTGTTTGGGTGGTACGAGCGACCCGGATTTACGTACACTTTTCCGTGGTCGATTGGCGTTTATGATTTTTTTCACCGATTCACTCAGTGAAGCAATGCTATCCGAATCGGCATATATTTGGGATTCGCTTTTGTCCTCCCTTAACTTAGGTACCTTCTTGAGTCTTTTCACCATTACTTCAGTGGCATCTGAAGGGCGTGTTTTTGGGTCATACAATACTTCCTTGGAGATTATTGAACTGGACGAACTACCATTGATGCCTTTTACAGCGGTTGAGTGCTTTTTTCGATGCCTGCGGTGTTTAATAATTGCGGAAAGATCGTTAAACAATAGAGAGACTAAATTTCGTTGCTCCCCAAAAGAGCTCTTTTTTTCTTGTTTTACCTTGCCAGCTTTGTCAATATGTAAACTTTGCTTGCGAAAAGACTTGGTTTTATACCGTTCTACATCTAAAGCAGTTGCCACAGTTTTTTTCGGATAGGAAATGTTCTGCCTGCGCTTCTTAATTTTTTTATTTTCATCAAAAAGCGCTCGCAGCTCATCTCTAATAACCAAATCCACATAGCTTGTTTTCTGCTTCCTAAACTTTTTTTTATACTTTCTGGCCTTTTTCGAAGTTAATACTCTATCTTTAAGGACTTTCGGCTGTAGTGCAAAGTCTAGTGTAAACAACTTCCTAAAATTCAATGGAACTGATCTTCTGGCCTTTTTTTTAATTGGTTGCTTATTGTCTTGTGTATCTGTAAGGATTGAAATGTCAGACATTCTCAGCAGTTTTCTCTTAAGATTTTTGCGTGGTTTTCTGCTGATTTTTTCACTCATGTATATAACATTCTTATGATCTCGTTTTTTCCCTTTCTTTGGCTTATCAAATCTTGTTAGTTCTCTTACCAATAACTTCAATTCATCAAAAGACGGCCTACTGGGATCTGGTTTTCGAGTTCCTTTCTTTTTTCTTTTAAGATTTTGCTGAATTATGAGTTCATCTAAGCTGAAATATAAAGGATTTGCCTTGGGTATTTTCTTCTTAATGGTTTTCTTAATAGTTTTTCTTATTTTGTAGGGTTTGTATTCCAATTCTAGCACTTCTTCTTCTGGTTCTTTGGTGAGCCTTCTTTTCTTGGCCTTCCGGTATTTGGGCAGCACTTCATTTTTCCAGAATTCAGAAAAGTCCCCTATGTCGTTATCCACGCTTACCCTTATACGACGATATTTTCGTGGTCGCTTTCCCCGGATAGCTGATAGATATTTTCGCACCTCATCGGCCTCCGCCTCCCAGATTTGTTCTTGACCTTCAATAAACTGATGATAGTCCGCGGTTTTTTGCCACTTTTTGATGGCCTGGGCCAACCTGCGAAAGCACTTGTCCACCAGTCGTTGTGGATGCCGTCGCTTCTTTAGCTGTTTCCGCAGAAGATTTAGCCTGCGTTGGAGTCTCTTTTTCAGGAGTTCCTGATGACGAATCAGACGACTTTGTAGCCTCAACGCTCTTGACCAATTCCGAAGCCAGTGCTTGTGCATGGCCAGCATCCCGCTCACCGCCCGCCTCGCCTGATCCCGTCGCTCCACCTTCGCATCCTTCTGCCGCAGATCTATGGACTGTCGCATCCTTTCGAGCAGATGGCCACGAATCCTGCACATCACCTCCAGACGTCGTTGGGCACGACGCTTGCGCTGTCTTATCTCCTTGGCCTTCCGACGGATCTGCTTCTTCAGCAGGGCCATCTGGGTGCTCCGGTGCAAAAGTGGCACTTGCATATCGTACTGACTGAATTTATTGCTTTATAAATAACTACCAGGGATTTCTGTTAGGTGTAAAAAAAAGGTTTCCCAGCTACTATATCTAAGACAGTTGAGCTGTCATCAATATATAAAAAGAAAAATAACAAAATTTTGGGGTTGTCACAGATGTACCATTTAACTATAATATTTTTTATTTTTCGGTCACCTATACCATGCTTAAAATAATAAATGCAGTTATTAAAAAGAATTAATAGTTTGTTCTTTTTTTTAAAAGTGATAAAAAACAAAGAGTTCTGTAAATAATTTTAATTATATAAATTTAATAAATTACTTTTTACGCTTCTGTTTTGCTTTCTTGCTTGATCAAAATTTTTTTAAAGTAACTTAACATTTTTGATTGCTTTTTCGTGGTTTCGTTTTTTCATAACAAATGCTACTTTTATTTAAACACCAGTAATGTTTCTATAATAAATAATCTTTTGGGTATTTCGAAAATCCCCCTCAAAATCAATTAAAAGATATAAAAGATCACCGTCTAGTCAATGCAAGGGGGTTTTGCTGCACCCTTATCAGTCGGTGTAAATCACCTGCAGGTGGTCGTTCGGGGACTCCACTCAGCTTATTGATAAGGCATCACAAAGCATCCATATGCAGATAGGCAATTCTCAGGGGAAGCACCCGTTCGGAGATCTATTTCTATATAAAGAACAGCAAACAGATTTCAGTATCGACAGTCAACGGTCGGCATTCAGATCAGTCCATTCAGTAAGCAGCAGATCAATTAAGCAAGATGAGCAATTTCATTTCCCTAATCGTGGTGGCCATTGGCGTTCTTGGTGCTTTTGCGGCGGCGATGCCTCAGCGACCTTTGACCCAACCGCTGATCTACTATCCCCCACCACCGACACCACCCAGAATCTATAGGGTGCGCCGCCAGGTGTTGGGTGGTTCAGTGAGCTCCAATCCGAAAGGAGGAGCAGATGCCCGAATGGATCTGACCACTGGGATTGGAACTCCGGAGCACAATGTGATTGGACAGGTCTTTGCACAGGGCAACACCCTAACAAAACCGGTGTCCACTCCAGTAACCAGCGGCGGCACCTTGGCCTACAATAAGTGAGTGTCCTGGGAATGTAGAATACTATATTTTCGTTTACCAACTAATCTTTATTCCCTTAATCAGCAATGGCCTCGGCATCGAACTGACCAAAACCCATACGCCCGGAGATCGGGACGTCTTCCAGCAGACGGCCACTGCCAATCTGTTCAATAACGGAGTCCACAATCTGGATGCCAAGGCCTTCGCCTCACAGAACGAGCTGGCCAACGGATTCAAGTTCGATCGGAATGGAGCTGCACTGGACTACTCGCACATCAATGGGCATGGAGCCACCCTGACGCACGCTAATATTCCTGGACTGGGCAAGCAGATGGAGCTGGGAGGACGACTCAATCTGTGGGAGGCGCGGGATCGCAACACGAGGATCGATCTCGGGGGCAAGGCCTCCCAGTGGCTCAGTGGTCCCTTCCAGGGACGACGCGATCTGGGCACCAATCTGGGCATCACCCATTACTTCGGTAGAAATTAGAGATTGACAAAAATTTTTAAGTCAGCAAACATTTAATAATTGGCAAAAATGTTCTACAAAATTCTATAAAAATGTATTTAATTTAAGACTTTGTTCTCATAATGTAATATTTCATTTTGAAGTTTTAGAATAAATAGGATTGGGTTTCAAATATTAAAATATTAAACTGTTTTTCTTAAATTTGTTTTTTATTATTTTAAATACCAAAGGAAAACCATTATCATCTTAATTTTATTTTTTTAGCTTGATAACTGAAAATAGTTTAATAGCTCTGATAATCTGATATAATGAGTATATAATGTTGATAACAGAAACATATATTTTTCTTCCCCATCTGGTTTCTTTTAAATATATTAAGATAATGGAGAAAAAATTATAAGAACAATACCTGCTAATTCCCGAAACTAAATAGTCCTTTAATTTGAATTGAATTAAACAAAGTAAATTTTTATTGCAAATCAACATAACATCAAAAGGAAATGAACTAAACAAAACTCAATGGATAAATCGGAAATGTTATCTGTAAATTAAAGACCTACAAAAGCCTTGGCCTGCTGTTCGCCAGCCTCCTTGAAGAGTTCCGCTGTCTTCAGTAGTTTGATAAAGCGCGGCGAGTATTCGGTGGACATGCGCTTCTCCAGGACCTCGTCCAGACTGGCCTGCTTCAGGACCTCCTGCAGGCGGGCATTCCGCTGATGCCGCTCCGCGGAATCGGCCAACTTTCTTAGGTAGACCAGATCCAGGAGCAGCTCGTCGCGCACTCCAGACGCAGCCTGCTGATCCTCCATTGGCAGATCCTCGTACTGCCGCAGTAGCTTCTTGACGATCCGTGACTTTTGGTTGATTTTACCCGGATCGAGCAGGCGCACATCCTGGCTAAAATCCTCGGCCAGGACACGCAGGGAGCTCTGCCTCTTCTCGCGAATCTTCTGCTCCTCATTCGAGGTCTTGAGAATCAGGTCGTAGAAGTCCTGAAGATCCGGACGTAGTGGAATGCAGGCCCGTCGGCGCACCTGCTGATCAATGATATTACTGATGGCCGCCATCGTGTCTCGCACCATGTCCTCCGTCTGGCGGAAATAGTTCTCGTTCTTGTCGTTCCGGATCTGGTAGAAGTTCTTGGTCTGCTTCTGCGAGCACTTGCGATTCCTCTGCAGAACGGCCAATAGCCGATCCATGCCCGGATCATTACCCACTGCCTCGAAGACGGCCGACACAATGTCCTCCGAAATCTTGCCCGTGATCAGCTTTTCGTAGCTATTCGACTGGGTCTCATGTGTTTCTGTCGGGGGTCGGCTGCTGTTGGAAATAGTATCATCAGTTATTCAAAAAGAGGTAAGCAAACAAAAGTGTAACCTTTTAACATTTATGGGATTTTTAAGCTGTGTTTTGTTACTTTGTATTAGTTTTTTTACACATACTCATAAGAGTTTTTTTTATACATACTCATAAGAGTTCTGCAAACGGCCAATTGAAAAAAAGAAATTAAAAAAAAAAAAATAAAAATAAATATTTGACAAAACTACCAACCAAAAATATGAATTAATAAAATTATACTTTTATAAACAAAAAAATATTGAGCAATTTTAAGATTTTTTAAGCAAAGCTAAGGCAAATGCCTTGGTCTAACTTTTTCTCTTCTAACTTCGTTTAAAAAAAACTTAAAATTATTTTAAAAAAAATTTTCGAAAGTGAAATTTAAGCAAAACAAGAATCCGTTCGCTTGCTATAAGTGTTCAAAACTTATCCAAATCACTGTTTTGCAAATAAAAGTCACAGATTTTAACACAAAACAATCAGGCCTCTATAAGGTTCATAAGGATAAAGTTTAGAGCTTTTATGAACTAATTAAAAAACACAAGAGCACAAGGTGTAAAATTGTCATATTAGTAACCTCACAACTCACCACTGCCCTGCTGCTTTTTGTCCATCTTTTGGGGCAACTTTTGCTGCTTCTTTTGGTTGTTCTTTTGGATCTGTTTTTGGGGCCACTTTTGGACCACTTTTTGGGGCTTCTTGATAAGTCTGTTTGGACTGGCTCTTTCCGTTCCATTTAATGGAAGGCCTCTTCAGATGACCTTCTTGCTTTCTTGGCTTCTCGTTATCTTTTTTTGGTTCCCACTCTTCGCCCCCCTTATCTTTGGACTCCTCGCCCACCTCGCGAATACGTCTTTCCTCATTGGCCTCCAGATCATCTAGACTATCCTCCAATTGCGCAGTATTTCCATGAAGTCCAACATCCTGGACATCGTGACTTGATCCAGGATGTAGCCCCCTATAAGCTGGAAGCAAACTAATAGATCCATTGCCGTAAAACTGTTTCGTTTTCGGGTCCCCACACACATTGGCATTGATGGTGACGTTGAGCTTCATGGCATCTGGACCATTGCAAATATTCTCCGACGGAGAGGTTGGAGCTGAAGTGGTGGTGCTGATCCCCGCGGCAGTTGTTGCCAACGAAGTTGTGCAATTGGGAGGCAAGGTCGGCTCCGTAGTAACATTCCCAACAGGAAGAGGTAGGGGTGTGGTAATGGGCACACATCTGGGATCTAAGGTGGTCGCAGTTGCCATCGCCGCCAAGTAAGGATCGTTTTTCAGTTGCTTGTTAAAAAAGGGTCCGAAATATCGATGAACTCCAAAGGACTTAATCGGTGGCGACACCGGCTTCATTGGTAATTGCTGGCCATTTCGTTGCATGGGCAGTTGCTGTTGCATTGGTTGCTGCTGCGGCAGATATTGCTGCTGTTGCGGCCGATATTGCTGTTGTACGGGCAATGGTTGCGGAACGACTGGATTTTGTTGCACAGTCTGTTGCTGCTGCTGTGGTGACTTCAAATTCTGCATTTTTTGCAACTCATTGAAAAAATGGGTTAAATTAAAACTTGCCTGGAAATTAGAGGAATGATGACGTTGACGGTTTAGATCTGGTTGCTGGACTGGTTGTTGCTGTTGCTGTGGCAGCTGAGGTTGCTGCAGTTGCTGTGGTTGCTGCAACTGCTGCAGTTGCTGTGGTTGCTGCAGTTGCATCTGTTGAGGCTGCAATTGCACCTGCTGAGGTTGCTGCTGCTGCATGGGAAACATTGCATTGGGTCGCTGATTCATCATGGGCACCAGATCCCTGGTGGGATCATAGATATTCGAGGAATCATCGTCATGAGCTGCTTCCAGTTCATCATAATGTGACAGCAATTCATGACTTGGATAGGATCTTTCCAGAGAATCCTCGGCATCCGGTGTGAGCAAGCCATTGCCCAAGGTACCAAAACGAACGCGATTCCCATTGTGGTCTTCAAAATCATCCAGCAGGTGAACCAACCGTTTGGCCACCACATGATGTTCCTGTGGCTGCGCTTCCTGTTGTTGCGGCTCCACTGACTGCTCCTTATCATCCAAAGATCTCTTGGACCTCCTGTTCTGCCTGGGAAATCTGCGAAGCCTCGTCTGCCGCTTGCCTCGATCCTTGTCGAGTGAAAATTCATTGGCCAACAGCTTGACCACCGCATCGGGATTTACTTTTGGAGCTGTTGCCGCCGCCTCCTTGGCCTCCACATTATTGGTGTCCTCACATTCGGATTTTTCCTCTGCCGGCTCCTGAAGCTTTAGCTTGATGTTGACTTTAACAACACTGTCCTCCGTTTCTGGCTTATCCACCTCCTCCGATTTGGAGTCCGTTTCGCCATCGCCGTCATGGTTGTCGGTGCTTTCATTGCTTTCAGCACTTTCACGTTTCTCCAGATTGTCTTTGTTTTCCGAGTTTGTGGCCAGTTCAGCTTCGTCATTGGAGTGTAGCTCACTGCCTGTGTCCGAATTAAGAGGCATCACCCTTTTTAAAGGGAACTCCCCCTCTGGTTTTACCACTGCAGCAGATAAAGTGTCAGCTTTGATAGGGGCCTCCATTTTTATGGGCTGCATCTCCTTTTCAACCTTCTTCGCCTCACGTTTCACTTTTACCTCGGCCTCTGTCTCCAACTTATCCTCCATTTTGTCCTCAATGGCCGAAGTTTCAGAATCTATTTTAACTTCTGGCTTACTCAAAGCTTCCTCATCTAATTTGACTTCGTCATGCAAGTCCTCCAACTTAACCTCATCATGAAAATCTTTTTGTTTGGATTCATGTTCTTTTGAAGAACTCGCTTCCTTAACGTCCAACAAACCAGTTTTGAGAGCCATTTCGTGATCGGAAATGTTCTGATCCTCATCAAGTTCATTGGGGGATGGAATAGCCTCGTCTTCTAAGGGCAATCCAGATCCCAGGGGTAAAACTTCCAAGCCCGATAGATCTTTGGCTTCCAGAGGAGAAGCCTCCAAATGCGGTTCCCGTTTGTAACGATCCAAGTCAATGGGCATGCGATTACTCCTCTCGTAATCTCGAACATTGGTCATCTGTCGCTGGCTGATGGGATGAAAGCGATCGTACTGGGGCACCCGGTAGTCGTAGCTCTGGGGCAACTCCATCATTTGATTTTGACTCATGTCCATGGCGGGATTGACAGGCTGCAGGTACTCCAAGTTTTCGTTCGGTGCCATTGCCCTATTAATGCCCATTCGCTGATCCTCCACATCGCCATCCTGACTTGCCTCGAACTGCTGCTGCTGCTGCTGATCCTCCAGCTCCCTCCTCCGGATCATGCTGTCCACCAGTTGGTTGCGATGGATGTCCATCAGGGCGTTGCTGGGCAGCGAGGGACCCAGTCCTTTGAGCATCAGTCGACTGCTGGTCTTCAGCTTGATCTCGTTCATGGGATTGAAGCCACTGCAGGAGCTGCGCTTCAGCTGCTTAAGCGGAGGAGCTTCACAAATGCTGCCGGGTCGGGAGATCTTCAGTGCCTTCTCGGAGGCTTCCTGCTCGATCTTGGAGAGCTTGTAGTTGGCCTCGTGGGCCAGCTTGTTGGACGTGGCATGAGGGAAGGCCAGGCGATTGAGGGTACTCTCGTAGACGCCATCTGGAATGGGGGCATCGCCGAACTCGGGCAACTTATCCGACCAACCGCTCTCCTCCACATTCTTCGGGCCCTCCTTCGACCTCTCCTCCTTCTTGACAGCCTCCAGACCCTCCTGGTCACTCAGCATCTGCTGCACCTGCTTCAGCTTTATATCCAGATGGGAGAGGCCACTGTCCTGCGGATTCATAGGACTCTTAGTCACCTGGTACTTGCGGACAATGGTATCGTCGCCCACTTCCTTGTACTTCAGCTTTACCTTGCCCATCTCGGTGTGCTCCATGTCCTTGGCATGCTGTTCGATGATCTTCTTGGCCAGCGATCGCTCCTGCTTGCCGCCGGAACGCTTCTGGTTGGCACTACTCTTGGCCATCCCCGCCTGGATGTTGCGGAACCAGGCGTCCGCCGCCTCCTGCAGCACGTGCTCCTCCTCCTCGGCCTTCGACTTGGAGTCGCCAACTTGGGCCTGGGCAAAGTTGGAGAGCATGTCGTCGATGGAGTTGCGCCGATCCCGGCACTGCTCCTGCTCCTGCTGCTGCTGCTGCGGACTAGCCTGCTCCTGCAGACCGCCATAGGAGGTCTTCAGCTCCTGCAGCTCGGGACGAGCCAGCTCCACCGCCCGGCTGAAGCTGAGCAACTTGTCGCTGCCCTCCACTGGATTCTCCTGATCCCGCTTTTCCTCCGCACTGGAGACCTGCTGCGAGGAGCCATGGCCACTGAACACCATCAGGGCCCACCAGAGTTGGAGGAAAATCATTCCTAATGGGGCTCTGATTTCCTTGAAATAAAAATGGGTTTTCCGTTCAATTGAAAACTCTCTACACTTGCCTCGAATATGTCTAAACGCCTGCTATTTGAAATATAAAACTATTTGCAATTAAATAACTTGCTGTTCATTCTATATTTAGCATCAAAAAAAATTATAATTAAGTGTCAAGTGTAAATCAAAAATATTCTTAGAAATCACTTTCCTTATAACGCTTTAATAGGAAAGGATCTAAAAAGTTCATTAAGGACTTGCCATTAATTTAGAACCAGAGAATTTGTTAAACAAAACGCGATTACTTTTTATTTCATTGCATCTGATTTTAAAATAATGACTTAATATAAGGTTTTATGATATACATACTTGCATATAAACAAATTCATTTCCCTTCTTTTTGGCTTAAAAAATTATTTATTATTTGCAAAAAAAATAATTATCTTAACAATTAATGGTTCAGTACCTATCTATATTTTAATAACTCCACATAAGATACTCATGAAAATACATTTATACCTATTTCCAGATGTTTTCCTTAAACAATTAATAACTAAGTGTACAAAAGCATCCTTTTAAAATCAATTGTTGCTTCGAATTTGCCCTTACCCACTTATATGGTTTTGTTAAGTATTATTTGGCATAAGGCTGGAAAAACAAGTTTTGCTTTTGCAACTTGATCTCGATGGGGTTTTGGGGCACTGGTAGTCGAGTCATCCACGCAGTGGCTGGCAACAGGTGTCTGCCGCACAAGTTTGACAACGTGTCCCGATAAGAGTCGCAATGTCACCAGTTCGCCGTTACCCCTCCCCCCTCCCAACAGCCCCTCGGAACACGCCCCCTTTCCGCCCAAAGGGAACTGCTGTATTGTGTCAAGTTTTTGCACACGTACGACGACTGCGCCGGCGGCTTCCGACAGCTGTTTAACATGAGATGTCCTTTGTTGCCCACCCACACACACCCACACACACATCAACACACACCCACACACACTCCCACTATTCAGGCACATGGGTAAATGATTCTACCGCCTCCCAACTTTCAACTCCCAACGGGAATATTGTTTCCTCGCCCATGTAAATCAGATTTTTGTTTTATACCAAAACTTTTGCCAATGGAAGTGGAAATGGAAATGGAATGGGGATGCGCAGCGACAATAACATTTCCTATTTCCTTCTCTCGCTGCGAGTGTGTGTGTGTGTGTGTGTGAGTGTGTTATCCTGCATGTTGTCAATGCCAAAGTCAGCACAATGCGCCGCTCGAAATAATTGAAAATAATCAAACATTCAGTGGGAGCAACTGCAGCAGCCAGGCATCGTGGCATCGTGGCATCACGGCATCGTGGCATCCACATCCACATCCACATCCACATCCAGAGCAGCCAGGAGCATCAACACCAGCAGCAGCACAGGCAGAACTAATGTAATTAGCGGGCACAGAGCGCATTCGCTTTTGATTAAAAGTTTTACCATCCACCACTCACTTGATAATCCACTGAACAGCACAATGAAGCAATATGAATAAACGCATTGTGTGTTGTTTAGTTTGCAGAATTATCGTTGGGAATGGGCGGAGTATTTCCCCATGGTTCTATAACCAAAGATGCTGGTAATGAAGTTAAACAGCGTTTTTATTTGTACCATAAGAGGGAGCTATAGATTTGCTTTTGACTGGGGGAGTTCATTGTTTACACAATACATTGCTAACTTCATTTATATTTGATTTTGGTTTCATAGAAATCCCCAGAAATATCAAAGTGTCAAAAAGTTAATTGTTGTAAAAAGGGCTCTTTGCTTGTGAAAAGTCTTCATTTATGGAAATATTTATTTTTATCCTGAGTCATTTTTCTAGTAGGTCTAATATATTTTATTGATAGCAATAAACTGTTTGAGCTTTCAACATATTTATTTTAGGGAAAATCAAATGGTTTTGTAAAATTTAAATTACAGCAATTTATTGGACAGAAATATATGCTTATACGTAATATAAATGTTTAAAGTCTTGATAAAAGTGTTTTACATGGAAAACGTTGAAAAATAGTAAAACATTTCAGCCAATTATTTTCTTAACGTTTTGCCTCACAACTTTTAATATTTTCATGTATTACGTATACGCATAGCTCACTAGATGTTGCAAGCAAAAATAATAGGTCTCGATATTGACAAATTGCGGCAAATTCCCTTCACCGATTAGCCGATAGTTCACCGCCAAAGAATGTCGGATTAATCTCACGCAAAATGCGTCAAGCGCCGCTGGCCAATAAACAATATAGCGATAATTTTGCGGCATGTAATTAAATTACTTAGCCAGTTGCAGTCGCAGTGACAGGACGCAGGATGCAGGACGCAGGACGCAGTGGCACGATATGCGCTGGGCAAATCCTTTCAACAGGCCCGCGAAGTACCGATGCGGCTGAGCCCGGGGACATATTTCCATAAAGCCACCGCAGCCACCGCTGTCAATATGCGGATTAACGCATCAATTACACGGACAAGGACGCAGGGTAGATGGCGGGGTGGTGGGTGGTAAAAAGGACACGGATATATTCCTGGAAATGTCCGCGGGGGAGGCTAGCTGTTGCTTGCAGCGACAAAAATTTCATTTCGCCGGGTAATTTAATTAATTGCAAAATTTCACAATCAGGCCGAGGCTGGCTGGTAAAAACAATTTGAATTCCGCATCAACTCTCCGGCCGTAATCCTCATAATCCCCGATTCTAGTCATTCGCCGTTCGCATTTATGATGTGCATGAAGTGCAAATTCAACCATAGCCCATTTCCCGGACACTGGGCAACTAAATTAATTCGATAATTGACTTCCAGAGCATTGTCATCCCTTCCGGATCTCCTGCTCCGGAGGCCGTGACCATGAACATGGAACCGTCGCCTCCTCGGATGCTGCTCGTTTACTTTTTTATGGGCGGCGCACACACAGAAAACATAAAAACGTCTGTTGCGTGTTGCATATGGAAAACTGCCAAAAGTCGGACCGAAAAAAAAATGCGAGTCCAAGGAAAGAAGTCGCAAAAGGAAATGTTGCAAAGCAGTAAAGGCCAGGCTAATGGCAATGGCATGACAGCCGGAAGAGACGGACAAGAAAACATGTTCGGGCGGCCAAGTCGGAATCAAGGATCAAGGAGCCAGGAGCAGGGAGCTGGGAGCTGGCAGCCCCGACAGGAAGTTTTTATAGTTGTGCAAGTGCATGTGATTGCTTTATGAGCTCCAGATGAAGTTGCCGGCACGTCCGTGGCCCGGCTGTCATTTAGTTAATTATAAGCAATTAGCAGCGGATGTTGTCAACGGGGAATTAAATATTAAGCGTCTAAATGCATCTATTGCATATTATCGGTCACGAGCGGACCATTCACTAAATGGTTAACCTTTGAAAAGATTAACTAATGGAATGGGAACATTTATCACAATGGTAATAGAAAACCAAATTATTTATTCAAGTGACTTATCAATAATGTTCAATACACTTATTCACTTTTTCAATTTAGAGATTAATGTTCTTTATACTTGGATTATTTCTTGTATACTGTATAGCTTATATGTATGACTTTTAATTTGATACACACAAATTTGTTATCATAATTCCACTTTTTAAAGATTACATCAAAAAAAATAATAATTAAATCGCCATAAAAATATAAGTTTTTTTAAATAGATTGATTTTAAACATTTCTTTCAGATCTCTTCCATTTTACTTTGATACATTTAATGTTTTCTTACTTACATTGTCAATTGAAGATATGAATAAGTTATAAATAAAGCTCTAAAGTTGAGTTACAATGAATTTGACTTTTGACTGCAATGTTAACTAATTAAAGATCAACAATCTGTGAATTGCGAAAAAGTTAAAGTAAGGAAAACAATCTCTCAGAAATTAGCTCCTCTGGCCGATCTCTCGGTAGAGAAAGCTGCCTGGTAATAAAATAAACCATTTTACTGTTGTTGACTCATTTGAGAATTGTCTGTCTGCCTGCGTATGGGAATCGGGGAAAAGGCAAGTGCAACTAGATTCGGAGGCAACGGCAAAGGTAAAGACAGACGTACTGGTGCACGGAAAGCAAGAGTCAGTGTCGGTGGCATTAATTTGTGCCATTTCCTAGAGGTTTCTCCGTGGGCCTCAAGGCAACGCGTAACCAGATGAAGACGGTGTTGATGATGATGCCAGGATGCTCCGGCAACCAGAAACCCACCAACCAGCTACCAACAGCAGCAGCATTTGTGGCCATGATAAAAGTTGCATGAGCTTGCACTGGGTATTTTATGCTGCTTTCCGCCGCCTGTTGCCTTGCTAGTACACTTAAAAAAATTGTTCATTTTTTTTAAATCAATTTGATAAATTGATAGCGACCAATTCTAGTGTCTCAAGTCTCTGCAGTTTAAATGATAAACCTTTTTATATATTTTCAAGGGGATCTGCCCATTGACTTACAAATATATCACTCACACGTACTGTTGCCCTTGATCAAATGTTTTATTTCCAATCCTTTGGAAAAAAATTAAACGAAGACTCTAATCTGGCTTTGGAATAAATAAATTGCTTACCAAATTCCACCATATTAATTTTTGAGAGTAAGGTTTTGATTTTATATTCTGGACCGCCCAAATAAAAAACAAGAGAAAACGCTATAGTCGGGTGCCCCGACTATCAGATACCCGTTACTCAGGTAAAGGGAGTGCGAGGGAGATGGAGATAGAAACTTTGATCACGCATAACTTTTTAACGAATGGTCCGATTTGAAAAATTTCTTGCGCTGCGTAGGAACTCCTAGAATCTGCATGCAAAATGCCAATCTTCTAGCTTTTATAGTTTCCGAGATCTCAGCGTTCATACGGACAGACAGACGGACAGACGGACATGGCTAGATCGACTCGGCTAGTGATCCTGAACAAGAATATATATACGTTATAGGGTCGGAAACGCTTCCTTCTACCTGTTACATACTTTTGCACGAATACAATATACCCTTTTACTCTACGAGTAACGGGTATAAATACTAATAAAACTGTTAAAGTACATAAGTAATTATCTAGTTTTTCTTTTGAACAAAACATTATTTTTACTTTTCAAATAGTATATAAACAACTCAGAAAATATATTAACTAAGATATACTCAATATTTTTATATGTGTTAAAGTCAAGGATCGGATATAGAATAAAACAATATTAAAATTGTAATATTTTGATAATTCGGATTCAGCATGATCCTGTTTCGTTGTCTGTATCGCTTTTCCAAAAGAGGAGAAAGGTGAAAAACCTCCGGTCTTGGGCCAGTCAGACGCGTTCCCAAGTTGCAGTCAAATTTTCATTTTTCCACTCACGTATTTCGATTAAATTCTCATTTTGGTCATAATTTTCCAGTTTTTACGTTGGCCTCGGCATTAAATTGCAACTCGGCTCTGTGGGACGGATGTGCGCTCCCATTTTCTCTGTTTTCCGACCGTTGCTTTTCTTCTTTATGTGCGTTGCGTATCGAAGGCATCAAGTTCTCTGTCGGCGAATACATTTAGAAAATTAAAAGTTTTCCGGGGCCCAACGAGCTACTAGTATCTGCAATTGTTTGCGCGCTCTCCCTTCCATAAATCAATTTGCAGCGCGCAAGTTTTATTATGGCTGCATAAATCCGTTAACAAAGCCCCGGCCACCTGATGCCAGATTTCTATATGTGCTCGGCTAATTTTGCGGCACGCACACTTGGCTTATTCCCAATGAGCATTGAACGATGTCAGATACAGATACAGATACAGATACTGAAACAAATAAAACGGATCCTGCTATATGGCAGCGACAGTTGGCTTAGTCGGACAAAAAAACTTTACGCGCGTAATAAATTGATAAATAGTCCAACGCATATACATGTGTCCCAAAAGGGGTTTGGTTGCGGAGGGGGGGGGGGCAGTGCATCTCTGTTCAGCTGCCAAGTGTGCAACAGTTTTCAATTGCCCCTCGCTGGCAAGCTGACTGCGAAATGTGGCATACTCCTGGGCTGTGAAAATTGAAATATAGCTTTGGATTGGGACTATAATCGATTTGGCTCAAACTTTGCTGATCCAGGGAATCGGAATCGATAGAATGTTTCACTAAAGTAAAGGTATTTCATAACAATTGTAGTTGTCTGAGTAAATATTAAAACTGTTTTTTAGTAGAAACATAAGAAAATCATATGGAAACTTTTCTTTTTTTAGTTGAGAATTATTAATGAATTATCACATTTATAGACAGACACACATTTTATAGATATTGTAAATTACTCATTCCTTAGAATACATCCGTGGTCTATTTTCAAGGTCCCATTAAAACTATTTAATTTGCAGAAAATAAAATCGATAAAACAAGATAAATAAATATATCCAGCTTAGATTTAGACCAGAAGTTGTATTATTAATCCAATTGGGTATCTAAAGAAACTATTAATTCATTCAATATATTTTAAAAAAAGTACTGACTATTTATCTAAGGCTAGTCAGTATCAAACATGGTCAACTCTGCTGTACTGCATTACGTCACCCTGAAAACGGATCTTAGTAATCCCATCCAAAGACAGCTTTATCAAACAGCGTAGTCAATCAAAAGTAAACATTTCAACCCCAGCTCCTCGAAGGCTCCACAATTTCAGCATAATTCACGCGAACTCATCCGTCTGTTGTTTTTCGATTATGTCGCATTGTCTTGGCTTAAAGTTTTTCGGGCCCAATGGCCAACGGGTAGCAGGCGAACTGGCCAACAGCAACTTGGGCGGGATGTTGCCTGGAAATATTACAGCGATTCCTACTTATGCCTCAATTCGTTTGCCTTGTCACGGCGAATGCACAAAGAAGGGGGGGTTGGGGAGGGGGCTGCCATTGCCATCCGAGCGACATGACAAAGGGGCGAAAAAGGGACACCCAGCGCATCCTTGGACCCGTGCATCACAAAACATGACATGGCACGAGCCATTCCGTTTGTTTTTTCTATTCCCATTTTACAGCTGTCCATCCGTCCATCCGTCCGTCCTCCGTTTGGCCAAACAAATTTTTCTCTGTTTTTCGCTGCAGATCCCTGAGTAAAATATTATGTTACCCGGCGACAAAGAAAGAGGAAACTTTGACTACCTACCACCATACCACCATTGGCCATAGCTCTCGGCTAAAACGAAAATGAAAAGGGCGCTAAAAGCGTATTTAAATGCAATTGCTATAAGCAAATTTTGCCGGTTATGCATATGCAGCAAACCGCACACAAGCAATTCATTAAGCGGCGGCGGTGGCAAATAGAAAATTACTGACAAAACACTGTCCGACAGTTTACGAGCCGCAGACACTGAACGTCGAATGGCAGGAGCATATTTACAACTTTCAAATGCTTCATTTTATTGGTCTCGAAATGAACAAATGGCGCACAAGCCACATAGACGCTGCTCCTCCGCTGGCTGGGTAAAAATTTTGCATAATTTATGTGGATGCCGCGCACACGGAGGACCCGAAGGATTCGAAGGATTCGAAGGAAAACAACGCACGAGCACACGGCCAACTGATTTAAATGCAATTGCACTGAAGTATGTTGTCGAAGGAGTTGGAGACGGAGGAGGAGGATGGCGGGTGGACCGGGGGCTATAGAGACATCTGCACGTGCAACCGGAAACATCCGGAGACCAGGCCGGGCAATTTCTTTTCATTTGCCAAGGTGTTGAGTTGCACCGACACCGACGTGGCCAAAAGCCAGAAGCCAGCAGCTAAACCCGCTTTGCGGCAATGTCTTGGTCACAAGTGTCGTCTATTTGTCGCCGGGCGGGGCACTCCGGCGGATCCTGGGCATCCTGGGCATCCTGAGCATCCTGGGCATCCTGAACATTCTGGGCAGGCCAAGACAAACAACCGACAAATTTAGTGTATTTTGTGCATTCTTAAAATTGTCCAAATTTATGTGACACGCTGCGCCAATTGATCAGATTAAATAAACATGAGGGCAAACGAATCGAATTTGGCTGTGCGGCCAAAGACAATGCATGTGACAGTCTGTATTCAAATGGCGCATCGACAGACTTGGGAATACAGTGGCTGCTGGATAAGTAAGACTGTGGGGGCAAACGCGAGAGCAGCATTAGATAAAGGGAATCATTTAATATTCCTTTTTCGTTTGAAAAGAAATGGGATTTTATTGTAAAATGATTTTTTAACTTATGATTATTTTACTGTTTAGTGTTTTTATTTGATATTTTTAAGCACTAACTGTTTTTGGTCTCATGACTGTATTAAATTAATTATTTTATAATTCGTATCATACCAATTATGTTATATAAACAATAATTAAAAGATTAAAAGCAGTTAGTGTTGAAGGATATGATGTGTGCTTGTGTGTGATACTGCATAAGTATTATACCTTTACTAATTCAGTAAATGTCAAATAAAATACCTACAAATAACATTAGCTTTGAGCATTTCAATAAAATTTAAGGGTGGTATTAAAATCAAAACAGGGCACCTTGGGCGAGTTCAACGCAAAGTTTGTTATTATTAAAACAATTAAGGCAATGGAATAAACTATTTATTAGTGATAAGGAAATTTAAAAGTGTCTTTGCATTAAGTACAACTAATCTTTATTCTATTAAAATTGATTAATTTCCTTTAGCCAATACTTACTTCCATTGCCAGCCACACAAAGAAGTAACACGAGACTTCTAGGAATAAGTACTCATGTCGAATGCAATATACTTAAGATGCATATATTTTGTGGCTTAGAAAGTCCGACAGTTTTATTCCAGCTGATGAAACTAAGCACGTGTTGTCAAAAAGACACATGCCGTATTTATTCTTGATATATTTTAATAGCCATTTCACATATAGAAACCTCAATGCAACGCTTGCGAGTAGTAAACTAGTTATTACAGCTTTTCCAAATAAACGATCACATATTCCAACAACTTCCAGACTAAAAGATTATGTAGATGTTTAATGGTCGGTTATTGCTGTAGATCAGTGCGGCAATCTTTTCAGAAATTCCCGATCGCACTCCCATGTCAGGTCGGATTGTGACGTTTGGGAAATTCTGAGCGATCGCTGTAAACAAGCTTGGCCAGATGCTAATTTGATGGTTTTTGTTTTTCCATCTATAAATACTGGAACCTGGTTGATGGCAGTCAGTTAAAGCTGAGTTTCACAACTGAACACAATGAAATCGTTTGGACTAATCGCTCTCACTGTTTGCGGCGTTCTTTGCGTTGGTAAGTCAAATAAAATTAAAATAAGTGTTAATTAAAAATATAATTTATTATAATCCTTGCAGCTGCCGAGGCACAACAGACCTACGACGGTCGCAATGGTCCGCATGTCTTTGGATCCCCGGGCAATCAGGTCTATATTAGGGGACAAAATGAAGGCGCCTATTCAGTGCCTGGAGTGGGTGGCCAGTTCCAGAACTCTCCTCAAAAGGGAGAGCATGTTTATACCGATGAGGTGGGAAACACTTTTGTGAACCGAAAAAACGCCGGAGGTCCAGGTACAGTGATGGATTTAAACAGGACCTTGGAGATTTTAGTTTTTTAAATAAAATATGTACAATTTTAGCTTCCCACACCGTCAGTGGTCCGAGCTTTTCCGCCCAGAACTTGGGTCCCGCCCGCCAGGATGATCCCTACAGAGCTGCGGGAAATGCACAACGTGGCCGTCGCAGTCCGCAATTTCACGTAGAGCGCCCGGACCGCACTGTTGATTTTGGAAACGGCGGATTCAACATTCAACGAGGCCGTCGCAGTCCGCAGCTTGTGGTGGCACGTCCAGATCGCACCGTCGTCGTCGGTAACGGTGGAGTCTACGTTCAACGCAGTCGCCGCAGTCCACAGTTCCATGTAGAGCGTCCAGATCGCACTGTAGACTTTGGCAATGGCGGCTTCTCCGTTCAACGCTTCCGCCGTAGTCCTCTGGATGAGGAGACACAATTCGAGCCCCGTATCCGTCGCGGAATCAACGATGGCCGTGTCCAAGGTGAAAACTTTGTGGCTCGTGGGGATCAGGCTGGTGTCTGGGATGGCAACGTTTCCGTTTGGAAGCGTCCGGATGGACGTACTGTTACCCTTGATAACAATGGAAATGCCATCGTTTCGGGACGGCGCGGGACCCAGCGTGTAAGTACTCTCGTTCATCCATCCACTGTCCCCATCTAATTTATTTATTTTTGCAGTATTCCTCCTAATACGGTTCCAAATAAATAACACCTTAGACTTTGTAATATAAACAATTCGAGACTATGTATATAGGTACTTAAATCACATAATATCTGAATACATAAAAAATATCCCAAAAACTATATACGCTGGGCGAACATTATTTTGGTTTGGATTGCACTTGTGACTGCAAGATTGGTTAAGCTATGAGTAGTTTCCACACAAAGTAAATTAGATATATATATCAATATAAAACAGGAGAATGGGTTACTTATATATCTATAGTAAACATGAGTGACCAGAGCATTGGGTGAGATTTCTCAGCCGCAACGAATACAAAGCTCGTTCAATGGGCAACAGGTCGTAGGCAATGTTTGTCATTTGAAACTGGTCCAACTGCAGGTCATAGGCCTCCAAATAGTTCTGAAATACAAAAAGTAAGATATAAATGTTCTAAGTTGTATTGATATATGATACTCTACCTCATTATCGCGGAACTCGCAGTAGACGAGATCCTCTCGATGGCGAATATTTCTCAGGCAGGCGTAGGTATTGTTCCACGAATCCTGGCAATGGCAATCCACTTCCGGAGTGCACTGTGCCAACCAATCTTGCTTCGCCCAAGGACATTCGGGATTGTATGTGGCCACGTTACCCTCACCCCAGTATTCGATTAACAGAGATCGTTCCAAAAAAGGAATATACCGTTCCTTGCTTAACAAAATCTTGTGAAACGATTGTCCATCCATGTAGGCTGGTATGCTGACGTTGGCCCAGGCCAATATAGTAGGCGCCAAGTCCACCAAGCTGACGGCAGTGTCTACATGGCTTTCAGGAGCGATTCCAGGTCCGCGGATTAGCAGCGGTATGCCAAT
The DNA here is from genome assembly GCA_018153305.1 of Drosophila kurseongensis. NCBI lineage: Eukaryota > Metazoa > Arthropoda > Insecta > Diptera > Drosophilidae > Drosophila > Drosophila kurseongensis. The sequence continues at coordinate 13,911,437 of JAECXX010000004.1, read as the reverse complement.
ATCCGTTTCGTATGGCTGTCGCTTGTCAAACGGCTGTGCGAACTGACCGACGTGGTAGCCATTGTCCGAGGTGTAAACGATGTAGGTGTTGTCCAGGGACTGCGTCTCATTTAGCACGCCCACCAAAGTGGCAACCAGCTCGTCCACGGCCAGCAGTGATTCCCAGCGCTTCTGAAAGTACTTGTCTATGGTGTCGATCGTCTCGTTGGAGAGACGGCGGGATGCTCGAACTAACCAGTGCTTATCTGTAAATGGTTTTATTTCAGTACTTTAAAGATGAGGCTATAAAATCAATCTTACCCTCTTTAACCTGATTAAAGCTGGGTGTTCGCAATGCTTTTATATGGGAGAACACGCCCTCGTGTCGCGGAGCAGGAGTAAAGGGCTCGTGGGCTGCCGGCGGAGCCACCATGGCGAAGAAGGGTTGAGCATCCCCCAATCCTGGAGATTGTGTGGCATTTCTCAGAAACTCCACAGCACGATCCCTAAGCAGATCGGTCAGGTAGGTCGACTCGTAGTGCACATTGCCGGAGTTCTCGCGCAGAGTGTAATTGTAGTAGCGGGAGTTTCCATGGAGGCCGTAGAACTGGTTCCATCCTTTGGGCACTTCGCCGGCGCCATAGTACTGATTCAAGTACTTCCCGCCGAAGAAGGTGTTGTATCCGTTCTGCTGCAGTATGTTAGGCAGAGCCCGTGGCTCCAGGGCCCTCCGCCAGTGAGGTCCGTAGCAGCCTCCACTCACGGAATTGTTCCGGGTTCCATGATTGTGCGCATACATCCCCGTGAGCACACTCGTCCGAGCCGGACAGCAAATGGGCGTGGGCGTGAAGGCGTTGTGGAACAGGGCACCTCCGAAGCCCAACAGTGCGATGGTTTGCTCCATGGGAAACATTCCGCGCAGCTCCACATCCTGATCGTCGGACAGGATCAGTAGGATGTTCGGTAATCTATCAGCGGCGGCATTGCCCAGGCACGCTAGGATCAATGCGATTAGGAGAGCTAAGATGATCTGCAGGGATTGGCGGATAAAAAGAATGCTTCGATATATCTGTATTACTCACCATGGAGCAGAACCGAAAATTTTCTTGTTTACTTTAATTTATGCGATAACAAAACCCGGCTTGAGATTATAGGGCTGGAGTGCTCAAGCAAGATCTTTTAGTGTTGACAATTGCTCGGCGGTTATAATTAATGCCCCTACCAGTGTTGTCGTTTTAGCCTGTTTCCAGACAAATCTAATTTTCGAAAAATTTCAAACAAACATTGTCCGGTAATTAATACTTTCTTTGTTCTTAAACCTTTTACAGTGAAATTGTTATATATGGTGTACTTTTTTTTGTGTTTTTAATATTTAATGTTTCCATTATCAATTTAAATTTTTTAGTTGGCAAAACAATTATATGCAGTATTTTATGAAAATAAGACGGGACATTTTCAAAATCAAAAAACGAATCTCTAAGAGTTCCCAGATCTATGAAATTGAATGCAGTTGAGTTGCCAGATTGCTTTAACTCTGTAACATGCATCAACGAAATTGCACATGCGCATATTGTGCTGTTAGCCGCACGCTTACTGTTAGTAGGCGCCAATTTTAAAATTGTATGTTGTTTTCCAAAGCTTCCTTTGATTTCCAACCAGCAATGAAAGAGCCATCAATATCGTACGAGAAATATGATTTATTTCCTATGAATATCAATGGTTCAGTAACCGAAAAATACAGAACCTTTGCCGACATAAATATGTATTTGAAATTCACAATAATGTAATGCATATGTAGGTACAAATGTTTACAGTTTACTTAGAGATAGACTTTTAAAAAAAGAATGCAAGTCTGAATCCGTATCACAAAGCTGCGCCAAGGACAAGGACAGATACGAAAGACCGAACTCTAGCCTCTTAAATATGTTTTTTTTGTTCTCGATCTTACAAAATAAATAACAGCAAAGATAGATAAACGTATATGCGCAATATTCAATGTTGTGAGGCTTCTACGAAATGTTTTCCGATTACTGCAAGTGTAAGACACATAGAGAATAAATGTTGTGTGTGTTTTTGGCCTACCAGAAATGTGCTCTTATCTGGTGAATTCTAAATACCAATTCAAATCTAAATGTTGACGTTGTTCCTTGCGGTTTCCTATATACATGTGCACCGTGAGATCCGTACTCCCAGCATTTCCGGTTTAGTTTCCCTCGGGCTTTGGCAGATTCGTATCATAAGCACGTATAATGATAGACTGCGGCACAGCTCCGCCCTCCTCCTGGGAAAATGCATAGCCATCTGGGGAGGTAGACAAGGTCGGTTACAATCTGATAGATAGAAGTTATATCACAAGATGTTGTGTATGGAGTCTGTAATGTGTGAGTGTGGTCCCAGTGTCTCATGGTTCTCCTTCTGAAGGAGCCCCTAATGGGGAGATGCCCCGATACCCGGGATGCGGACCTACTGCTCGAGGAGTCCTAACACTAATTGCTATGTTCCTGGAACTGAGTGGTAGTGGTACTCACGCGATAGTTCTAGCTCCGTTTCGACTCTCGTGTTGGCACGACGGGTAAAGACATTACGTAGCAGCCGGGCCGTTTCCGTGAATCTGTTGGGTTAATTTTTGAGCGGGTCGGTTATGATTTAGTAAAGGGTTTCAATTTCGTGGGTGGGGGGAGCTTATTATGTTAATTCGGGATGGGTTTCCATTTTGAATTGTTAGCACTTTACACAGTTCTTGCAATTGCGGTTACAAGATCAATCCGATTTCTACGGAATGGAGTTTTTCTGGGGGCTTTTGCGAAGGAGCATACATATAATCAAATCAGGATGAAAAACGAGGTGTTTACCAAATCGAAGGGGCATGCAAAATACGTAATAAATGGAATAGAGCCTACATACTTTAAAGTTGGCAAATAAAATAAATACGATACGATTCTGGAGATAAAAATTACAACGAATCTTTGACACTACATAAAACAAAAAGGTCCTTACAATAAAGTGTTATACAAGTTTCAGGTCCTATCTATTCATATATCACCCTCCTGAGAAGGGGAACCCAGTAAAGAACCCTGTGACTGGGTGATGTGACGTAGTGGGTGTGTATGGATGTATCGTGTTGTAGGTGTAGATATGAATTTTCAGCTTTATCTACGATTTACTTACACCGAATTATCGATCCCAAGGCATACATGGTACTGCGCACACAGACATTAGCGCAGAAAACGTTCAGAGAAATTTCAAATAAACATTTTTCAAAATTTTGCTGTTGACTCTTTGACTTTTATTAAATTATATATAGTGATTAGTTATTGTTAGGTGTGTTTGGGTTCTGCGAGTAGGTGTTGGGTGTGATTGGTTAAGTCGCTTTGTTGGGTGTTGAGTAATACAAAATAAAACATAAGTACATACAACATAAGTGCAGAGCGGATCGGATCGGATCATATCAGATCGGATTAAATCAATCAGCAGCCATAGAGTTAGTATATATATCATTGGCCGATTTAAGTAGCATGCAAGCTGGGGTGGACGGTGCGGGATACATATATTCAAAACTGATACATACATATCATCTGGGTACCATCACATTCCAATAACGTTGGGATGAGTATGTATATCGGTTGGTTAATCATAGATTGTTTAGTAGGATCGAACGGAACATTCGCGACTGGGTTCGTTAACATTTTTACAACCTTACAAGTTTCTTAAAAGTGTATGTTATACATCCAACTAACACATAGGTACGATTAAAAATACATAAAGTAACTCAGCTTGTTGGGAATGACGAAAAACTCAGCTCACAAAAGAACATTCCCTGATTATTGGCCTATCCTACGTGCCTAACCTCCTGGCTACTCCTTAGACACTATCACAGTTGGCAAATAGTTTGTTAGCACATACAGTATGCGATATATAAAGCCCTAGCATATACACATGGATATATGATATGAACTCGATAGTTCTTAGTAGGTACTCGATGCGAAAACGGGAAATAGTCCCACTCGGAATGCGTATTACGATACTATACAATGCACACTTATCAGATACGGGTTAACACTAGAAAAATAATTCGATTTGCTTTGCCTTCGATGTGGAGCGTGGCCTTCACATGTGCAGAGTGGCCGTCGTGGGGGACGTGGCGGTGGTCCTGGTACCCCGGGACTCAGCAAAGGGCAGTCCACCCCCCCGCCACTTCTGCCGCTGGCGGTTCCGCTGCTGCTGCTCCGTGTCCACCTCCAGCTCCAGGTTCTCCACCCGCAGGTTCGACTCCACACTGGACCTTGACTCCGGGTTGGTGCGCTGGTCGTGAGAGAGCAGGCCGTGGCTGGATCTTATCAACTTGCCGAGGGCGTATCCGAAACCAGAGTCACTAATGTGTCGCATGGGTGCAGGGATTTTGAATGGGTTTATGGATCGATTGAATGCATGGATTGGGGTTCAAGGGACAACCATCGCCGTCAAGGATTGATGGGGGATAGAGGAAGACAGAGAGATTACATTTTAGGGAATTTCAATTCATTAGATACTTGCTCATGGTGATGCGGTCGAACATTGAGTAAATCTGATTCTGATTGATGCTGACTGAATTGTCTTAACTCAATAAAATTGTGTTTGTTTCTTTAAATGGACTGATTTTATTCAATGACAATAGCTAGGCGAGATGACCTCAACACAGCCAATTGTAGCTTCAATTTAAATTTTAATTGCATTCAAAATTGCTCAATAATGTCTAAAAAATGCGTATCAAACTAGATAAATACATAACATTTATGTCTAAAACTGGGTATATTTTATTAGCTAGTTGTGCTATGTTTAAATATGTATTTAGAGATGTTACATATGAATAAACACAGTGAGGGATTAACAAATGACGATTAAACAATTTATCTTACTCTAGTCTCTAAAACTATTTACACATTTATCAGCTAAGACTATGTCATTTTCCTTGTCTGTTTTTTTCTTTTAAACCGTTTAATTTGTATTCCGTTTCCTTATTTACACATATCCTGGGTTAACATTTCGTGTTTGTTTTACTTTGTGTGTTCACTTTTAGGTATATTTGGAGCAATTTTCGTTGGCCAATATTCAAGATGAGTCTTTGGTTTAACGTAATAAGCACTAACATATATCGAATATCGAACAAACACAATTCGAGGAGGTGGCAGTGCGATAACGGAATGAATTGGATTAAGTTAATGCATATATGGCCCAAACAAACGCTAAATAAAAACTAAGGTAGGATTCCATATTGGTGCAACGACTACAAGAAGCAGGATACTGAGTGCAGGCACATATGTTCAATCAGCCTTGATTCGGGTTGGTAGGATAGGGGTTGTAGAAATATCAACGTCTTAGGGGTCTAGTTAATATTCAGCAAATGCGCAACAATTCAAATTGAAAGTATAGTTTGGTTTTGTTTTTGGACAAACAAAAACTAAATACATATGGAGGTATGTAAGGGACCCTCCGGCCCGGAGGAAAAGCGTGACTACTGGGGTCTGGAAGGCGATTGCTTCGATACTTACGAAGATCGCGGCTCGTTCATCACTTCGGAGATATCGCTGCGTCGGATCTCCGTTTCGCGAACGGCCTCCGTTAGTGTCTTAAACACGGTGTTATGTACCCTGAAATACAAACCAAAGATTTAACTGGAGTTTAATGGTTTAAGTCTCATCTACTCACAGTTTGCAGATAACATCTACCAGCAGTGTGGTGATGGGCACCAGCAACAGGCCGAAATAGAAAACTGGCGTCGACAGCAGCTGGATGTCCATGCCGCGGAAGTTGCTGGCGAACTTGAACGTCGGCCACACATGGCTGTAGATCAACAGGAATCCGAACCACAGGACTATGGAGCCCCAAATGGCCAGGTGCGTCAGCCAGGTCCACGAGTTCGTGATAAGTCCTGCCTTTAGGCAAACCGTTACGATCACATACTGCAGGTACAGAAAAATATTTTTATTTAATTCAATGGAGAGTAAAAATGTTCAAGACACTGACCGTATACACCAGGTTGCCCATCAACAGGTAGTCACTGGTCTTGCCATCGCCCCAGATCACCTCGCTCGAGTAGATCGCCAGCGGCAGCCAGAAGAGGAACACCGAGTGCAGCAGCGCATTGAATATCCAAATCCAGAAAACCTTCACGTTGAAGAGCTTTGCATTTTGCGAGGTTTTGTAGAGCATTGGATATCGAAGCATTGTCTCTGCCGTGCAGAACTTCTCGAACAGTCCCATTGCAAACGGTGGCATGGCCGTGAAGAGCACGTTATAAAGGCCGATGGTCCAGCGCTCGAAGAGGATCTGACCTGACCATCCGGAGTAGTAGGCGAACCACAGTTCAATCACATACAGGCACACGTTCTTGTAAAAGCTGTACAGGATCAGCTTGGAGATCCTTGCGTAGTTCCAAGCCCCATGAACCAGAAGCAATCGTTGTAAATAGCGAAACTGGGCGATAGAGTAATCCGAGGCACAGGCCGCCTGTAGACCTTCCACTCCAGATATTCCGATGCCCACGTTAGCCTTCTGGATCATGGCCACGTCGTTTGCTCCATCACCGATGGCCAGGGTCACTGCGTTCGTGCTCTGGGTGACCATCTCGACCACCTCGGCCTTTTGCATGGGCGACACTCGACAGCAGATGACCACCCGGCACAGGAGACACAAGTCCTGGAAATCGTTGCGCAGGTCGCAGCTCAAGGCGTATTTCAGGGTGGTGCCATCGATGACCAGTGCCACATTTGCGTCCTTGGCCATCGAGTTCTTGAACTCTCCATAATGACGATGAATGACTTCACGGGTGGCCTGGGAAATAAAATTCAAGTTTAAATAAGTCTTTCAAAGGAATTTTATGAAAATAAAATATTTAAAAACCACTCACATCAAGGCTTTCTTCGTTGAGAATTATGATGTCCATGGAGTGGCTGATCAGCCGACAGGAGTAGCCAATGTTGATGGCCGTCTCCTGCTTGTCGCCAGTGAGAACCCAAATGTAGATGCCGGCGTCCAGTAGGGCAGCAATCGTTTCCGGCACACCATCCTGCAAACGATCCTCGATGGCTGTGGCACCCAGCAGGCGGAGATTATTCTCAATTAGGTTGGCAGCATCCTCCAGCTTGCTCTCCCGATTCTGCATCGCCACCGAGGCCTTGTGGAAGGTTTGGCGCCACTCCTGGTACACATCCGGACGTATATCGGCCACCGCCAGGCAAAGGGTCCTCAAACCGTCCGAGGCAAACTCCTCTAAGTGCCGCAGCGTCTGGTCTCGGAAAGCTTGACCCTGGGGAGCCAGCCGCTCGTAGATCACTGTATCCGCTCCCTTGCAAAATAGCTTGATCTTGTTGTCCGGCGTCCGTACAATCAGCGACATGCGCTTGCGCGTCGAGGTGAACTCCAGGACATTCAGCACCTCGTACCGCTTCCGCTCGCCCAGCGCATTGATCTCCACGTACTCCGGTGTGCGCGTATCGAAGATGTAGCCAAATCTCTGGGCACCCTCCACCAGCGCCCGCTCATCCGGACTGGCGGCGTGGTAGATAATGGTGCCGTCCTCCTTGCGCTCGGGTATCACCGTATGGCACACGGACAGCAGAACCAGAAACTCCTCGATCACGGCGGCCGTCTGATGACGACCCAGGATGTTCTGCACCAGCTGCGACTCCTCCGGCGTGCGCTCGGTTGTGTAGACATAACCTGCGATGGAGCACTTCTTGAACTCCATCACGTTCTGCGTGAGTGTGCCCGTCTTATCCGAGAATATGTACTTGATCATGCCTAGCTCCTCGTTCAGGTTCGATGTGCGGGCCATAGCCGGGGTGTTGGACTGCTCGTGGTACATCTCGATGTCGTAGTTGATGAAGATGGCCTGCAGGAAGCGCACCAGCTCAAGAGTCACTTGCAGCGAGATAGGGATAAGGTTGTTGTACAGGATGAAGAAGGTAAGCAGATTGAAGCCGAGGCTCTTGGTCTTGAAGTCGCTCAGCGGCAGGTACCAGTCCGTTTCCCAGTGCTCCCGCGTCCAGAACAGGTTGCACAGACCACTGGTGATGCACAGCGAGATGAGGATCATGAACAGCAAGAGGATCTGGGTGTTGGTCAGCTTGTCTACGGTGGAGCGCTTTAATGGTGCCGAGGTAGAGTTCTTCATCAGCTTCGTCTCCTGGCCGGAGTAGACCACAATTCCGAACACCCAAGCCGTATTTCTTAGAATGGCACCGCGTTGGAGCACCTGATCATTGCCCAAAGCAGCAGGTCTGCAACAAGAAGAGAAAATACATATTTAAGATTTTAAAAAACATATACATTCAAGATTACGGAATTCTTAAAGTAACTAACACGAGTTAAATATTCATATTTAAAACATTTATAATATAAATTATAGTATAAGATCGCACTTGTTTTTGAAATATTCTCATAAACATTACATGAATAAAAGATAAAATCTTACATGGTACAACATTCCTAAAATAGGTTGCGAAATGCGTATCTTGTTTTGTTTATGTTACATCTTTGAGAATTAGTTTGTTTTGTATTTGTGTTTCTAGAACTATCCCAATAGCCGCTATTTATACATGAATTACTCACTGTTTTCCGGTCTCCTTTAAAACCCCATTAAACTCGTATAAATGCCGGTTGGGCAGCTCGCAGTCGATCCTGCCCTCCAGTCGCTGCAGATCCTTCGTCTCCAGCATTCCAGCAGTGGCTGGCAGTCCCTGCCGGATCTTCAGATTCGTCTCACCATCCAGATTGGCCGTCTCTATGAAGCACATGGCCTGCGGCTCACTGGGGGCGAAACGGAGGTCAATTGTGTGCTAATTGGGGTTAACTTTGGGAACTCACCTGGACGACAGGAGAATCAGATCGGCGGGGAAGAAGGTGTTGATCCCCACTTTTATGATATCGCCCACTGTCAGCTCGGACCAACGCACTGTGTTCCAGGAGCCACTATCCAGGCGTTCGATCAATCGATGATTGATCTCATTATCTGCTCGATGTCGTTTCTGATCAGATTATCACATAAATACATGCATTAGAAGGGTGGGATTACTCCAAGCTTAAGCACTTACAATATCCTCGACTATCTCCTTAATAGCGCTCACCGACAGGATAAACATCAGCGGCACCAACGTGGTATATCGACCCGTTGGCGATACTTCCGGGATTTGTTGCAGTAAGGCAATTAGCAGGAAAAAGCAGTTCGAATACCGCCGAAACTGCTCGAACAGGAACGCGGGCAAAAAGCTGATAAAACTGCAAGCGTGCGAGAAAAATTGTCGGTTAGGTTGGGTATAATCCACCAATTTAGGTCGTGATAATTGATAAGTGACAAACGGCGGGCACTCACTCACCTATACTTCGCCGTCGTTATGCGATTATTACAGTATTTAGAGGGCTGTGGCCCATTAATAATTATGACACGCCTCTCCCCATCATCTGCATCGTAGCCGGCGGACGAGGTGAAGTCCTCATCATCTGGAAGTATTCATTAAAAGGGCGGTTAATGGGTGAAATAATGGGAGTAAGCGAAGCACTACATGTCATTTGGTACTGTGACCAGCGATGCTTCAATCAACTGCTTATTTTTTGGTGATTAGTTATCGCTGATTATCTGTCGAAAGCTACTATTAATGATAACAATTGTTACATGTTTCAGCCGTACTAAAATAAGTGCTTTGAATGTATGTATGTATTTATCAGCCGTAACGAAATATAGAAGGTGATTAATGTCTAATACCTAAAGGTAGCTCGAGTCATAAACAAAAACAATTCCAATATTATACCTCAACATATATTTAACCAAATAATTAAAAAGCCACTCCACACAATACTTGGAACCAATATCCTTTTAAAAAAATTCTTGCAAACACAACACAAGTACAGAAACGTGTTACACTTGGCCACTTTATTAAATGTCCTGTTCCACGCTCATAAACTGGGGTGTCCATCGCCACTCCCATTCGACCTGATAGAAATTGACGGCGATGGGGTTGCCCAAGGCATACTTCCGCGCAAATCGATGGCAATTGAACTTGGTGCGACGCGTATTGTCGCCTGCGGGAATGAGGATCTCGTCGAAGTCCAGCTCCAGATACTGCTTGTAGGCCAGGAAGACGATTCGATGGATGCTTTTACCCTCCATGGACCGTCGGTTGTGGTAAGCCGCGAGCGTCTGGCCCAAGGACACATCGCAGCCCGGAATGTTGCCCACCAGCCAGATGAGCCACTCGCTGTTCGGTGGCACGTCCAAGTCGATCATCATCAGCGTATAGAACCGCTCCGGGTCGGCCTTGAACCGAACGATTGGCAGGTTGACCACCTCGTTGATGACCACCGTTATGCCCGGAGTGATCGCAATATCGCAGGGATATAGCACAGTGATCACCTGCGTCGGCTTGCAGACCAACAGCTTGGGTATGATGTTGTGCTTCTTAAGTTCTGCAACCAGTTTCTTAACTGGACTAACAATCGGGCAGCTCACCAGCATAGTGGACAGAATTTTAAAATTTTGATTAAATAAAAAAGCAGTAAAAGCTAGGCTAACAAAGCCTGCTTTAACAAAACTAAAGCATTGTGCTAATATCATGAGCGTTATTTCATTAGACTTTTATATTTAATGATGTTAATCAAGAACAAACTTCCAATTAAAACCGATCATTGAAAACATTTTAAAATACACTAGAAACAACAAATTTTCAAATGTTGCACCATCTTCTCCCAGTTTCGTATCACAGTATAATTCTTGATTGGTTTTTTCCTATCTCTACTACTTGACACTTACGACTCCAACGAATACGCAACGCCTTGTAGACATTTCTCAAGTCCATGCTGACCCGGCGAAAAAGGGCGGGACACCGGAAGCGTCCTGATCGATTCCCAGATGGTGCCGCTACAACCGACTCCACCGTCTCCTCTTCCGCTTCCTCTTCCTCGGGCCCTGGCAGCTCGTCGGATCCAGAATCGCAATCGCCCACGGGCACGAAGGCAATGCTCTCGCCGGCGGTCTCCTCCTGACTCCGCTTGGGAAACCCCAGGATGGAGGACAGCTCCAGGTCACTGGTTCAGCAAGAATAACAAGCCACAAGTGGGCGTAACAGTCGAGAGCGGTATAAGAGTAGTTGCGTGGGATGGCGCCTGCGCTCCCTTTTTTCAATCACTGCGTATAAGAAAACACATTTTCCATCCCGTATACGGGGGATTCTGTGGCATGCACATTTGCATATACACACAGCCAGGAAAGTGATTTCTTTGGATAACTATGTGGCCATTTAATTAAAGTGGTTCTTTAGTTTTTCTTTTCTAGCATCTTGGGCGTATAACCTTTACGCATCCATCACCTGGCAACGTGTCTGGACTAATCTTCCCCTTCAGGTATCGATTTGTCGCAATTATGTTGACTGGGCTAAGCACGTGATGTACTGGCTTACTGATTAATCGAATTCGATTTCAACAATTGGATTTCTTTAGTAATTGGTTTAATGACACTGATTGACAAATGATTATTCAAAGTTCCTCCAAAGGTAGATAAATATTTTGCCACATGAGAGCACTGTTTTACAACGGCGAACTTTTCACTACGTCCGCTCTCCTGAGCTCCGATACTACGACTGAAATAAAATTTCAACGTGCTCGAAGACCCAGAAAGGACAATGGGATGGGTTAAGTGGGGTTACCCCTTTTACGCTCAGGTTGGGAACCCCTTGAGTTCACCCTCCGTCCCTCAAAGCTGCGTAGTGCATTCTTATAAGAGCTTATAAAGCTTACGAATTATCAGCAAACCCAAAACATTGCGTACCACCCGGGGAGTTTGGGAACGCAGGGGTTTTGTGAATGCAGGAGCAAATGCGAAAGCGAATGAATGCTATTAGCAAAACAAAGAGTGATAAACAAGGGGGAGGAGAACGAGAGAGAACGCTTCTGCGCACTGGCAAAAACCCTTTAAAATAAGGGAAATCACAACTGTATAAAAGACTCGACCAAAGACCTACCTCTGACAACTAGAATGTCACAATTATCAGTAGGAATTTCATTAAAAACCGAGCTTAGCAACTTGAAAAACAAAATTAAAAAAATTAATTAATCCAACCAAAAAAAAAAAGATTTTTCCCAGAAGTGTAAAAAAAAAAAAAGAAAGGAAAGCTAACTTCGGGCGGTGCCGAAGTTAATAAAGCCTTGCAGAATAATCTGTAAATTATATTCTTCAAATTTATTCATATGCATTCCTATTCCACTCCCAACTTCCTAACTTTATCAAGCAAAAAAAAAAGGTTTTTTCCAATCGTTCAGTTATATGACAGCTATAAGATATAGTCGGCCGATCCGGCTCGTTCCGACTTATATACTACCTGCAATAGAAAGACAACTTTTGGGAAAGTTTTAAGCAGATAGCTTTAAAACTGAGGGACTAGTTTGCGTAGAAACGGACGGACGGACAGACGGACGGACAGACGGACAGACGGACATGGCTAGATCGACTCTCCTGGTAATGCTGATCAAGAATATATATACTTTATAGGGTCGCAAATGTCTCCTTCACTGCGTTGCAAACTTTTGACTGAAATTATAATACCCTCTGCAAGGGTATAATAAACTATAATTTTCTATGCGTATACGCTTGCTTCTTTGACTCTGGTAATGACGTGGTTTTCAATTTAAACAAGAGAGAACGCTATAGTCGGGTGCCCCGACTATCAGATACCCGTTACTCAGGTAAAGGGAGTGCGAGGGAGATGGAGATAGAAACTTTGATCACGCATAACTTTTTACGAATGGTCCGATTTGGAAAATTTCTTGTACATTTCGATAGGTATTGATAAACACAATAAAACTGCATTTTTACTTTTCCGAAATATTTAAATTTTTAAAATCGTATATAAGCGATTGTGGGAGTAAAAGGGGGCGTGGCACCCTTTTGAAATAAACTTGCGCTGCGTAGGAGCTCCTAGAATCTACATGCAAAATGCCAATCTTCTAGCTTTTATAGTTTCCGAGATCTCAGCGTTCATACGGACAGACAGACAGACAGACAGACGGACAGACGGACATGGCTAGATCGACTCGGCTAGTGATCCTGAACAAGAATATATATACTTTATAGGGTCGGAAACGCTTCCTTCTACCTGTTACATACTTTTGCACGAATACAATATACCCTTTTACTCTACGAGTAACGGGTATAAAAACGCGATATTTTAATTAGATGGTTTAATCAGATCTTTAAATATAGTTTAAGTCTTGTAATAGGTTTTTTTGGAATATGTGTTTAGTGTTTGTTGTTCAAGTCTCAGGACTTACAAAAGTAGGTTCAAGTTAGAAAGTTGGATTGAATGCATTTTTTGTATAAGTTGTAGTATAATTTTAGTAGAAAATATAAGAACCTTTTCGTTTTTTCCTTCCTAGGCCAGATTTTTTAAGGAGATTTTTCAGGGATATCCTACTGCTCGCCGTTGATGGTTCATTCAGCCTTCGGTGAGGATTGCTGCCGTCGGTCTCAGTGACACCACTTCCGCTCCGGGATGGTGTTGCCTGATCAGTGCCCTCCGACCGTGCTCCTGGCGGCAGTCTGTCCTCTCCTCCTGACGGAGCGACCTCTGGACCCGTGGTGGCTGTCCGTCGAAGAACTTGACTCCTCATTCGCCGAACACCGCCGCCAATCCAAGACTGTAAGCTTGGCCACAAACTCCGGTCCTCGAAGGTGGCTTGGGTGCCGGTCGGATTTTCCACGGACTGACTGTGCCCATTGCGCCCATTTTGGGCGGGGTTGCGATTTCTGCCCGCTCCGTTGTGTCCGCCACTCTCGTTTTTGCCGGAGTCCGCCATTCTTACATGGCTCCGCGACTCGCATGAATCACACTGCAATTACTTCTTCACACTTTCCACTCACTGTTCCAGATCTTATCTGCTGCGCCACGACACGATTTAATTAGAGAGTTCAATCGAAGGACCGCCGAGACTTTTCGCAAGCGCGGAATTCTATTGCACTTTGGATTTTACGTTCAACTTTCATTTTAATTAATTATTTGCTTGATTTTCAATAGCTTGCTGTGATAATGTACATGAAAATAACTGAACACGTTTTTTTTAAAGCAATTTTAAAGGGTGAAACCCCGCATATTTACATATACTTAAACTTACACGCCAGATTTTGCAGTTACTCAACTTCATTACGCGCATCCATTTTTAAGTCACTTATATTGCTTCAAGGAAATTTCTTGCTCATAAAATCGTTTAATCATGTATGTATGTACACCAGAAGAAAACTCGATCTTTGTATTAAAACAGCTGCAGTTATTAACAATGAATGAACAATTTTAACATGGCCCTATAAATGTGATTCAAAAGTCTGATTAAAAGGTTCTGCTCATTCTTAACTAGATATAAATATCAGTGAAGGTTTTTAAAGAAATTCAACACTGAAAAATATAATCAAAAGTGCTCATAATACCTAATTGTTTGATGTTTTTCGTAAGTTTAACATTCTTCGATATTTTTAAAACAATATTTATATTGTGTAATATTACACAATTTCTTAAAATTTATTAATATTTATTCGAAAAAATGAAAAACTAACATGTTTACCCAACTCTAAAAGTATAAATCGAAAAAATAATAAATCCCATGTGGGCAAACAAATGTTTTCGAAATAACAATTTTCAAGGGGTGGACAACCGATTTTTTTCAAAATTGATATTTTTAAACGCAAAATGTTTAATATTTAATATATACAATTTTTCGGCAGAATAAGTTTTGTTTGGTCAACATTTTATTTTTATGTCAAATTCTAATCAATTTAAGAAATCCATGCGTACATAGCGCGGATTTTATGAAAACGAAAAGAAACCACATGGTTTATTATAACGTCAAACGACAAATAAATTGACCCTGATAACAAGAGAATTCAGTAAAATAAAATACAAATATTTGATAAGCACGAATTTTAATGATTCCACGCGCTTCTAAAAAAAATATGTTTGCTAACATGGGCATTCTTTATTATTTCGAAAAGACGATTTTAAGGGGCTGATAAACGATTTTGTTAAAAAATGCTTGATTTAAGAGGTGGGCAAAGGTTTTTGGTCAAAATTGACTATTTTTAAGAGCAAACGATTTGTTTTTAATTTCTAACTTTTTAAGAGGCATTTTTTTTTCTTCGAAACGACGATTTTGAAGAAGTGGGCAAACAATTTTTTCTGGAGTAAAATTGGAAAAAGTTAAGTTTTATGTTTTTACTATAGGTGGACAACAAAAACTAGTGTGTGGGCAAACGACAAAGCTATTCAAATTTCCAAAATTCGATTTCAGTCGACAATCTATCACCGCGAAGACTTAGTTATTCTCACTACCCGATATTGATTCACTGTCCACTTCAACCGGTAATTTAATTGTAATTAGGTGCAGATTGGAACTAAACAACCAATCAATAATTCAAAATGCAGCTAGAAAAAGGCATTAAGAAATCTGATATCCCCTAAATCTATTTACATAGCCGCTTTAAGTCAGTTTCTGTGCAATTTACTTTGGATTAATTAACCCTAACAACCGACTAGCTCCCCCAGGAACCTGGCCTCATGCCGGTAGGTAAACACGACAGGTAGACAGCCATAACAAAAATTAATATATGATTAGTTGCGGGGGTGGGCAGAGTAGTCCAGCGAACATCGACCTCGGAAATCACAAGCTAACGAAGCGCCATTTGGGCTGTCTGCGCTGACCAAGTGATAAAGGAAGTATTCTATTTGCGTGCACTGTACGTGTGAGCTACGTGTTTTCCGGCCATAACTATATGGTCACCCAGAGCAACAACAAAAAACCGAATTATGGCAGCCGCATAGTCATTAAAACGCCCATCAGGGGTTCGATTCAAAAGGATTTTCCGCTGGTGGTGCATGTGTGGGGATTTAGAAATCCCATTCGAATATGGCAACTGCAACTTGGGGTCGTTGGGGTTTATCGATTGCTCCAGTTTCTTGGGAAATGCCTTGCATTCTGCGAGCACATATAAGTACCTGTAATCAACTCCTGATGACCTTGATACAAACACACGAACGCAATTACACCTGGGCTGAAAATCGACCAATTTATATACTCAATTGGACATAGAGGGAAATTAGCCTTTAATATTTATAGATTTTCCATAAGTGCAGCTACGTTTAGGGAAAATGAAGGAAGCCTGGTGGTAATTCAATTGCCTATTTTCTTATGGAGTCTGACGCAAATTGGTTCAAGTAGATCTATCTCGTAAACAAAAACATATGTGGCAACAAATATATACATATTTGCGACGCTATTAAAATTTATTCTGCCAGCCGCGACGGCGTCTAAAAATACCACCATAGACATAAGAATAAATAGGTATTTTGGATTCATTCCAAGCGAATTTACTTATTTGCGGATTTCATATAAATCCAACCAAAAGTATGCCAAAAGGGAGTGCATACTGTAAGAAAAACAATCCTTACTGTGGAAAAACAGAACTAATTATATAGCTGTCGTAATTGTCGCAGGCCTGGGATCTTAAATTAAACATTTGGGTTGCACTAAACCGGCAAAACAGTTTAGCACCCGAAACGCAATGAGTTGGGGAATGTTTTCCCCAACGACAGGTGATAATTATTACCGAGCAGTAATGAGTACAGTACATTTCGTCTGTGCTTGTACTGCTTATCTGCGAAAGGTAAACAGATAGAAAATACACTGAAAACACTCGACAGTGTCAACGCTTTCAGGGGTAAGGTAAAGTCGGATCCTCAAGACGACAAAGGCGTCCACTGACAATCGATACAGAATTATTGGCAATCAACCAACATTACTTAGCTGTGTCATCGTTTGTTTAGTTGGCCCCCTGCGAAAACCCACATTTCATGGAACTCCTGCTCACTTGAGTTAAGGGCAGTTGAGTAATGCTAGGCTAGATTACTACTCTGTCTTCTTATATAAGTATAGGGTGAGTCAAAATAGAGGTGCTAACCCCTCAAATTTCCCAGCTGCATGGAAAGTGCAGGGCAGCGTGACGAAATTGTCAAGTCATTAGTTTTAATTTTCATGTATTTTTAGCACAACATGTTTTGTTTTCCCTTCGGCTCTCCATTAATTAATTTTTGTTTGGCAAATGAAAGCAAAAGTGACGAAAATTAATAAAAGAAAAGGCTTTCTACACAGCAATGATTTTGGCAACCAATGGGCTGTGATCAGCTGGGGATTAACTATACTATACATGTTTATATAGTATGCAAAATATGTGTCACAACGGTGACGAACTGACTCACTGGTGTTTACCTTCGAGTCTGTGGATCTGCGAGTTCCCAGCGCACCAATATATTGATGACATATCGCCCAGCACTTAACGGATAACACTAACCGATCCGATCTACACACCCCTTCGATTTCTATGGGACGAATGCCATTTACCAGCAAATTAGTTCGCACATGCAACTGCAAATGTGGCTAATGCCCGATAAAAGGGAAAAGAGTCGCTAAAAGAGAGAGTAAAACCGATGACGCCAACAAATGGCAAAGAAAACTGGTCTGAACAGCATTTACAATTAACAACAATTGCAATTGCAAAACAAAAGATAGAGCGGTACTTAACATTGAGAGGATCGGGAGAGTAAAGTGAGTAGCAGAGTGTAGCGGTACGACAGTGAATCGACTGACTTTCCATGCCATATTCAATGAATGGATGACAATAAAGCGGGCTTTCAAATGGCTTTTTCCATGCTGTATTTGCTTTTACATTGATAAAAAACACCCCTACTGCGAGTAGTAGTTCTGTTTTTAAATAATATTAAATCAATGCAAAATTAAATTCGATTCGGAAATTCAAATATTATAATTATACGTTTTTCTTGATGTACATATGTGTGTGTTTATTATCTTCGCGTGTACATTAATACACGAAATCTATATATGGAACCATTATTGCAAAATATTTTTTTCACTGTGCACTGTGCTGTACATTTGATTATACAGCTGCTACTCTTCATTGGTCGTAGCATAGCATAGCATATGAAAATCAAACGATAAATTGAAGCGGCAACACTTATTTTCGTGCATATGAAACACGCTGTGGGTTGGTGGTTGTCCATGCAACAAATGTCCCACCCAGCACTCGGATAATTACATTTGACCTTTCGCCGCGCGTTTGTGGGTTTATTCAAATAACCGTCACTAATATCCGAAAGCGATTCGTGTTTCGGATGACTGTGCATCACTGAGATCACCGAAAAGTCACTCGTACATTCTAAGTATCTGATTAACAATATTTACTTTTGCCAGTAACAATTCGCGTTGGCTAAACACGTCGACCTCGTTAACCGGTCCAAAATGCGTCCGTACCGTCCGCTGGCACGACTTTTTGCTTCGCGGTTCAGAAAGCGACTGAAGTACTGAAACGCTGAAAAACCAAACAACTGAGCAGAGAGCGCCGAGTGGCGAAGCAACAGAGCAGCCTGGCATCAAGTGTTTGCCGTTGTGAGGTGAGGGTATTTTGATTTCTGTAGTAGCGGGCGGCGGTGGGTTGCCAGACTTGGGGAAGTAACCGCTCAAGAAATCAATTTCAGCCAAAGGTTGGCCTTCTGTTACTGCCCTTTAATGGCTTATCAAGATTTACATACACGCAATACGGTTAGTAATTAGTTATCACACATCTGCATGTCAGAATTGGAAGGCTAGGTGTCAGGCTGACAAATGGTTTGAAAGGACTAAAGAATAAGCCAAAAGCTAATCTTCCTTTGGCATTAGTAAGCACTAAAAAGTTTTCAAAAATAAATCTGACTGGCCCATGAGGGGATCGAACCCGCGACCTTCGCGTTATTAGCACGACGCTCTAACCAGCTGAGCTAATGGGCCATGTGTACTCTGTTTCCAAAAGGCTTATTAGTCTGGAAAGCTCAGTCAATTTGACTATTAAAACCAAAAATCAAAGCAAAATGCTATCCAGAAAAGCTTTTGTTTAAAAGTTTTATTAATGAATAATGTTTAAATGTTCCTGAACATACATAAATTATTAATTTCTTGACTCTTTTTAAAATTTTACTAGAGATCCTTAAAAAATTAACTTCTAACACTAATTTGCTATTTAAGAAAAATTTTCGACTCGTCATTAATTTACCATGATATAAGATAAATATAATTACTTATAATGAATGACTTACAACTGACTCACAAATCAGGGAGCTTTCTCATTTCAAACAAACATTTCTAAATCAAACAACAATTCTTAAGAACTCATGTGTTACCGCCGATAGCCAGCTCATAATATTTTTTGTCATTTGGGCTTGGAAATTCACTTGTGTTTGACTAATAAGCAAGTTAACTAGGACCCTATTACTTCTGCACTCATGCAGATGTCTTATAAATAATAAATAAAACTTCAGTTTTAATAGGTTTCAAAATGGCAGGCAATAATAAAATTGTTATATTAAATAACACGAGTGTGAAAAAGAAGAGAAAAAAAACAAATATATTTTTAAAGTACTTTACTTGTCGTTTAAATTGCTAAAAAATATTTGTCAGAAGTGGGATTCGAACCCACGCCCTCAGAGAGGACCAGAACGCTCACACACTTTCGTTCAGAAAGCAAGATTTCAGATCTTGAGTCTGGCGCCTTAGACCGCTCGGCCATCCTGACATATGGCATTGAGCTGTCCGAAGCGCTAGTTGTGTGCGCGTATACAGAGAGTATAACAGTATAAGAACAATTTTGCTATGTTGTATGCCAGTTTTCTATAACATAACATTGCACTGTTAATAGTATTACTTGACAGCTCTGTTAAATCAGACCTTTACTCTAATACGGCTCTTGGCGGCGAATTGAACATGGCCCATTAGCTCAGCTGGTTAGAGCGTCGTGCTAATAACGCGAAGGTCGCGGGTTCGATCCCCTCATGGGCCAGGATGAATTTTTTTGTTCTTTTTTTAATGCACTTTAGAAATTAAAAAGTTAACAAAGGTTTGATAGGAACATGTCCCGCTCACTTTTTGTGTTAGCTCATATAAGCTTATCCCAATTATGGACGGCTACTAACGTTATCTCATGCCGTGCACGTTATTACATCAAGTATCCTGCGATGATGTCACTTGGACCGGACGAGGATGATCTAACATGGTCTATTTCTTGCAGGGCAGCTAAGTGAAATGTCAATTCAATTTGCCATCAAGGATGATTGAATTACCCGTCCCTTTAGCTGCTCTATTGCTGCGCGTGTGGGGTATCTTAATTTGCTTTGGCAATCAAGCTAAACGGTTTATTGAGCGATCTTATCTGCGCAACGAGTTGAAAACGCTTTTAGACAATAGAATGGCAAACAGGGAAAATCCTTATTTATGATTTTTTTTTCTCAGTTTGCTTGCTTTACTTAAATCTAGTTTTTTCGCGCTTGCGAAATCAAGTGTCAGGATGGCCGAGCGGTCTAAGGCGCCAGACTCAAGATCTGAAATCTTGCTTTCTGAACGAAAGTGTGTGAGCGTTCTGGTCCTCTCTGAGGGCGTGGGTTCGAATCCCACTTCTGACAAATATTTTTTTTACCCAACCAAGACAAAAAAAATGATTTACATATTAAGAAAATCACACCAAAAATATATAGTTTTTGTTTCTACAATTACCCAAGCAGTTAAAGTATAAAATATATTAACCCGCTTTCATTTTATAATATAGCACTTCTGAAGGTGGTCTACATCTATTGAATTGATTAGCTAAAGAGGCAGTGCGTCCTTTCTTGTTTTGTTTAGAAAAAATAAAAGGTATAAAATGACTTTATATTTTATTTTTACTTTGCCGAAAATTGAAATCAACTATATAACCTGTGGTAACCATTCAAACCCTATCACTCTATTAGATTTGAAACTGTGATATTATATATAAATATATTTATTTTTCTACCAATTTAAAACATGTCAGAAGAGCAGTCGAGCTTGGCGCTAAAGCCCATACTAATACTGAGAGATGATGAGGAGGAGGAAGATGGAGCTGGAGGTGACGGCGGCGGCGAGGAGGAATCGAAGCCCAAGAAGCACGTCACTTTCAACCGGGTGGTGGAATACTTCACCTATTCGGATAGCTTGACCAGCTGGAAGAGACGCCTAATGCCCGACAACGATTTGGTAAGAATTGAAATACCGCTCCCAAGAATCCCATTTTGAAATATGGACTTATTTTTTTTCAGCGACGAAGCATGCCGCCGGAGTCGAAGGCTTGCTTTGCAGAGAACTAAACCCAATTTACGACTCCAGCCCACCACGACGACCATATTGCAAGGGCAACACTGAGCAAACACAAGCCACCAGCGGAAGTTGTTAACTGAACGTGACACTTTTAACCTAATTGGGGAATAAACGGCTGTCCGTATCCTTCCGGGGAGAGGGGTGTGGACCTGTCAGTTGTTTTTAATGCACTTCCCATGTCCTAAAGTTGGCTAGGAGGCGAAGCAAATGGCCAATGAGTTATTCATGATTTGTACTTATTTATATTTTTGTGTGTTCGTATTAAAAGCATCAGCCACTCTGCACTTGTCTACGACTGTTTTGGCCTTCGGTTCAATTCAAAACACGTAAGTGGCCATGCAATTTACAACGTTTTTTTCCGTTCCGGAAAGAGTAATCTGCATTTGAAATATTTACAATTGGTAAGGCCCAGGCAATCGGTTGAGAGAGTAGAGAATAGATGGATTATGGCCAATTTGAGACGTCAAAACAAGCACGATAAGGTTTAACTCTGCAACTGACCTATCTCACCGAGTCGGTTAACAAATCGATTGCCAGTTGGCAATTTAATACACCCTTAATCCTGCCAGCGCCTGACGACAATTGGCCAAAGATGGGCCCAGGGCAATCGACTACTGATACCGATGATATATGGCCGTGTCATTTGACTCCCTTATCCGCACGGGCAGAACCCAGTGGTAATCGCCACTCTGCGACTATAAAAGGCCCTCGAGGGCCGTTAGTTAGCCATCCACAGACGAAGAGCGCCACCACAGACATGTTCTTCCAGATTGTGACTATTTTTGCCTTGCTGGCCATCGCTAATGGCGCAGTGACTCCCTTGGGCCTGGAACCTAACTTGCCGCAGGATGGCAGGATTGTGGGAGGCACAGCCACGTCCATTGAGGATCATCCCTGGCAGGTTTCCCTGCAGCGTAATGGTGCCCATTTCTGCGGCGGTTCCATTATCAGCAACAACATCATCGTAAGCGCTGCCCACTGCCTGATTTCTCCGTCCACGGCCTCCAATCTTCGGATAAGAGCTGGCTCCAATAACAGAATCTATGGAGGCGTTCTCATCCAGGTTGCTGCCATTAAAGTCCATGAGGGCTATAGCACGTCAACCAAGGTCAACGATATTGGAGTGCTGCGTCTGCAATCGAAGCTGACCTTTGGCTCCACCATCAGGGCCATTGCGATGGCAAGTGTGACACCATCTCACGGAGTGGCGGCCAGCATTTCGGGCTGGGGCAAGACCGCCTATGGCGTCGGCTCCTCTTCATCGACGCTGCTCTATGTGGACACCAAAATCGTGGGACGTACGCAATGCGGCAGCTCCACCTATGGATATGGTTCCTCGATCCGGGCGACCATGATATGTGCGGCGGCGGCGAACAAGGATGCGTGCCAGGGTGACTCTGGCGGACCTCTGGTATCCGGGGGTCAGCTCGTCGGCGTCGTCTCCTGGGGACGGGAATGCGCCCTGGCCAATTTTCCTGGCGTGTTTGCCAATGTGGCCGAACTGCGGAACTGGGTCCTTCAGGCCCAGAACACTGTCTAGCTTAAGTTAAGCACAATAAAAACCAACTCGTAGTTGTAAATGCAGCTGGCAGGGCTTTCTTTTCTACTGCTGCTTCCGCTCATTTGACTGCTCAACAGCAGTGACTTGTGAATCCAGTCCCCAATGCCACACATGCGGCAGCAGCACGTGCCCTTCCTGTGGGCCATGCCGCTCGTACATTCAATCTGGGTCAGTCCGCAGGGGTTGGCAACCGGGTGGGGCCTTAAATTCAGGCGGGGAATAGCTGTGGGACAATCGCAAGCTAGTTACAGGGTTTGCATACTCAACGCCTTACAGAGTCGTGTGACATATCTGTGACATAGAAAATCTCATTCTTTTTAATTTGCTCATTTTTGAATTATTTTTTTAACCTGATTTAAGTGAGCTCCTTTTGTGCAATTTTTGATACCTCAAATGAAGATTATAGCTTTTAAACTGAGTTATCCCCCTTTGCTCTATTAATGTTAATTAGAAAGAGCTTTATATTTGAAGATTTCATGATTGAGTTTTAATTTTATGAAAATTAATAAACTATATAGCTGTCATGTGGTCAATTGCTTCCTCTGGGAGTATGTGGGTATTTGTTAGGACATCGAGGTTATAATTTTATTTTCCTTTTTTTCCGTTTGTATCTATGGGATTTACATGATATCAATGCCCATCCGGACCGTTCCGACTTATATACTACCTGCAACAGATACGACGGTCGATCAAACAGACATGGTCAGATCAATTCGCCTGTATATACTCCAGTATACCGTTATCTGGAGTCATTTATCTACATTTAAGAAGCCATCTGTTTATACTCTTTTATAATTTTTTTCAAAAATGTAGACTCTGAAGATTTTAATCAGCATCAACCGTTGGTAAAATTGCGAACATATTGTAATTCCCATGTCACCCATTAAGTTGTTATCAAATTTAGTTTATTTTTAAATTTTGATAGTTTTCTTTTGTTGATTTCAAAAGTTCATGGAATTCGATGGAAAGCTTTATAAGGAGCAAATTATTCGTATCGAGCCTCAGTTCAGTTTAGCCGCCTGGGTAGAATGTTTATTAATACAAAATGTGTATGTTTTTTAAATTGTTCGGAATAATTCTTATTTTGACAGTCGTAAAGAAATCAAGAGCAGATATACAGGACTGCGAATTCTCCGAAACCATTTATAGCCCCCATTTGAAAAATGTTAACGAAACCTTTATGCTTTATGGACGCCACATCCCTGCTAACCTCGTTGGAGAATACGATTTCACAGAGCTGAGTAATGGATCCAAGAAGTTGGTTGATAAACATTTAAGAGCCTGTATCTGCAAAGAAAGGCCATGTGTCAAGTTCTGTTGTCCCCGCAAGAATATGACTGTCGATGGAGGGTGCAATAATGGCATAAATATTCTCGATAAAACCGTGATATGGGATCGATTTGAGCTTTGCGACAAGCTGCTTAAACTGAGGGAAGATGAGTTCACGATGTTTAAGGTTTGCCTTTCGATCTGCCATCTGTTTCTGCGTTTCTAATAAAAATTGTTTAGAACGGAACCTTACTTCTCCACTCGGTAAACAAGTATTTCTACCAAGATGATTACTGCCTCTATCCCCAGTTTTACTCGGACTTTCCAAAGTCCATATGGATTGTTTTCCACAACTGCAGACCGACACTTCCACCATGGATCTTGGAGTGTAAGAACAATCATATACAACCACTAGACCTCGGATTTTATGTGAATTTCCTAACATTTTCCTGACATATTGTCAAAAACCAATTCTGATTGATTTTGTTTTATGATAAAAAAAAAGAAAGGATTATGGCAGTCAAAGTTTATATACCCTTGCAGCTTCCTCTGTAGTTTTAACATATTTTACTTATTACAAAATATCTCGACAAAATCCGAAAGATTTAGACCAAAAATGCGAAATCACATAAAACCCGAGTTCTACTAATATGTGTCCCCATAATCTTTCCTTCTGTTTATGTTCCCCCAGTAATGTTGATATCGATAGGATGCTATATCCTCACTATCGCAGTATATGTTTACGTTAAGGTGCTCTTGAATGTATTGGGCAAGTGCCTAGTCAGCTGCATGTTTAGCATGTCAATATGGAACTTTATCTTTGCACTGGATGAGTTCAATTTATTACAGGGTATTTGCGCTCTAGCAGGTTAGTTGTTAAAATTCGATTAACTTATTACTTGAATGAGCATAAAAGTTATGGCTCTTACACCTGATGAGATCTGATACTAACATTCGTTGCTTTCTCTTAGCTTACAGTAAATACTTCTGCTATATGGCATTCCATATATGGTTCTCTGTTATCAGCTACCATTTGTGGAAATCTATCACTTCGCTCAATCGCCACGAGCCTCGATATCTGGGTCTGAAATACAACGCCTTTGTTTGGGGCACAGCTGCCATACCGACAGGAATCATTTTTGTGATGAATGAAGTTTGGGAGAAGGATCTCCAAAAATGGAATTGGATGCCCTTAATGGGATTTTCGGTCTGCGCGGTAAAAGGCGTGTATTAGTTGAAACTTAAAGTAGCACCTTATCTAGCTATATTTTGTCAATTATTTTTCCGCCCACAGTCTGGCACTTATCCTCCTGGGTGTACTATGATTTCCCGATTCTGATACTAACCATTTTCAATGGGATTATGTTCAGTCTGACGTCGATTTACATTAGGAAAGTGAAGAGGCAAATTAAAAATTGTACCCGAAAGGAGAGGACAACATCTTGCCTGGATCTCAACATTGAGACGTAAAATCATTTTAGTATTTATACCCGTTACTCGTAGAGTAAAAGGGTATATTGTATTCGTGCAAAAGTATGTAACAGGTAGAAGGAAGCGTTTCCGACCCTATAAAGTATATATATTCTTGTTCAGGATCACTAGCCGAGTCGATCTAGCCATGTCCGTCTGTCCGTCTGTCCGTCTGTCCGTCTGTCTGTCCGTCTGTCTGTCTGTCCGTATGAACGCTGAGATCTCGGAAACTATAAAAGCTAGAAGATTGGCATTTTGCATGCAGATTCTAGGAGTTCCTACGCAGCGCAAGTTTGTTTCAAAATGGTGCCACGCCCCCTTTAACGCCCACAATCGCTTATATACGATTTTAAAAATTTAAATATTTCGGAAAAGTAAAAATGCAGTTTTATTGTGTTTATCAATACCTATCGAAATGTAGAAGAAATTTTTCAAATCGGACCATTCGTTAAAAAGTTATGCGTGATCAAAGTTTCTATCTCCATCTCCCTCGCACTCCCTTTACCTGAGTAACGGGTATCTGATAGTCGGGGCACCCGACTATAGCGTTCTCTCTTGTTTTTAACTATGCTGATACTCTATACATATCCCTATTTCAGTTATTTACTGTTTCTGAGGTTCTTTTTCACAATGGGGGTACCCGTGATCGTGCTTCCAATTTTGAAGTTTGTGCTGGAATATAATTCTTTTCCGAAATATATATTTGTAAATGCAGTTATTTACGTTCATTCCGCCTCAGGCATAATTGTTTTTGTGATGCTTGTTCTAAGGCGCAGCACCTTTAGGTTGCTGAAGGATAGGTAAGTCCTCTTTTTTATACTAGCCTTTTTATTAATCTATATCCGCCCAAGCAGATTTCATAGAAAATAAAGGAAACGGTGTCTCAACGCTTAAAACAACGCTCAAACTGCATTGCTGAGGAGATTTTAAATCGTCCTTATAAAGTATACGAATTGTTCTTTCAGTTTTACAACTGTTGCTGGTAACAAATTAAAGTATTGACAGTCGATTTGCTATTAATAATTGCAAATAAATCAATACTTAAAAAATATATATCTTGTTAATGCCGCAATCACTCAAAAATAGGTAGAGTAAACGTATGGAGCAGGTTAATCGAAAAAAATGGTCTTTAAACAAATGAAGCTATTGGCAAACAAATCTCCGGGAGGCATTGGCAGTGAAAAACCGCACCCTCGTTCCGCCTTCTCTACAGACTACGTGGCGCCAACGGTATTGATCCAAAACGACAAAAGAGAAGCGACAAAGTGGGGAGATGATGGCTGAGCCCATGCCCCGGCCAACTAGCAGCATCTACAGCAACCTACAGATGGTGACTATAGCCTATGGAATTCCATGGATTCTTGGGAATCCAGATGCTACCCCAACTGCCACTCACTCACCTTCGTACTCTGTGCGCTTCCTTCGCAGCAATGAGGCGGTCATTCGCAGGCCCCGATGGGCCAGGACAGAAACCCGACTCCTGCCGCTCTGCCTTGATAGGATGGAGCCCTTGGAGTCCTTGCGGTTGGACGACCGTCGACGGGAGGAGAGAGTCCCCGCCGCAGAGGTGGACACGGAGGCTGGCGGCTGCAGACCAGAGATCGGGGTCACCGGGGTATTGGGCGTGTCCGAGTCGATGAAGCCCAGGTTGCTGTTGGCACTGTTCAGGTGGATGCTGGTGTGATCCGTGGGTCCACAAAGCGTGACGCTGCCACCACTATGGACACTATGCGACACGGAGGCGGCCAGCTGCTCATCCAGGCCATCCGAGGCGCGGGGCGTCAGGTGCTCGAGGGATTCGAAATCGCGGTTAATGGCCGGCGGCATCGAGTGCCGGAACCAGGAATCCTGGCGTTGCTGTGCCACGCGTTGCTGCCGACGGCGCTGGCTTGCCGACGATCCCGACAGATTCCGCAAACGTCCATCAGGATCGCCCATAGTTCCAAGATCCGGACTGCGGAGCTCCAGGCTCTGGCGCTGGTAATTGCCCGACATGTCGGGTTCTCCAATCAGGGATTTGCTCCCAAGGCACTATTTGGTCAGGGTTCAAAGTCTGCAGGCACTCTCAAGGCACTTGTGGCTACTAACTCGTCCTCCAATCTTGTTACGTAAGGGCTTTAACCTCTGACTTGGTGGGGGGTTCCATGGTTGTCTCCAAAACAACTTCCTTTACCAAATTCACATTCCCATTTCGTGGGCCTTGACTCTGACAGGTGTTGAGAACCGGAACAACTGGCAAACCAAACGCTGCCATTAGTCGAGCGACTTTAAAGGACTGAATTCCGGCTAATACATCAAAAATTCATTGCAGTTCTGACATTCAGGGGTAATGGTGTTTACTTGTCACGCATATCAAGTCGGGGCACGCTTTGGCTGGCGGAGATACCAGTATCTATACACTTTCAAGTGCCTTTATTGCCAGGAATCAATCTTCGTAGCATAAATCTGTGACAGTATAAATAATTAAAGCGTCGCTCAAGGCGGAAACCTTCACATTATCGAACTGCACTCCCGACTTGAAGTGCCCGACTGCAGTGCTAAATTGAGTATTTACACCTCTCCAATTACGCTACGCCGTAATTGCAAAAAGTACGAAAAGGAGTGGGATTACGGGGCTGCTTTCAACGATTTCCCACGGCAATGGCAAAACAGTTGCTGCTGGCGGAAAGGGCCGCAGCCGAACAAAAAAACACGTCCAAACCGAACCGAAGTCAAAAGCCAACTGCGGATCGTCCGCAGGAAAAAAGGAAAAGGGACAGCCCACAGTTGCCTTCGGTCCACGAATACCCGAGCCCTTTAGCCGAAGCCGATGTGGACTATGAGGAGTTTTCAAAAATATATGTGTCGCCCAGAGGACTACCCGCTGCTCGTATGTGGGGCAAGCACTAAATAAACTACGAGATAAATTGGGTAACTATGAAAATGCGACTGTTTATATTTTACATTTTCCAGGCGAAAGTATGCAACAACCCATGTTTCCGTTTTCCGTAACTTAAGTTACTTCTGGCCACAACGAGTCACCGCGGCCCATTAGCTCAGCTGGTTAGAGCGTCGTGCTAATAACGCGAAGGTCGCGGGTTCGATCCCCTCATGGGCCAGTTATGAACTTTTTGTTTTTTTTTATTTAATAGTTTTTTTAAACAATGATGTTGTCTCGGTATCCAGGTGCTGTAAAAGTAATCTTATCGTTATATTGTCTGCGGCCGAGATTCACATAATTTTTTATCAATGTTTGCTGGTGAATTCTATTTTTGGGGGGCGTAAAAGTAGTTTACACACACACCATCTAAACTTTGTGCATACATACGTTTTTATAATGATTTGAAATGTTGATTGTAACTACATTTTTTGCAGACTTTCATATATAAAGTTTTATTAAATCCTCTATTAACGCTGTAGTTTGCGTAACCGGTGAATCATGAAGAAATGAAATCATATAATAACATTAAATATCCGTATATTTATACAGTAGAAAAATATGTTTTTTTCTACATTTATTTATTTTTAAAAATTTTGGGACAAACGAATTTTAATTTTACCCCTAATTATATTTTTGAAAAGTTCAGATACTAAAACTAAAATTATTATGAATTATTTTTTTCATAACTTCATGTTTTGATTACGGTTCAAGGTCTAGAATTATGACTGTAGAAAATTAGGCCTATAAAGCGACAGATTCACCGAAACAAACAACTTATTGGCTTCAGAAGCTAGAACGGTGACATCTTGTGGGGGGTTTACTTACAGGTATTCAGGAGGCCGGGTTCGGGGAACTCGTTGCGGCGGTAAGACAGGCGAAGGCGTGAAATGGAGGGCATAGCTTCCTATAGAGCAACTGGTGACCGAACATAAACATCCGAGACAATCGCCGAATGAACTGCCAAGAAAAGTGCGGCCCTTGTTTGGCTTCTGTTTCTGTGTGTATTTCCACACAATCCGTTCAGTTTATTTCCTCGAAGAATGGAAAACGATTTATGCCAGCAAACATAAATGCCTACACAACACTCCCACAAATAAAAAGTGAATAATGTTCGTATATAGATTGATAAGGGACTAAACAAAGCCGTAACTTGAGCGATAAGGTCCGTTCACACTTTCTCACTTGTTTTTCTCTATCTAAACTTGTAACTTGCTCGGTTTTAACGCTGTACCTATTTATTATTAACGTAAACACGAGTCGCGACGCCTTTTGTTTTTACTTTTTATAATGCTTTTTATTGTCCACATTGGCTTTTCCGCAGATCTGGCAGCGCCGGCCTAACAGCTGCTTGCTTTTTATCGAATAGTCAGTGAATATAAATTCAAAATTTCCGTTACAAGCCACTGCACATTTATTTTTGAATATTATGGCTTATCGTAATTTCTTTTAAAAAATAAAAATATTTTGCAAGGAGAATTAGGTAAAAAACAAGAAACGCTATAAAATATACATGTGTATGTTTTATAGCGTTTCTTGATTGACAAAACGAAAACCATTGGTCAAAATGATAGTTTAAAGTTTTTTTAAAAGCCCCTTTCAAAATTTGTCTAACTTATGAGTTTAGTAGACCTGATTCCCATTAATATTTATTTAATTTGTTATATTTTTCGATTTGTAAAGCCCACTTCAAAAGTAGGAGAGGGTTTTTAAAAAGGAAGACGTTCCAATATTTCAGACCCACAACCGTATTTTAAATAAGTATAAAAACACATTTATAATTCTAACGCAATTGTTTATTCCCTAAAACGACAGGGTACAAATGACTTAAGTTCTAGGTCTTGTTCTCCAGGACACCGCACACTACTTTTTACACATTGTACAAAGGGATGCTTCGAAACAAAGTTATTGGATGGCAACGTGGTTAAACCGTTTTGGCGGTAAGTCAAACAATTATTTCAATATCCGTTTCGATGATTAACTGAAATCAGGGATTAAGAGCGGTTAAGTAGTAGGAGGATACATTAATCAAGCGGTAGCTACACGCAAGTAATAATACAAGTTTTGGTTATTCGACACAAGAATCAGGAGAAGTATGCTAGAGAATATTCGTAAATGTTTAGGTACTAGGAGGATATATACAGTCTAATATACATGTGTCATTCAATATGAATGAGTGCGCCGGGTTAGATACATTTTATCAGCACTCAGTTTTTCTGTTAACTTTATGTGTTGGTGCTAAAAACAGATGTGATATTTCATTCAATGGGTTCGATTCCCATAACAGTCTTTAGAAAATGCATGGGTATTTTGTATTAATAACTTCGTTGTTTTTCTCTTTAAACACAAAA
The DNA here is from genome assembly GCA_018153305.1 of Drosophila kurseongensis. Classification (NCBI taxonomy): domain Eukaryota; kingdom Metazoa; phylum Arthropoda; class Insecta; order Diptera; family Drosophilidae; genus Drosophila; species Drosophila kurseongensis. The sequence continues at coordinate 13,880,668 of JAECXX010000004.1, read as the reverse complement.
AATATAAAAGAATCATTATAAGTTAGCAACGAGACAACAAAATACAATGCAGACAAATAATGAAAATGGCAAGAACAATTTGAAAATGGCAAATGAATGTTGGGTAAATGGCCTCTCGGGTTAATGCTGATATACTGGACGTCGGCGCGATCGTTATAACTCATTCTCCATGTTTGAGCGAACGTTTCGCAGAACGTTGTGCGTTTTTAGTATTTGATTTTTGATGTCTTTCTCGACTTGTGCTTTTGCTTTGTTAGCCATACGCAACTTTTCGTAGGTGTCTTCAAATGCGCGCTTGGTGCGAATTAGTTTGCGCCGCAACTCGGCGTTTTCAAGATCTACCTTGGCACAGTCGTGAGCTGTGGCTGCAGCAGTTGCCAGGTTGGCCTTGCTGTCAGGTGATGATGATTCTATGGAAAAATAAATACAAAAATTAGATGAGTGATATCTTTGTAGCTTAATCCACCAAACTTACCCTCGGACTTTGTCTTTGCACAATCGTTTTTCAACTCTACAGTCTTGAGCATCGCTCGCTGGGCATTGGATAGCTCTACGCTTGAAATCCTTCCGGCATCGCTCTCTATGCCCAGATCTGGGGATGAATTATTGACCCGCTGGGCCACCACTGCAGCAGCAGTCAGTTTGGAAGAGGAAGCCAGACCTGCGGGTGGTCCCATGGGCACCGCAACCTCCTCGGAAGTGTAGCCGGACTGAGAGACATCGCTGCTGTTGGAGCGCTTCTGCTGCAACTTTCGTTGTTCCTCCTTAAGGGCCTCCAGCTGAAGCTTCAATTCCTCGGAGCGCTTCTCCAGTTGAAGCTTGTCGTTGTACGCCTTTGTGCGCTCCATTACCGCCTTGGAGGCCTGCAAGGTGCTCTCGTCCAGTTGCTTCTTCAAGGCCCGCGTGGCCAGCTCGTTCTCGACGAGCGTGTGCTTCAGCTCCTTCTCGTTCTCCTGGTGATAGTCCAGGGAGCGTTGTAGCTCCAACAGCTGTTGCGCCTGCTCTTGGTAGGTGGTTAGTGCCACCCAGTCACGTTCGAGAGCCTCTTGGTGCAGGCGCTCGTGCTCTTCCAACTGCTTAACTGCTTCCACTTTGTGTTGCTCGAGCTGAGCTTGCAGGTTGCCCACCGATTCTGCGTGCTGCTGCTCCATTTCCTGCATTTGCTGCTGTACCGCCTGCAGTTCCATTTCAGTTATCTGTGCATCCGCAGTCAAAGTGCTCTGTGCCAGCTTCAGTTGGTCAATCTGCTGGGTCTTGAGCTCCAGCAGGCGTTGCAGCTCCACCATCCGCTGATCCTCGTGCGATCCTATGGCCTGCAGGTCCGCAGTCAGAGCCGCGTTGATGGCTCTCAATTGTTCGAGTTGTTGACTGATATCAAGACAGCGCAGTTGCTCCTGCTTGTATCTATTGTCCAGCTCCACCAACTGGCACTGCACGTTAAGCACACGTTCGTCCTTCTGCGCAATCTGTTCCTCAAGCTGGACAATACGTTCGCTGTTACGATTGCGATCCTGACGGGTGGCACAAGCTCTTCCCTCGCTCTCCGACTCGCTGGCTGGCTGATCTGGTGCTGCCAAACTGTTGGATGTTTCGTCCAGACCAATGCGTGCCAGAGAAACCTTGCGATCTGGCTCTGACCAGGCTTCCGATTCGCTCTGGTTATCCAACTGCTGTGACGGCAATGGCAGGGAGCGACGCTCCTTGCGTTGCAGCTGCTGTCCTTCGGTGCTGCGTCGCTTCTCCAGTTCCCGTTTCAGAGCCTTGTTCTCCGCCTTCAAATTCTCCACCGTCGGACTCATTGAACTGGCGGCGTGGATCTCTTCGTGGGAGTTGAACGTCTTGTGGCTAACATCGCCTTCGGTGTACAGGATCTCGGAGAGATTACACAGCTGCGCGAGACTCTGATCAGCCAGAGAAGCACCTGTTATATTTAGAGTCATATTAAGACTCTTGGAGAGATCCAAGCTGCGATCCACAGCCTTACGCATGGCGTGACGACGATCGGCGGCCAAAACGCCAAGAACATCCTTGTGCTTCAACAGAGAGTTCAGGAACCCGGCCAGCTCTTCTAGTCGGTTAGTCAGCACACTGCACACATCGGCGCACTCCAGACGCCACTTGTCTGACGTCTCCACATCCGTGCGAGCTTGCTGGAGTTCCAGTCGCAACTGCCCGATCACCGCGAAATTCTGCTGATCCTCTGCCAAGCGCTGGAAGAGCACGTCCACCTTGCGCTGCAAGACTTTGTTGCGCTCCAGTGCCCTCATGTACTCCGCCTCTGTGAAGGATTGCTGCAGGTCTGCTTCGCCAGCGGACTCCTCGCCAATTTGGGGCAGCGTCTTCTGCTGATTCGCCAATAATTTGGTGAGGCGCTCCACCTCGCGATTCTTTTCCCACAGCTCTTTGTTGACCAGGTTCTGCAGATTGGCCGTCTTCTTCTTGACCTCCGCCTGCAGCTGCTTTATCTTCTCCTCCTGCTCGGTGATCTTGAGCTCGTAGCGCACCCTGAGGTTGGTGGAGATTTCCAGTGAGGATGCTTCGTTGTCACTCATCGAGCGGCCTGTCGTTGATGGAGAAATAGTCGCCTTGTTGCTGTCGTTCTAAAAGTAAATTTCAATTATTAATTATTTGTCCTTAAAAGCGTAAACAAATTTATATTAAGGCCAAAAACTATTTTTTATACAAATTTTAAATTAAGCAACTATGCTTAAAATAAAATCTGCATAAAATTGGTCATATTTTTGGTTTTACTACAAATTGTATAAATTATTATTTTAAAAGTTTACCTTACAGTTTTCTTAATTGGATTTTAAAATTTTTAGCAAACACACAATTCTATTTTTTGCATGCATTTTTAGCTGTTCGTTAGGCGACATACATTCATATGAGTGACAGCCCTGAATAATAATTAAATATATTTATGTTTCTGTATTATATTTGCGACCTAATTGCCTAAAGTGGGTTCAGCATTCTCGAAAAATCGAGGGCCATTTGTGTTTTAATTTAAACACCCAACACACATTTCAATATTTTTTATTACTACAGGAAAGCAACAATTTTTTTCTACTCGTATGAGTATATTAGTGTTGTACCAATTTGTATGAAAACTTTACGTTCCTACTCTTACCCTTTCATTCCTTAAAAAAAATGCGATTTGAGGACTGCGCGATGGCGTTAGAGTGTAAAGTATTAGGTTTTATTTGCTGGCTCTGATTAAATAATCTATTGTCACCCATAAAAATGTTTATCTTGTTCTTCATATTTGAACAAGATTATTAAGTTGACAAGATTAGAATCCAGAAAGAGTTCTAAGGGGCATACAGTTGCGCACCGCCTTAAACTTTAAATAAAATAATAAATTGATGTAAAGTTTTTGTTCTACCTTATTAGAGTAAATAATAAGTAAAACTTATATGTAAAACAAACCAAATAAAATAAAATAAGATAGTTCATAAATCCTTACCCCCTTATTGACCGACTGTTCCTTCTCCTGATTAAGGCGCTTGATTTCCTTCTCCTGGCTGCTCAGCTTCTGCATCAGCTTCTGGATAGTCCGGCAGGCCTGCTCGTGGATCCGCTCGCGCTCCTTGAGCTTCTCCTGGGCGTCCTGTAGTTCGCACATCTTGTCCGCCAGTTGGGCGCCCAGTTCTCGCTTGGTCTGTAAGTGATCAGAGAAGACGGCTACAGCTTCCAAAGAAATCAACACAAGATCTTAGCTTAGAAATAGCTTATGCTTTTAATGAGGTTCAATAACATTCATTCAATTAGGACGTTGACATTCAAGGGGATTAAATTGAATACACCTTAACGAGAAATTTGTCGATGTCAGGGGAAGCGACATCGTTCTAATAAAGTATGCGCAACATCGGATTGATTAGGTTTCATTAACGATCAACAAAAACAGGACGAATAAGAGAAGGCGGTGATCAAAAGGAGAACATGACTCCGCCCAAGTTGGCTCGGCTGTACTTTCGGCAATGCGGATACAGCAACGAAGTCAGCCCGATTCCGGCATGGGGATTGCCGCCCTCACAGGACATTTGAAACGGCATCCGTGCGTTTTGTAGACAGATGTGCAGCTGCACCATCAAAAGGGTCAGTTTAAGGGCTACGTGCCCCAGCGCCAGAGGAACTGCCGGAACCCAGTGAAACTTGGCAACGAATAGTTGTAGAAAGCCGTACTGGGTGCATTCACGGCCAGGAAAGTTGGGTGCCTGCTGTGGTGGTGACCCGGCTGGTGAAGATACTGGGGATTCATATATGATTGTTGCTGCTGCTGCGGCTGTGGACAACGACGATTTAGGAGCTGGGCGCACTGATCGCTGCATTGGAAGTGCTTCACCTGACCGGCGTTCCAATCGCAAAGGCTTTTGCGCGACGACGGCCCCCGACTGCCGCACAAGACACTGATCGATGAGAAGTTGGAGTGCAATGAGGAACTGCTGCCGCAACGTGCAAGAGAAGATGTGTTACCAACCCCAGCATCCACCACAGTGCGCATCGGCTGCACCACGGCCACGCCGCGATCCAGTTGCCGCAGCTCCTTTTGCCGCAGGTTCCCAGAGATCCCGCGGAAGTAAAAGTTCTCGTCCCGCACAATTTCTAGCTCGGCGTTTAGCTTCGCTATCAAGGCCTCGTACTCCAGCAGGCTGTTCAACATACCTCCGTACGCTTGCTCCTTGCGCTTGATGGTGTCCTTGAGGAGGGGAATTACATATTGAGGAGAGGATGGCTAAGGGGGCGTGGGAGTTGGGAACTCACTTCCAAGAGCTTGATGGTCTGACGCTGTACGTCCATCGTTTCGGCGGCATCCTTCATAGACATGCATTGATCGGACAGCTCGAGTTTTACGGCAGCGGCGGAGGTCACCAAATTCTGGTTCTCCACCCGGCATTCCCCGATCTCAACCTTCAGCTGTTCTATGATCTTCTAAACATAAGGGTCTCTCTTTAACCATTCCATTCCCCATCTAATCTACAGGTAAAACATCATTGAATAGCTTTACTTACGTTTGCCGACTCTACGGATTCGGTGTCCTTTTCGAGGCGCTCAACTAGCTCGGCATTCTTGATGGCCAGCTCCTCGATCTTGGCCTCGCATGCCGTTAGCGATTCCAGGCGCTCGGCCAGTGCGAATTCCAGCTCACTTTTGGCAGCCTTGTTACGTATGTCGGTCTCCAGCAGTTCATCCTCCAGTTTATGCACCTCCGACTCAAGGCGCTGCAGCTTCTTTATATCAAATGAAGCATTGCTTTCGCCAGGTTGTGCAGATTCTGCCATCTAAAGAAGAATAAATATATTAACGGGTTTTCAGGTGCAACGGGCATTGGTTTTTGTAGATTTTTTATCCAAAAAGCTCCTTTGAATCGGTAAACACACCTGATAAGAGCGAATCTGTTCCTGCAAGTCATCTATTATCGCCTGGCTGTCAAAGTCCACTTTACGCTGCATTTCCTCGTGGTGGGAGATGGCCCTGGCGGCATCCTTAAGCAGTTCCATCTTCTCATCGACGGTTTTTCGCAGCATTTCGATTTGGATTTTTGAATCGATGAGCTGCTTGCCTAAAGAGTCTTGGGAATTGTTTGCACGGGCGCCCGGCTGACCCTCCTCCATGAAGTAAATACGCAGCTTTAAATTAAAGTTTTCCTTGCGCAGTGTGGACATCTGCTCCTCCAACTCGCGCACAGATCGACCTTGCATCATCATTGGAGAGTGACTGCCGCCCTGAGGTCGCGGCACATCGAAACTGGCATCTGGAAACCAAAAAAAAGGTGAAGATTAATATGGAGTGGATTAGATCCTTCATAAAATCACAACTGACTGAGAAACTGAAATCTTCTCGAACTAAGCGTGGATGAGGACGAGGAGCGATTTTTGTTCATGGCTGTTAGTTTTCGACTAGCCGTTAGGGCGCAACCACATAGAAAATATATAAAGGCAAACTAGGCGGCCAAATTAATGTACAATGCTCTGTGTGTGTTGCCAAAACGGAACCCTAATATTCAATGACATTTACCATTATAATAAAAATAATATTTAGTTCACAGCCAACTACGAGAAGCTCTGATTTAAAATAGTTGGATTTGGATTTAAAGTGGAAACCCTTATAAAATGAAACAAAACGTGACATTATTAAATCTGTACAACTTACATGAGTTCTCCATCGTGACATCTTGCAAAGCTCCCGGACTGGTGCTGTAAAGAAGGAGGAAATCTGTTAATTGAGCACAATGAAAGCAGCTCGGTGTGACCTCGCAGAACATCCAATAAAACAAGTCGAATATAAACGGTAATTAAGATTTTAATTTAGCAAAAACAAATTCACATATTTCGGCAGTGATGACATAATAGGCAGACTATCGCTAACAACCTTTGACCTCGTCCATCTTGCTGGTCGCACAATCTGTGGCGTTGCGCGGCTGGAAACACTCATCGATGGTTTCCAAAGTACCATTGCAGAACTCCGGATAAACGGACCAGGCCGTCCAGCCCTGCTGTTTCTGGATGAGCCGAGCGCACTGGACCGCCATGGTGATGTCGTCGCTCAGAAGGTGAGTGCAATTCACATTGCAATCATTAAATGCATGGTATTCCGTTCGATTTGGCGGCGCACACCAAAAACGATCGCTGATCTGGAAGAGTCCGTAGTCCCGTGAGCCATCTGCATTTCCCTGACCCACGACGTGCGTGTTGAAGCGGCTCTCAAACTCGGCAATGCAAAGCCACAGCGGTAGCTCCGATTTCGGGACATCAAGTATATAAAGCTGACCAGCAAGATCACAGGGCTTGAGGCGAATGGCCAGCAGGGGAATTCCCTGGAACAGGAACCACAGCACCGGGAGTACTCTCACTTTCGACCAACTTGATCGGACCATTTCAAGTGAGATTCAGTCACGGAGTGAATATCCAACTCCGGCTATCAAGGTATCTTTACTAGTATCAAGCGATCATGGCTAGCGAGCTTAATCCGACTCTCAAACCGGTTTACATTATTTGGCCTGGCTTATGACTTAAATTGGTAATAAATACTGGAAAATCAACGGACAATGCAACAAAGTTTGATGCTTGCATTGCACTTTGTTCTGACTACTAAAAATCTACTCTTAATGAATGACAATTCTCCCTTATAAGAAAAAAATAAACTGGAAATGATCAGAATTTCTATATTGATCATTTTTTACACTAATTAAGAAACTGATTTGAGTTTTCCTAATTAATTCATTGGGGCGTGAAAATGATAGATTTGTTTTCATTCAAATAAACACTCACAGTGCAATACTATACTATAAGGAAACTAGACTAGATCAGATTTATAAAAGGTAATTTGGTAATTGAAAACTACAAAAATCACCAATAAATATCATATTTCAGACTGTATAAACTAAGTGACATTTAAATAAAGTTTTAGATAATTTTAAGAACTGAGTTTCACCCTTAACAATAAAATGAAAATACCCATGAATAGCTTCTTGAAATTGCGATCCGCACTGTATGCCTATTCTTTCAATTACAGACACACCCAATTGCCCAAATCGGCAATCAACCTCTTTTTTGTTTTTGGCCAATTGCTTTGTGAACTAAATTTCTGTTAAAGTCACACTTGAATGATCGCACTTCCAAAAACCGCAAGTCGAAATGGATGAGATTACACTTCCGCGCCTTAAATCCACCGTGGAACGGGGAAGAGGGAAGTGCAATTAACAGAGTATAGATTACGTACAGTAGGCCCAACAAGTTGAGAACCAAAACTTACCAGAATGCTCCATTGCCGGAATTCAGAGAATATCGTTTGAATGGGGAGCCAGGCACATCGGTTGAGTGGTTCAGAGAGGTAGATCGAAATATACCCGCCATTTTCTATGTTTCATTTAGCATTTGCGCTCCTATTCGTCGTTATTTTCTTTAGTTTTTATGTATATATGGATATTTGCAGCGACTCTAAATTTCAGATTTAATTAGTTGTTTTTACACGGGGTGGACACGTCACCACTAGTTGTTGTTGTTCTTGGCTTTATTCCCTAAATACTTTTGCGGCGCACGCCAGACTTCGTTACGTATCCGCCATGTCGTCTTCCAAGGGGCAGGCCGCCATGAGTCATGGGCTGCTGGCTGACGTGCGCAGCAATCAGGAGCATTCAGCCGTAGAGCGGAAGAAGCTTCAAAGAGTCTGGCGCTCCTACGGATGGGATGCAGATCCCAGAGATGGGGGATGGACGACGGACGACGGCGCATGTGGGCCACCACATCTTCGAAGAGGCTAACAGATACACTACACGCACCTCTGGTCGTAATTTATTTTGGGAATTGAGCAAATTGCAAAAAGGCGACCGCAATAGAAACTGCAAAACGTGCACCGGGCAAGAAATGTCTGCCAAACATTTCCACTCAATGTTTTGTTTTGGCTTTCGGCTCGGTTACTATGGTGGTAATGAAAATCAATGGTTTAAGTTAAGGAGCGACGGCTGGGTGGGATTGTAAACAACAGGTGGGCGTTGGAAACGTGCTAGAACATGTGTCTCCTCGGTTAACACCTGAACAATATCTCGGATGCGTTTTAGGGCCCTCACATCGGCAGGTTAACTGCAGTTAGCAGCCCATTCTCACCTCACCTGGAACCTGTGCTCATCTACCTGACTGCCTGGCGCGTCTCGAGTGGGTGTCAAACTATGGTTAATGACACACAAAGGCGCCTGCATTATTCAACAAAGAAGTACAATAACAATAAACAGAAGTGGCCTGAGCATATATCGAGTGATATGTGAAGGCAGTATTATAGACAATACACATATGGCTTAAGGCCGAACGGTATCTTACAAAATTTTTGGACAGGTACTGCAAGTTAAAATGTAACTACCTGAAAATAGTTTTAGAATGTCTTCTAATACCTACTATACGATTTTCAAGTACACAAAATATGATCCCAGCCCATAACTTTTAGAGTGTTGAAAAAATCTTTAAGATTTCTTTGATATAAGGTTATTATCATAACTAAGATTAAACATCAAATTTTTCAGTGATATCTTTGGTTTAGAAAATTTAACCACAAACATAAATTCTTTGTCACTAGCCCCCAAATTCCATATATATCATTTTTGACATTATTATGCATCATAACACACATTAGAAAGGAGTTCTCCAAGTTTAAGTACATTTAAAATAATTTTTGAAAATATATAAACCCCACAAAATAGATAATTACATATACCACAGCTTTTTAAGATTAATGCTCGAAAAACCCACTACCTTATTATTATAAACAAAGGAATATTGATAAGGAACTTGTATCTTTTGTTCACAAAATATAATTTTATGGAAAAACCACTGATTTGTTCCCAAATTATAATTTTATTTTATTGATAGTGACCGCAGCCTGATGACCAATTTGGGTGATACATACTTCTTCTTTGTTTTTTTTACATCCGCTAAATGGGATCTCAAATTTTAAATGACTCTGCTCCGATACTGTACTTTACAAGCCAGTACTTTCAGGGTAGGGACCAGTATTGCAGTTTTAAAGGGCAACAAAGAGGTGTTCTGTTCCGTTTTTACCCCATAGGGGTTAATTCAACGAGTCCATGACCCCTGATAAATGCACGCGTGTGTGTGCGTGTAGATATTAACCCACACATGCAACTGCAGACTGATAAGGAGACTTATGAAGAAATTAGGAATTCCAGGAAATGATAAACTAAAGCTAATGATGTGATATGTCTGTCGATTGAGCTGCGGAATGCTCTATTCCACAAACAAATTAAATTCTATACTTTTCCTCCGACTAAAATTAGCCGCAGCATCGCGGCGACAAACCATACGAGCAACAACAACAACTGGGGGCACCACCACAGACATCTGTAGTATCTCTAAGTATGTATTACATTGTATGTACATCCGAGCACACTTTTGTTCTTTATATATTTCTTTCGTTTTGTTTTTCACTCGAGAACCACCAGCATCCTCTGAAACGCTTATCCACAGCGATGTAAGCAATAAGTACAAATCAATCTATCACTTTTGTATCTCGTAGTGCAGTATAAACAATTGCGCTTATGTACAGATATGTACAATCAAACACTCACACACCCGCACACCGCTTGACCCGTTGATTGTTTCTGCTTATTTACATATAAAATTAGTAAGTGTGTGTATATGGCACGATTGATAGCCGAGAGGCAAGCAAAATAAACCGAAAAATGCTCTTTATACGTCCAAATAAACCGAAAGCTAGAACATAACTGACTGAAAGTACGATGCGACCGATTAAGAGAGGTCCGCGGGCTCTAGAGAGAGAAGGCATACGAGATGAAAACTCATCTCCATTTGCGAGGAAAGGAAAATGCGCTCAGCAGATGTTACGCATTTCCCACTGCGGAATAGCCGTACTCGTAGCCGTACACTTAGAGAAATAATTACAAAATGTGAGCCTGACTCCTCTAAAGATTATAAATGATTTTGTTTATAAAACCATTTTTACGGTATATGGCGTGCCTATTTCAGCGTTTAGAGTTTCTAAAATATGTTACTTTTAGTTTTTAACATACGACCGTAATTATTTGTATACTTTTAAACATGATTTACAAATAATTACCGACCCATATAATGATTCATAGGCTCGGAATACCGTATCTTTGCTTTAAAATAAATAAACGGAAATTGAAAGCCCTGATAAAAATATTAAATGGTAACGAAGCTAGTTGGTATCAACTTTGTAAAAATTTACGATTCACAATTTTTTTTGAAATCATGACAGCTTAAAAATTGTCAAAATACCGAAAATAAATAAATGGTAACGAATCTTTTTGGGATCAATAAGGGAAAAAAGTATGCTTCAAAATGAACATGAATACAACAATTTTAGTTGAATATTAGGAAATATTTCGTTTTATTATTAATATTTATTAAAATATTTTTTTTATTTTTGGCATTTAGATTTATTTCCAGTGCAGTTGTGTTATTGCTACTCTCTTTGAATTTTCGGGGTGGGTTATACACCCAATGTACGTACAGATGTTTGCGAGTGTACCTCCCCCTATGGGGCCGAGTGTTACGGATCTGGGAGAGCTCCAACTGAGAGCGTCGATTCCCGATCACAGTGGGCACAATCGTCATGTCACATGCGGATCATCTGCTGCGCACTTTTTGTAACCAGGGAATACGAGTATTTTTCTACTCTTATTGGTAAAGAAATGTTTATACTGTCCTGTCATTGCAAACTTACTCATCTATACTTTTGGACAGGGCCTCCGCCAGTTTGCGCAGCACTCTCCTGTCGATTTCCGAGGCTCCATTCTCCTCTAGAAAACTGGTCACCGTCTCAATCAAGGAGATTTCCCTCAAGGACGAGGCGCAGTTACTATTGCCATCGCCGCAGTAGTCCCGCAAAACCTGTTTAGACTGGTCCATGGGAAGTCCTTTCAATGCTCGGTTTATTTTCAATAATTTCTAACACTTAACAATTTCACACAGGACGCTAACAATTAGGTTTTTTTTCTGTTTGGAAAATGAAGCGCGCTTAAACAGCTGTTTTTGGCGTCATTTATCGTAATGCAACCAGGTGCTGCCACAGCCTTGCCGTATGGCTGAAAAAAGGTGCCGCATCAGTGTGGCAACGCTGAAAGTCGATTTTTGTTTCTGGAAAGTCGATTCTTATCGAACGTAAACAACATCGACGGTTGACAAAAATTAACATTTGCCTGATAAGCAACTAGAACACAGCGGCCGCAGATACAACGCCATGCTATAAACGATTCGCGGGCACGTTTACGCCAGCCCAACCAAACCAGGCCAATTCCAGTTGGGGGAAATACACAGCGACAAAAAAACAGTAGAGGAAAAGCTCCCCCGTAATAGCAACAATGTTTGCCACACTGAAAAACAAAATAAAAGAGGAAACGGGCGAGGATGTGGTCCATTCGGGCAACCAGCGGTATCCCAGCACCAACAACAATAATTACCGGCTACGTAGTCGCCGCGTTAGCATTAATTCCAACTCGGCTGATGATGTGGGCGGTGGCGGATACTACAATGAGGTATGAAAAAAAACGAAACAGTCTATTTGTGTATACATATAGGCGAAACGCATAAACACCTGTACCTTTTGCAGTCGGAGCAACTGTGCCAACTACGGAGTCAATGCAACGAGCTCACCACCAAGTTATCCACCATCACACAGGGATTGCAGCAGCTGCAGGAGGAGAAGACCCGTGTGGACAAGACCAACGAGATACTGCTAGAGAGCGTGCGAGTGGCTCAGACGCAGAAGGACATGTACTGCGAGGAGCAGGAGAAGATCCAGAATCTGCAGCAGATCGAGATCGACAAGCTGAAGAACCTGCTCAGTTTCCGCGAGCAGGAATCGGTTGATCGCATGGGTCACATGCGTCAGCAGAGCCAGCAAATCGAATCCTTAAGCGAGGAGCTGGAGCGTCTGCGTCCCATTGAATCCGTGGCCGAGGATCTGCGCGACGAACTGGAGCAGCTGCGGCACGCCACGCAGCAGGAGAAGAACCTGCTAACTACAACACTGGCGGCGGTGCAAGAGGAAAACCGGCACCTCAAGAAGCGCATGAAGATCGTGGAAGAGTCGCGCCTGGAGTCGCTGGGCAAGCTAAACTCCGAGCAGCAAGTGCAGGCCCTAATCCGGGAACATAAGCTACTGGAGCAGCACTTGGAGGAGGCCCATCTGCAGCTGTCGGACATTAAAGGGTCCTGGAGTGGCCAGAACCTGGCTCTGGAAACGCAAGTCAGTCGTTTATCCAAGCAGGTGGCCGAGGAGACCACTGAAAAGCGAAAGGCCCTCAAATCCCGCGACGATGCCATCGAAACCCGCAAGCAGGTTTCCTTCGAACTGGAAAAGGCCAGAGATGAGGTTAAGCAGAGAGACGATAAGGTGAGTAGCCAGTAATCCCTTAACCCTAATTTTAATCCAAGCTAATCCCAGGTCAAGCTGCTGGAGGAAGAAATCGACGAGCTAAATGTGGCCCTGAAGGAGTGCCGCGAGGAGAACGAGCAACAAGTTCTTTTTGAGCGCAATAAATCTGTGAGTATGCCTCCCGATGATGACGATTTCCATTGGGACTTGTAACACTAACTAACCTTGTAATGCAGTACTAACTCTAACATTTAAGTTCCTGGTATACTTAACACCACTTTTTGGGGAAAATGCAATTTCCGACCACACCTATTATGTACTTTTGGATTATAAATGTTTTCCTTTCTGTATTAAACTGATTTTTAATCGTTGGCAAACTGATTGGTAACCTTTTTCCTTAAACAATGCACGCCTATTTGTTTACCTTCAATATCCTATTCCGCTTGATGGAGACTTTGTAAACCAATAAACCGAATGTTCTCAGCAAAATCTGGAAACAGAGGTAAAAGATCTCAAGACTCGTCTCACGGCGGCGGATGACAGGTTCACCGAATACGCCTCGAATGCCGAGCAGGTTGCCCAAAAGCTACGGACCCAAGCAACTGAAAAGCAGGAGCAGCTGGACGAAACCATAATGCACCTAGAAATTGAACGAGAGGAAAAAATGACTGCAATACTCCGTAATGCGGAAATCGCCCAAAGCGAAGACATTTTACGGCAACAGCTGCGCTTAGAGCGCAGCGAAGCCACCGATCTTCAGGACAGGAATAACCAACTGGAGAGAGATATAACTGAAGCCCGGCAAACACTGCAACAGATCAGCAGTACAGCCCAGGATAATGCCCAAAAGCTGACCGAGTTCGAGGATGTTCAGTTGGAAATAGTCGAGAAAAATAAGGTAATATATAATGTATAATTTAAATGTTTGTTTTATATATAATTATACATTTTATGGTCTAGACAATAAAAACACTGAATCAGCGTTTGGTCGACCTGAAGAAAACAGTGCAAAAGGAATTGCGCAGCGCGCAGATATCCACGGACATTGAATCCCATCCGGCAACGATTCCCGGTCACAGAATCTCAAGCTCATCCCTGGAAACTTTTCCCTCTGGCGACAAAGGCAATTGCATCATAATGGACGAAGTTAATTTTCAATATTTGAAACATGTCATAGTGAAGTTCTTGACCAGCCGAGAGGTTTGTAATTTCACCCATTTTCTACTCGGTTATCCCGATTTCATGTGTATTCCCTTAGGTGGAAGCGCGTCATCTTGTCCGTGCCGTCTCCACTTTACTTCAGCTGACATCCGAGGAGGAAAAGCTGCTGCATGACACTTTGAATTGGAAGATGAGTTGGTTCGGCATGAAACCAACCTAAATACCCACTGCAATAAATCACATTTGTATTCTAGTCTGTAGTCAATTCATAACGTTCGTGTAATATGTACATACCAATTACATACGCAGCACTGTGTTATTTTGTTTACCGACAACATTCCATTTTGTTAAATAGTATTTATTTCTACCGTTGTGATTTTTATAATAAACTACCAATTATGTAACCGAGTGCTTTTATTTTGTAAAAGGTTTTTAATTTGATCGAATGTATGGATTCTTGAAATTTATTTATTTTTATTCATTAAAACCAAACTAAGTAATTTAAGAATTTTACCTCCTCTTGAGTATATTTTATTTTATACTTTCATTTTACTTTACCTTGTACTAACTATCATTCTACTTACTTTAGTGGCGCCATCTAGCAATGCTTTATTTCCGACCGGCAATTCAAGGGACTCCATAAATAAAAGTCAGAAGTTAATCTTGTTAAAAATACTGCATTTTACATTTAAAAATATTGTTTGTTATATATTTGTTTGTTACAAATTACGTTCACTAAAATTAACTATAAATATGAATTTACTTCAATTTATTTATTGCAAAAACCTACGTCGTATGAATAACTAACTATTCATTTGTATTATCTACGAATAAATGATATAGGAGAATTTAAGAATAAACAATAAAACACACGTATTACTGAGGCACTTTTTGGTGTTTATAACAATTAAGAAGACAGTTGAATTAGTCGCATATTCGTCAATATTGCTTTCGTAGATGAATGATATATTTACACTTCAGAACTAAACGTTATACTAAGTCTAGGTGTTAAATGCATTTAAATCAAAATTGCATAGGGAGGTGTTAAATCAATTGTCGATTTTCTGTCAGGTTTCGGAAAATTTGGCACACGGAATTTCAAAAGACTTACTTATCGATTATTACATTATTTAGACCTAAGATAATTGCTAATAATTGCATTTCGCTTACAAAAATCTGCAGTCTATTGTTGCGTATGGTTGCAATGCATTGTACTGCAATATATTTCGGGCTATCTGGCAAAATGAAACTTAACGAGATCGAATAAGTCCTCCAGGCGTGGACGCTCTCTCTAAGCTATGATTAAAATTAGTTAAAGCCTTAAATGACCAATTAAACACACATACATATTTACAAATCAGTTGTAGAAATTAGAATTGTGAAAATAAAAAGAACTTGATAAAACGAAAAGCTATGCAGAAAAGTGATATGTTGCAACACCTCTCGCTTTACATGTAAATCTCAAAATGTTACGTAAACCCCCGACTGGGTGACTGTACGGGCGAAGGCGGGGGTGGGAGCGGCGAGAAGTACGTGGAGCTCCGTGATGACGGCGATGGCGGGCAGGAGGACTCCGGCACAATGCGCACATCGCTGTGGTAATGCGAGCGCGGCGTCGGCGGCGGCGGATACGGCTCACTATCGTAGCCGTATTGCAGGCAAGCGGCCGCCGAACTGGAAGAATGCTTCGTGGCTCCTCCATTACTGTTGTTGCTGTTCGATTTGCTCGTATAATTGGAGTCGGACTCATCACAAATGTCCGTGGAGCAGGGCGTGGGTGGCGGCGGCTGGTTGATGATCTTGTAGTGCCTGTACGGACGACGCGATCTGGTCGCCGGTGAGGGTGGCGGGTTAATGGGGTATGCCACCATACTGCTTCCATTCGTCGTTGAACTAGAAGCACCAGTGATGTGATTGCGATCATAGGAGTTCATGCTGTTGCGCGAGTTCAGCGTGGACATCCGCACTGCGTCAGCTACGGAGGCGATCTTGGAAACCCTCTGCGATTTACTCAGCGTCGAGGGTGACAGCGGATCCGTGGCCTGGTCGTCCTTAGGTTCCGTTCGGCTCTTGCCAATCCGCGTGCGGCAAAACTGCAGCAGATAGACAATCGAAAATATGGTTATCATGGTGGCGCCAATCAGAATCATAAAGGCGCGCTTATCGGTGGCGGGTGCCATGCGACGCTGCAGGCAAATGTCGGAGGATTCATCGGCTCCATCGGCGCAGTTCTCCCAGCCATCGCATAGCAGGGCGGCCGAAATACACAGCTGAAAGAATTATAGCTGGGTCAAAGAAGTTCTTAACTTTATATTAAACATCACACTCACCTTATTAATGGGACATTGAAACTCCCCTGGGCGTTTACAACAATCCGCCTCATCGTGCCCATTGGCACAGTTGGTGGTGCCATCGCACACCAACGACTTGTCGATGCACTCGCCCGACTGGCAGCTAAACTGATCCGCCCGGCATGTGGGACATCCCACCTCGTCCGACTTGTCCGGACAGTCCTTTTGCCCGTCACAACGCCAGGAGGCGGGAATGCAATCCTTATTCACGTCACTTATTCCCGAGACGGGGGCCGCGCACGTGAAGTGATCCGGGCCACAGGCGGGAAAGGCTCCGCAGTTCTCCTTGTTCTCCAGAAGCATCAGATGCTTGGGACAGGAGCAGACGTCGCGTGTGCGAGCCATTCCCTCGCCGCTGGCAATGCAGATGTGGGAGCACTTGGTGCGGCTGTGCAGGCAGGTGTGGTTGCGCAACACCTTCGCATCCGGCGTCCAAACAGCCCGAATGTCGGTGATCTGCGGCAGCCGCTGCAACTCAGCGGATCGCCTTTCTCCAGTAACTGTTATGCGTTCCACACCGGTTTTGTCATCCAGCCAGTAGACAAATCCACCCAAAGCGGCTATATTGATAACCTGTGAGATGTGCATGGAAACCAGAGTTTTTCTGGACGCAAAAAATAAAACAAATTAATAATAAGTTAAACCCGAATGGCTCTATAAACTTTTAAACTCACTTGTTCTTTCCATTGATATCTATAGCATCAATCCGCTTGCCATGTGCATAGTAAATCATATCGGACTGTTGATCCAAAGCCAAGGCTGTTACTCCCTCCAGTTTATAGGCCAATTCCACGCGTTCATTACCATCAACGCGGGCACGTATGATAGCCTGGTGACTGCCCACGTCTGTCCAGAAGAGCAGACGCTTCATGGCATGCACGGCAATGTTGCGAGGTTTTTCTGAGTCCCCTGTATCGATAACGCCCACGGATTCGCCCAGAAAACTTAATAACCAATAAATCATTAAAGAAAATGTAATCAATGAATAATTTAAATTTATATTTACCTGGTAACGTTAATACTGTTGGATTGAGAGCAAGTCCAGAAAAGCAGACGCCCTATGATGTCGATGGCCAGGTCAAAAGGCTGCCCGGAATTGGCCAACAAACTGACCTTGGTTCCGTTTGCCAGAGATCGCTTAATACTGTGACTTCTGCCCTCTATCTGGAATTAAAAGAATAGTTAAAGAGATTTTATCAAAACAGTTATCTTTTAGCTTACCCAATAGATATGATGAGTGATGGGGTCATAGTCCACAGCCCGTATATTCTTGCCGGAGACGGGCAGCGGAATATTCGGGCAATCTGTGGTGTTCGGCAGCAATCTGCCAAAGCTGTTCCTCTGGCTGAAGATGATGTAATTCCTGGGCGGAATGCAGGAGACGCCATCCTTGGCCAACTGGTAGTGGGTGGGGCAGGCGCAGGTCATGCCACGTCTTCCCGGTTGAGCCAAACAGAGATGAGAACAACCGCCATTGTTCACCTTGCAGGGATTCACGCCGGTCTGCCGATTATCGTTGAATACCAGCAGCGAGGTGATGTATGTCATGCCCGAGTGAACCAAGCTGCGGTTTTGTCCCGTGGCCTTGTGGACCCGCTCAATGTCGCCGGTGTTCCAGTCGCTCCAGTAAACATAATCCTGGTACAAGGAGACAGCATACGGCTCATCCATGTCGCTGCCAACCAGGATCTGTCGCTTTTTGCCATCCCAATCGGCACTTTCGATTTTAGCTGGTCGGGATTGGGTGGCCCAGTACAGACGCCTTGTCTCCTGGTCGAAAGTGAGCCCTGCGGCATGATTTGCACCTGCCACAATGGTCTGCAAATCGGAACCATCCATTGACGCCCTGCGAATTGAATCCGTAGGTGATTCCGTCCAGTACATATAGCCTCGTCGCGGCTCCAAGACCAGGGAACGTGGCTCCTCCACTCCCTTCCAAAGGAGCACCCTCCGACTAGTGCCATCCAAGCGAGCCACTTCAATGCGACGGGCCTCCGCATCCGACCAGTAGATATTGTTGGCCAACCAGTCTACAGCAATGCCATCGGGTCCAATCAGGCCGGAGTCCACGATCCGCTGCACATACGAGCCATTCAAGAAGGCACGAAAGATGCACTTGCTCTTCTGGTCCGTCCAGTAAATCCTTCGCTCCGCCACCGAAACATCAAGCGCATGGGCATCTCGGACATCCTTGAAGGGTATCCTCTCGTCATTGTGGTTACCCTCGTTGTACTCTATGGATATCCGACCAATGTGCTCCTGGCGGGAGAACAGAAGAAAAGCAGCTGGCACCACACAGGTGCGCTTGTCGGTGGACAATTCATAGTCGATGGCACAGCGGCATACATAATCCCGGGGACGATTCAGGCACAGATGCGAGCAGCCTCCATTCCGCACCGCACAAGCATTCTGGCCTCTCACTTCCCTCAAGCGAGTAACCTTCAGGCCCATCAAATCTGGATACTGATCAACCACCACTATCCGATTGTTGCCCGTGATCTTGTGAGCCCGATCAATCGAACGGCGCTGCCAGTCCGTCCAATACAAGTAGTCGTCCAGGATGCTCAGGCCAAAGAGGTGCTTCAGATTATCGCTGATCACCACTCGCCGACCAGAGCCATCCATGTTGGCCACCTCGATCTTGTCCGTTTTTCCATCGCACCAGTATATAGCCTTGGCCTTAATGTCCAAGGCAATGCCATTGGGCCAGCCCAGATTCTCGGAGACCAGGACCACACGTTCAGATCCGTCCAGAGATGCCCGCTCCACCTTGGGCTTGCGCTCGTTCCAATCGCTCCAGAACATCCAGCCCAGTGATGGGGCCACCGCAATGGCTCTCGGCTCCTCCAGATGCTCATAGATCAGCACCTTTCTCGCCGTTCCATCCAGTCGGCAGACCTCTATCCGATCCGTGACCGTATCCGTCCAGTAGAGATTGCGAGCCAGCCAATCCAGCGCCAAGCCATCAGGATGCCGCACCTCGGAGGTCACAAAGTCAGTCACCCCAGTGCCGTCGGCATGGGCTCTCTTGATCGTGTATGTCTCCACATCGGACCAATAGATGTGCTCCTCCACCGGATCGTAATCTATGGCTATTGCGTACTTCACCTTCCCCAAAGGCAGAGGGAATATCGTGTAATCCGGTGAATCCAACGAGATCTTGCTAATCTGCGTACGCTGCACAATGAACATCATCTCCTGGGAGCCATTGGCACAGGTATTTGATGTAACCAGCTTAACTCCAGTGGGACAGGCGCAACTGAAACCCTGCGAGTTGGTGGCCAGCAGACACAAATGCGAGCAATTGCCATTGTTGTGCGCACACGGATTATCTTCATATGGCTGCAGTGAGGGATCCCATGCTCTAACCGAATTTGGAGCCTTAGGCGTGTCTATCAGCTCCTTTAGCTCACGGGTCTGCAGGTCCAGGGCATTCAGCGAGCCTCGCTGCCAATCCGTCCAGTACAACCGATCATCGAAAAAGGTCAAACTAAAGGGATACTTGAGGTTGTTCACTATTGTCCGACGACTGCTTCCATCCAGCCGCATCACGTCGATAAAATGATGCTTGCCATCTGTCCAGTATATGAGCTCGTTCTTTAGGTCCACTGCCAAGCCATTGGGCCAGAACACATGCTCTTTGACCAGAGTCATGCGAGACAATGGATCCCCATCCATGCTGGCTCGCTCGATCTTGGGATACTCGCCCCAATCCGTCCAGATGAGCAATTTGCGAGATGGGACCACGGCCACTGCTCTCGGCTGATCCAGATCCGTCCAGAAGAGCACCTTCTGGTAGCGACCATCCAGTGTGGCCACCTCAATCCGATTCTTCTCGCCGTCCGTCCAGTAGATCTTGTCCGTATACCAGTCGATGGCCAGGCCCTCGGGTTTGTCCAGACCAGTGGATATCACAGTTTGCTTGGGCGCCCGCAAAAGCGGCTGCAGTGCCGAGGAGTTGGTGTGCGCACACTCGATGATCTCCCGGCCGGAATCCGTCCAGCAGACCAGATTCTTCGCGTAGTAGAAGTCAATGGCCATCGCCTCGGCCAGATCCTTAACGATCACATCGATCTGAGGTCCGCCCGTGGGTCTCGTGATGTTCGCCACCTGGATGTCGTGGCGGGTGGTGAAGAGCAGGGTGGCCGGCGTGTTGACGAACGCACTGGCAGGCGGGCTGGCTATCAGGGATGAGGAGCTGGGCATGTGAACTGTAAGTAAAATGATATCAAATTAGTTGGCAACTCAAATAGTTTTTAAGATTAAAATAGATTTAGAATGTATATTTAAAGCAAACTGATCTTACAAGAAATATAAAAAAGAACAACCTTTTTCAAAAATAAAATGCTAAGAACTCGAAATTATTTACTTTGAATGTAGGAAGAACCTACAAATCCCTGATATCGAAGTAAATACGTCTGCCCAAAACCCACTTTCCTCTCTTTAAAGTAAGCAAAAAGTAGGTTTAAAACGTTAAATTTTCATAGGATTAAAAAAACATACTTATGGTAATAGTTTAAGCAATAATATGAATATACAAATTCTTATTGTTACACGGAATATGTACAATAAAATAATACAAATAAAATGTTTTGGGCAATTCAAAAACTAATTTTGAATTCTTATCTACAAGACAATAATAATGCTTTTAATTCAGACAGGCTATGAAAGTTTTGGAATGAAACAGGTATTCGTTGGAAATTAAAAGTTAGCTTTTTGATGCAAATACACATTATTGAATTCCATCTTTGAGATGAAATATAAAGTATATAAAGTATATTCTGACAAAATTGATTTGGTTGCTTAAAGCGGAATGCTGGCAACTTCTAATTAACAAATGCAATATTCAAGCAGCCGCAGGAGGAGGCAGGTGGGTGCAACAGCCATCAAGAATTAAATAAGCAACAATGTTCGCCGGCTCGAGTGGTTAACAATATGGCAGAGCCGGAATTGTTGCCGTAGTAAATGGTAAATGAAATCGCAACTACGCCCAGGCAGCTCTTTGTTTGCCATTTATGTGCATGTGCCTGAGCATGGCACATGCATATGTGGGTGGGTGGCTGGCCAAGTTCGCTGGGTGGGTGCAACCACTCCAAGCTGCAAGCTGCTTTTCGGTGCAACGCTGATCTAATTGCGTATGAATAAGCAAGCGCTTGGAGGCGCACCAGGTGGAACAAATTTTAGTCGGCTGCCTACTGCACTACCACTGAAAATGGCCTGATAGTTTATAACCATAATCATTGCCTGCGTAACTTTATTGGCTTCATCGAAAAAGTTAATTAAAACTCGATTAATTGCTGTGATCATTGAAAATAATTTGGTAGCAGCAATTTACTTCAAAAATCAGTCTGAAGCTAATTGTTTCAGTTTAATTAAAAATAGTTTTTTTAAAGCATTTTTTAATTTAGTAGCTGTAAACTATTGCTAGCCTTTTATTTAATGTTTGAATATTAATGTGAGAGAATTTTGCTGACAACTGGGAGACAAAGGAGTCTGGATAAACATTTTTATACATTTCTTTTATATTTAATTTAATAAAAGTTCAATTTAATTTGTCAATAAATTAATTATAATATATGTCGAAAACATTTAAATTAATAACTAAACCCTGGCTAATATAATATTCGTAATTAGCAAACATTTAATTCTGTTTAATATAAAATAAATTAAAATAAATCAATTTTAACTAATGAAAATACGAATTTTACCCTTGTATAATTCGGTCAACAATTTTTATAATAGACAAAAAACATGAATATGCTTTTTCTCCGTCTATGGCGGCTATTTTTGGAATTTAAGCCATCTACTAGACTATTTTAAAGGGGGATCCACTTTTAGTTGCAAGATGTTGACCCACAAGGCAACAGGAGCTGCGCGGGATGTAATCCTTATCCCCCAAACTCCGCATCTCCCCCATTTCCACATCTCCCGACCTGTCAGCGCGTCAGGCATTTGCAATATTTATGCAACCAGGCGAAGGAGCAGCAGGCTCTCGAGTAATCCATCAAGCACCGTGGGCTGTGGAGGGAAATGGGGACCGAAAACAAAAATGGTGACATTTTGCAAAGTGGGTTGGTTGCTTGGTTGGTTGCCTGCCCATATGCCATCAAGCGTGCACACGCCCACTTTTCCACCGCCCCGTTTTTTTTTTTTTTCCGTCCCCACCACCTGGTAGTTGGCCCCAGGTGCAGCAACAGGATTTATGTGCCAAGTGTGCAAATTCAACAATATTTACATACATCCCGACCCAACCCCATATATGCATATGCGTGCGGGTAAATGTTTGCCAAGCTGTTCTGGGATCGTTCGATAATAGTGCTAATGCGGGAATCCTATATCATTACGTTCAGAGATAATGTGCACCGTAATCTAGGGATGCTGACAATGGGAATACGGCTAGATGACGTTGCTGTTTGGGGGTCCAGCACTTAACTGCAAATCCTTGTATATTATTCACATTTTTTATGCTCCTCCGCAGACGGCAGTGAAGCGTTAAGAAATCAACATCATTACCAACAAAAACAAAAACAACATCAACAGCCGGAGCAGCAGCAACAAAAACAACATCAGCAGACATGCTCATCAAGTCGAGTACCGGAGCCAAGAAGAGAAGTCCCCCAAACAACCATCTCGTTTCCCTCTACACCAAACGAAAAAGTAAGACATTCGGAATAGAAAAAAGGAAATAGTCCTAAGCACTAAGAAAATCTGAAAGCGAATTTAATTTTTTTAGTTTTTATATTAACAAAGAGTTAAAACCTCTATGTCAAAACATTAGTTCGCAACTCAAATTTTGCAGAGTTAAAAAGTTTTCAATAGTTTAGATATGGCATACAAATTGACACAGTAATACACACCTCTGGAAATGTATTCAATAATCAGGAAAATGTCTGGTGTGCTCTTTAGATATTGTCTTCAGTCGGTTTTTACTTCCAAATAAAAATTTTCATTTTAAATAAAGAAATTTAAATTATTTATTACTAAGCGTGTATCGGCAGAGCACCTATAGAAAACATTAACATGGTCTGAAAGCTTGAGAAACTGTTTTGGCACTTATTTATATATGGCGTTGAGAATTGGAAATTTCATTGATTTTTTTTCCCCGTGTAAGCACACATACTCGACCGAAATTGAAATGCAGACGAAGCCAGAGATGGAACCGTGGCGTAACCCGTTGATTCCTCCTGCCTGCACTTCATTCAAACTTGGGAAAATATTTTAATTATTAATGTATACAACTGGGGTCGGGTCGGGACAAGAGGCTCTAGTGGGAGAAGGAGTGGAATACGGAGATGGAAGCCAGGAGCTGTGGGTATAGAAATGGGCAACGGATGCGCATGTGAATGATGCGGCTCGACGATTGGCACTGGCTTTGGTTGGGTGGTTAGTTGGTTCTGGTTGCTACTTGCCTCCTACTTCCCATGGCTTGTGGCAAAATGGCATAATTCGGATGACCGAGTCGACAATTTCAACGCCACGGGACAGGGCGACCCACGTGGTCCAGGTGCAGGTGGTGCTCCTCCCCACCGGCAGCAACAACTGCACTTAAATGCTAAATGAGTGCAAGTGCTGTTATTGTTAGCCAACTGGAGCGGGGCGGGATCTCGGGGCAACTCTACGGATCCGGTGGATAGTGGGCAACTCGGGGAGGTGGTGCAGAAAACTTTAAGTGAGCACTAGATGGGGGCAGGAGCTGGAGCAGGATGCTGCCACTCCATCCTCATCCCACTACTGGCAACACTCGAGTCCTGCCGTAGAAACGGGTGGCAGCTGATGCTAGTTGCAACGGAAGTTGCAGCTATTTAAATGTGTTGAAGAGCTGGCCCGGCTAAATAGGCAGCCGGTAGAATAGCAGAACAGTTCACCAGTTGGCTGCCAGGCAGGCTGGCTGGCATCTAGTCAACCATCCGTACGATATGCTACTACTCCATCGTCGTAGTTTTGTTGCTAGCATTTTGCATGCGCTCATTGCTGTACTTGTCGGTTAAGGACAGAGTGCACTGAGAATTACGAGGGCACACACTCGGAAATTTGGTAATCAGGAACGCATTAAATACTTATTAACAAAAAAACGTTGACCAAAATTTTCTGCAGCCATTTTCCATCATGTAAAATTACATTATTACTATTAAAGTACCTACCAAATATTTAAATTTGGTTTAGACTTTGCAATGTAGCGGTAAGAATTCTCAGTTTACAATTAAAGCTTCGAAAAAGTATAGTTAGAGTTTAGTTAATGTGTTCCAAATCTGTTTGGAAAATTGTCTTTGTTATTCCCAATTGCTTTTTGCAAATAATTATCGGTATATGTCTTTTTGCAGGTGTAAGCTGAATTGAGTAAAGCAGCTGCGATTTTCTAGAGTCTATGAGAGCAATTTTCTTTATCGTGATCGATTTGAGCGTGAATCGCCATTAGTTTCTACCCTGTTATTATGATCTTTAATAGTAATAAATTTTCATCATAAAATTGTGTAAGTTTTAAAATAAATTATTCTTATTTTTATGTTACATATTTTCTTAATCATTTTCCATTACAGTATCCCTTATTTCTTCCACTGCGTCTCACTGCCACGCTCCATAATTAATTTCGCTCATGAATAATTTTTAATTAAATGTGCAAAAGCAGAAGGCAGAAAAAACTGCACTAAAATAGCATTGAAAGGAGCAATGTGCCCTGCTTTTGTCATGACCCCTTTTTCTGCAGCCAAACTGGAGAGCCGGGAAATTCAGAATCCCGCATGGCATTCATAATCAAATTGAACATAAATAAATAAATATACGTTGGGAGTTGGGAGATACAGATCAGAAGTAGAGTTGGCTCCGTTAAAGTTGCTGTCGAGGGGCAGCCACATCGAAAACCTCAAGCATCCGGAGTCATGAATAGCAGCTCCTTGAGGTAACAAAGTTTTCAAGAGCTCCAGCGCCAAACGAGGAACTGTACGTGCATAAACGAGGCTGTTATCAACTGTCGTCCATTAGGCGTCCGCCACATCTCAACATGCATCATGCTGGAGTGCCGACTGAATGCTCAATAAATTATATATGTAACATGCTTTTTATCAATTACTCGCACCTTCAAGCCGCCAGACGACAGACGACAAGCTGCAGCAATGTCCATGGCAAATTGCGGGACAAAACGTGAAGACGGAAAGGAGACGGTAGGCAAAGAGTTAAAGCCGGGCCAAGAAGACCAGACCAGGCCAAACCAGACCAGAGCAGAGCAGACCAGACGACGATGCCAACGAGCTGGGACTTTGAAAACTTCGTTGGCAGCAAATGCAATTCCAGCAAGTAAATGGAGACGGCAGCTATCCGAGTCCAAAGGCGTTAACAAGTGTGGCAGCAAAAAGGGAGCTTGGCCAGCTCTGGGCTCCTGAAACTTTTCCATTAGGTTCGCCCTGCCTCGGTTTTAAGACCACAGTCATACCTCTACAGCTGGAACCTGGTTTTGCCTCATAAAAAACTTACATTTCATTTTGGAAATTTAACTTTAAGCAAATGAAATATTTTTTCAGCATTTAAAACCAGTCAAGACGATAATTGTACAATTTTTATATAAATTACCTATTTTATTATAAAGCCTTTTTTTATTATTTCCTTTATAGAATTAATTGGTTTACAAGTGATATAACACATGAGTTATACAATCTTTTAAACTTCTCCACATTTCCTTAAAGTTGTCTCAGGGAACTTCGCCTGTATTTCATTTTATAATTACAAGACTCCATCCCATCATTTGCATCACAGTCTGTTGGCTTTTTCTACATCTCCAATCTCAGAGGCAGCTGCATAATATTCACAACTTATTCATTGTTTCGTCAATCAGGCGTTGACATGCCAGTTCCGCCCTAATGGCCAACAAACTGAGCAACAGGAGGAGCACTCGAATTGGAAAAGGAGGAGAAGGCGATGGCGATGGCGATGGCGGAGGAGGAGCACCTGCCACGAAAGCCAGCCAAAGTTATTCAAGCAAAACTCCTCGAACACACACAAAAAAGCCAACCAAAGCCGAACAAAGCCAACGAAAGAAAGCAATTTTGTGAAAATTTAAGATGTGTTGCGGGCAAAACTTTGGCCCCCACTACTTTTGCTCCGTGTTCTGTGCATTTTACATACAACACGAAGGAAACATGAGAACAACAAGCACACGAAAAAAGGTAGAGAGATAAAAATGCGAAGATACCGGAGGAGACCCGTTCCCAATTGAAGTCAGGGATCCAAGCCAGCAAACAGGCCATCCAGACCATTCAGACCATTCAGACCATCCAGACCCCGGAGTTCACTCATTTAAATTATCAACACGAAGAGGGAAGCGAATGAATGCAAGATGTTCTGGCGGAGCGAAGAATCCTCCAGCGAATCCACTTAACTTCAAGTTAACACATATGCTTGGTTGCCTGCGTACGATAATAATTATCATGGTCCCGATGATCACCTTGATGATGAAGCTCTGATGATGAAGTTTGGGTTTCTTCCTTTTTTTTCATTCCCCTTTTTGTTCACCAGTTTGCCAAATTGTTAATGGTTATCAAGGACGAGCAGAGACTACTTCTCCTTTGGCTGCAACCTGAGACCCCAACCGAAATTGCAGAACCTTCCTGGGCTGCTGCTGGTTTTTATTTCGGGTTTTTGCTTCGTTGCTTGGGGAGAATATGTAGATTAAGCTGATTTTGCTTTGGGTTTATGTGGGGCTTCCTAATATTTAAATCTGAAATTCAAATGGTGGGGACCAAACATACTTTCTTTAAATAAAAACCATCTGTGTTAAAATGTTCAACTGTTTTAAAGTAACATAAAACAAAAATTGTCAATATTATTAAATCATTAAAATTGCACAAACATATACTTGCAATGTAAAGGATCTTTTATTTTTGTTTCTTTAAGCAATGGAATGATCTTTAAAGCAGCTGTCTAAAATAGGTTTTAAATCTCCAATCAACATTTTTAGTACATCTTAAATTACTTTTCGGTTAACTGGAGCTTCTGTGATGCCCCTAAGCTAAATACAATAGATTTCCTGGACAACCCTAATTTATAAGCCCTCTGAAATGTTGTAAAAAGTGCACAACCCTGGTTAATCTCGTTCCAGCATCCCTGACAGTTTTAAATTAAAACCAAAACCACTGACACGAAAATGTTCACACACCTACTTAAAATGTAATCGCCGCGTGCTGCGGGAAAACAGAAGGGGAGTGCGATCCGGAGGAGGGTCTGATGAGGATGAGGGATGAGGATGAGCATGAGGCTGCGGGGTGCCTGTCTGCTCACCCGATATGACAACTGGCCATTAACGTTAAAATAAATACGCTGCGATGGCCCCGGCAACGCCAATTGCCAACTAAAAGACTGGAACTTGCACGATGGCAGCGCGACCATACCATAATGATTATGTTGCCGAACGAGGGGCGTAGTGGGTAAAAAGCGATGGAGCGTTGAATGAGAAAAATCAACAAACCACAAATCGTACGAGCCGGCGACGGATGCTGGAAAAATGCTAAATAATCTCTGTGGTGGCGCAAAAAACACACCAAAATGGAAATCAGCTTGTCCTGGCCCGATAATGTGCATGGAAAATTGTGAGTAGCCAGCAGCATGGCGAATTTTGATGGCATGTCCACTGAAGCGAACCGGACAACCGAACCGGCGGCAACAGCAACTTAAAATGCATTAAAACGCGGCTCGCAGCATTAACATTTAAAAAGTTAAACATAAACATGACTGCCTGCATCCGGATCCACATCCTCATCAGAGTTCGTCGAGGCAGTTAACAAGCTGCCAGACACCGCTCGGTCAAAACAACATTAAAACAGCAGGAAAACTGGGCATAAGCAGTATTAAGACGAGAACTTTTATCTTTTCTCCGAGTACTTCAAAGTTTTTATATGAATAGATTTTCCCAGATTGCCTTTTTCATTTATTTACTATAAATGTTTAAGTTTGTACAGGACAAAAATTGTAAATCACTTGAAAATATGTCTGAGGATTTTATTTTTATACATTTTAAAAATAATAATGGCTTTTAAAAATACTATTAAATTTGTTATTGGTTTACAAATTTTTATTTGAAGCCATACTTATGTAAATACTTAATTAAAGACTGCAAAATGAAAAGACGTTAAAATCAGAATGAGGAGGGTAGTCATATTTGTATAACAGATATGTAGTAATATTAAATGGGTCCTTCAACTCGAGCTTTCTTCCTGTAAAATATAAGCAAAAATTATAAATAACCGCAAGAATGTTGTAATGTTATAAGCGAACCCAGTGGCCACAGTTTGGACCGCCTGTCTGCCAGACTCATGATTGCATTAAAATTTATGCCAAAAACAAAATACTGAGACCCGGAAAGGCAGCCCCATCATAAGCACAGGCTGGAGGAGAATCTGCAGCTCAGATCATCAGCCCATCCCAGCTCGTTGAAAATTGCCCACAGCCCCGATGCTTCTCCAGTCCTTTTTGTCCACTTATCGGGCAAACATCATCAACTCCACTCGACGCGGCTCAAAAACAAAACGCAGTATATTGTAGGACACTCTGTGGATGCAGCTGTGGTCTGGAGTTATATAGCCATAGCCGCCAGTCGAAGCCAAAAGTGGAAATTGCAATTGTGCCCG
Source organism: Drosophila kurseongensis (assembly GCA_018153305.1). NCBI lineage: Eukaryota > Metazoa > Arthropoda > Insecta > Diptera > Drosophilidae > Drosophila > Drosophila kurseongensis. The sequence goes on along the minus strand of JAECXX010000004.1, from coordinate 13,851,675 downwards.
AAAAGGGGCCGAGAGCATTTTGCTCAGCCATTGTTTTGCAGCCGCTGCTGCCAGGCCTCATGTTTTATTTAAAATCCTCAACATTATATTACAATGGGCGGTGGACGGATGCGACGATCTTTCCATTTGCTTGATGGAATGGAGCATTTAAATATTATGCAGATGGATATGGCTGTTCAACCCCAAACCAAACCCGATTTTCTTTTCCAGAACGAGTATATGTGTGTGTGTTTGTTGGGCCAGGCCATCACGAACGAAACCCAGAAGACGTGCCTGGCCAAATAAAATACTAAGGAAAAAATGAAGTCATGAACTTTATTTTCTCTCAACTCGTTAGCATCAACACCCATTTCCCCCGCCCCCAACAAAATCCCCTGCGAAACGCCATTAACTCGCACAGCATGCAATTTGCACGTTCGGAAGGGAAAGACTTGCCAAAACTCAACTCGTTCGCGCTTCGGGGGAGCAGCCAAAAGAAGAAGCTGGTCAGGCCAAAGTTACACGGAAACCAAGCTTGGCTATCTCGGAACTGCTATTGTATTATGAAAGCCATTTCATTTCAAATCATTTCCTTGAGTGTTTGACTGTGAACCACAATTTCTGGTTACTCATTGGTTTTGTTCTTTGATTTTCTGTATTTAAATTAACAGTTTTTATCAAATTTACCAAGGAATATAAATTTATAACAAAGCATCCTACGCGACCAAAATACTATATAACAAGAGATATAGATCTTAAGATTAAGTCCAAACTTGTTTGATCAGCAGAAAACGAAAACAAGAGTGTAAAACATCTAGACATTTAATTATTTTTAAAATGTTTTAATAAGCCTTAGATAATTCTGTAATATAGAACAACAAAATATCCATTTTCTTTACATACAAGTATAGTGTGAATTTAGTCCTTGCAATAATAAGGTCTATATAAAATGTAATTCTTTGAAAACAATCAAATTCTTTCTGTGTATAGATACAGAGCTACAGCAACAAAAAGCATTCCGCAAATTGGTGCCACGCAGAAAGAGATAGCAGGCTGACAAAGGAAAGAGAGAGCGAGAGGCGAGGCAAAGCAGAAGCGTTGTGGTAGGAATCGTGCCAAAACTGTTGAAAATGTTGCACAAACGATTGGGTTTGTTATCTTTTCCAAACGGAAAACGTGCTGTGCCCCCAACAGAAAACAGAAAACGGAAAAACACACCAGCAGAAAGACGACACAACATGGAAAAGACGCAGACATGCAGCAAACTCTATGCCACAAAGATGTCGGGATGCAGTTGCAAAGAGTCGGAGGAGTCGCAGTTGGAGTCAGAACAAGGTACATCTATCAGCCAAATCGGAGGCGGAGGCGGAGGCGGAGGAGTTCCTTTTTTTTTTTTGAGAATATTTCTTCAGCTCATTGGTTAGTCGCTCGAGGGTTAAGGGGCCAAAGACTCGAGTGGGCCAAGAGCTCTCTGAATGAGATTGGGCTCTGGAAATGACAGTGGCCCAAAAGCAAATCGTCGTCGTTAACTTCGGAATGGGGGCCTCAGTTTATTTGAGGTGTGGAGAGGTCAGTTGCTGCTGCCTTGCGATGGGGTTCTTAACCGCCCGTCAGCCTTTGGGCCATAGAAATTTGCATCAATTTCAAGTCAAGGAAGACGAACTTCAATTTCAACAAGAGCCGCTGAGTGCTTCTCGGCATATCTAAGAATTGTTATGGCTTGTGAATGGTCTATCAACTGCGCCAATTATCATTTCAAGAAGAAAATTATATAGCAATGGCTTTCGTGGGGGAATAATAGTTTCTAAGGCTAATTCTGACAGCACTTTTATTTTATAGACAGAACCACGTCTCTATAGAATAAATTATTTAAGAAAAGTTTAGTTTTAGCCCCTAAATCACTTATTTTAGTGAAACTATTTAGTTATAAATCCTTTTTCATATTTTCAACCCTTTTTTTGTAATCTCTCTTGCGGCAATTTTAGTTTGACCTAATTTAAATACGTATAAAGTTTGTTCACCACCAAAGCCATTTCAAATTAAATTAGTTGCCAACAAAATTTCCTGAAAGTCTGGTCAAAAGTTTAAAGCTTGTTGGCATGTTTTAGAATTTAGATGGCTTCCAATTAAACCGTTATAATAAAACTGGTAGAAAATTCTCAGTTAGCACCTTTCTTTATCAAATTTTTTGTGTACCAATTAAATTTTTTTTTACGGATTTAAACGTAGAAAAAAATTAATGTACGAGTGCTTACTTAAAGCGCTTACACGTAAGCACTTCCTAATTAAATACTTGTGCCAAATACGTGACAACGATGGCGAGAGCGAAATGCAAGCGCAGCAGCGGCAGCGGCAGTCAGGAGGATACAAGCCTAGTCAGCGAATAAAGTGCTGCATCATTATCAGCAATGGCAGGATGCACAGGGTTGATGGTTGGTCGCTTCGCCTTGTGGGGGGTTGGGCTGTCGAGGAAACACTGTACCCCCATGTCAGCAGGATGGCATCTGGAGGGGAATGGCTCTGACAAGCACATGACCATGCTCAATGTTTCTGTTCTGTACTGTTCGGTTCTGTTATGTTCTGTTCTCATGGCTGGCGCACTCACTCATAATCAAGCTGAGGTGGAAGGTAGAAAATGGAGGCGGCCCCGCCCCCCTCAACACGCCGCCCCTGCCCCTGCACCAGCCCCGCCCACTCAGCCAGCGACGGCACGACTGGGGCCACCACCATTCATATTATGATAACGATGTGGGTTGGTCAGAGGAACAGCAGCAGCAGCAGAAAAATCAGCAGAAGCACCAGCACCACCAGCAACAAAAGCACACTGCCAAAAAATAAGTGCGACCACATGTTGAGATTAATTTACATTTTGTCTTTAATATATATCTATAGAATAATGCTATTGAGAGCTTCTCTTTTTCCTGTTATAAATTGTAATCTAAATACCCAGCCAAATTGTGATAAATTACACCACCATCAACTAACATCAAGAAAAAACATTTTCAAGAATGTAGGCTTAGATAGAGGCTTTTATGAAATGAATATAATTACTTGAGAACAATAGTTTAAGAACAATTCCATTCAATTTCTAGCTGCCTAATAGTTCATCAGGTAAAAAACTCGAATATTATACTAACACTCTATTAAGAGTATATTTAGATTAAGAACTATTAAAGAACAAAATCATTGTTAAAAATATATATATTTATATTGAATAATATCTAAATTTAATTAAACAGAAATTTTGATTAATGAGCTTTCTTTTTTGCAGTGGATCAGCAGCCTCCAACGCTGCAGCAATCTCGGTTGGAAAATATCGTGTTAATATTTTCTGCAGCTCTGGCTGCCCCCCAAACCCTGCCCCAGCCCGCCCCCGCCCACTCCCCCTGGTCCACTGCCTCATCCGCCCAGCATCCGTTAATTTTATGGCAATATGCCTCGTTCGTCCGCCGTACACGAGCATAGTTGTGTAGTAGTTGTAGTTGCTGCACTCAAGTGTTGCCCATCAAGATTGCGGGGCTGTGTGCCTCGCTGGCTATGAATTGCATTGCCAGCAAACCAGGGCTCCCAAATGGGGGCGGGTATTCGAGGGGGACAGGGGCAGAGGGGCAGGTAAGCCATGTACTTGCAGAGCAGCACAAAAAAAAGAAAAACTTGAAAATTTAATATTCTTGCGCGCCAGCTTGATAATTTAAATTAATTTGCAGCCAGCTGAGAGCGGGCTCATTATATTCACGGTATATACGAGTATGCACAGTGATATCAAAATGCTAACAAGCCTGCACGACATTATTAAAAGATCCCATTACTGAATTCAAATAATAATAAATAATATTTTGTTTAAATAAGTGACACCAGTTAAATGTGTTCACCATTTAAACGGTATCGATTGCATTTTACCATCGAAAGTGCGCTACAAAACGTAATAAAAGTTAAAAATTATTATTATTTTGTATCCAATCCTTTTGTTTTTATCTCGATAAGTTCTTTGAATGTAAACAAAAATCTTCTATCAGACTTTTTTTGTTATTTTCCTATCTGTGCGAAGATAATTCTGCGTATAAAGAAAGGGAAGTTGTTAATTCCCGCTGAATCCATTATCTCAAAGGAAAATAAAGCTATTAAATTTCGGTAATATCCTATGTAACTACAAATTGTTTGTTGTTTTGCACTGCCAGATTAATTCCGTTTCGTAGACTGCAAACAAAGTTGTCACCGCCCAGTTTTTCAATAACAACTTAATGCCAACCGTTCCGCGCAAGTTGTGGTTTATTTTAATTAAATTTTTAATTCCGCCGCAGGGTCTAGAACAGATACAGATAACAGGCATATGGCAAACAAAGACAACCCACCCGGCTGCCCAAATATTTGCCTATTTAAAAAAGCAAAGCGAGGGTAAGTTGTCCACTGCGATAAATAAGTTGGCTAAATAAATACGGGGAAAGGAAATATCTGTCTGTCTGTCTGCAGTGATTGCACTGCACGGCCTATAATGCAAGTTCAATATTGGGTTTTGTAAAAGGCAATATGTTAATGCAGATGGAGAGTCAGTCTTGAGCGGACTGTCGCTGCCTGACAGGCATACGAAATGAGTAGCATCCAGTTGGGAGAGCGAGGCAACAAACAAATTGACATTCAATTAGTTGCCAGCAAGTCGGGCGTCCTCGAGAACACACTTCCAGAGTCTCCCCTTCCCCCCTTCCTTCCTACCTTTCCTGCCATCCTTCCTTTCTTGCCCCGCAGAAGCTGTCAGAAGCAAACATTTGTGCAAAATAAAAATTTGTACACATGTACAAATAAAGCAACTACAAGTTCGAGGGCCTTGGGGAATGGGGAATGGGGAAAAAAAAATAAAAGAGGAACAAATACCTACAGAAGCAGCGACTGCCAATTGAGACGACTGCGACTACTCCACTTGTGGCCATTAGCACCGCATGGCAGATGGAATTGATTTATATTGAATTATTGAACTGGCTGCCGCGGCCCAAGTATTTGCACACTGATTGAAGTGAATTCGAATTGAAATTGAAATTTCTACAGCGCCAAACTGACATCGAGATTTACTTTTGGTTAATTGCCACATGCGGTCCAAAGTCTGGGCCATGTATGGAAATGTTGGCAACGAGCCCGGCTATCTGGTTATAAATTACAGCATAAATTATCCCGCGACGGGTCTTGGGTGTTGTAAAAGTAAATTGCCAACCAGGAGAAGCAGCCAGCTCGCTGCAAACAAATCACCTTTTCAATTGGCCCCTTGCCTTGGCCCCAACATCTGCATCTCCATCTCAATCACTTGGCCAAAAGGACCGGCGACGGACGGCTTTGCTGCCTCCAACCGATGGTCAAGTTTTGCAAATTGATATTTTATTGCCATTTACTTTTTCGCCTTAGCCCCGGTGTTGTGGCTGTTGCAATGGCCAGACGGTAATTTATAAATCAATTTTAGATTTATGCAGGCCCAAGGAAAGTGCTGGCTAACTAATTGCTCTGTCACCGATGAAGGCAAATATTAAACGCATGCAAATTATATTCTTTTGTGTGTCCGCACGTTGTCCCTCGCCGCTGTCCGTGAGGGTAAGGGGTCACACTCCAGTTGCCACCGTGGCTGGTTCCGGGAAGGGGGTGATGACGCAATCGCCACCGTGGCTGGTTGTTCTTATGGGTGAGCCGGGCGGTTGCCACTGGCTCTCTTCTCTCTTTTTAGGAGGGCTACGTTGGGAGTAACTGACTCCGTTGCTAACGGCCCTTAAGGCACGCTAACCCATTTCAATTAAGAAAATAAGTGCTTAACGGCCAATGCCGGAGTTTTATATTCGAGCCAATGCTCTTTATTCAACATCAAGATAAAAACTGAAACTTATATTACTTTGCGTAAGCTATGCGCGGCCGGCAAGCCGACCGCTCGTGCAGCGAAGTGCTGACACTACCAAAATCAACAGGCTCGGCCCCTAAAGGCGTTCATGCTGATTTTGCAACTAAACCCTAGGGTGGTCCTAATGATCCCCCAATATCTGAATATTTTAGGGTGGTCCTAATGATCACCCAAGATCTGTGTTAACAACTCTCCCCTTAGGAATATGACCGTCCTCGGTCATCTGGAATTTTTCAACAGCTTGTTTGATCTCCCGTGCGTCTCGTCTCCTCCTCAGCATCATGATGAGTAGGAAGGAGCCGCTGATGAGAAGACTGGCTCCCACGCCGACCGCGAACCAGGTGTCGGTAGTTCCAGCCGATTTCACTTCCTCCTTAAGTCCTTGGATGACCTCCAAGTTTTGGCTGTTAATTCTCTGGAGGAGTGGCATGCTTAGCGTGGGATCGTGGCCGATGATGTTGAGTAACGGTGAGGCCGCCATGCCTGGAGTTTTCCTTATGGCTTCACGTTGGTTGGAGTATTCGGTGCCATTGATGAGAGCCACTCGCTCGAACATGACGAGGTGCGAGCCGTTGGTAGTTATTTCAGGGCCATCGTCAGTGCTGACTTTAGCTGGGCTCTCGTTGATTATTATTACCCCGTCATCTATTAACGCGATGGGGCTCAGGTGACTGGCTTGCGTCTCGCATAGTGCGGTACTCCCCGCGTGTAGGCCTCGAGCACAAGTATCGTGATCCGCCAGTTTGCAAAACGATGCGTAAGTTGTTGGTACGCAATCGGTGACTGCTAGGACGTCGCTATTGCATTCGGCTACTGTGTTCTCCTTCAACTGCAGGATGGTGTGTTGGTGTGATACAGGGAAAATTGTGACCTTTTTACAAATTGTTTTAATCTTAGGGTATGCGATTAGCACATGGATTATACTATCGGACTGAAGGACTCTAATGTTAGACGCCTCTAGTAGGCTAATGATGGGGACTTCTGTGGGGTGATCAACAAATACAGACTTCAAATCATTTTGATTAAAAATTGCTGGGTTTATGATGTTGGCTTTTGCAAGCGTGACTGTAAGCATTACGTTTTGAATCTCCGTTATTAGTATTCTATTCCTGGCCAAAAGTACCTCGTACAAGTGAGAAGTGTCAACTACATTATTTTGTTTTGCCTTGATAATTTTATTAACGGTCTCTGTTAATTCATTAATTTTATTCTGCGTCTGCGTATTTATTATAACCTGCCGGTTATTTGATTCAATTAAACGTGCCTCGGACATTTTTAGCATATCGAAATCGGCCGCATCAGGTGTGCCCGCAATTACTTTAAGTGCGGTGCCTAGGAAGTCTAGGCTCCTGGCCATCCTATGGTGTACCTTTAAAACAGACAATAAACTTCTAACGTGTTCGGTATCGACGTCTAACAATTTTCTCATATGAGACTGTGGGAATAAATCGGACAACCTAGTAGTTTCTTCTACTATAATTGAAAATTCGGACAAATTACTTGAATGTCGAAGTAAGTTTCTCTGTTTCCATACTAACGCAATTCCGTCCATAATTGGGATGTACTGAGCATTCGAATAATCCGTTACTCTAGCGTTAACTATGGTTAACGTTATCAATAAAATTCCCGCGATCTTGTAAGAAGGCGAAAGGTTAAAACTACTGTGTAAGTATGCTAAGGTATAGTATGTAAGAAAATAAAGTAAAAAAGGTAAAAAAGTTGAGGGGTATTTTTATCTAAGGTTGTCCTTGTGGACCACCCTCCCTCTAATAAGGACAGACGTTCCCATGTCTGCTTGTACGCGCTCTTTTGTGTACAGTGGGGATAGTTTATTTCCTAACCTTTTGTTATTTTTGATGTATACTTTTTCTCCTACCTCAAAAATTCTGTTTTGTCTAGTAGGGTTGCATTTATTTAGATTGGCCTGTTGTGCCTTTTCAATATTACTTATTATCGCCAATTTCTGTTCGGCATTGGTTGATTGCAAGGCCTGCTTGGGCGGTAGCCTTGTCACAGAATGTATTGTCTTGTTATACTCTACCGTCTATGGAGAAAGCTGTTTTTTCACGGTCTTTCTCAGTCAGATAAATCTGGTGGTACCCCGATTTTAAGTCTAGGGTAGTAAAAAAATTTTGCCTTTCCTAAGTTCGCTAGAATCATAGGAATACTTGGCATAGGGTAACGGTCGGCGATGGTTCGTTCATTCAGTTTCCTGAAATCGATCACCAGCCGTTTTTTCTTGTTGCCATCTGCATCAATTCCCTTTTTGTCAACAAAATGGTGACCTAGAAGGCCGGATAATGCCATCCTTTAACAGCTGTTTGATTTCTGTGTTAACAAAATCTGCTGCTCCCATGGGGTAAGGATATAGCTTGGAATATACGGGTTCGTTAGTCTCCGTACGAATTGTGGCAATAGTCGAGGTGTTAAAAGGTAGCGCCTCGTTAGAGTGCGAAAACACTTGTTTCCTCTTAAGGATCATTTTTTTAAATGCAGCTTTCACTGAATCTGGGACTGTTAAGTCATCGATATTAGTGAAGTTCACGTTATCGCATTCGTGGTATTTAAGCTGTTCAGATATATTTCCATACCTGATAACGCTGTTACGTAAATCTAATGCCGCTCCGGCCTGCGTTAGCAAGTCGAAACCTATTATGGCATCAAAAGTGTTGATAGTATCAAGTAAAAAAAATTGAGCCTTTAGGCCAAATATGTGCATAAAGCACTTTTCTTTTATATTACTGGAGCCATGAATGGAACTCACAGTGAATGGGGAGTCGACAAGCATTATGTTCTTCAGCTCCTTTAGGGGCTTTACATAACTCTTTGCCGCTCCAGTGTCTAAGAGAATTTTTATAGTTCTCCCCGCCAGCCCTCGCTCAATAAAGGGCAAGCGGGACCTTCCCCTAAAAAATTGACGAGGTCGTTACAGTCAAATGAGTCACTGTCATCATCAACTGCGTTTAGTGCGGCTGCGGCCGCGTTTTCATAATCTTGTGTTTCTTCCGCGTTTGCGGCCTGCTCAACATTGTTAACCCGCTGACGCCTTTGGCCAGTCATTCTCTCCGAAGAGTTTGGTCTTTTTGAGCCCTGCAAATTTTGGTATTGAGTGTTGTTTCCCTGTTTAAAATATGTAGGGTGTCGGAATTTAGAAGATGATGGATTAATGTCCATAGGTTCAGGGGACTGGTCTTGTTTACCCTGATCTACCCAGTTGTCCTGTTTACGCCAAGAATCGTAGTTTTGATACTTGTTTGGCTTTTTGAAAAAATGGGGATTTTTTTCTGGTCCGCGGTCGGCACCAGAATTTCTCCCTATATGGGCCTGGAAAACTCATAAGGCCATTAATTGGTTGACACTAAACACAAGTTATTGGTAGGCCGAATGTTTTAATTCGACAAAAATAATTTTGTATATTATAATTTTATATCAAAAACCGGGTGCTTGGCGTCCAAAAAGAAAAAATTTGTTTAGGGACGGCCGATATTAATTCACATTAGTCACATTTGCAGTTGCTTTAAATTTTGGGTAAATGATTTGTAGGGATTTTTATTTATTTTTTCCCTGTATGCGTATTTGAAGTTTGACTGTATTAAATTTGATCAGCCCACTTACATTTTTTTGGTGTCGTGGATTCGGTATTAAAGTTGGGTGCCAATTATATTCTTTTGTGTGTCCGCACGTTGTCCCTCGCCGCTGTCCGTGAGGGTAAGGGGTCACACTCCAGTTGCCACCGTGGCTGGTTCCGGGAAGGGGGTGATGACGCAATCGCCACCGTGGCTGGTTGTTCTTATGGGTGAGCCGGGCGGTTGCCACGGGCTCTCTTCTCTCTTTTAGGAGGGCTACGTTGGGAGTAACTGACTCCGTTGCTAACGGCCCTTAAGGCACGCTAACCCATTTCAATTAAGAAAATAAGTGCTTAACGGCCAATGCCGGAGTTTTATATTCGAGCCAATGCTCTTTATTCAACATCAAGATAAAAACTGAAACTTATATTACTTTGCGTAAGCTATGCGCGGCCGGCAAGCCGACCGCTCGTGCAGCGAAGTGCTGACACTACCAAAATCAACAGGCTCGGCCCCTAAAGGCGTTCATGCTGATTTTGCAACTAAACCCTAGGGTGGTCCTAATGATCCCCCAATATCTGAATATTTTAGGGTGGTCCTAATGATCACCCAAGATCTGTGTTAACATGCATACATTATGAATTCATTACCAAGTACTCGAGTCATCTTGTAAGCCACAAGAACTGCACGTTTACTTTAAAAGGTTTTTGTTTATAATGTTTTAATTACAGTTGTAATCTTTTAACTAAAGCTTATTACTTTTAATTTAATTTTAATTTAATTTATTACAGTATTGAGTTCATTTATTTATTATTATTACGAAGTTTTTAGAGATTTTTAAGTAAATTGGTTGTCGCTGTTATTCAAAGTGTATAGGACAAACCATTTCAATAAAAGTGTAAATTTAGTCTTGCCAAATATTATGGTTTTTGGAAAATCCGAAATATTTGCCATGCTAATTTGAGATAAATTTATGATTACCACATTTAGCATAACAATAGTTCGACAACCGTAGAGAGCAAGTCCAAGTATCCAAACTAGTTGGAAATGGCTTTGCATTTTATACATACTTTGGCTGATTTGTAGTCGAGATTTTGCTTTTCACATGCAAATAAATCGGCAACAATGTTCGCATTCAGTTGACAAATTTAGCATTTTTAATGGAATTTGGATGTTTCTTGAGGGAGCACCTAAATCCTCCTCTACAAAGCTTATTTCTCTGGCCGTCTGATTCCATTTTAATTATTATACTCGCTTGTTACCCCCTACACGCTTTTATTTATACAAATTCTTTACGCTCGCCGTTGTTGTCTTGTTTGGGTTTTTGTTTAGGGACAAAGCCAGATATACAAACGAGCTTTGGCTTTGGATTTGGCCATAAAACGCTTGTTGTGTGGCGAGTGCGACTGCCTCGAGGCGTTTTGTGGGCACAGCCCAGAAAAAACCGAAAACCCAAACACAACACCCCAGTCCAAACTCAAGATTTGGATAGGAAGGGAGCGGTACAAACTCATGGGTTAGCCAGTAGCGTAGTCCAAGTTGGTGAACAGCTGGGGGAACTCAGGTAGCGCAGGTAACTCTGGAAAACGAGGAGAGCAAACAAGCCGTGTCCCAAAACAAGCTAAGCTATTCCACAGCAGAAAGAAGAGATATCTCTACAGAGAACAAAATCTAATTAATAATAGACTAGTTTAGGGTTTAAGTTAAGTAATAAAATAAGTATAAATAAATTTAAATTTTTTTCTTTTCTAATTATATTGACAGTTTAAGCGAGATTTCTAAAATAGTAATACTCCTGTTTTAATCTAAATCACAATTGAGAAAAAAAAAATCTGAGCCTAGTTTTAACCATACGATTGATAATAAAACCTTTTAATAAAGTTTTAAAAGAAGATTATTTAAATATGAGTCTACTTCAAAATAGTACCTTGTTTTTTCCCAGTGCAGGTTTAAAAATCAAGCCATGAAGGCTTCTTTTGGGCTCGTTAAGCACTCGGAGTCTGTGTCTTTCGATAAATTTGGCCGTAATCTGGATAATGATTATGTTTGCATTGTTGTTCGTTCCCTCTTTCTCTCCCTTTTGTTTTAATGATTTTGTTTTTGGACTCTATGGCACGCATGTAATCGGAGCTTATGTGATAATGAAGTTGTTGTCTACTGGTGTAAAATTACTATAGGAATATCCTACAGTCCTGCCTTTTTGGGCCGAATTTTGCTTTATCCTCCCTGCCACAGCTCGTATATCAGCATAATGAAGTTCGACATTAATGGCGCAAACGCAACAGGTTATTTACTGTTAGCTGATTTGTTTAAAGCGTCGAATCTGCTCTTTTGTATTTAAATGCGCGTCTTAGTCGCAAAACGTGTTTTTTGTCTCGCTTCGAGTGGATTGGAGTTGAGTTGACTTGACACCTTCCTATGCATATTAACCGCCTGTCCGTTGTCAAAGAAGGTGTCATAAGCGAAATTTATATCGCTTCCATTTAAGGGGATATACCTAAGTCAGGATTTTCTTTACTTTTTTCGTTGAAGGAGCTTTCTAAAATCATACTTTTTAGTTATAGGGCCATTTCTAACTTAGGGTCGTTTTCAAAAATTACAATTTACGTAAAATAGCACTCAAAATACAAATTTTCCGACTACCTGACTGAATACAACCTTTTAAGTTCCTGAAATCAACATCCGATCAATAATTTCAGCCTACCTCAACTAGGTCCTTTCAGAGTCAGGGAGTCAAATAGCCGCCTGTCAACAGCCAATCGAATGGCCAAGTGGAAACGGAAACTTGTGGGAGCAGCCACACATCAACGCACCCGGCTAAATAAGCTGTTTGCGCCCAGTGCAGGCTTGAATGCAAAATTAGTCAAGCGCGCAACTGCATTTACCGTGAAGGTGAGCGAGTGAGTGATACATGCAAGCACAAACACCGTCGCAAAAGTCAGGCAATTCAATTTCAATATGTGGCAAATTATAACAATTGCCAAGATCCAGCGGAGGAAAACACTCACACGCACCTCGGCAGCTGCGGTTGATTGCTGAACTGGATCGGAGGAGGCGTCCAAGTTCCGGAGTGAAGACACACTGGCCATCAAGTTATAGAATTTAGAATTTGTGGTTTCTAAAATTTAAGGTTAATTGTGAAATTTAAGGTTACTTGTGAAATTTAAGGTTAATTGACAAATTTAACAGATTGTGTCACTGTTTTACTAAATAAACTAGTTTTTGTTTTGGTGATTAATCTAATATTTGCAGGAAATTTTTTCTAAAATATTTTTGTAAAATTTTATTTTATAAGAAACTGTTCCTAAATTTTAGGTCATTCTGAAAACTTAAAGATGGGGCTACTAAAATCTTTGTAAAGATTTTAAATTAGATAGTTTAAAATAAAGATTGTTAAGTCCATCGTTATTAAAGTTATACAAATGTTTACTTTGGTTGCTTTTAACAAATTTAAAAATATAAATATTTTGATTTGCGGCAGATCGAACCTTATATTGTACATTTACGATCTTTAAAAAAAATGTTGCGCTTAAATTTAGAAATCTTTTTAACCAGTGTAAATCGTGTGCAGCACCAAAGTTATTACGCATACCAAAGGTAATAAGCTCGAGTCATGGAAATTGTTATCGCTTTTCTTGCCGTGGTTGCTGTTGCTGCACAAAAATGGCTGCAAATTGTTGAAAATTACCAAGACTTCGTCGTAAGATGAGGACGAACCACAACTCGGCAGGCATATAATATACATATATTCATATGCTTTTGTCCAGGTATTCAAGAGTGACATGCCGATGGAGATGAATCGCTCACAGTTATGGTTATATGCCGCCTGTTGCATGTGGCCGGGGCAATTTAGTATCTTAGCACGTTACAAATAAATGTCATTATTAAGATGGCACGGCATTGCATACCACAGCCTCGTCTCTTAATGGCCAACATCGTGTGTGAATGAGCCGTGCAGATATAAAGAGGAAGTTGCCGAGAAAGAGAAAGGAGCGGATGCCGCTGGTATCTCCCTCGTTTGCTGTTAATTAGCATGCATGGGCCATAAGGGAGAAATTAAACACAAGCGGCGAACAATTTGTGTATCAACACATTAGAGAATGATTTGTAGTTGCTCCCGATGTGCCCTGCAATAACCCCGGCCCTCTGGCCGATGATTCCCAATGATATGCCATTGGCCCCAACCGGAATTGCCCGCCCATTGTAGCAATTACAAATGTGCCTATTGATAGATTTAAACGCACGCGCACGCACTCGCAGTGGCTTCAATGATTTGTTTGTGCCTCTCCCACAAACTCTTTTCCCAACAAACCCAAATACCTATTTAAGTACAAGTATGCTTGAAAAATCCAGAATGAATTCAGGCTTATATCAAATTATCCATTTTAATTTAGTACAAAAATATAACATCAACCAATTAAATAATGATATCTTAAAATGTTATTTACGAGCAAATAAACTTGACTCCTTAACATAATTTTTTTTCTGAGTGTTGTTTATATATCATTTTTTGTTTACTTAACTAGCTGCCCGTTTTTGTTGCGTTGGCGTTGCAGTTTAATTTTGCATTGCAGTTTTATATGAATTTATGGCAACGACTTGATAAACAATTTACATTGCCTTATTACAGCTTTCGGCTAAACAAAATCTCATTCAAAGTTTCCCCACCAAGAACGTGGAATTTTATTCGTTTGCCAGACGTATTGGTCGATTTTTTGGATTTGCGTTATCGAACTCTTCCCTTTTGTCGATCAAAAACCATTAAAACAAAGCATGAACCATCTATGTGATAAATTAGTTTCTGTGGTTTTCTGGTTTCAGTCGGGTTTTCGACCTATAACTAATGATGTTGATGAATCTCGGGGATGGTTGGAATTCGTTTTCGTGATTTTATTTATGCGTTAGCCAGAGAATATTTTTTGGCGGCCAGTCTACGAAGTTTTGATTGGCAAAGTTAAAGGATTTGATAAAAAAAAAGAACGCAGACAATAAATATTTAAGCAGCCTTAATTTATCGTTCGACAAAAGTTAATTAAAAAATCAGCAGAGGCGTCTTCGCTTGGGCCACAAATCATCCAAAGTGTCACTTAAATTATGGAGAAGAGATTCTCTCCAGGGACAGTAAGATGGAAAATCAAATACGAAAAAAAGACGGCTCCCGACAAATTAGTATGCACAACAGGTTAAAAATTGACAAACGCCAGTCGATGGCAGCTGCAAACACGAAAAAAAAGAGCAACAGGAAAAATGCCAAATATAGGGAGTATAAAATAATAAAAGCCATAAATAAACTTTAAATTGGTTTTTTCTAGATAGGAAGCGAACGAGGTACAAGAGTGAAATAAATTAGCAGTCCGTCGAGCGGAGACTGTTGGACTATGAAGAAGTGAAGAAGAAGGATCTGCCATCGAGCTGCGAATTAATGTTTCCTCCCAGCAATATTAGATAACGAAACCCGAGATTCGACCATATGGAGAGGAGATCTTTAGCCCGAAAAAAAAGAAACTCGGGAGCCAATGAAACGTAAACAAGAACGGCAGTCAGAACAATTACACGAAAACAAAGAGCAGTCAAAAGGCCAAAACAAGCCAAAAAAAAAAAGAGAAAAAGAAAAGAAAAAGAGGAAAACATTTCTGGCCAGGTTTGTTGATTGTACGGATATGTGGTGGAAGGCATGCTGGGCCTGGCCTCTAAATGACCGGCTTGGAAACGAGTCACAAGTGGCGGCGGGGCAGGGGACCGGGGAAGGGGGCCCCAAAAAGGTCTGGGCCATGATTTGGGGCTGGGTCTGAGCCCGGTCTCGTCTCTTAACGATGTGCATGTTTATGCGCTGCTCTGCTGCGTTGCAGGCAACGCACGAACGCCCGGACATTTAAAGCAGTGGAAGCAACAACAACAACAACAGGGCTGGCAGAACCAGCAACAACTCCGGCTGGAAGGTAGACATCATCAGCGGGAGCGGAAGAAGGGCCAAATTTTGGGAGCTTGTTAGCAAGGGAGACATGGCCAAGATGCTGCCTAGCGATGGGTAACTTCGGCGCATCACAAACTATCGGTTATCTCGATTTCAGTTGTGGTTTTGAGACTCCTTTTCTAAAAGTTTTAAAATAATCAAATGTTTTTTAATTATATTGTTAATCACTAGGAATTTGAAGTCACTTAATTATATGTCTCAAAGTATGCAATTATAAAGAGTACGTCGAAGATAGTCAAGATAATATAGAACTTCCTAATTATAAATACCTTGTTGCTTGCTTTTAGACGCCTTTACAACCGATTTTAAAACCCTAGTGATTTTAATGTGGCACATCCTATATTTCATTTTTTAATTATTTCTAACTAAAGAAACAAATATTTTTACTTAGTTATCTTTTTATAGATCGCAATCCTAAATATAGAGCTCAAACTTTTTATTGTTAAAATAAATCGGCATGGAGTAGTTTACGTTACAAAACTTTAATTTGGATGATAATAAAGTTTTCAATTATTTTTGTAAGAATAGAGCATTTGTATCATTATTTAAATCCTCAAGATATTTTTCAGATATAACTCAATGGGCTTAAGTACTGATTTAGCCAGTTCGAAATAAGAACAATAACGTGTTTAGTTTAAAATAAAATTTATGATTGATAGATTCAAGATTTTGAAAACGTATAACAATCTGTTAACTATCGAATTTTATAAGATTTTAACCCAACATCAAGTGCATCGAGTGAACTGCAACTTCAGTTGTGATTGAAGTCTTCAAAATATATCGTCCATCACTAAATGCTCCCGGAGTCGAGTCCCCTTGTTTTTATTTCGGTTTCTCGTTCAGTTCGTTAGTTGGCCAAAGCCAACGGCTATGTTAAGTGGCCCATACACACAGATACACACGTCTACCAATGCACAGGCTAACAGGGTTGCCTGCGCGCCTTTAGATATGCAAATCGGCATAGAAATTTAATTACTTGCTGACATGTTTTAGGCCTTTAAATTGGCAACTTGTTGGGTAAATTATAGTCGTATAATTTTATAAGCACTTACTTTACGAGCAGCTGGTGAGAAGCACATGATGGCTTTTCTAACTCTGACAGTGTAAAGGAAAATCAAGTCAATAATGTTTTTATCTAATCAAATTCTTTTGTCATTACTCGATTACCACTGAAGTATTTGTAAAAGGGGACTTCCTATATAATAATTGATTAACTTCGCCTATTTCATCACCTGGTGATCTTCTTTTTTCCAGGACCACTTAGAAAATCCCTTTAATTAACCAGTGGTATTTGATGATAATAAAAGACCACCATGATGAAAAATCGTATAGAGGTTGTTAATTCTTGGTCTTGGCCTTCTGACAGATATCGGATTGCTCATGAGTAGCGGTTTGTTTGTGAAAATCTATTTTTTTGCTGTTGTTTATTCTAACATTAAGTTTTGGCTGAAGCCAAATCCAATTTTCGCTGATTTTCGTTCCAATATTGGAAAAGACTTCCAAATTCTATATTAAATATTTGATTTCGAAGTTCTCTTATTTTCACAGGCAGTTGAATTGAATTTCTTGTTGATTGTGGCCACGCATTGTGTGCATTTACATTTTACATGTTGATATCCCTGATTAATCAGCCGTCAGAATTATAAATAAAGTTTTATGTACTATTAAACAATCCCTCAAAAAATAAACACAATCGTAAAATTAATGATTTGCCATGGGGAACAACTCGTTTAAACCATATGAGTGGTGTGCGAAGTGCGAGGAAATCGAGGTGGAGGACCAGCTGGGAATGCCTTTAGCCTATCGACGTTTCCCTTTTGCAATTAACATTTGTGGAACACACGTAATTACAAGATTACGATAAGTGATAAGCGTCCCGCAAGAGGATGAAGAAGATGGCCAAAAGCCGTTGGACGGGTCGTATTGCTGTTGCTGTTGCTTTTGTGGCAGTTGCACATTTGCATATGCAGACCACGTTGGATATGGTAGCCAATTTGCTGGCAATGCCAAAACCGATTACGCATTTGCACAGAGAACAAAATTGTTTATATGATATAAGTTGACTCTTTCATCTTTAATAAGTTTTGAGACAATCTTGTTACAAACGTGTGAACCTATTTAACTACATTTTTAAAAAATTCTATTTTGTATAAATAATGTATAAGTTTAGTATCCCTGTTTAGTATCCAAAACGAAGGTTTGGAAATAAAATGTTTTAAGAGATAGGTAACCTCTATCTTCAGTTGCTAAATCTATCAATTTCATTTAAATGGTAAATAATGATGCATTTTTCTCCGTGCAAACACACAAACATTTCCACCCAGGACAGAGGTCAGTGCCAGGCCAAGCCGCCCACACAAATCAGCGGCCTGAGGAGGGCGACGGCGTTGGTGAGGATGATGCGATGATGATGTTGATGTTGATACTGCTGCTGCTGCTGCTGCTGCATTGCAACCAATCTGCTGGCCAACACAGATGCATTACACAAACGCACACATTCATTTCGGACAGACCACACCACAACATTATTGTTTAAATTGCAAAGTGATACATTTGTGCCGGCGGACCGAGAGTTTGTCTTTGGTTTTAGCAGTTTGCATACGGAATGCAGATGGGTCCCAGGATGATTGGGTTAGTTAAAGCCCAATTGTGTTTGCTATGCGTTCGGGCGCTTTATTGTGCCGGTTTTCAGCAGAAGTATTAATTTAGGAATGTTTTCGTTGCAGTTCTCAAGAGGGGGTATGACTATAAGTGTCTATAATAAATAGAATTTATATAAATTACAGAACATTTAAGCCAGCTTGGTGTCATATTAACAAATCGTTTAATTACAGGCTTAAATTATTAAAATTATAATTTCTACCCATACAATTTGTAAAGTAAGCTTTAAAATGAAGCTTCCAACTACGTCTAGTATGCTGGTTAAAAGTTAATTGTGTTATGCATTTTTAATTGGACAATTTGCAGATAGTAGCAGATAATGGTCCCTTGATAATTCCCGAGAAGAAAGATAAAGTGTCGCAAGTGTTGACAGGCATACTAAGCCAATGTCAGCGCTCGTGGAAAGTGGAACGTGGTGCACACATAAATGAAATCAAAATCAATGTCAACAACAGTGAAATGTCGAGTGTCCCGCGGGGATGCAAAGGATGGCAGGATGCCGGCGGTGGGCGGTGAGCGGTGGATGCGGCGTCAAAGGCGCCGTCGCCTTTGAAGTGCTCCCATTACTACTAAACTGGCGTACTACGGCGTAGTAAATAGAAGCTAAAGCAAATAGCGACGAGCTCTGACGTAAAAGGACGAAAAAGAAGGGGGAAGGGATCCCCCCACACGGAATGACAGCGGCAAAAACGTCAGTAGCTGCAAAAAAGAACAAGGTTTAAAGAAGTGGGTGGGTGGGAAGCGTGGGTTTTTTGCAAGCAGAGTGGGAAAGAGGAGCAAATCAACGCAGGCAAAAAACACTTTGTGCGCGCGTCAAAGTGTTAAAGAAAGTAAGCACCCACCCAACCACCCACACAACGCACACATAACGAAAGAGAGTCAGGAAAGATGGAGAGATGGTTTTTCCCGGAGCTTTGTGTACATATTTGATGCGCTTTTTTTTCACCCGGCTCGACAAATTTAAGTTTTTGGCTTCCTTTTCGGGGCAGCGGCACTTGCTTTGTGGGCGCCCCAATGCATGCTGGAGTACTTCCAACTACGGACTACGAAACTCCGGATTGCAACTGAAGGAGAGAGCGAAAAAGCGGAGGCTTATCTTTCGGCCAAACACTCGAGGGTCCCCTTTTTTTTTTGGGGCTTAACGATGTTTGGACGGCCTTTGTCCATTTGCTATTTCCATATTGACTTGACCCGTAGAGGCCCCTTCCAATTCAGCCCTTTGTGCCTTATTATAAGCCACACTGAGAAATATTGTCCAAATCATTAGTGTTGAGCCGTTTTAAAACTAGTTAGACCGAAGGGCTCCTTAGCGATAAATAGTACTTATTTAAGGCTTATAATTCTCAAGTGCTTTTGCATTTTATAGGCAAGTTTGCTAGCAAACTGAATAATTCTTTACATAAAACTGAAAATTACAAATTTCAGAAGTGTTTTGGTCCTAATATGTTAAAACAAGAATATAAATAAATTTTTACATTTTTGCATTGTACATTGTACAATATTGACCATTAATTTTTCTCTGTGCATGATTTTTTGTGCCTGGGTCAATGCTTTGTGCATTTGAAATATGCCGGCAATTACCGGGCAACTTTGCCATATTACAACTGCTGAATTATTAGTGAGCTGCTTTTTTCAGCTCATTAGCGTCGCATCTAGTCGGAAAAGTGTTTGGAGGAGCCACGAAGAAGGGGGTACTAAATTATGCGCAGTGCAATCAAGTTGAGTGCGTACTACAGTCTAAATAAGTAGTAGTTGTTTATTCATAAAAGCATTGCGCCGAGAAATTGTCAGCCTTTGGGCTTTGACAACACGAAAAAGAGCTTAAAGGAAAACGCAAAGCGGTAAAAGGAGTGGGCAAAAAAGAAGGGGCGAGGGCGGACGAGGGAAGCTCAAAAGTGCAGTTAAAACCACATAAACAAACGAATACAGTAGGCACTCGAGTATCAAATCTCCGGTATATAAACATTTAAAAGACTAACCATATTGAATTCGAACTTTCGTAAAACACCATTTATAAATAATTACTGGATTATTATAAAACATAGATCTAAATAATAATTGGTAAACAAAATCGAATTGTTTAGCGGACACCACATCGGGCGATACCTGTAAACGAAAGCCTTTGAGCGGAGTGAAGGAGAAAGACATTACAGCCCTATTCCTTTTACACCCTTTCTATTCCTGTGGTTTTGAACTCACTCCCCCACTACTTCTCAAATTAATCGAAATGCCATCAAATACTTTTCAATTCCTTTGGCAAAAACGATGCCCTTTGTTCGAAATGAAAGTACAGAACTTACCATTTTTGTATTGCCAACTTTTTGAGATGCCAAAGCAAATCAGTAGAAAGCCGATCAGCACATGTCGCCATCCCACTCCCCTGTTAAATGTCGCGCATTTCGGCGCTTTCGTTGTCACATCTTCATTATTTGCTATAACTTGGCACAATTGAGGTTCGTTTTCAGCTGACTTTATGTATGGCTCGAGAGCCATCTTATTTTGGAAGCACAATCTCCGAAATTTTAAGACATTTGGCGCAAAAAAATAAGATATGACGCGACCCGATCGTTTGTCTTTTGTTAGGCGCACATAATCACTCGGAAAAACTGCAATTGGAAAAGAGAGAAAACGGTTGAAAATACACTGTGTTAAGATAGTTTTTTGGAAGGTCTTTAAAGTTTTTAGAGACAACTTGACAGAATTCAATATTTCATCTTCAGGAACAGTGTTTTTTAGCGCATTAAAGATCCTATTTGTTCTTTACTTATTATTGTTTTTTTTAGTAATCAATCCCTTTTTTTCTGCACGACTTATTCGACTTTTTTTAAATATAATAGTCTGTTCAAGATATTTACTCTTTAAATTGAAGAGTTTTTTGCTATTTAATTTCACTCAAAAATATCAGTTTCGGGCAGTTTATGGGCTTCAACAAATTTATACTATTTTGTGAGTGCAATAATTTGTTTTTTGCATTTAGGTTTTTGTACGAATTTGTTTGTTGTCTTTAAAATGAATTTTTGGAAGTGTAGAAAACCTAAACATCTTGTTTATGTTAAAAAAAAAGCTCTGCCTTAGCTTGAATGCAAACTAAAAATGTAAGTATCTTGCGCATTAAACCTAGCAGTATTTTTTCACGCGTTTAAAATAAGAACACTTTTCTGTTAAATTGTTGACATTTATTCGAAGTTGGATTTTAAATGGGTTTCGTAGTTCAAATTTAGTTTTGTTGAACAGTTTTTTTTAGTGCGCGGAAGAAATGTATAACACTTTGCTTTTAGAATTTTTTTGTATTTAATTGTTTAATATTTAACTTATTTTATTTGTGCAACTGTTCTTTTAGGTATGAATTTTCGAATCTTTTGTTGAACAGTGTGATCGCCTTGTTTGTTTGTGTGCGTGCTAGAAATTGTTGTTGTCGTAAAGTAGCGAGTGATAAGCAATTGTGCAACTGTGTGTGGGAATGACCCCTTCCCCCTGAAAACCACCCACCTGGTTGCTAAATTGAAATACTGTAAATGATAAGGCGACTTGGTAATTAAGGCACCTTTTGCCGCTTCCACAGCGCAACAAGCCGGTGATTGTCGGTGTGTGCAACCCCCAAAAAGGCGCTACTGCACTTTCCAATGGAAAATTTCACGACGACAACCAAAACAAACGCAGTTTGCCGCTGGAAAAATGCAGCAAAAGGCAACAGAAGGAGAGGAAGGGAGACAGAACAGACACACGCACACACCACACGGGGAAAACAGAACGTCTTTCAAGCAGGGCGTAAATTTAGATGCCCGAAATCTCTTGTTTTGTTTTTAGATCCATTCGATACACATTTACACAACAACAACGACAACAACAGCTCGCACGCTGCACAACAAACACGAAAAACACGCCAAATTCCTATGAATCAATGTTTAACGCCCGCTAAAAGTGTATTAATCCAGCCCGTTTGGCCGCCAATTGTTGTTTGGTTCACGCAATTCGACCGAACGTAGCCATTTTGTGGTTACTTTGTTTTGTAAATATTTGATTTACTTTTCACTAAGTTTTCCGTTCACCGTGTTGCCGTGTATTTCGTCTCGCTCTTTCGAACAGTGTGACCGCACTAGAGAGACGCAAGCTGCCGTCGGTGTGGCTTCTAATTATGCACTAAAATATAACCATTTTCACTCATACGAAATACTAAAAATATACCAGAACTCACATTTTACAGCGGATTGAACTAGTAGTTCTTTTTAAGAACATGTATCTGACTTAAGTTTAGTTTAAAGCCGTGAAAATAAAATCTCTAATATCGAAAACACTTAACAATTAAAAATACAACGTATAATATTTAAAACACTTAACAATAAAGCTGATTGGTTAAGAACTTGGATAAATCACCAGCGATGGTGCACACCATTTCTATGCATGTAGGCCCGACCCGAACCTATTTACGAATAAACACTGAACAAAATATTGGTCTTTAATTAAACAAACAGAAACTTCTGTATATCCATAGTTATTTCATTTAAACCAAATTTCCATTAAGTAGTATTTATTATTTCATATAAACAAAATAGACAATTTGTATTATAATAAGTCTCAGAAAATATAAACATTGTTTCCTAAACAAGTTTTCTTTACAAAACTTTAGAGCTAAAAATACGAGGTATAGTTTACGAAATAAATGGGATAATTTGTGTACATGTAAATCTGTATTTTTTTAAACCGCAACATTCATTTTTTAACTCATAAATTACATCTAGAGGAAGGCATCTACAAATGTTATGTGTGGTTGTCCATGAACTGCAGTTCCGACCACAAAAGCAGGGCGTTAGGGGGAAGGGGTCGCGGCTGCGGGGAAAGCAACATCACCGCCTGCTTCTCCATGTCCACTTCGGTGCTAAAAATCACAAAAATTAATTATAAATAACTTAAACAATCAGTTTTGAGTCACCAACACTTACACGCAACAAAAGCCGGCGACATTAGTGCCAATCACTTCATCCTCCACGGATTCGGCAAAACTGAGTGCAAGGACATGATGAATGAGGGCGGGTGTGGGAGTGACGGCTACCACCTTGGTCTTGTTGTCCTCCGCTTTCATGCCAATGGGCATGCAGGAGTCCGGCAGCGGCGGCGCTCCAATCTTGTACAGTCGGAGGTCTTGGAATTTCACTTCGAAGCTGAACGGATAGAATGGTGCCCTTGAATTTCCGTAGAAATATTCCTTGATGCGCTGATCTCGTGCCTCATGTCGCAGTTCTTTGCTGCGCTCCACGACCCCGCCGCTCTTGGGCAGCAGCACCACATTGACACCTTTGGGCACATCGCGCAATAGCTCGTTGTACAGGCGCTCCTGATCCAAGACAAAGATGACACAGGCTCCATACGCCTTGGCAGCGTGCAACAGATGCGCATATCCGGATCCTTTTACCCAGCCGCAGGTGTTGACTATAATGCCGGAGCTTTTGGCTGCAAAAGAAAGAGGATATTGTATTTAAAATGCACACCATTCTTTTAAAGTTGGTATTTTGGTGTTACAAAGATTCAAAATGGAGTTTAAGTTAATTACGCTTTTAGAACAGAGATTTGCAATTTAGTACTCGAACTAAAATAAACAATGTTCCTTATAAGTCTGTGAGTTTCTATACTATCAAAACTGTATTTTCACATAAAATAAGCTGTTTTAGTCAGAAACATCAAACCAGTTAATAGTTAATTCAGTTGGAATTTGCCACATTTAAATGGAATATCTTTTTTAAATATTTTTTCTTGAACAAAATTAAATTAACTAACCAAAAAAATTTTAAAATATGTTAATAATATCCTACTCACTCCGCTTGTTGCTATTCAAAGACTGCAGCGTGACCTCGGCCATCTTGGAGACGACAGCATTGTACAGCACACTGTTTCCGCCGGGCGACTTGTGGCCAAAGTGGTAGACAAGCGGAGCCGTTTTGGCGAATCCCTCCTCGACGTTCGCAGGCCGTTCAATGAGAATGGTGGCCACGCTGCCCGAAATGGCAATAGAGCCCTGGCCCGCATCCAAATCGGCGAACAGGGGCCGACGACCCACGCGCACCGCATAGTTCAGCAGGATGCGGCACAGCGTGCTCTTTCCCACGTCCGTGGGCCCAACGACCATGGCCACGGGCCCACGGCGGTCCTTCTCCTCGGCCTCCATCCGAAATTGCTCCAGTGCTGCGTGGCAATTGACGTACTGCACCATTGGCGTCTCCTTGGAGATGTAGCACACGTCCATTTTGCCCGAGACGTGCAGCACACAGCCCTGATATGTGAAGATGGCCACCTTGGCGCCCACGCTGAACTCGTACTTTTTTTTCTTTACCAGCTCCGTGCCGAACATCTCCGCAAATCCATTGACCAGCTGGTACAAAATATTAATAGAATATTTAAAAAATCTCTCTTAAATGTTCGGGGGCTGTGCACTTACGGATACCAGGACTTTGGCGTCCTTCTGCTCGATTTCAAAGCGCAGCTCAGAGTCTGCTTCCAGCGTATAGTCCTTGCCATGGTCCTCCGACATGATTAGATCCTCTATTTCCCTTAAAATTTGGTATAATTGCGAAATAAAGCAAATATTCAAATGGTAAACAATGCATTTACGGCAGTCAGTGTTGGTTAATGGAATAACATCAGCTGGGCACGATATAATCGATACTCAGAGCGCCGATTAAGAAAAGATTTTTTAAATATATGTTATATTTTAAATAATTGCTTAAACTCGAGGTCACACGTTGGTTATATTTTCTTTTTTCTTCTATAACACAACGTTTTCTACTTAACTTTTATCACATTTGCGCTTTCTGAAGAGTGAACCCGACCATGATAGGACTAGCTAGTTTCGTCTACACGTCACGTCAGACTCATCAGCTACCTTCGGGAATGAAATATTTTATATAATTTATATGTAATTTTTTATTTATAATTCGTGTAGATTATGTAATATTATTGTCTAAAAGGTTTATTTCTATCTTGAAATCTGGTAACGAACTAGGCACAAAATATACACCAAATATTAAAGCCAGAATAATAACATATGTAACTGAACTTCTTTTAAAATCAAGAAATTAATTTAAAAAGGTTTTAATTTTCCTAATTTTGATTCGTGTATTATTATTAATAATATACATATATATTTTTTAATTTATTATAGCTGTTAAAATCAACGATCTGTCGATAGCTATTTTATCTTCGGATCTTTTATAAAGTATAATCTTTAGGGATTTTCGGTCCTATTTAATTCGGCCACACTGCACAAAAAAAGCGGGAGCGTTTTTAAAAACAACATCCAATAAATGCCGTGTTTCCAATCTCCAAATTGCTAATTTGAAAATGCCGAGGCAAGGTGAGGCCAAGCGGTCGATGAAGGTGCCGAAACCGACGCTGGGCGACACAGACGCGGAGAGCGACGACGAAACGGCTTTCCGATCGCCGGAGCCGGAAGACGGCACCGACTACGGCTTGGAGTTCACCACCAGCCGCCTGACGCTGCAGGAGTCCTCCAATCGCCGCTGCTCGACGCTGCGCAAAGACACCACCGCCGGCCGGAGACAGCGACCAGGAAACAGGACCTCGTCGAGCGACGAGGAAAATCGCCAACCGGTAGCAAGATCACCGCAGACGCGTCGCATGACTAGTCAGCAGGAGAGGCACAAGGCTTCCATCCAGCAGGCCAGAAATCAGGTCTCAGCTTCAGGATCAAGATCAGCCGCTGAGCATAAGCCCAGGCGACGCAAGCTTGTCAATCCCATGAGCAAAGCGAAAAGGATGGATCGCGAGATACGGCGGCTGCAGGCCAATCCCGGCCTGCTCATACCCAAGCTGCCGTTCTCACGCCTGGTGCGCGAACTAATCATACAATACAGTCAAGGAGATCCAATGAGGGTCACCGAAGGAGCCTTGCAGGCCATGCAGGAGTCCTCTGAGATGTACCTGACGCAGCGGCTCTCCGATTCCTACATGCTCACCAAGCACCGCCAACGCGTCACGCTGGAGGTGCGCGACATGGCATTGATGTCTTTGATTTGCGACCGGGGTCATTTCTAGTCGTCTAGCTTAGTTAGTCGTAAGAATGTTGCCGTTTTAAGTTGAATAGTTGAATCCTGTTAAGTTAGCTGTACCAAAAGTTCAATGACCAGAGCGAATCTGGAGCGACAGTTTTCAACTTCAGGTTTTGCTTTTCCAAATTCCATTTGCATAACTTTTAGCTACTGTAATTAGCAATAACCTAAATGTGTTTATACCCCAAATTATTTCCAATGTAAAAATTTACAATAATAATTTTAAGTATTTGTTTCTCTCTACTCTGTTTGATTTTATTTTTTTTATGTTCAGACTGGGCTTATAACTTAGAAAAACTATCCAACAAGGCCGTACCTACTGTACTTATGAATGGTATAGGAAATTTATTTGAAAAAGAGGTCTATAAATATGTTGCGTATAATCCTAGCATGTAAGAAATGCAGAGGATGTGAAAATGCTCTCAAGTATTTCCTGTTAGAATTTGCTATTTATCGTAGAATCAATTTGCAAAAGAAACGATTTTATCGCTGTATTTTAGTGTTTATCTATGTTTATCAACTTCAAACCTTACCGTGTTTTTACTCGCAGTCAAAAGATTTTTAAAACTCCAAGAATCACACGACTGTCTTCTTTAGCTGCCATAGGAATAATAAGATCAAGCAAGCTAATTTTATCTAGCCAAATTATTTATGTAATCTTTGCCATTTTAGCAAGGGTTTTGCGGAATTAAGTTATTTGACTCGGATAATACGCTGTGTATAAACAAAAGCATTAAATAAACTTTAGCATGCGCAGTTCTACCAATTGAAAAACGTTTTTTATTTATTTTTATCAATTTGTTTTATTTCTAGTTCTTGCTGTTTGTTTCGTCTCCATTTTCTTGTACAACATAAAACATAATCCATAATAGTTTAACTATAAAGTTGCCGGACTGCGCCGTGCGAGCTACAAATAAAGGTTTTAGCTAGGATTAGGATGCATTAGATGTAGTCACGCGAAACACACTAAAATAAAGAGCTAGGTAGTGCGCTTTTTGAAATGAGTCACCATTTAGAATGTCGCGGCCCTTCAGACGACCCCGATGAGTAGGAAACTAAGCACTAAAACGAGTAACATGAATAGATATACTGGCCTCAAATGAAAATCGTAACTGCGCGACTTATTCTGTTGTCTTTCGTGGGATGGATCGATCGCCAATGGGGTGGTCTCAGGACTTAAACGTAAATTGAGCTTTCATCGAGCTATTTTTAGGCTTATTCTGCTTTCTTTTTGGCATTTGCACAAGTGTGATTTAGCACAGTAAAAATACTGCAATCTAGATTTATTACAACTTACACAATCATACAAAATATATTTATATTTATATATTTAGCCATATAATTGATATCGGAGACTGCAACAGTTCTTTCTCCCAGCAGCCCTAGCCACCTCGCCTTCTTTGCTACAACAACGTGTTGTAAACTATATCCTAAAATGTAGGAGCAACATTTTGCTTCGCCTTTCGCTAACTTTTCTATCTTTTTTTGTTTTCTTTTCTTATTTCGTTTGGTTGTGTTTCTCCTGTTTTTGTTTAAATATCGACGGTGAATTTTGTTGGGTTGTGTTAACGGGTTTGTATTAAATTGCGCTCCGTCTGCTCCTACGAGTATCCCTCGGCTCTAACGACGTAAATTTGTAAAAGAAAACTAATTAATGTAGCAAGACACCAAAACCTAGTGCGGTTTGCTCTTCGACTTTCGATGCGCGGTGCCGCCGTTCTTGTCCGCACTGCCGCCAAAGTTGCTCTGGCTGCTCACCGAGGCGGTGGCCGGATGCGATGCCACGCCCTTGGGCGTATACGGTATCCGGAAGAGATCGATGCGCAGGTGCTGGCAGATCTCCAGGCACACCTGCGAGCAGTAGCGCAGCAGATCCTGTGTGCCCCAGATCAGGGTGAACCACAGCAGCCAGATCTCAGGCACGATGCAGTTAAAGTACTGGTTCAGGAACAGCAGCGAAGGGCCAAGCAACGACCAGTCCAGGTAGTCCATCTCCGACTTGGTCATGTGGGCAATCTGCGGGCAAATTTTACAATGTAAGGCATTTTGTTTATAGATCACAGTACTAAATATACATAAATATAAATGTATATTGATCAAAGTACTACATATAAATTTAAATTTACGTATATATAGTACTCTGATCTGGAATACTATTAAATAAGTTGAAAAACGGATTCTTAGTTTGCCCAATAGGCTTCATTATGGTTTACCGAAACTTTACTTTGCTAAAAACAGCATATAATAGCTTGAATCGACTCAGAACACAAAATAAAAAAAATAAAGTAAGCCTTCGATTCCGAAATTTATTAAGTCTTATAAAAAGTCAATTAAGGTTTAACAGCCTAACAAAATCTCTGAACCAGTTCTTCAACGTTCAAATTTAAGTTGATTTTGAAGACAATTTCAATAGTGTTAATTCTGAAACCACTAAATTTGATCAGATTGGATCAAATTAGTTTAAACATTGGTTAAATATTTAAATTTAGTGGAATACGAGTTAACTCGATTTGAAATGTCTTTAAATTAACTGATCTTTATAGAGAAATAATAGAAAACACTATTTACCACCAACTTGTTGGTGACCTTAGCGGCCACCATGCCGAAGGCCATGATGTACACCGAGGCGTGCTCGGTGAAGATGTTCTGCGGCGACTTCTGGGCAATCATCAGGGCGGGCAGCACCACCAGCGTGAGCGGAATGCTGGGCGACAGGACACTGGTGCCCTGCAGGAGTACGGAAAACATTCAATTAGTGGCGATCTTTGGGTTAATTGTTGCCCCCTTGCAAAGTGTCACCGTGGGCATCGTTGTGCTCTTTGGACTTTAAACGTTTTGTTAGTTAATTGTGAATTACGGCACATTTTGCATGGGTCACAACAATTCGAGTGCACAAACAAAAGTGAACAAAAATTCTTTTGGCTTTTGGTGTTTAGGGTTCGGCAATTTCCCCTTCAGAAATTTAAAGAGAACACTAGAGGGGAAATTGCGCTTACAGATTGGTTTATTACATGTTTTATTTACATGGTCTAGCGCAATTGGTCGGGTGTGTGGGTGGGTGGTTGTGGATTGGTTGGTTTTTATTTGTGGGTCTTAAAATGCACACATGACAGTAAAAAAAGCCAATTTACCAAACGAAATATAAAATTAAAAGCAAACGACATGCCATGCCAAACCATCACCAAAAATAATAACTACGAGCTAAACAAATAGTTATACTAGGTATCAACGAACATTGGACGTGCACTTGGATCGATAAAGATAGCATTACTCAAGGTAGTTAAGGGCAACACGTTTCGGACGCTCAGATCTCAACTTTTGTGCTACTGAAGCCGATTTACAGTGCGTTTAAACCACATAAGACATACGAATGTGGAGGCCGAGACATGGCCACATGAAATATATGCTTGTCCTTCCAAACGCACTGCACACCAGGACAAGGACGAGACTATCTCGGTGGTCGTTTTTGGGAGAAACTTAAACGTATAATTCTTACTGCAACCGACGATCCATTTTTGCCACAACCCTCTGTCAAAATGCACTTCGCGTAGCGCAGTGTTAGAATAAAATCTACGCCGCAGGCCACATAAATAGGCAGAAATCGAGTTTCGCAGTTGAAGTACGGTAGCTGCCAATATCAAGGTATATGGGGAATTGGTTCGGGTTCGATTGGGGTTGTCAAACGATATTGATTGATTGATTGATTGCGTGCGGGAGAAAAGAACGACGCGCATTAAAATTTCATTTGTAATTACGGAACTCTTGTGGTTTTCCAAAAGTATTTCAATAACAGAAGTGTGGCTTAAAAACTTAAAGGGTAATTTTTTACAAGCTCCAATAACACCAAGATCTAAATAATATTTATATTTATATATTTTATACTTATGCTAAATAGTGCTATTAAATTATTATTAAAAATACCAATAGTTGTTATTCTTAAAGCGAAATTAATATATAGTTTTACCACTTAAAAACACCCAAGCAGCATGCTTTAAATGGCATCCAATGTTTTTGCATTAGTCAATATGGGAAGTAGGAAATAATCGAGTGCGAGAGCCCAAACCAAATTTTAGAGCCCTCCACCGAAACTGCAAGCCATTTCCGAAATCCAAGTTAAAGGAAAATGCAAACCGGTTGTTAGTAGAGAACCCAAAAGCAGAACCAAAGATTAGTTAAAGATGTTATGGCTGGGGCTAGGTATTATTTGATGGCCCCCTTTCGAGTTAGTCTGTTAAGTTTTGTACTGGTTTTATAATAGTTTTTCGCCTCGTTAATGCGAGAGGAGGGTGCAATGCTTACAGCAACTGTGGAGCCGTTTTTGCCACTGCCGCCTTCAGTAAACATTTTTAAGAAATTGATTATATTCAAGGTATAACCGAATGTGATAAATATTAATATTGTATAATTCCATGAAAGGCCCACGATTGGTATCTAGTAAAGATGAAAAATTGCAAGAAAAACAATAAAATTTAGAATCTTTGACTACACTTAGAGGATGAGAAATTGTGTTGGTAAAATGTTTGGTTTGGTTAAAGAGATCTTGGAGTGTTAGCAGTCGCTGATCGACTGTGAATACCCTGTAACTCTCACTTACAACTATGCTTAAAGAGAATACGTAAGAAATGGAATAAGTTTTAAGATTAATTTTGGGTTAAGTAGGTAAATCCAAAACCGGAAGACAATAAATACATAAAGAGTAAATAGAAGGACCAAAAATGTCAACTGGACATGGGGACAGGGCAAATACATAGATTAATTGTAGGGGTAACTAAGAATTAACTTAAATTTTTGCATTCAGCAGCCGCCAATAGTAATAGTAAATGTGTTTTTTTTAGGCATGCTCTCGTATTGCTTCCGAATATGTAAATTTGAGTTGTTTCAATAGCAAAAAAGCAGGATTATAATTTTTGCAGCAGCTGCGCCGTCTAAACCAAAGACACATGAACAAGAATCAAAAACGGCACAGATTAATTAGGCAAGCAATTGGGGGTTAAAGAGTGGGATAGATGGGTTAAGGGTATCCTCACGCCACGCACCTTCCTCGAAACTCAGCTGAGCTGGTCAGCGAATAGAAAGCTAGGTGAAAACTGAAAACTCTTTTAATTCACATACATTTTTTTGTTTTTGGGAAGCCAAAATATTTTTTGTTGTGTGTGTGTGTGTGTTTGTTGTTGTTTGTAGTGGTAGTAGTAGTGTTTTGTGTACATGTGTGTGTTTGTGTGTGTTAAGGACTTACAGCAACTGTGGAGCCATTCTTGCCAACACCACCGGCTTTAATGACGGAAAATACATAAGCTAGGGATATCAGACCGCACACAATGGTCGTCATTGCCGGGCCATACCAAAGCTCTATACTGCCAATGCCGATCTGAGTGTTATTTGTGGGTATGGTGTCGGTTTGTTAAATGTTTTTATCACGATAGGCATTGGATTTCGGCAGGTTTTGTTTAGAGAGCGCGCGCAGTACGCATTATGTACATAGAAGTAGAAGGTATTATACATTTACAATTACTGGACGTGGTTAAAGTTTAGTTAATAACTATTCGGAAATCTATAAGAATATCAGAAAGTGGTTTGTTCTGTCCTGCCCTCAAAAACCTATCAAACTCCGTGGTTTTCATCCATGCTCAATAATTGGGAACTTAATGAATGGGATGATTAACTCAAAACTGAAATCTCTAAATCGACAAGAACAAAACTTAAGGCAGCTGAGCCGAGCTTAATCCTAAGCAGCCTAAATGAAACTCGAGCTCTAAACTCTAATGTTAACGTAACGAAATAAAACTCTTACAAATACGCTTAAATATCTAAAGAAAATATTAAAGGGTATGCAAAAATCTTCCGAAATTATCAAAATTAGGTATAATTTGAGGGTCTTCGTGGGGTGACTTCGGAACCACTCCTACCTTGGTCAACCAAATCTCAGGACCGAGCACGGCCGACACTAGGTGAATGGCTATGATCGAAAACTGCGCCTCCGTCACATCGATGCGACCAAACCGCATCGTTCCGGACACATAAGTTTGCCAGTGGGCACAGTAAAAGAGAGCAATAGCACAGAAGCACTGGAAAAGAAGTCTGGAATTTATCTCGCTCTGAATAATATGTTAGTCATTCACTCACCTGGAAGAACAACCAATTGGGATAGTGTCCCAGTTGGCAGGAGATGCAGGCCGACACGGCCACGAACACCGTGGATATGGAGTCACAGCCGTGGTCAAAAAGCTCGCCCAGCGGCGAGGAGGTATTCGTGCGACGAGCCTGCTTCCCGTCAATAGAGTCCAGACTCTGGTAGATAAACAGACCCAGGGCGCACAGCAGACAGGTCCAACGTGGCGGAGCGTCAACGCCATTTGGACTATAACTGAAGAGGGAAATGACAAATAAGAAAATTAATAATTTACCAATGATAACAAGGGCTTATTATCAAAAGAAGCAGCGTCAGTTGTTGAACAATATCCACATTGTTTACCATAAAAATGTTACATATAATAAACAAACACACTCAAACATGAATAAACTATGAAACAAACGTTAAAACTTGAGCCCATTTTTAAATACATACCCCTAATGAAAATGTCTAGAAAGGCAAAGCGCAGCGCAAATATATTGCTTAAATATATAAATTAAATTTTAAAACATTTTGCATTAGTTTTATAAAAAGCCCTTAACCTCGAACCTGCAAAACTCTTAAAAAAGAATTTGCAATAGAAAACTCCTTTGATTTTAGATATGTGTTTCCTTAGTAGGGTTTTATGTTTTGTAATATTACTATTACCATATAACTATTTTTAAATTAAAATTACCAAATTAGATTACCAAACTAGATTTAGATTTCACTTGCGAATTCGACCCTGATTTTATTGATTAAAAGTTGAGTAAGCAAGCTGATTCATTACAAAGCTTAAATAACAGTCGTTTTGCAAAGCTTGATTAAATTAAAATATAAACTCAATCAATTGACGAAACCCACAAAATAAAATTCTCGTTTTTGCAACAATGTAAACTAGTATTGGATTTCTGTTGAACTTGGCACTTGAACATCCTCTTGTAAATAAATAATGGACAACCAAGTGGTGAATTAAAGCTATTTCCTGCAAAGTGTAGAATATCAAACCGTTTCGTGCGTTTTCAAGTCAATTGCCCGTACCACTCCCCTTCGCAATGAAAACAGACTGACGTCAGTCAGCATAAGATCGCCTGATGAGCAAAGTTCCCAAGCTGAATTTCTTAATTATCTCTCAGGTTAAGTATAAAATCACTATTTTGCAGCTGAACACTCGAACATGCCCGATAAGGGGACTGCTATCTCCACCGCCATGTCGCCGAATCAGCTGACTTTGCGGTTCCGGTTTGGAATTTCGGCACACCAGAACTACGGGTGGAACAAAAAATACACCTGATTCCAGCTGAATCATCGTGCCCAGATTGACACTACTTTATCGAGTCCCACTGACCTAGACAAGCTCAGCTAAAACCGCATGCGGGCTGGCAACAGTTTGTTTTTGCAAGATATTATTAAAACAAATACAAAAGTGCAAACAAAAGTAGAATAATAATAAGTAGAGTGCAAATAAAAACCGGTCTGGTCTTTTTGGCGAGGTTTTGTGAATGAATATATAGATCCTATAGCATGTATTTTGGTCTAAAAATAACAGAAACCGACACGTGAGCAGTATTCAAGGTGATTCATATGCTGGGGGACAAAAGTAAATGACTTGTCGGCCACTTTGATTGGCATGCCAACGATCTAAAGCAATCAACCATAATGGGACGAAAGCAGGGACACATAGGTTTGGCCAAAAAGTTGGTTTATAATTATTTAATTTCCCAAAAAGCCATAATATTTCATTGCTTTATTTTAAATATTTAATTTCACCTGACTTTTGCCCCTTTTACTTGTATACCCTTGACTAAATCTTGCAAATAGGTGTTGAAAATAACAGGCTTACAGCATTATTCTTTTTTCATCGCCAATATACTCAGTGAGAAAGATCAAGAAATATATAACGAGGCTTTTTGGGCCAGATCTTTAGAAATTCAAGGTTTTCTCCACAGATAGAGTGAAAGTCTCTTCAAAAATAGTTTTTGTAATTACTACAACTTAACTTTATTTGCTGACAGTAGCGGAACATGTTTAAATGTCGGACTTTGGTGGAAAGACCCATAAAAATCAATTATATATGTAAATTGTCATTCTAATTCAATCAAAGGTATCCCAATTGAAAGGCAAACAATTGGAAAATGCAAAAGGTGCCCCCTGGGTTAACTCATGTGAACCTTGCCTCCTCAAACTGTGGCTTTCTGAAAAGTTCTTAAACGCCGAGCTCTTGCACCTGTCTGAATGCAGTGCAGTATTTCATGAGTCTTGAGATCCGGCGATTAGCCCGCCTTTGTTTATTTACTTATCGTTTAAAGTTGCCGTTTTTGCAACGCCCTCAGACTAAAGAAATGCGTCACAAAACGTCGACAAACGACGATGATTGCGATTACATATATTTCGCGCAACTCGTGTGTAATGGGTAAAGTGGCGAGACGCCCTCGCTATCTTATCGCTGGCATAGTTTGTGTCCAAGTTCTGAAGAGGGGGTCCGCAGTATCCGCCACTTTCACGCCTCCCCACCCACTGGTTTAGTTAGTTAGCGTAGTTATGGAATGATACGCTATCGCGACGCATTATGAAACGAAATCGCCTGTTCTTTTGCTGCTCCCCTCGAAAACAAAGTTACTGACAACGTTTGAGCATTTAATGTAATTATTTGGAAGGCAGAAGGCTGCCTACAAAGCTATTAAAAGCTGATTAACATTTCTTAGTTTTAGTTTTTAAAACAACTCTTATAAAAACCTCCAAACAAGTAAACGAATAAAAATAAATTTATATACATAGGCTAAATTTGTAGACTCTCAAAGAAAAATATGTTTACTGCCCCTATAAAAGATTATTTTTTTATAGAAAACGGTTGATAATCTATACAATTTTCTAGTAAAAAAGTTAAATGCTAATAAACTAAATGTACCAGTTAAATATGATTAATTCTAATAAAATTAAAAAAATATATATATAATGGGTTTATAAGTAGTAGCAAATAGAAAAAATAAATAAAAGAAAAATGTTTGAAAAAATGCTGCCAAACGCAAGCAAACAGATCCGGCAAACCGTAAGTGACAAGTGGCAGTTGAATGATGGAAGACAACAGCTGATGCAGAGCCCTAATCCCTGCCCAAGTGTGGTGGAAATTTCCTAGCCATGAATGCGATTTTCCCAGGGTCAAGGGTCTTAAAAAGGGGTCGCCGGCAAAAAAAAAAAACTTAGTGGGTGTAGGTACTCACCAGATTAATATTAGCGTAGTGACCACATTGACGATTAGTCCCACAATCGTAATGAGATTGGGGGCCAGCCAGAGAGGCGTCTGGGCGACCAGCCAGTTCCACCAGGGCTGCAGCAGCGGATCGAGGAGGCTGGTACTGGTGCAGGAGTACTTGTGCTCGCTCAGTTTCCTCAGCTGCTGAGCACTCAGAATGTGCTTTTCCCGGTAGGCGAGCAGCGGCATTTTCCTTGGAGTTACGCGTTGCGTTACGTGCGAATGCGAATCCCTGACGCGCTTTTCGCTTTTCACTTTTCACTTTCCTCTGACCTAGCGCTTTTCCCTCGCGCGCATTTGTGTACGTGTTCCTCGCTGCGCGTTCGTGTGCCTGTGTGTGTGTGTGCCCCTTCGCTTTTCCTGGCTATTTCCACACGTGGACCACAATGCTGGCGAAACTACGACTCGCGCACTGGTTTACGGGTGAAAACTGAGTAGTGGGCGGCCTCACGGTTACGTGGGTGTGCGCGGCGACTCTGCACTTGTATGTTTACTTAACAAAATTAACTTAATTGGACTACCGTGCCGTGCTGTTTTTTCTTATTTCCATATGACCAGTGTGACCGTGTTTGGGATTAATAAATATGCCACAGGCGCTTACAAATAATAATACTAAAAATATACCGCAAAATAGAAGGTGTAAAACCACGATACGAAGCTAGTGGAGACACAAGCCTATTAAACAGCCGGCAATAACATACCAGCAAAAAGACTGATTAAAAAAAAATCTGGGCCGAAGAGAACTCAAAATTTTCATCTCGTTTGGAAAAAGTTAAAGCTGAAAATCGTAAAGAGATTAACAGTATTAACAGTATTTTGTGTCTTACGAGTGAAACATTCTGAAACTTTGAGATAATTTCGCAGCGCATATAATATTTTATAAATTTACTTTATATGTTCCTAATAATTTCCACTCAAAATGAATAATTAATAAATAGAAGACCAGGAGACCCTGTTTACTTAACAGCAAGTATCGCCTTTTAATAACAGTGCTTAAAAATAAAAATCAAAGCTATCGCCGCCACCTATCGATAGCCACATAATTCGAATTCAGGACCCTATTTTTTACCGCACCACCAAGGCAACATCATTCAATTTTATATATCATAGTTTATTAGATAAATCAGTTTGTTGCTTAAACTACGTCCTCAACTTAACATACCGTATGCAATGTTTCATTTGTGTATTCGCTTGTTAGTTAATATCTAAACCTTGTCATTTGCCTGCTTTATTGTTAAGATTAGAATTTAAGTTTAAATATGCGGCTACTACTGGTTCTGGGCCGAGAAATGTTCGCCAACGCCTGCAAATATGCTCAAAAAGTACAAAACTGTCGTGCGTCCAGCTGCTGGCCAATATAGATTGCGGCTTATGTAAACTATGGCCTATCAAAAGTTATTTTTGATGTGTTGTTTCCATGAGGCATCGTCGTCGTGTTCATAGTTTGGTGGATATTAGGAAAATGTATAAATGTATTTGCTTCGATATATAATATATATAGATAAAAAAATAGGCTTAAAATGTTTCGTTTTAGCATTTTGTTGTTGTTTAAATTACTTTATATTGGCAACTCTCATTACATTGTTTATGCATATAGTTATGTAGTTGAAAAACGCTTAAACGTGCAACTATTTCGCTTTGCTGATGACAAAAAAGGTTACACACAGCACACTCAACCAATTATAAATAGTAGTAGTAATAATTTATAGCACAATATGATATAGCTGCAGTTTGAAACTTTTTACACATGTCACAAATGTTTCCTTTCATTTTTATGATTTATTTTTCGTCTTTAATCGAGTTAGTGGTCAGAAGACGGGATGCAAACAATAAAAAAAGACAGCGAGCTAGATAGATAAATTATTGACAATTTTCAATTTAAAAATGAAGGGGACAAAATTTCACATAATTTAGTTACAGTCGCCGCAAAAAGTGCATGTGCAGCCGAGGCCTAATATCGTTCGTTTTGCATTATGAAGATACATATTTAATTATAGATGCGTGCATGTATGCAAATAGTAACCAGCGATGCAAAAATTAATTTAATTTACGTGGTAGGCATTTACGATAATATAATATAAATTTTGTTTTAATTGTCTTCAGCTTTGAGACATTTAGGCAAACGTTTAGTTTTCATAGTGAATTTGTTTTGTTTTCTATAAAACGTGTTAAGCATAAGGTTGGTTGGTAATTCGTTATCATATAATCATATTAATATAAGTGTTTACTCGCTTTGAAACGCACTCCGTCAAACATCAAATAAACTAAAGAGCACATTTAGGGCAATCCTCAACACTCGTTTCGAAGCACAGGACAAATGTTCTCTTTATCGAACTTAAATTATATATTTATATCAAAAATCCGTTTGTTTACAATTATAATAATAGTGCCATCTGGTATGTAGACATACTTGCATATGCCTATAGTTGCGGTCAAGTTATTAGCAATGAGTTTCGCCCTCTGTCTCAGAAGATGTCAAAGGAAAACTCGGATCAAATGCTTTATTCGGCCGCAGCTATATATACACAAATAAATTTACATATCTAGTTTAAAGTGTCACTCAGTTGCTATTAAACGATGTTGTAATGGTATCGTACTGTATTGTTTTATCAAAAAACGTCAAAACGTAAAAAATGCATTCGGCTTTAGGCTTAAACTTGTGTTGTATACGTTGTCTACAGAATTGATGTCCATGTTTCTTGTATATAAATATTTAAAATTTGTGTTTAGTTCCTTTTTGCTGTTATTTGCAGTTGCTGATGATGCTGTCTAATCGTTATGGGTGTGTGTTGTGGTTTCCGCGGGGAAGGGGAAGCGGTGTGTGTGGCGTCCCTTCTTAGAAGTTATCTTATTATGAATGATATGGCGTCACATAAGTTGCTGGGAAGATTCCTTTCCTATTGGCGATCTCGCCGTTCCACCAGTTCTCGTCGGAGCGATCTGTGACGGTGATGACATCGCCGCGTCTGAAGTCCAATTCGCCGGATTCCTGTGGCACAAAATCGTACAGCGCTTGCACGAGCATCTGCAATAAGAAATCGATGGAAGATCATGAATCTAATCTAGTATTGTTGGCATCACTGTTTGTTTATAGTTCGGATGGGTGGGCGGCGGCGTGCAAAAGAATGACCTCAATGTGTTACGCGAAATATGTATTTATACCCGTTACTCGTAGAGTAAAAGGGTATATTGTATGATTTGGAATTTAACATGCAGAATCTAGTAATACATACGCATCGCAAGAGTATTTCAAAAAATTGCCACGCCACTGTAACGCCTACAAATCGCAAAATTCTGTAGGGACATGGTAGAGACAATGGTATGTTGTATATGGACACACCAAAAACAATTCAAATTGAACAATTATTTTAGAAGTTATTAGGAATTAAAGTGTTAATTATGACGTCACTGCTTATTCGAAAAACTGAGATTCTTTATTCAAGCAAACGGAAAAAAGTGAATTCTGCTTGATCTTTGGTTGTAGTGGCACTCCAGGATTAATTTGTTAGCTAAGTAACGGGTATTTTATAGTCGAGGCTTTCGACTATAGCGTTTGTTCTTGGTTTAAACCGAATCCGCCTGTGAATTTGGCGAAAGTGTCAGCGGAATGGTCGGTACACGCACCTCTTCAGGTATCATATCACGCAATTTGACAGTCTGCGACCGGGACACGCTCGCTGTCCGATGATATTCGACCAGTTCGTTGAGGGAGTTGAACTTGACCACCCAGAGGAAGAATTTGCTTTGGGCATCGCGCAGAACCTTGAAATGCTGAACACCATCTGGGCATCTGCGAGATAAAGACACCATCAGTGATTTGTATTAAATGGAAGAAATCCCCTTGAAGAAACTCACTTGACTGATAAGGAGAAATCGCCGGGACTGGATTCGCTGATGCGTATCAAAAAGGCGCCTTCGTGCTTATTCGACAGTAGCTTCTCGGCATCCGCTCGTGTGATCCGTCCATAGTACCAACTATATCGTAAATTAAGATTAACTACAATTTATTTAAATTATTTCGACTTCAACTTACTCGTGATTCTTCATTTCTATGTAATTACTGGGTATGAGGCCTTCCTTCCCATCCAGTTCGGCGCGATACCAATTTGAATCATCTTCCATATTTAATATCTGTAAAATAAGGTTTTTTTTCATGACTAAACGAATGAAAAAATGATTTTACTTCTTGTATTTAACTAATTTTACACGGCTGAACATTGTATGTGGATTTTATACGCTTGAAGTTCTGTAATTTACTAAAATTTTTAAAGGCTCTTAGAAAATAAACTCTGTCTCCAAATAATATTTTTTTACTTGTACCAGTAAACACAAAATAATCACTAAAAATAGTTCCAAATCGAAAACATGCTACTTTTAATGTGAGTTAATATCTTTGAAATTGAAAGAATAAACTAGACTTATACAGTCTAAATCTTTTTATGTAAATGCACCCTAAAAAGTCTGGATAATGGGATTTTAATTGCTGTCAATGACACACCAGATGCAAAACGAGAAATCGGACCCCCAAATTGCTTTGTAAGAACCTGCTTCTGTTGTTTCCATTTTAAAGGCCACACCCCTTTAATCGCCCCAGACAATGGGGATCAATGGAAACATTCTTCCGCTTTGTTTATTGGAGACTGGCCCGATTCCCCAGAGATTTCGATAAACAATTTTCAATTGTTTGTTGATTGAGAGTCCCAAAACTGTGTCAGTGCGCAATCAACGGCGGGCAATGAAGATAGGCTTACGCTATGGGAATCATATCTATTATAACCCCTATTCTCATATCCGTTTCTTGCGGGAAGATAAAAATAAACAAGCATTATGGCGGACATGTGATAAGAATGTTAAGTAAAACGGGGCTCGAGTGGGCGAATTTCACTTTTGTGTATCTAATGGACTTTTCCCCAGCTACTGTTTTGTTTGCCCATTTCGCATGCCAATGACACAACAAGTAGCCTTCGTAATCGGAGACTTTTATGATTTCTTTCGATTGCCAGACAAAATTGAATTTCGTATCTCTGAAAAGGTCTCGCTCGCTGTTTGCATTGCCGATGGGAACTCTCAGATTTGAAGGTGCTGAGCGGAGCTTTTTCATGAATGAATCGGTTGACATCGACCTCCACACACCTGAACTCAAAACCGCCCTCCAACAACCTTCATATTTCGCCCTCTGTTTGTTTTTCCCAAGGAAATCCGCCCACAAATACGTAGAAAAATATATATTGTGTTAAGGTCAGGATTCCGCCCAAGCAACGCCTTCCTGTTAACTAGAAGAAGCCTTAAGTTAATACGTAAATATTTTTATGTATTTCTCGTATTTTTTGCCAACGGATTTTTCCTTGAGTAATTGAGTTATTTGGCAGGTTTGTTGTTTCCCAATAACGTTTGTTCGTCAAGTTGGAATAATGGAATGTCATTTAAATGAGTCACAACACCCCTGGCGATACTAAGTAGTTAAAGGGTTGTTGGGTTTCTTAACTTGCAAGAAACTATGCGTCACGCATGTAATTTTCCCATTAATGCCTCATCAAACTTTACATATTTTTAATTAAGTGGAAACTTTAAAGGGCTGTTGGCTATCATAAATTGAGATGAACACCACAAAAGGATACTTTATATAATGTGAAATATTAAATAAAATATATTTATTTCATTAGGTTTAATAAATATGCAATAGATAGTTATAAAAGAAAATCAAATATTAATGCAAATTATATATTTCAGGTATAAAATAAATACTATATTAAGTAAAGGAAATCCCAAAGTCGAGTCAATCACTTTCTGTTTTTTTTTTTTGGTTAAATTTTCGCACATCGAAAAGTGCGAGGGATTCGGGTGGAGTGGGGGTGTCACAGTCGATTCCAGCTTATGTAAAACTCAATTACTGTTTTCGCTGTTGGCAGTGGCAGTGGGATTTGGCCAGCTCAGCTGGATCGGCTCCGACTAATTGGCATAGCCCCATAGTTCTAATCCTCCCCCATAACCGATCCCGCCCGCATCTGTCACCCAGACATTGTTCATCGTATATTTATCTTATTTTTAGATTGTTTCATTCATTGAAAACAGCCCGCCGAGAAATTCATTTCCACGGATTCGTCGTTTATTACAAAAAAGTTTTCTGGCTGCCCTACACACAGAAAAATCAATATGTATTTTTTTAACATGAGATAAAAACTATTTTGACACAATAATATTTATAATTAGGAATTACGCTCTAAAACCCAAATAAAATCAACCTAATTAATGCAATAATAATAAAACCCATCTGTTATTAACGCGAAATACAGCGGCTATTAAAATATAAAAATTATCATGTCCATCTGCAGAACATCACTGAGTAACTAGTTTTTGTCTAAGCACACAGGTACATATACAGATATTTAGAGTACATCATATCTTATATTATCCAGTTTTATAACTTGTTCAACTTTAAACTTTTTTTTTCAGTACAGGGAATGTGCCCGGTAGTTGGGTAATGCATAAATATTTTGCGGCGCTCTCGGAAAGCTGGCACGTAGTGGCCATGATTGTTATTATCAATTGTTTATTCTCGTATGTTTATGTAATTACTAGAGAAAAATGCTTTTGTGGATTCGGGTTCTACGCTGGAAAGTGTCAAAGCGACACGAACGTTCACTTTTCGTTGTTTTCGCTGCAAGCGAAAGTAGAACTTAGAATTCTATTTCGTTTGTTTGCTATGATAAAACGTGGCTACCATTGGTATCACAAATCCGTTAGAATTCAAGGTAGAGTTCCCTGAAAATTAAACATAAAATATCGAAGAAAATCGCTGTATTGAAAACCAGTTTCTATAAAGAAACCAAATGAAATGTATGATGATTCACGGGTCCTCTCTCTATCGCTGTATCTGTGAGTTTGGTGGGCTGGGAATCTGTTCGGATAAGGCCATTGGGTGACTAAGCAAAGGCAAACAAATGCCTTCGAAGTTCGAACTCGTAGTCATATCTCCGGCGATAATCTCACATCTCTTGTTTTTCCTAGCTCGATCGCCCTAACCGGTAATGGCCGCAAAGACAGTTGGGTTAAACGAACTGCACTATCAGTGCGGGTTGTTTACGGACTGATAAGCCCGGACTAGGGAGGAAGTCAACTTGGGAGCTCTTCGTGTCCACGAAGTAGACCCCTCTAATGGACGAGAGCAACGCACACACTTGACCTTCGGGGAGCGATAAAGAAGCTTCTTCGGCGAGTCATTGACACCATCAATCAGCCACAGCAGCATATGGAAAAAATGCAAAAGGGAAAAAACCTGCCACAGGCCTGGGTTCCTGCTGTGACTAACCTACGACAAGGTAGACACACCAACAACTGCTGCAGTTGCAGCAACGAAAATCAGCTTACTGCGCGCCCTGGCAACAAGAAACCGGAAAATTCGCCAGCCAAAACAAAGGGCCTGGCCTAGGACAGCCAACACAAACACCTGGAAGGCAACGGCGAAAAAGATCGAATCGCAGCCTGGCAGCAGCCTTTTTCCTTGCCAGAAACTAATACTGCCCGAGCTCAGATCGGATGTGCCACCCAAAGTTTCGCAAAAGCTTCAATTGCACCCGAAAAATGATCATGAATATTATTTTTGAATAACATCTA
This sequence comes from Drosophila kurseongensis, assembly GCA_018153305.1. Taxonomy (NCBI): domain Eukaryota; kingdom Metazoa; phylum Arthropoda; class Insecta; order Diptera; family Drosophilidae; genus Drosophila; species Drosophila kurseongensis. The sequence continues at coordinate 13,808,587 of JAECXX010000004.1, read as the reverse complement.
TTGATTTTTTAAACAGCTGTGTAATAAAAGATTTTTAAACGGTTAAACAAATCAAAAACTCCATAAATTTGAACCAAATTAAAAAGTGAATCTAATTTATCGGTGTTAAGTTATTATCAGTAATGTTATTTTTTAATCTCAGCTTGAAAAAAGTGAAGAAGCTGAGTTAGAAAATATACACAAGTTAAAACTAGTGTAATTAATTATTTAAAAATAAGAAAAATCTATATTGTAATAACCAATCACCAACATACAAAAAAAGGTTTAGCCATAAAATTTGAATTCTTTTTTTTTAAATACCAACCTTAATTAAAATATTTTAATAATATTGAAAACTTTTACATTTGTTTTGTGACGAGATTTGATAACTTACTGCATTTAAGGTAAAATGACTTGGAAATTAATAGTGAATATTTTTTAAAACTCATTGATAACGGAGGTGGTTTTAAAAAATCATTGATAGGGCATCAAAATTAACTATCGAGATCAATGATATTAATATACATAAGATGTATTTATTTGAAACCGAAATATTCCCCATTATTGTGTCAATATTTAAGTACATATGTCCAATCTTGTCTAGAGATTTTATAGGGAACTCAAGCTTCGTTGAGTCATTGGCCGTATTCTTTTCGTGTTGTTTTCTGCGGATACACCTTTTGAACCGCTTTTGCCAGCTTTTCCGAGTATCTGCCACCTCTCCTGTTTGTCGGGATTTAGTAACCAAATCCGTCTGGGGCCTGGGATGTGGGTTAAGGCAACGACCTGGAGCAACTGCATCGCTGGAGATTATGCATGCAGGTCCTGCCCCGCCCCCGCTTCTTTCACCACCCTCCCCACACAAAGTCTATGAATAAATCCAGATATTATGACGGGGGGACTCACCTTTAGGATTTGAGTTTTGCGAAAACTCAGCTCGTCGTCGGCCGTCGCGGAGAAATCGTGTTTGGCAATCGCTTCCATTTTGTCTTGTTTTTTGCTGCTGCTGTTTTGTGCGTAATTGTTAAGTTTTTGTTTTTTAATTTAAGTTTTAGTTTTAGATTTAGTATTATCAGCCTTGATGCACCACACACACACACTCGCACTGCACAACACACACAGGCAGTTTGGAATTCTCTCCACTCTCTCTCTTTCTCACTCACTGCTCACTAGTGCTGTGGAAATGGAAACGAATCCGTGATTAGTTTGCGCGCATTATATAAACAATAAATCATGGATATGCGGCAGGGCGCTTTTCTGGTTAATAATAATATTTTGGGGCTAGGCGAAGGCGAGAAAAGCGATTAAAAATACACCGACACCGACGACAACGACATTCCCAGGCAGCGGAGCAACAGAGAATGACAGCCGCTCTCTTGCTCTCCCCTCACTGTGTGGGTGTGCGTGTGTGTGAGCGTGGCAGCGTTGCCAGCAGCGTCCAATTTTGAAATTCGGGGAAAAGCAGGTACCGCAAAAGCAATTAGGCGCAGGCAATAACTTGTTGTTGTGCTATTTTCTATGTTTTCAATAGCACACAATGCGAGAATTTGGCGATAAATATACATTAACAATCTAGGGCGTGGGTGCTTGCTGTTGGCAATGCTGCCGCGGTGACGTTGTTGTTTGTTTTATTTTTTGTAACCCCAATAAACACACACACTTGCACACGCGGCGCTTGTATTTATATGTGTACAAGTTTCGGCGAATTTTATTTGCCTTTTATGCGTTTGCAAGACGGCCGCAGGGTTCACTATTTTAAAGGCGGGGGTGGCTACAAGCTTAAGCGACACTAATTAAGCGCGGGGAGCGGTTTAGTTACTTATTTCTACTGCTAAATTTGTAATTCACTTTTATTTTCATAGCAGCGTGACCGTGTCTAGGTCGCTCAATTTAACCAGGGAAATGCTCAATCACATTAGTCAGTATTTAGTGAATCCCAAATATACGCAGAGTATTTTTTGAACTCTTTCGGCTGGTCACACTGAAAGACGCTTCGCCATTTTAAAATACAAAATAGGAGACGCTCCGCCGGAAAACTCAGCAATACTATTCAATTCCAACAGGACGCTTAGTATTGCCTCGTCCATTTTTTGACTGCCGTCGCCAAAGCCATGCAGCGCCACAAAGAACTGTACAAGGAGCAATCGCTGGTGCTGAGTCCACGTAATCACTGCCAGGAGAACAGGGATCGTCTGCAGGCGGCGCGCGCCAAAAAGCGGGAGGATTGCTTTCATCAGAACCGCATAATCAGTGTGAGTCCCACGCCCGTCAAAATGAAGCCATCACCGGCAGCCCAAGAGATTGCACCCCAGGAAAATGTTGCCCCCGATCAACAGGGCCTTGAGCAGCTACCGCCAATCAAGGAGAAGGTGCCCTTGGCGCAATCCAACCAAAAATCAACCCGCAAGGAGGCCTATTTAAAGCGCTACATGGGCTGGAAGGCTGCCAAGAACAAGGATGACAAACAGCGGGAGCAGATGCGTCGTGGGGCAGCCATAAATGCACCGCTCGCCAATCAATCAAAGGCTTTTCCCAACTCTAAATCATTTCGGGTTCCCGAAAACCTCGGTACTGCCAAGCAGATGGAGGATGCACCCGTTTTTCATCCGAACAAGCGCAGCTCGCTCTATATTATTGCCAATCTTTGCAAGGGCAAGAGCAAATCATCCGGGACAACCAAGCCAGCGATTTATAATCCTCCGGTGAACAAGCTAGCGCCTGCTGCTCTTACGGCAAATAAGTCTAGGCCAGCAGCTCCTTCCTTTCACAAACCAGCGGCTGCAGCTCCACCAACTACCAAACCCGCGGCTACAACTCCTGCATTAAAACCAGTGCCTACAGCTCCTCTGACCACCAATCCAGTGGCTTTGGCAAGACATAAAGCGGCAACGTCAGCAACAAAACCCGTATCCGTAACTCCGCTGACAACCAATCCAGTGGCTTTAGCCAGGCTGAAAGCAGCTATGCGACCCCTACCCAATGCCTCTAGTAATAGCAGGACGCAAACTACGAGTATCAAGCCCAGGCTGAATACGGCCCCAGCGAATGAGGTGAAGAAGGTTACCATCATATCCAGATCCACGCCAGCGTCGCTGAACAAAGTGAATACAGCCACCGTGCGGCTACAGCAAACAGGGAACAGCTTAAGGCCAAGATTTTCTACTGCCCCAAGGGCTCCGTTCGAGAAACCTGCGGTGAGCAGAGCCCCAATGACACGTCCAGCGAACGTAGTGAAGCCACAGCCCATTCGAGGCGGTGGTGGTGCCGCGGCAAAATTCAAGGCTCCCGCTGGAATGACCAACAAAGCTGTCAGTCACACCTTGCGCATGAAAGCCAACAAGCCGAAGAGCCAGTATACTAAGCTCCAAGAGAACACGCGAAACAATCCTCAGCTCAAGGCCGAGTTGCTGCAGGCAGCCACGCTACAGATACCGCCTCTCACGCCGCTAGACGAAGACCACGATGATAATCCCTTCCTGGCACAGGCCACATCCACGCAGTGCAAGTCCGGCAATGGCAGCAGCAGTCTTCTCGACGCTTTTGATGACAGCATGAGTCCAGTGGCACCGACCAAAACTGAAGGCGACAGTACTGTGAAAAGGCAGTTGCTGCCTGCGGTTAAGCCCGAGGTGCCAATACCGGTGGCGAAAAAAAAATTCGACTTTACGCGTTACTCTGTGGCTAATTCACCGGCGGAGGACTCGCTGATCTTGGACCCAAAACAGCCAACTGGTGAGTACAGGTGTAATCTTTCTCCAACTGCAATTACACATTCCTTTTAGTTACAGGAGAAGACGCTGGAGATTCCACTTTGGTACCGGCAGTGGAGAAGACTCCGCCACGCCGCGTGTCAGACGGAAAGCCTAATTATCTCAGCCCGTTTGTGAGTGTCTCGCGGGGAAAGGTAAACTCGCGATGCGAAAAAGAAAAGCGAAATAGCTTTTACCTGCCCGACGAGGAGTCACCGTTGGAAGTCCGCCGGGCCATCGAATCCGTTCTGTATTTCCGCCTGCAGTTGGAGAATGAGATCGCTCGCCTCCAAGCGCTTTGCGTTGAGTGGGAAACGTACAGCAAGGAGAACGAGACACGGTTGCAGGAAACGGGTGGCATTGACATGATCAACGTGACCATCGGCCAGACGCGACTGCTGACCACCAAAAAGATGATGCAGTTTCGCGGTCTAATCGATCGCTGCGAGGAGGGCGCGTCTGGCAAGAACCGCCAGCCGAACGATGGCAGCGAGGACACGAAACCGGTGCAGGCGGAGGATCTGGAGGGCTGGTGGGACATGTTGCGTCTGCAGAGCGAGAACGTGGACAAGCGCTTCGAGAACCTGAAGCGTTGGAGGGCCAACGACTGGCTCGATCCGGATGCAGGGGCAGAAGAAATCAATCAGCCGAAGCCTCTGCTGAAGCCCAAGGTTAGTCGCACCATGAAGATCAAGTCAAAGGCCAAGCCCAGCAGCAATCTGCAGCAGTTCCTCCGCAAAGCCCATGCCAACATGAAGAAGACCAAAGTGGAGGAACCGACAATGGACGATGCTGATCCCTCGACATCCTCGCGACACAGCTCGCCACGGTTAATCGTGGTGCGCAACCGCAGGTCCTTCTCGCCCGCCCGCACCGTACTCCGCATGTCGACTGGCGAGGGACGTCCGTCCATTGCTCCCAATGCGCTTTTGAAATCTGCACTTCTTGCGGCCGCAGAGCAGAATGCTGCCAGGACGCCACCGCAGAAACCGCGCACCTCCATCCTGAAAACACCGGGCACCACCAAGCGCCAGAACCGCGGAGTCCTTTTCAGCGCCAAGAAGAGCGTGCGCCGCTTTCAGTTCACCTTTGAGGAGGGCAACATCAGTACAGACGAGATAATGGGCGCCGACAAACTGGAAGACTGCGAGGAGGACATGTCGCTGGAGGCGTCCACGGAGCGCCGATCCCTGGAGCAGAACCCCGGTACGGGTCAGCCCGACGGCACCCCTAGGACTTACACATTGCGAAACCGACGGGTCAATCTTCGTCCCTCGCACGAGTTCATGTAGTGTTGTTTATTTTATAACTTAAATCTTTTGTAGAATTGTTTATATGTTTATTTTATAGGTTAATGTTTTATTACGGAATGCCATTAAGTTTTAATTATTTAAGATGTTTAAATGTACATTTGGCGTTTTAAATATTCGGCGTTTTTGTTTTGTGGAAATTGAATCATATCGTATTTCTAATAAATTATCTAAATTATGTTGATATATGTATTATATGCAGATAAAGGAATAAATAAATAACGAATTTAATGTCTGGGTTTTATTTAGATTTCTGATAATTTTAGTAAACAGTGTTTTGCATTTGTTTGTTAAATTCATTTTTTATGTATGTATGTATTACCAAATTTACAAATGAGAAGGAAATATCTTCTGTCCCCTTGGTAATTGTTAATTAAGTTCAAGTTTTTGAAAAGTCGTGTAGAATTTTTATTTGTACTGTTCATCTTAAAATGATTTATTACGTAATGTTTTAGGAACTTCTTCAATATTTTCCAGTCTTGTTAAATATATCCCTAGAAGCTTATCAATATATGCATTGGCTAAAGACCTTGGCGCTTAAAATTATCTTGTAATCTCAAAGTTTTTCAATTACATTTTTAACTCAAAATCTAGGTTTAAGTATTTGCTGAGTCGTTATCTTTCTGTATTGGTGGTATATTTATGGTATTTTTTCAGTATATTTTGGACATATTTCGGTATATTTGTCAGTGTACCAAGGTATATTTTAACGGTCGTTCTACGGTCCCACCCATTCATAAATGTAATGGAAGTCAACTCGACGGCAATTTAAATTGAATTTTGAATTTGCTGTTGCATTCAATTGTAAATACGCGCTGATAAGGCCGCCAAATGAAAGTGCAAATAGCAGTGATATCGCGCCGCGCATCTAACCGCAGTGACTAATAGCCTCTCGACCGTTTCGTTCGCCCGCGACGCCCTTTGAGTTCAACGCATTCACATTTACGAGTGCAGATTTCTTTTTGTTTTGCCGCAGTGGCCGCGCACTGCTATCAAAACAGAGACAAAGTTTAATTGCTAGCTCTTCCGAAGGCACAAAAGACGCATTAAGGACTAAGCATGGACACCAGTGGCGGCAATTTGGGTGAGGATCTGGTCATTTCGTATTTCAAATTGAATTTTCAACCTCTGGTACAGCGTGTACTTGGCATGGCAGTTGGCCGTCCGCTGGCGCGCAAATTGTTCCCCTTGATTTCTTGGCCCCCCTTTACCTATTTAACCTTCTGCGCATCAATCGGCAAGCGGATTTATGTACCCTTATGTTATTTCGATTTGCATATTTTTGGCAATGGCTTTGAATTTAGATTTATTGTAAGTTTTTGCACTCTGCTGACGAAACGAGAAGTGCTTTTAACGATCTGGGAACATCTTATGAAACAGCGTAGCCAGATAGTTTGTTACACACATAGACATGTGCTTGAGTGTATTGGTGTTTTTATTGGGGTACAGTCTTGGGGGCAGTTGTTGTTTGCCCAAAAAAAGGGAATGTAAAGCATTGACAGGTCCTTTAAGTAAATCCGGGAGTTAAGCAAATGTCTTCTACCGCTTATTATCTGTGGTTGCTTGGCAAGGTGGGTGTTTAATAGGTGACAAAAAACGCGCACAAAATAATAACGTCGACAGGCGTTGCCACTCCTCTCAAAGTACTTATGCAAAAGGGACAGAGCAAAAAATATTAAATTTAACCTTAAATATAACTATAATAACTTTAACTTAATTAATTAATATTTATGAATAATTTTAAAAATATTACCTTTGGATAAAAATAATATAAGTTATCGATATGTCGTATGCCTATCGAAAAACCACCACGAGGTGGCAGCTCCAGCGCACAGCACATTTCAGGGTTTACGCAATTTCGGGCCATAAGATTTTCCTCGACCCGTGAGAAGGCCTTTTGCCACTGCCAGGACAGTTTAATCTAAACCAGTAAGTGCAGCTGAAGTTTCCCCCATCTGAAGCGCTGATCCTAATACCAATCTTCAGTTAAAAGCGCCCAGAGGAAAGCCAGCAAAAGCCCAGTACTATGTCGCACGCATTTGCCGCCGCCGTCTGCCGGTCCACCGCAACCATGTCTTTGGCCCTGCGCTGCAGCCGGCGGGCCATGAGCTCCGCAAGGACTCTACGCCTGGCGGCCGCCACCGCCTCATCTACTGCCTGCAAGGACTGGCAGCGCAACGGACTTCTTTCTGCCCCCCGCATCGGCAACCAGCAGCAGTACCTCCGCCAGTACGCCAACGAGAAGAAGGTGTTCGAGCGCACCAAGCCCCATTGCAATGTCGGCACCATTGGCCATGTGGACCACGGCAAGACCACCCTCACGGCGGCCATCACCAAGGTCCTGGCCGACAAGCAGCTGGCCGAGAGCAAGAAGTACAACGAGATCGACAACGCTCCCGAGGAGAAGGCGCGCGGCATCACCATCAATGTGGCCCACGTGGAGTACCAGACGGAAACGCGGCACTACGGTCACACGGACTGCCCTGGTCATGCGGATTACATCAAGAACATGATCACCGGCACGGCCCAAATGGATGGCGCCATTCTGGTGGTGGCCGCCACCGATGGTGCTATGCCTCAGACCCGCGAGCACATGCTGCTGGCCAAGCAGATCGGCATCGATCACATTGTTGTGTTCATCAACAAGGTGGACGCCGCCGATCAGGAGATGGTCGAGCTGGTGGAGATGGAAATCCGGGAGCTGCTCACCGAGATGGGCTATGACGGCGACAAGATTCCCGTGGTGAAAGGTTCGGCGCTGTGCGCCCTGGAGGACAAGAGCCCCGAGATCGGCAAGGAGGCAATCCTGCAGCTGCTGAAGGAGGTGGATAGCTTCATTCCCACGCCAGTGCGCGAGCTGGACAAACCGTTCCTGCTGCCCGTGGAGAATGTGTATTCGATTCCCGGACGAGGAACCGTGGTCACTGGACGCCTGGAGCGTGGTGTGGTCAAGAAGGGCATGGAGTGCGAGTTCGTGGGCTACAACAAGGTGCTGAAGTCGACGGTGACGGGAGTGGAAATGTTCCACCAGATCCTGGAGGAGGCCCAGGCCGGTGACCAGCTTGGAGCGCTGGTGCGCGGCGTTAAGCGGGATGACATCAAGCGCGGCATGGTCATGTGCAAGCCGGGCAGTGTGAAGGCTCTCGACCAGCTAGAGGCCCAGGTGTACATCCTCTCCAAGGAAGAGGGCGGCCGCACCAAGCCTTTCATGTCCTTCATCCAGCTGCAGATGTTCTCTCGCACCTGGGATTGCGCTGTGCAGGTCCAGATTCCCGACAAAGAGATGGTCATGCCCGGCGAGGACACCAAGTTGATCCTGCGCCTTATCCGGCCCATGGTCCTGGAACAGGGCCAGCGCTTCACACTGCGCGATGGCAGCCTGACGTTGGGCACCGGAGTTGTCACCAACACAATGTCCGCCCTGACTGAATCGCAGCGATTGGAGCTGACGGAGGGCAAGAAGGCGCGCGAGAAGAAGGAGGCGGCCAAGAAGTAGAGCCCCCAAACGCTGTCAGTCATTAACTAAAATCATATTCTTAAGCGATTTTTATGCATATTGTATAAGTTGTTGGCGCTCCAATCAGTCGAGTAAAATAAAATCAAACACCACTAAAATTTGAGATTTAGGTTCAAGTTTAGATTATTCGTTTCTGCAACAAGAAGTAGTGAAGTTTAAGATGTAATAACCATACATGTTGGTAAAGTAAAGTTAGTATATATTTATTGTCAAGTGTCGCACTAATCATCATGTTTGATTATTGATAATCTAAATTATCTAGATACCTAATTAATGAATCAACAAGATTTTATCTCTGATGGAAAACAAATGAAAGGTTGAATTTCGGCGCCTGTCATCGATTGCCTATCGCTCATGGTATCGGTATCGGAAATAGATACTCCCCAAAATCGAAATGGATACGCTTTCAAACACTCATTTTCAGTGTTGAGAGACGTGCCGTTGCAACCGCCTTGACCGCAGCTGATGATAAAGAACATTTTGAAATTGAATTGAAATTTGACAAAGATGAGTAACTACCGCGTAGAGTACTTGTCGGGTATATTTAAACACCGTAAACTATAATTCGCAGTGTGAATAATACCTGATTTCATCCGCAGATTCCATGGACGACACGGAGCCGTTGCCCGAGCTAAGTTTTGAAGACTTTTTGGAGCCAACGTCGGACAAGAGCTCCCAACACATGGAGATCGATGCCCTGGACTCTGATGATGATGACATCGACGGAGATGAGCTGGCCGATCCGGCCAACGATTCCCTGAACACGCCGCAGTTCAAGAAGAACGTGGTGCACATACTGGAGGACAAGCGGTTGCCTTCACCCGGAGTCACCGTCTTAAAGTCGCACGCCATCAAAGTGGTGACTGCTGGGGGCACCTCTCCGGTCAAGCCGCAAATTAAGGACCTCAAGATACTCAACAATCTGAAAGCAATACCCAGCAATGCCGTTAAGATCGGCAGCACCACTATTGCCAACCAATCAACGACGGGCTCCATCACCAAGACGCTGAGCAACTTGACCCCGATCAAGACGCAAGATGGCCGGGTAATCTTCGTCCAGAAATCGGTGCCCGGAACACAGACTAAAGCCACGGTGGCCGGCTCACCAGGCGGAGGAATACGCCGCCTCGTTGCGCCGGCGGGCATCCAAAAGGCGGTCCTCTCCAAGGGCGTGACTCTGGCGAACACTGGTCTGGTCAAGGCGGCGGTGCCAAACAAAGTAGTCACTACCGGTACAACCGGTTCCTCCAACGCCTCCTCCACGACCTTCACCATCAAGGGCATCACACCGCTGGCCGGAGGCAGTGCAAAGGTGGCGTCTCCTGTCACTTCGCCCACATGCCCAACCTCGGCACAGTCTTCCAAAATCCAGGTGGTGCGTACTGCCGATGGCAAGATCATCAAAATCAACCAGACTAGTTCCTCGCTGCTGCTAAATGCCAAACAATCAGTAGTTGGAACTTCAGCCCCCCGAGGAACATCCGCCGCCAATGCTGTCAAACTATCGTCCTCTACTAGCAATGTGGTGGTCGGCAAATCCGTTGGTCAAGTGGTACTGAAGACCACAGCTCCTGTGAAGCAAGCTGCAACCACGACGGTGTCCGTTGCCAGTACAACCACAAGCGCAACACCCGGCAAAATGTTGGTGCAGAGCGGAGGGAAACAGATTCTTGTGTCCAGCAAGAACATCATCAAGCTGTCACCAAAAGCGGGGGCCACCAGTACGATCAGCAACACGACGGGTGGACAGGCAGCATCTCCCACGAGTGGATTGCATGCTATTCAGCTTCCCGGCAAGGGAGGAGTGCAATATGTACGCGTGCTGACCAACAACAAGAGTGCCGCAGGATCGAGTGCAACAGTGACTGTGCCGAAGACCATGCAAACCCAGAAGATCACTGTGGTGCGGTCACCGGCTACCACATCTGCTGCTTCAACACCAGTCACATCTACTCCAATACCGGCTGCAGCAACAGCAGCGCCAAAGGCAAGCCCTTCCTTGGGTAACACCAACAAGATTGTAATGCGGACAATGGGAGGCAGCATTGTACCGCTCCCCTCCATGCAGACGTTGGTCTCCAAGGTGTGTATTGTAATCTATTTACATGTATAGTCTCTTAACTTTAATTTCCTATTCATAGCGTGCGCTGGGCGCCAACACGAATACCCCCAAGCTAGCCAGTGCGACCAACAGCAGCAGTAGCGGCAGCCCCAGTGGTAGCCAGGAGTCACCACGCAAGAACCGGCTAACTGATCTCAATATGCACTTGGCCTCCGCCAGCAGTGATGCCAGCGACAGTAGCGATGCGGGCCCGGAAGCTAAGAAGCCGCGATACGTGATCACCATGCAGCAAGGAACACAGCAGGGTTCGCAGTCAGCTCAAAAGGTCATCGGACGGCAAACGAATGTGCAGCGGGTTGTGGCTAGCAACACCAGTCCCAATGCCCCAAAGAAAATCTACAACATTGTGAAATCGACGGGCACCAATAATGGGGTCAAGTACATGATCTGTAACTCGGGTGTGCCCCAGTCATCGACTAGTGCCATGCGGCGGGGATACACTGGTTATGTGGACAACAAGTTGCGGCGAACGCTATCCATATCCTCGCAGCAGCATCGCTTCAAACAGATGAATCCTCAGCAGCAAACAAAACACATGCAACTCCAGGCGCAGGCTAAGCAAAGGATAAGGCAGCAGCAGATGCAAACAGTGTCGATCAAGGTGGAACCAAAGCTTCCAACACAGCCTCCCATCCAGAAGCCTACTGGTGCAGCCAAGCCACTCTTCGACATTCTGAAGCCACCGGTACCCGGGGCAGCACCCCCCGTCGATGCTCTAGGCGGTATGACAACGCGCCGAAAGCATTGCAACTGCAGCAAGTCGCAGTGTTTGAAGCTCTACTGTGACTGCTTCGCCAACGGGGAATTCTGCCAGGACTGCACGTGCAAGGATTGCTTTAACAATCTGGACTACGAGGTTGAGCGTGAGCGAGCCATTCGCAGTTGCCTCGATCGGAATCCTAGCGCCTTTAAGTAAGTGTTTTTGGGTTTTGTAACCCTTGCCAAACCGTCGAGGAAGTTTATTTTATTTTGTTAAATTCAATAATTTTAATCTTTTTCAAACAGGCCCAAAATTACGGCACCCAATTCAGGGGACATGCGACTGCATAACAAGGGCTGCAACTGCAAACGATCGGGCTGCCTTAAGAATTACTGCGAGTGCTATGAGGCAAAGATTCCCTGCACCAGCATATGTAAATGCGTGGGTAAGTACAAAAACTAGTCATTTTTTAACTTTAATTTAACTAACTTAAACCTACGCAATGCAGGTTGTCGAAACATGGAAGATCGGCCGGATGTGGACATGGACTCTTTGGATGGCTTGATGGGGACGAAGAATTCAAAAAAGGACAAAGCGAACGATAAGCATTCACACGATAACCGCGCAAATGTGTATTTGACGGATGATGTTATTGAGGCGACCATCATGTGCATGATATCGCGGATTGTGATGCACGAGAAACAGAATATGCCAGTCGAGGACACAGAACGCGAAGTGATGGAGGAACTGGGTGAAAGCCTGAACCAAATCATCACCTTTGCTAAGGAAAAGCACGACACGTCTCATCTAGATGAGTCCAAGGCAGCTTCTTAGGGCTGCCACTTTAGTCACACATGAATTAGTTTTTAAGTTCAAAGCGTTCTTGACTTTCTTCCTTACTCTATTCTATTTTTTGGCTTTCTAAAAGTTGACCTTAAAGTAAAGTGTACAATTTTAAAATAATCTAAACACAAAATGTATATACCATACATAGCAAATTTCAGATATAAGAACATTTTAATTTGAATAACCCCTTTGTTGTAATTTCAACTGATTGTGTAAAAAACTTTTCCTTGAAGTGGATGTAAATAATATAAAGACTCAATAAAGTTTAATGTCCCTTAAACACTAATTGAAAGACGGGTAATGTTTTGTAGCTTGTTTATTCACCAACAACTTCAGTTACATATTTGTATTTTGCATTTGCATTGTTTCCAATTTATATGATGGGCGAGTATATTAAACTCAACGCAATTTCGTTTGGTTTTCCGATTTCGGTATCAGCTTAGTTAGCAATATCTCTATGAAATAAACATATGTCGAATGACTAGTGTATAGGTTATACATATTTTAGTTGATTGTATAGATAGTTGGTATTTTAGTTTCGCATATAATTTTGTTTAGTATAGTTATATATTCTACTTGGTCACCATTGGTCTTTATAAATAGTATTTATGTATGTTTGTGTTCTGGTTTCTCCCGGTTCTCACCCTATAAACATGGCATGGCATGACATGAGTACACATAGTTTCAAGGTTTGAATAAAAATGTGATAATCGTTAAAGGACTATAGTACATATAGTTAGTAGCTCGTGTTATATTAATATATGCCCTGCTATCCATATTAAATACTCTGTTTATTTTGACTAATATGCTCGCGCTAAACTATAGTTATTTTTGCGGTCATTCGAATACGAACTTTTGAGAGAGAGTATGTGTGTGCGGTTATCTTAGTTAGCAAATACATACAGTAAACGTTAAGTATATCAATTTAATAATAGTTTCGAATATTTAAATACTGTGCACAAAACGCTTTGGTTAGCTGCTTTAGCATTGTTGTTTGTTTGACCCCATACCAGCTTTTTATACCCGTTACTCGTAGAGTAAAAGGGTATATTGTATTCGTGCAAAAGTATGTAACAGGTAGAAGGAAGCGTTTCCGACCCTATAAAGTATATATATTCTTGTTCAGGATCACTAGCCGAGTCGATCTAGCCATGTCCGTCTGTCCGTCTGTCTGTCCGTCTGTCCGTCTGTCCGTCTGTCCGTCTGTCCGTCTGTCTGTCCGTATGAACGCTGAGATCTCGGAAACTATAAAAGCTAGAGGATTGGCGTTTTGCATGTAGATTTTAGGAGTTCCTACGCAGCGCAAGTTTGTTTCAAAATGGTGCCACGCCCCCTCTGACGCCCACAATCGCTTATATACGATTTTAAAAATTTAAATATTTCGGAAAAGTAAAAATGCAGTTTTATTGTGTTTATCAATACCTATCGAAAAGTAGAAGAAATTTTTCAAATCGGACCATTCGTTAAAAAGTTATGCGTGATCAAAGTTTCTATCTCCATCTCCCTCGCACTCCCTTTGCCTGAGTAACGGGTATCTGATAGTCGGGGCACCCGACTATAGCGTTCTCTCTTGTTTGGATTGTTAATTTCATAACACTTATGCAACATTTGAACATAGTTAGGCAACAATAACGACTGATTACGAATAATATATTGAGTATGCTGCACTATTCAGTTAGAAGCTATATTGTCTAATTCACACGTTTATATTGAATGCTGGGCCCCCGGAAGGGGGGCTTGAAGCATAAACTTACACAACAACTTTATGAAAACCGAACAAAACCTTTTGCTAAATATCATATGTACTTTGGAGTTGCATACCCTGTACAATGTCTTTGTACTACATATGTATGTAAAAGTGGCTATAATATGCAATTTTTGAAGAGTCCCTTAGTTATAAAACGCGTGTTGCATGATTGAATTCGGCAATTCTTCAAAGCGTGAAAAGTCATAACGAACACAACGTAGAATTTCTCGTGTGCTATGATTCGATCTAGAGTATTATTTTAGTAGGTTAAGTTTCACAACAATGGAACAACGATGATAATCAGCAAGTATTTCAGCTATTCGTATATACAGTTTGTCAATATAACCTCATTGTATACCTGCGATTAACTACATTTTGTTGGCCTTCTTGTGCCTTTTTCGGTCATTACAGAGTTATTTTCCTTTACAATATGGAGTACGAATATTTTGGGTATACGCGTGCAAAATAATGCTTTTAGTGGTCCAATAAATATGGATTTGTGCAATAAAGAGGATTTTACATGATCTTTTCTATCACAACGCAAAAAGACACTTGCAGCCATTCAAGTGTCTTGCGACAATATCCTAATGATCCAAATTGATCGGGTTAAGTGGGGGAATGAAGTCGGTAATACTTATGAGGAAGAGGCTTAAATTTTGGGTGGGAAGAGTTGAAGACTTTACAAGTAGTTCTAAAAGTTTATAGGTAACGTTTATAAAACACTCAATTTAGCGATTTCATTCCCCACTAGATAATCGAAAACATAAAATGCAACTTAATATATTCAAAATTGTGTTCGCGTATAGGCCTTCTAAAAGTATTTGTTTTCTATGGAATGGTTTTTATATTCCGCGCACCATTTGGTACCAAAATCTTATCAATAATTCCCTTATTTTGTCAGATAACTTGTGAGTGTGCTATGTGGGCAACAATTTTACAAGATTTTTGATTATATATTTACTTTAATTTAACTTTAACAACTTGAATATGAAATTGATTTGCTTAAGGAAGGTGGGTCTCCATTTCAGTTGGAGTTATGCCCATTATTGCCATCCAATTGCTACGCCGTATTGCCAGAAGGTTTTAATGGGTTTATAGGAGCGAATCAAGTCTCGACAGAACCGAGAACCAAAGTTACCTGGGTTTTCGGTTCTAGATCTATAAAAAATTTCCATTTGGACTCGTTTAAATATTTTCTAAATAAAAAAAACCATTCCTATGATTGGCACGCTATCTTCGAACTCGCAATCTATTTGGCCCAACGACCTCGGAAAGTTTAAAATTACCTGCCCAAAATGAATCGTTTTTGGTGTGAGTTTAGTGTGGATTTAAGTCCAAACTGTGTCAAAACTAATTCCCAGGGCCTTCTTTTGTGACAGATCCATCGCGTTGCAATGCGAGTGATGTCTTCCACGGAGACCCCTTCAAAATTCAGTCGTACAACTTTCGCTATGCCGAGAAACCGTTTTATCCGATCCAGAATTATCAGAGGCCAGTGCCACCAACTCCGCCGCCGCTTGTGAAGAGGCCGTCCTTCCAGACCTTCTACCAAAATCCCAGGTTCAGTCAGGATCCCGAGTACATTCCTGCCAATAGGAGTCCACACACTAGAACTTTTAGTGAGCACCGGAGACGTCGTTTACTCCAGGAGTCCAAGGCTGTGCCGGTGGCTCCGCAGACGAGGGGTCCACCCATCTCAGCCACTGTCACAAATTCCCCGCTCCTCAGAACCTGCTGTCAAAGCAGAGAGTACCAGACCATGAGACGGGATCAGAGCCGTTTGACATTGAGGACCAATAGGAGTAATGTCCTGCGATCGACTGGAGGTGTCATCCCAAATGCCTCGGCCACCACCTTCTGCCGTAGCTCCAACACCCAGTTGCAGACCAAGAGAAGCGCCTGCAGTGGCTGCAAGATCAACATAAACATCTCCAATGTGGACCCGCAATCCGAGGTGGACAACAATGTCAGCATTAAGATCGAGGCCGATGCCTATCTGCTGAACAATACTGATAAAGTGAAGACAAAGCAGGAACAGAGTAGTTCCACATCCACTGGATCCTTTGGCATCGACAAGCGGCTGTCCAAGTTCAATGTGAGCGAAACGAAACCGAGGACCAGTCCGGAATGGGAGCTCCGGCAGAGGGAGAAGGCCAGGGAACAGGAGCGACTACGAGAACGGGAGCGGGATCGTCAGCTTCTGGAGGATCGAAGACTTGAGCTGGAAAGGGAGCGCCATGAGGAGCGGGATCATGCCCGTCAGCGGGAACGGGATCGCGAGCAACTTCGTCAGCTGGAACGGCAGAGGGATAGGGAGCGTCTTCTAGAAATGGAGGAGGAGCGCGAGAGGCATCGATTGCGCGAGCTGGAGCGGGAATCCCAGCGGTTCAGGGAGTACCACCGCCTGTGTGTCCTCCATGAGCAGCTGCGTCGGGAGCCCACACGGGTCATGTCCACGCCGACCCCAAGACCACCGGTTCCGATGACCTCGCACCTGTACGCTCCCACCTCCGATGACCGATTGCCCGGAATGGCCTTCTGTGACTTACATTCGTCAAGGACTGAGCGTTTGCAGACCTCAACGCCTGTGCCGCAAGAAAGGCGGAGAGCTCCGCTTAGCCAGGAAATAAAAACCGTCCCATCCGCTACCCGTTCACTTACTCCCCCGCCGACCTTTACGCGGAATAGCGACTCACGTTCGCCCACACCCCCTCGAGAACCCACCTCCCGATCACCTACTCCCACTGGGAGTTCCAACCGCTCCTCCAGTCGAAGTGCCACCCCCATTCGTAGTCGCCGGCGTAGCGCCACTCCTACCATCCCAAGAAACTTGGATCGCACTAGTTCGGGAACCTCTAATGGCAATGTCCATGTCACGGTCACCACCAACGGAGTGCGGAGTAGCTGCAGGATGGGGCGATCCTCCAATGGTCGGGTGAGTGAACCCAAGCAGCTGAATGGGAGCCAACCCCTCGTCACCAGTCTGAATAATATGCCCATAAGGATAACCACTTCACAGACGTCAGATAGGGATCTGGCTTTTAGCATGAACCACATAAGGATGAGGGGATCTTCCCCAGCGACAAGGGAGAGAAGCAGCAGTCAGGAACGACAGGATGCCTGCCAGGTGAAGATCAACGTATATGCGGAGAATCAGCGGCGGATGCGTTTATGAGAAGGGGAAGAAGGGGATTCCATGGATGAATTCCAGGTCAGATCATCTCTAGAGTATAGATTTGGTCTGCCCCAGAAGTCACCCATGCAAACCCCTACTTTTTCTTTAATGGCCCAGTTGTGAGATTCATTGTTTGACTTGTATATGTTTTTAGCCCAAACAAAATTCGAAAAGAATAGCCTAAATTCCTAGAAAGTGAAGTATGGCATTTTCTCTTAAATCTACATAATTCGCTCCTTGGAATACCTCCATTAAATCAATGCAATTGCGGGCGTCTGCTAATTGGATCAGCAATTACCTTCCCTGCTGGGAGTAGAGTCTTCCGGAGAAGGACTCTTACAAGCTTCATGAGCTCTTCGTACAGTTACATCTGGTGTTTTCCGATGCAACTATAGTTCTTCCAAAAAAAAAGCTAGTTTCCAAACCTTTGGCCACTGAATTGCCTCCAATATGTAGTAGGGTTCTTAGGATACCACTTTTCTCTTTTCTTTTCATAATAATAATTTACCCGTCACATCGAACATATAGCTCTTAATGGAGCCCTATTTTCACTCAACTTTCTATTTCTTCTATAGTACTTTCTCCAGATATTTCTGTGCTTGACTTTAACGTGTGCAAAACATTTGGGGGAGGTGAGTTCTTGATATGATCAAAGGTATATATAAACACTATAGTGCAACATGTGCAAAACATTGAACAAGAATAACGATTTCTTTTGGAATTTCATATGATATTATTGATATTGTTGGTTGTGGTTACGGTTACTTTCTGCCTCTTTGATCTTCTCTTTTTTTGTTGATTTTAATACCCTTTTTTTGTTGATTTTTGGTTGCACTTTTGGCAACATTGCGTTGGAGTTAAATCGTTTGCTTATTCGTCTTCATCGTAGTTTTGATAGGTGACATAACGTACCTGAGCCCGATCGCGTCCATAGATCAATGACTGCAAACACAGAAGAAAATGGAGGAAAAATATGGGTTAGTCTACTGTTTTTCTTTAAACAGTTATATAAGACATGCACAATGAAACTCAGGCAGCAATCTAAATAAAAACTAAACATTTTATTACAAGCGAATTAAGAAGAACTTAAGAGTAAAAACAATGAAAATGACTAATAATACAGAAAATTAACAACTAAATGCCAACTAAAAAGCTAAGAAATTTCAAAGCGGCTCAAAGCCTCTCGCTCTCGAAGCCCTCATTCGTCCTGCCCGCCTCGGGATCCGTATTGGGGATGGATGTGCCATGCATGATGGCCGGGCAGGATGCAGTCAGCTGGGGGATTCCAGGGGATTCCCCTGCAGCGGCAGCAGCGGCTGCGGCAGCTTCAGCCGCCTCCCTGGCCATACGTACCTTCTTCTCGTCGCTTGTCGGCGGATTCTTGAGCAGCGTCAGCAGCGGGGCGTACATGAAGCAGAGGATGGCGATCCCGAAGAGCATCCACTCGAACCCGATGCTCTTCACCAGCGATCCGGACAGCGCCGGTCCCACGGCGAAGCCCACGCAGAAGGCCACATCACCCAGGGCGTAGACACTACCGTACACCGCCGAGTGCCGGATGTCCACCAGATAGCCCAGCTCCGGCATCATCGAGGAGTCCACCATGCCGATCGCAAAGCCCAGACCGGCATTCGGAATAATCAGGTGGGTAATCGAGGTGGCCATGGGTATCTACAAAAATATATAATATATATATAATCTTAAAATTCGATTTGGTGTTATGTATTCGAATATTTTATATGATTAAATTTGAAAAGAAAACTATTACTACTTTAAATAATTTGATCAGACTGAAAAAATATTTAAAAAAAAAAGAGGAGAAAATTTCCTTACATATATGTATATATTTCTTTAGATATATATGTTATCTGCTCTGAAAGGGAATTTTTTTAATAACTCTTCGTAAAGGTTTTATTCCTTGTCACAATCGTAATATTTAATTGAAATGGTGATGGAAATCCCCATTTTTAACTAATATATAATCTTGGCTCTTAAAGAAGTTAAAAGCGTTGCGTGAATTTTTAAGCTTCATTATAATACTAACCATACAAAATTAGTGAAATGGATCTATTAATTTGTTATATTGGTTTTTTTAATTGAATAAAAGTGTAGGTATGTAGATATCTTCACTTACAAAGATCAAGCATCCTCCGATGATAATCAAGCCCAAGCAGGCGGCGAACCAACGTCCAATTTTGTGTCCCAGCGGTCCGAAGAGATTGGTGCCAATCAGGTAGCTAATGGAGGCGGGCAGGAAGGCCACGCCCTGTTCCCAGCGAGTGGCGCCCATGTTGTCCACCATCCACAACGGCAGCGAGGGCTCCAGCATGGCGATGCCCATATTGGCGAAGGTGATGGCACCGGCAGCGATCAGGATGTAGGGATCGCTAATCAGGCTCTTCAGCGAAGGTGGCTCCGTTTCGGCCTTCTGGATCGACGGCTGCAGCATGAACAACTGGAGCAGCCCATCGCCCAAAGCCAGAGCTGCTAGGATCAGGAATGGAGCCGACTTGCCCACGAACTCGTACATCACCCCGCCAAACGGAGGACCTATTAGCACGCCCAGGGCCAGACCACCCAGGGCTATACCCATGGCATTTCCACGCTCCTTGTCGTCCGTGAACCGATCCGCCAGCATGCCCATCCCAGAAACCGAAGAGCAGGAGGATCCGATGCCCTGCAGAGCCCTCGCCACGAACAGAACCAGGTAAGAGCGGCCAAAAGCGAAAACTGGGCAAGATGGAGGGGTTCAGTTTAATGTTCTATGTTGATTAAAGTAAAACTTACTTATCGTTGAGAGAAACATTATCACAAAGCCGGCAAACATGGGGATGCTATAGCCAATGCTGTACAGAGAGAAATATCATTAATGGCTTTTAAATTTTTGGGTCTTAAGTTTATTTGGGGAATAATTCTTATAGCGTAAAATCGTTAATCCCAAATATCTTTGAAAACTTGCATATCTTCTAGCTAAAAAACTTAAACAATATTCTAAATGTATATATATGTGTTCTTATATATATTTTTTAGGCTTTAAATAAAATATATATTATTTTATTTTTACAGGTTTCCATTCGATTGATGAGCGATATGTTCTTCCTTAAATTGATAGTTAATTTTATAAATACATACATTGACCGAAACAAATCACACAAATGAGAGGTTTTGAAGAAAATTAAAAAATTTTGTTTCCCGAAAATGTATTATTTTGTTAGAAATGCATTAAATTTTTAAGGATTCAAAACATATTTAATGAAACTTAAAACCATTGTGTTATAGAAATATCATAACCAACGCTAAACATGACCTCGAGTTTAAGAACAACTTATATTTAATGTTTAGTATTTATTAAAAGGTCGCTTAATTTAAATATGTAAAAGACTTAATTATTTTTTTGCTCTTGTGTTTATATAGACTAACTAACTAATGCCCCAAATTTGACTTACCGGTGCGTGAGGGGTCCTACAATTGGGTTAACCAGCAGCTGGACAAACGCCTTGGAGGCGAACAGCAGTCCCACCTCGACGGTCTCGCCCACCAGCTCGTTGTGTCGCTCCTCCAGCTCCCGGTAATAGGTTTCGTTTTCTGGGGATTTTCAAGGACTTGGGCTGCAGACTGTGGTGGCCAATTAGCGGGCGGGACACACTTACCCTCCGGACTTATCGTCGAGATCTCGAGCGGGGCCGCCTCGCTGCCATCCTTGTTGCAAGGACACGGCGTTGGGGGCGGCGGAACGTTGGAGGTGAGCGGGGTGCGTGGAAAGCTGTCGAGCGGCGCATCCGGATGTCGTATGTCGTACAGGAACTCAGGTATGATGGGCACTAAACAGAAATGGAGAGCCTTATAATTTGATTGCAACAAAAAGAATTTGCTCACAATTAACCTAAACGCTCTTGTGCCTTCAAGCAATTTTCGCAGAGGCCGCCGGTTTGTAATTGCGTTCTCCAGGCCCCAGAAAGTTTTGTAATTGCCTTGCCGCTGGCAGAGATTGCCCCCCTTCCCCTTGTTCTAATTGAGTTGCAACCAAAAAGAGGAGGAGGAAGGGCTACAAATTGCGCATACGCCACGTTCACAACGATGCGTTTAATGGACCCTCCGCTGTCTAGCATAAAGCCACATGCAACTTGGCCTCCTCTGCCGGCAAATTCAATTTGTTTATTGCATGCTTCGACTCTGTTTATATTTATTATCAACACCCGGAGAACTCGAGACTCCGGGCCACTGTAATTGCATTTCCTGCCAAAGTGCGAGGCCGAGGTCAGAGGTTGGGCTACCGAACGATGGGGAGGGGGGGTGGATGGTCTTTTAATTGAGTGAGTGCTGAGCGTAGTTTGAAGTATTGTTGGGGTAATTTGTTTGCTTGTGAGCCCAGTTATTCGTGGTTATCGTAGTGACAGGCCGTAACCATATATGTTTGGCCTGCAGTTGGGGGGTTCTTTAATGAGGGCCATTCATGCTCGATGGGCTTAGGGCTAGATAGTCTAACTTGAAGTTTTCGTATTGGCCCGTGCCGCCTCGTGCCAAAGTTCAGCGAAAGTGGAAGTATCACCTGACCCGGAATTCCATTCAACTGCTGTCACATATGTCGGCCATGTGGCCGAGAGTGAACATGCCATTTGGCGACCTGTCCCCGCTCCCAAATGACATGCAAGCGGAAATGTATGCAAATTTGGCAACATCTACTTAATTGGGGTTAACCACTTAGCGATTAAATAGCAAATTTAATGCCACAAGACAAATGTTGCCTAGTAATTCCCAGCCCGACAGCCCCAACAACTCATTAAACTGTCTCCCGAGTCTTTGACATAAAAATTATAATTCCGGAAAAGCACGTGCAGTCGGGGTCAGGAGGTGGGCTTGGGATGTTACGGGTCAGGAGGTGGGTGTATTTGGATTGGGATTGGGATGGCGGAGCAGCGGAAGTCACTCAGTCGCCTCGGTTGCATTTCGCGTGTCGAAGACACTTAAACCGCAATGCCAAAAGGAAGCCGACTCGGGCAGCTAGACAAACAAACAGTCACTATCGCTGATTCAGGGCTGCGGAAATAGTGATTGAGTGATAGGATATCAGTGATTTGGTTGGCTAAGTGCTCTTTCGGTATTAGATTTTTCAAATGTTGTATTCAAATTCGATAATTTTTAAAATATTTTAAAGACCAAAATAAGTTTGTTATAGTTTACTAATTCTTATAATCATCATCCTTGTTGTAGAAACTTGTAGATTTTATTTTTAGGAAAACCAAGAAGGGGTTTTGAAAGAGAAAATTGTTTACATTCCAGCTCTTCTTTTCTTTCCACCTATTGAAAATGGTATTTTAAGTGGTATACCTTTGTAAACTTAAGGCTAAACTCTCTTAGATTATATCTCTAAGATTATAACAAGTGTAATTAGGTTTTTTAATTTTTTAAGAGGAAAGGAGGGTATTAAGCTACCGTGGTAAGGATCAGCAACAGTAGACATCTAAATCTTTTGACATACTTTATGTTTTTCTGTAGCTAAATCTCGATCCATATCTTCTATTTAGGAAGTCATAGTTTAAAAAGCAGAAGTGCAAAAGTCTAGGATAACAGACCGAAAAAGCGATTCCTCTGTTTTCTTTTATAAAAAAAACTTCAATATATTTTCAGTACCCCAACTTTAGTGACATTTTGTTTTCCGCAGCCCTGTGGCGTCCGCAGGTCACCCAGATACATCGATTCGACATGCCGGGCGACAGTGGCGGCGACGGCGTCGTCGTCAAGCCAAACAGAAGCGGCAGTGAGGCGGCAACTGGCAAAGCCACCAGTCATCCGCCGGCGACGAGGAAGAGGACAGCTCAGCACCCGAGCTAGAGTAGCTGGAATACGCCTTTGTTTATCCCATTAATATGCACAGGATTTAATTAGCCATAGAATCCGGACGAGGAGCAGGGGACAGAATGCGACCCATTTGGGAGTCGGCCAGCAGGCCGCTGTTTGTTCGCTCCGTGTGGCAGGAGGCGATCGGGAGGCGCCACTTCATCCTCGACTACGAGCCGCGACAGAGGCAGCGCTGGAAGCGCCAGAAGACAAGGCTGAGAGGTGAGTACATACTCCTTAAGTTGTCATCTTCAAGGGCTTTAGTTATTCGTAGAGGTATCTCAATAAATTGGCTATCGATTTTGAATTAGGTATTTCTTAAAACATGAACCAAGGTGTTACTGCCAATACTTCCCAAGGATATTTTAAAATTATTAATATAATGACACCAGTAGAATTTGCTGCTATTTTAAATGCCTCAGTAAGGTAACAATTCATACAAATTGTCAAATTAAAAAATTCGGAGACCAAAAAACAAATGTAAATAACCTTTTGAATTTTAATACAGAAATCTAAATTCTTATAGAATTTGGTTCCTGCCGAAAATAAATTGAAGTATACTGTTTATATCTTAGATATTTTAAAAATCCAAATGCGTGATTGTTTTTTTGTGATCCCTTATATATATAATATATAGAAATATATATAAAATTTTGAGCAATTGTAAAAGATTTTGAGCAATCTTCTCAAGTCAAGTAAAGAAATCACACGCTTCAAAAATAAATTGTTTTAGAATCCTAATATGTTAATTACTAATGATAATTATTTCAGTAGATCACTGTTTAAGGAATTGAATGGACTTGTTTAAAATCAAACTATTATGAAAAAGGATATATCAATGACCACATAAAAAATAGTTTTCGAAGTAATTTGAACTTATTCTTTTCATATAGGCAACAGCAACTACCAGCAGACGCAATCCTGCGAGATCTACGAGCAGTCACCGGAGGAAAGCGTGGAATACCTGGACGAGGACCTGCTACTGGACGCCACCAAGCTGACGCTGCAGCAGCAACAGTCGCTGCCCGCCCTGGGTGGGCGGCCGTGCCCCGCCCCCTCGACGGGTGGAGGTCAACGCGACCAGCGGCACAACAGCCGCCAATCGAAGCGACGAGCCTGGCTGCTGAGTCGCGGGCGCACCTATCACCTGGACCATCTCATGGAGCATCAGTCGCGAAGAAGCTCCTTGCAAGATGCAGCCAGCAACCTGACCACGACGGCCAACAATCCGGAGGAGCGTCTGGCAGAGAGGGTGCTCCATTGGCTGGATTTGGCTGGACGCACGGATATAGTCAAGGCGGCGGTGGTGCCCAGTCCACCGGCCACCAGTAGTGCCCAATTGGCCAGATCCGCCCAGCGGATGCAGCGCAGCCAGCATCGCAGCATGAGTCTCAAGCGGGTGGCGGCGGCGGCAGCGAATCACCAGCGATCGGTGGCCAGGAAGCCCAGTGCCAAGCCGCCGCCACCCTCCGCCCCGCAGGTCACCACCTCCTCCCCGTCCGCCTCCAATGCCAAGCCCATAACCATAATCTTCAACAAGGAGGGTGTGCCGGTGCGACTCAATAGACCCGCTCGGAACATCGATCTCTGCACCCTGAGCAGCAGTGCCAGCACCACGCGAAGATTGGCGGGTCAGCTGGCCTCGGCCCGCCTGTACAGTGGAGCCAGTGCATCCCCCCTCACGGAGGACAGCCGCACCCCGCCTCTGAGTAGCCGGGGAATGGCATCGGCTGCTTCGGATAGCCGGAAACAGCTGCACATCTTCATGCCCAGTCTGCCCAAGAAGGGTTTGCTGGCCGTGGGATCTGCGGCTGGCAGTGGGATTGGAGGTTCTGGCGAAGATGCCCTGAGTACCAGTTTCAGTGAGCTGTGCCAGCTGTAGTCAGACTCATTCCAGTCAGTAAAATCTGATTAAAATGGGCCTCACAAAATGAAGAAACACTAGACAGTTCTGAATAAATGTTATGAAAACTAATTAATTTGAATTTTCCTTAAAAAAATATATATAATTTAGGAGTTATAGTAATAAAATTTGTAACCTTTCCATTCATGAAAAATATAAAAACGATTTCTGAAATTTACAAAATATTTGATCTTAGAAAATAATAATCAAAATAAAATATTTCATGAATATGTTTAATTTTTTGAAATTTAATTATCCAAACTAAAGTTCTAAAAGTTAAAACTGGGCAGCAAGTTCCTAAAGTTTAATATGAAATATTTGAATATGAAATATCATCATAATATTTAACTGGGGAGGTTGTTTCAGTGAATGTGGACTTCCCTTCTTCTTTAGACCTTAGGTTCACTGACATGGTTAATGCGTATAATTTGTGAATATATCCGATACTATCACTCTGCCCCTTTCCAAATACAAAGCTTTCTATTTATAGGGTCGCAAGGAAAGGCAAAATTAGTTAAGACTAACTTTTCTTATTAATATGCTAAAAAAGACCACTCCAGAACACAAAAATAAAAGTGATTTGGGGAACCTCCGAAGGTTAAATACCCTTTATTATAGAAAATAATAATACTAACAAATTTCTCTCAACATTTTTGCTGAGGCTACAATAATTAGAATATTTATTTTAAATATTTTATTTTTGAGAAATGCACCTGTCAGATATCTCCGTGCCTTAATTTGAATAGCGTACCTATTGTGCCCCGGAGAACTACTTATTAATATCGTACAATCTTTTCTTGGTTTTATTGATTTTCGTTTTTGTTCCGTTGCCATTGAAAGTTTCTTTTGTTTATTTCTTTTTATCGAATTTGGTAAGTTTATTTTGGGATTACCCCGAAAAGTCGGCGGCATGTGCCACGCCCATTCTCCTTTGTTTTGATTTTGGTTCTGACTTTATTGTGGATTCTTGCGTTTTTTTTATGACGATGAGGGTGGTGGTTTTGGGGTGGTTCCCAAGTGAAAGGAGCGTAATCAATGTAATTGTGGAAATATTGCATGTTTAACAACGGAATAAAGTTAAAGTTAAAGTTTTGCCTTAATGAATGTGGCCATTTTGCGCAGAATGGATTCCAAGCTAAGGAAGGGAAACTGGAATTTTTACTTGGTAAAACTGAATAAATAAATAAAA
This sequence comes from Drosophila kurseongensis, assembly GCA_018153305.1. Classification (NCBI taxonomy): domain Eukaryota; kingdom Metazoa; phylum Arthropoda; class Insecta; order Diptera; family Drosophilidae; genus Drosophila; species Drosophila kurseongensis. The sequence goes on along the minus strand of JAECXX010000004.1, from coordinate 13,782,512 downwards.
GTTTTAAAAGAAGTATTATTAATCTGAAAATAAGATTTAAGAATTCTACACTCTTGAAAAAAGGGAAATTGGAAATGACACAAATAAATATAAATATACAAAGGAAGATCGTTTAAAACAAATTTCATAAACTATTTAAATAGATTATTCTCTAGAATTTTCTATTTTCCTCAGACCTATTTCTTGTAAACTATTTTTATGTAGTTTACGACAGACAAAACGTAAACAGTCGTAAACTAATTATGGACATTACATATCCATCAGTGTAATGGGGCAACAACTGTCAACCGTTGCGAAGGAGATTCCATGGATATCCATCAAGCGTCATGCAAGCAACACCATAAGCTAAACCATCTGCCTGCCACACGTGGCAAGTTGTCGTTGTCGTCGTCATCGTTTTATTTTATGACTGACGCGTCGGTATTTAGATTCGATTTCAATATCGCCACCGATACACAGATATAAATTCAGGTGCAGATAAAGGGGGAAAAACATAAAATCCAAGCCATATGTTATAAGTTAAAACGCAAATTCTTGAGCTTCACGTTATCAAATTTTTGACTTATTGTTTTTTAGATTTAATTTCTATATCTTCGCCGATGCACAGGTTTAAATATAGGTTGATGTAAAGGGTGTACAAAATATAAAATCCAATAAGTTATAATTCTAGAGCTTTACACTATTGAACTTTTAACAATTTGAAGCTAAAGAATTCGCGTTTTAACACAACCAGTCCGCTTTCAATCGGAATTATCCCAAATGGCAAAAGAAAATAGATCATATTTAATTAATGAAATAGCATCAGGTTCATATAATTTGTTTCCCGTGCATTTTGAAGATACATTGCAATAGATGGTGGGGGATAAGCGCAAGGCTCAATGAGTCATTGCGTCTGCCATGACAGCGAAACGACACCGAAAAAGCCGCACGATTGTGACCTTTGTCTAAATGGGTCTGGTTGGGTGGTGCCACCAAGTCCACAGCCAACGGAAAGCGGGGGAAAACTTTCTGACTTCAAGGCAAGCCAAAAGACAAAAGGGGGAGCAATTACTTTTGGAGGCAAAAACTTTGAGCCGCCTGACGTTTGACTTTTCCCCGTTTCGCCCGCAAAAGAAAATGCGCAACAATACTGGGAGTATTTCGAATGCATACATAACAGGCCTAAAAGGACTCCAAGACGAGTCGTTCCAAGTTGCCGTGACTTATTCGCGTTTCTGCAGCGGACGCGGCAGGTTCTCCAGGCGATTGGCGTTCTTCTTTTCTAGTTTGTTAGCCACCTAACGAGCAAAGTTTTCCACGGCGCACTTTAATTTTCCGGCCATTAGTAGTGGCATGTCCACCGACGAGGACTCCCTGGGCAGTCCCCTCAAGCCGGCCACGCCCACGCCGGCCGAACGGGAACGAGAGCGGGAACGTCCCAGGGGCGGACGATCCGGGGCAGCGGACCTGCTGCGGCATCAGCAAAGTTTTGAGGCACGCTACAGCAGCATCATCCAGAAGCAGATCTGGGAGACGAGCATCAACAAGGATGTGCTGGAGCGCCAGCTGAACGCCTATTTCCCCTTCTCGCGCAGTGCCTCGCTCTCCAAAGATGGATCCGGCGGATTCGATCAGCTCCTGCCGCCGGCGACGGGCGGAGGTAATCTGAAGACCCGCTCCCTGGCCACCACACCCACATCCACCAGGAGGCCAGGTGTCTGTCTGGAGAAGCTGGAGACCGTGGATGTGGCCTCTCTCGAGTCCCATACCCAGGGGAAGTAGCGAAGAAATCCAGAGGATTAAGCTTACTCATTAATTGTGATGTCCGTAAGGTTGAAAGGCAATTTTTGACATTTTTAGACTAAGATAGGTTAGGTCAGATACATATACAAACCCCGGATTCGAAAACACAATCAGAATTGATCATAAACTCAGAAAAAAAAATTGGTAAGTCAGCATTATATTCGAATTTAAATATATGATTTCAATGCTGTCAATTTAAAGTAGTGTAGAAATATCAAAGAAAAAATCTTCTGATTTAAAAATACCCAACCTAATTCGATTTAAAAAATGGTTTTATTAACTTTAATATCATCTAAATTGTCCTATTTGTTTCCTTAACTTCATTTAAAGAAACAAAAACTATCAATCAATGACGAAACAAAGACAAAATCCGGGGTCTAATTAAAAACGATTTTCAATATAGCTTTAATAAGTATTACTAACATGTAAGTCCAGCTATTTCCCTAAAATCTACTATTTATTTAGCACCCCCAAGATTTGTCTACAGCACCAAGGAACAATCTATTTGCATAGTTCAACCAATGTCAATGTAAAATACTCGTTTTATTGGCTAAGGATATGGCCGTATCCCCGGATCAAAGTGAACCCTATTTAAGCTACTATTATTCAATCTTCCTCAATAAAACAAAAGCTTATTGCATATTCAATTTGGCATCGAGTCAAACGGATAAGGTCATGACCCATATAAATCTCCACAGGCTCCCGGTTAAATCTAATTTATGAGGATATTATGCGAGAAAAATAAGACTGCGAGGGGAGGTGTGATAAAAAGGGGGGGTGCGAGGCCAGAGATCAAATGTAATAATCAAATGTATTTGCAGCAATTTTCGCTTCAGCACCTTGAACGCGAATCGAGAAAGCACTTAAGTGGAAATGCCGCCAGTCAAACGCTAAAAGCCCAGCCCCTTCCTTTATCCTGTCAGCAGGGGAAACTTCTTCCATGGAGCTAATAGTTTTTCCACTTTTCCCTTTGACTTTCACTTCCGTGCTCTGTCTCTCTCAACAAGTTGCTCGAGTGGTTCGGCTATTTCCTTTGGTTTTTTGCCCAACTTGTTGATTTAAATTCATGAACGTTTAGCACAAAGAAAAATCTCGTTCCTCTTTTTTTCGGGTTTTTTCCTTCGCCCTGCTGTATTTGTCAGGCTGAAGGACCCGAGGATTCCCACTCAATGTCCATGTGTTTGGCCAGACACTTGACATAAGCACTTGGCCTGGACACTGGCCACTGGACGCTGGACACATCCACCCCCAGAGAGTTTTCGTTTTCCCTGGTGGGGTTTTAGTGTCAACTGCAGGAGGGTCTTCCAGTGCGTGTCTATTTAATTGACTGTCGACGGAACAGCACTTGGAGCTGCCCAACTCAGTCTGGTCCACTGGTCATCGATGCTTGTTAATGACTAAGCAGGGGCACTTCAGCTTTGATTAGTTGTTGGCTGGTATTTGATTTAATTGCATGGCCTTCCACATAAATTAAGGGTGCACTAAGTTCTTATTGAACGACCAGAAGACTCCTGTTTATTCTGTAACAAAATCACTGACTGACTAGTTTTTTGTTAGCTGGTATCTAATTTAGTTGAAGGAATCTTATATTAAATTAGGGCTCTTTTAAACTCAGTCTTTATTAAATCTAAGACACTTCTAAAATAATATATGTTCAAGAAAACTGTTAGTCAAGGCATGTATAATTTGCAAAAGTCATTTTTTAAATGACCAAGTCATTTTCCTACAGATAAAATGTAAAAAAATCTGAAGTATAAATGTTTTTATGAGTAGTTTTTCAGTTAGCGAAAATATAAATTCTTCAAAGACAACAATTTTATTTTGTAATTTTTTTTTAGTTTTCTTTCACTTGTATTTTTTATTACTGGGTCTATTTGAAATATTTGTTAAGCAGGGATGCAAAAAGTTGTAAGGGAATAGTTTCCCATAGAATTTTACATAAATAAATCGTCTTTAACGAATTTACTTCTTTCTCTATATTTGCAAATAGTACTATTGAGTTAGTATTATTCATAAAAATCTACCCTAATATTTATGGTGCTTCTATCCTAACCGGATAACTTTTCTGTGAGTAATAAGATCTCAGCAAAGAGAACCCCTGTTTATCCCAAAAAAAAACCTCAGTTCCTTAAGAATTGATGAACTGACAAAGACCATTCGCATTGACAGGAAAGCGTTCATTAGCTAAAGTGCCGCTCTGTGGTAATTTTATGGCACCACTTTCCCCGTCCTCCAAGGAAATGGACAATTTCCAGGCGATTGGCTGGCAAGGATAACCAGCCCCGGGAGATAAATGCTCATGAAATGCTAATGGGCACCAGGGAATAAGATTTATGGGAGGCAAAAAGGTATCCCAGGTGAACACTCACCCACTGTGGTCAGCAGCATGTTGTCGAGGAGCAGGGCTATGGCCACGATGACGAGCACCAGGCGATTGGAGCCCCGCCAGCTGACCATCCAGGACTTGGCGGCGGACCAGGACCCGGCAGCGCGTGGATCCTCCTCGCGATACTGATCCGCTGGCGGTGGAGCCGGTCGTCCTCCATGGGTCTGGGATTGATAGGTGGGCGGAGGCGGTGCAGGCGGCTCCTTGCCGACGCCCAGTATCCCGCAATCCTGGTCCATGTTGCCATTCTGCTGATTGCCGTCCAACTGCTGCTTGAAGGGATTTTTGCTGGGCGTATTGCTGGCGGGTCCTCCGGGAGTTGGCTGCTGGTTGGTGCTGGCGTTTATGGTGAAGGAGGTGGTCTCGCTAATCTCCGACTGCTTCTGGGGTGCTGTGCTCTGCGTGTTTTTTCTAGGTCCACCATTTCCCGCATCGGTCGATGATTGCATTGCGTCGCTAGCCGCTGGTTGCTACGGAAAACAGTAATCCGATTGTCTTTTAAAATGTAATCAAATCAGGAGTAAGCAGCTTTCCCATCATCCCCGTTCCCATTCCCATTCACATACCCAATCCAATTCCCATTCCCAATACAAATCCCACGCTCGCTTAATGCCTCAATGATTTTCGCTAATTAAAAGTAAATTACAAGTCTTGGGGTTGGAATTAAAAAGTATCTTTCACACGGCCACACGGCTCTAATTGAATCATACGCAATTTAAATATTTATTTAATTGCCTGCCACCCCACACTAACACCAAATACACGGGGCGTATGCGCAACATTTGTCATTGGATCATTTGCTGTTGCCTAACGTCAGGCGCAAATTGAATTTGCCTGCATAATTCGCTTTGAGAGACTCACAAAAGGGAACCAAAAGGCAGACTTCTTTAAGTTTTCGGTTGCAAAATTGAATTAGCCCACTGCTATTAGCAAAAAGGTCTCATAATTGAAGGCAAAGATGAATCAAGTCTTCCGCCAACAGTCTTTGCATAATGTTTTCAATTTATTCTGCAATTGAGACAACAATTGATGCCTGTCCCAGCGGACAATTGATTGTTTATGACGTCTACGCAGGGACAAAGTGTTGTCATTGAATGACAAATGGGAAGTATCTGATAAATAGACGAGAAAACTGCTGAAAATTCATACGACTATATCACGTTTGGGGGCGTGACAAGCAGCAGTAAATTTTGTAGTTTTAATTGATTAAATCAACTAGAATTAACTGCTGAAATACAAAGCTGTTGCATTAGTTATAGTACTAAAAAATGGCATCATTAAATTTGCCTCCACACTTGTTCAGCCCTTTGATACTAAATAGTACTATTAATGTTAATGGGAACTTTTATTAGCTCTGTCTTAGAACATGTTTAATAAAAAATAATTGTATTTAAAAATGGTGTTTAATTCTGTAAACTCACTAACGTGGTTAATTAAACTTTTAAAAGTTGCACGAATTTTTTCCCTAAATAAAAAAAATGTAAATGAAAATTAAGTCGATAAAAAATGTTTTGTCTTTACAATTTCTTAAAAGTTAGTTTAAATGTTTAAAGCATTGTAAAATAAAGAAATTAGTCACATTTATCTTATTAGTAAAATTAGGAAATTCTTAATAAGAACTTTCCCAACCACTTTCCAAATTGTGTACGATTAGATCCGTTGTCAAGTATAATATTATTACCTGGCAGCTTTTCCCTTATTGAAATAGATCTAGAGATTGTATGCTCCACAAATTGCACAATACTCTTGCCACTGGAACATCACTTGCACTAATGAACCTGAATTGCCACCAGGCCTTGAGTATTTATAGAACTCTGAAGTAACGACCGATATTTATGTGGCTTACGATCGCTTATAGCTATAGCCGCCAGATACGCGCACAGAAATCCCAATTAGTCGCGGACTCTGTTCCAGTGAATCAGAAGTCAAGGCTGTATGATTTGCATTCAGGAAGTACTGATGCTATCATCTAGATTGCACTTTCTTTTTCGCAATGAGTTCACTTTTATATATTTTTTCGGGGGGATCGTTCATTCCGCGGATTCTACCGACAAGTCGGCGCTCTGAACTCGAACTAAAAACTTTAGCGTGCCGCCTGAGGCTTATTAAACGAATTTATTTTTGCACAAGCTAAAAAAGATTTGCTTAGTTAGTATACGAAGTGTTTGCCATGGAGAGAATTCAGACATCTTTGCATTTCAAATGAATGCACAATGAAAAGTGTGTAAAATACATTTTAATAAATATTAATTATCAATTGGCATGCAATTTCGGATTATGAGCGTGGGAATACCGATTCGAACAATAGCTTGAAGTTTATAATTTGATATTATGCTAATGCATTGAGTTTTCAAGTTTAACTATCCAGAGCCTGAAACTGGCTTCTGTCCATCTGGAATTGATTAGAACTGCATTCAATTAAATTGCATTTCAAACACAATTCTTAGAGAAATAAATTAATATAATGCATTAGTGTCGCGTGTGTTCTATATATATACTTTATTTTTTTTTATTTATGTGGGAATAATGAATTTAATCAAGAGGGATAAACGTAATACTTTTACTAAGCCGATGTTTGAATACCGTTTCGCGAAAGCATTTTAAATTAAAGGTATTTAATATGTTTTTAGAATAAATAAGATATAAGATATAACCTTTTTTTATGTAATAATTTATAAATGCTTTAAAGACTTATATTTAATCTGAAACTATAGAGCATATAGAATGCCTTGATAAAATTAAACTAAGCTGCATGTGCGATGCGATGCGACGAATGCGATTGTTTAATTCATTATTTATGGTCCCTCAGATATTTATTTTGATTGCTGTTTGTCGTTGCTTTTATTTTAATTATTGTTGTTGCTGTTGGTTGTGTTAATTGCACAAGATTTTTCAACTGCCGACGGTCAAAAATTTAGCGGCTTGTTGCTTTTTCCAGCCACTTCTAAGCATCGACACGCAACTTTATTTAAATTGTGCTCATTTTTCAGATTTTTATTAATTAAAACAAAGCTTTTGACTGAGCTTGGGCACTGGACTTGAGCTTGACATTGAGGCCAACGGCTCACGCAGATTGAAGAGACCTCAGTTTGTACAAGGCCATAAACTGGTTTTCCTATATAATCAACCAGGAATTGAAAGCCCTTCAAGTCTGCTTTTTTATTTTCCATTTAATTGTTGTACAAATTTGCACAGACGCCCGAAGCTGCTTTGTTTTTAGCACTGATAATTGCAATTTTAATTGCAAAACGGTAGCGCAGCCGTTCCATCTAGATATATAGCTGGGGCGTGTAAATGAGGCCCCTTTAAGCTAATTAGCTTAAATCGATGCCAACAAGCAATCATCTATACAGTAGACTCGGAATACTTAAACTATGCGGCTACAAAGTGGAGAACTTGAACGTGTTTAAGTGGAGAATATTTGGTATATCCTTACGATCGTCGAGATCTGAGAGAGCTAAGCAGAGGTGAAATTCTCTTAACGCAGTAAAAAATAGTGTTCTTAGAAATTAGCATTTTTAGGTTAGGGTTTTAAAATTAAATAAAGAATAGTCTTAGATAATAAATATTATTTTGTAAGTTCGTAATCTTTTAAAACTCGCATAAGCGCATCAAGTTCAAGAAATTCCTCCGAAATACAATTGAATATTGTTAAAGGATTTATTTTTGGTAAGAGACAGGGAGTTTCTTATTAAAGGATATTACAAAAATATTGTGATACTTTATCAATTTAGAAAAATGTTATATATTTTACAAATCTTAAAGCCCTCAATTGAATGCATTCTGAATGAAAACTAAGGAACATGAACCAAAATAGCCTTCTAGTGACCCACTTGTTACAAGATTTATTTAATTTTTTAGTATTTATTACCTAATGTACCCACCTGAGTTATTTCTTATATACGACTTCCTTAGCTTTCTTCGGGAGTTCTTTTTGCGGGGTTATGGTTTTGGTGACGAATGGGGTTGATTTTCTGTCTGGTGAGTACAAAAAGTCTATTGCAATTTTACAGTTGATGTTGTCAGGTGGTTGTTGTGGCCGGATTTTGGCGGGTGAGGTTGTGCGTTGTTGGAGAATTCCTGTGGGAGAATTAAAAAAAGAAGTCATTTAAATAAAGATGCTTGAGGCGGATTTGCAATGTCTCCGGTGGCCCAGCGATTTCTGCCGGCAGTGGCCACTTGTGGATTTTGTGTTTTGCGATGGCACTCAAGTGGTTTTTCCTTTGAGGGGAGTGTTTGCTCTTCAGTGGGCTTGCGGCAAGGTCGTTGGCCAAGAAGAGCCAAGGAAAAGTGGGAATTATAAGAGTTCTTGGCATACTAAATAAGAATTTTTCAGCCGTTTTGTTTGATATTAGGAAATCTTAAAGATTGTATAAATAAAACCATTAATTTCTGGATTACCCACCGACTATCAATAGTAAATATCTACACAAATATGTGCGGATTTATTATTCAACACCCAAATATGCCACACTCAATAAGATTGCGGCTATTTGTCCAGGGTAAATAAAGATAAGTAAATGGTATTTAAATCAATATTTGTTAATACTTTTATTGACTTTGGTTTTTTTTCAGCAAGCTGGTGGCTGCCAAGCCGAGCAAAAAAATTGTTTGCCTGCCAGGCCCGATTCAAATCGATTAATAAATAAATACTTGTATGTCTACATAAATAAACAGACAGTTGTTGCCGCTTTAAAATGCAAATTTCGATTGAATTTTGATTGATTTACCTCATTCGGCAACGAGGGGAGATAACTGGAATTCGGATTAAGGAACTCAGGAAATACGTTTTATTCTTGATAAAAATTATACAACTAGGGATCTGTTTATCTAATCTGGTTAAATAAAATGTGCTTGTTGAACAGGCCTATCTTTGTGTACCACGGTAAGACTCAATTTTGTTTATTTTTTTTTCAGAACAGAAAAAACTTAACACATTTAAAATTAGGCGATAAAAAGTTACACATGTAAATAAGACTCGGTTAAATTGATATTTATACAAGTGGTTAACCCTTGACATCGGTTTAATTTTTGTGATAAAAAATACTGATAAATAAAAAATTAGAATTTAATTTAAACTTAAAATTTAGTTAGCAAAGCTAAAATTTCAACACTTCCTTTAAAATCTCTTATAGATTTTTGAACTTACACCCTTGTATCTTTGGAATTTTCACATATTTTTGGATGATGTTGCCCGTTGCTTGGTGCTTGAACGTTTAGCGATTTAAACACGGTTTTATACGCACATTGGTTGGAATTTGCAAGTGTGATTTTGTTGCTTAAGCCAAACTAAACTACTGCTAAAACGGTAACTGATTGTGAGTGAGTGCCACAAGTGTTTTTTCTGGTGCTGAGGCTGCACTGCGAGCGTGGGAAACGGGCACGTCCATCAGCCACGAGATCTCATCTCGCACTGAACGGAGATGCGCTGGCCAACGACGCACGAGGCGCCGGCGACGTCGACGACGGACGACTGCGCCCAGGATGTGGATGTTCTGGTGGAAAGTGCCAAAGGAGCGGGAGAAAGTCGGCAGGAGGATGGGTAGCAGCGGCGCTGGCAGCGCTGCCACTTGTTGTCTACTGCCTGTTGCAGCACATTCCCGTTATCCGTTCCGGCCCACTCCCCCACTTTCTCCATAAATTTCTCCTCCTGCCCCCTGCATATTGATGAAAACTGCCAACGGCAATGATTCTGCTCAATTGCCTTCATTGTGTTGGGGGTCCATATACATTTATGTATGTGTATGTGCGTTGGGGTTCTCTTCTATTTGATTTTATTTTCGATACGCCTGTAAGTATGCAACGCGTTTTGGGGTTGCCTGCCACATAGAGGGCTCACGCATATTATGCCTAATTGATTTTCGCCTCCTAAGTGGCAACTCAATTTTTGGGGACAAGAAAAAGCATGTTCAATGGTTTTCGCGTTTAGCGAAAGTCAAATTTTAAAAGTGTTAAAGGAAAGCCAAATGGGTAGTATCTTTGGTTTAAAGAACAAATACCCTGTGACTCAAAAGTTTTGAATTTTCAAGCTATTATTGCACAAAATTAAACAAGTAAATAAATAGTTTGGTCTTAAAAACCATACAATTTGTTGGTAAAGAATATTTTAAATCCAAAGCATAGCAATTTATATCGGTATTATTATGATATTTAATTAATTTTAAAACATTTATACACAACTATTAATGGCATTTGTACTATGTTGTCATGTATATTTTTGTGAAAATAATAAAGTTTTTAACTAATTATTCATCTTAAAATAGGAATTCACTTAAACAATTAAACAAATAAATTTTTAAAACTTCCTATTTCTAGGTTTTAAGGTTTACTAATATCAATAGAACGTCCGTTTTTAGATTACCATCTTTAAGACACATGTGACTTTTATTTTCAATATGTTACTCATTCGATCTTAATCATAACGAAGTCACAATTTGCGTCTTCTTGTTAAACCAAGGTGTAACAGGTGTGTTGAATATCCTCCAGGACATTGGCCTTAGGGAAAATGTGAAGTTAAACGTGTTTATGCACTAATTTAACCAATTTCCTGTCAACAATTTTTAGCCGGCAGGCAGGTTGTGAACACTGAAACCACCTGATAGATTTTCGAGGTGAACCTGAATGATTCCACTTACTCATAGGTCTTTTAAATCAATCCATTTAATCTGTTGTAATTTTATGCAGGTAGCCGGATAAGACACGCGACAAAGACAAAATTCAGATAAAGATGCGGATGCGGAGATACAAAGACCGCAGCGATTGGAAAACGACACGCGACTGAATCGAAGATTGGGAAAGAGGCAGAAACCGAAGTCAGAGGACGGACCCAGAAATATTTATAAGCATTGAAGATGTAGCTTTGCGATCACGTTTATGGTTTCAAATTTGCATATAGAAGCCGAGATATTAAACCTGGCATCCAAAGCAAAACGAAAAACAATGTGAAGAGTGGATGGCAATTTAAAAACATAAATAGATTAACCGGCTAAAACGGTCAGAAAATGAGGAGAGGGATGTCTTTCTTTTATCATGAAACCAAACTTTAAGAGGCTTTACCATCTGGAAACCAATTAGCGGTCTTAAATTGGAAATAATATGATAATTTATGTAGACCAATGTGTTATATGTAAAAATAGTCTTCGATGCGATGCGAAGTTAAGCAACTATTTAAGCCAGGTTTCTTGTATAATTTTTTAGTTTATATGATTGAAATGTAAAGATAATTGGCTGATAATAAACTTCGCAAGCTTTGACAAAGTTGTGGTAATTAGTGCCTTTAAATATTGAATTTTTTTGAAAAAACTTTGTTTCTAAAAATATTCGTATTATTTTCAACAAACATATTTACTCAAACAATTAAAATTTTAAAAGCAATCCGTAAACGAAGACACATTTAAGACTTAAATAAAACTAAAACCAAAACGAAACCAACCACTCACGAATCGATTTCAAACACATGCTTTGTGTAAAACTCTTCAATCGGGGAAAATCGGGGGAAAATAGCATCGGCGGTCGAAACAACAATGGAGCCATAAAAAAAGGTGGTGAATTTCATTGAAGTGTTAAAGTGGCGACGTCAAAATAACTTCAAAGTTAATGGACTAGAAATCGACCAGGACTGATGGCATTAAATAATACAATAAATGCAGAAATGCTTTCTGGAGAGGATTAAAAGGGGCTAAAAAGGCCCATTTCGGTTTTCGAGCCTGACAAATTGAATTTGCCACATATGACAGCTTAACTTCATATGCTGGGGGCTTAAATCGATGACAAATGTGGCTCAACAACTGATGCGGGTCATACCGATGAAAATCTCTGGCTCTGTGGTCAAGTTTTTATCACAATCGAAAAGAAAACAGAGGGAAAAATGGAAACCGGAAAACCCATTCGGCCGCAAATGTTTAATTTCCCTTTGTTTGAAATGCTACACACAATCCTCGAGCTTGAGCTGTCATTAGCATTTGCGAAATCTATTTAAAAGGACGAGTGCCAGTATGGCCCAGCCAAAGTTCAAATGTCACCCGACTCGTGTGAGTATGCCTGTGTTGGAGATATTTTTCCATTTCCCCAGGGGCCGGGGATGATACTGGAGGGTCCTGTGGGGGTGTCGCATATTTGGTGGCATTCAATTGGAATATCAACACGTGCCACATCATCTTCAGCAGCTTCGGATTCAGAGCTGCTTTAGCTCCTGCTTTCGCATAGTTGTGTTCGCCTTTTCCGCACGGCATTTGTCTTAGTGGAGAATGAGCCCGACTTCATTAGGAAATTCCGCGAATATTTTGAATTTATTATTGCGTTTTTATATTGCAGCCAAATGAATAGACGCCGACTATGCTGAAGGGGTTTTTCGTTCTTTGTCAGTGAAAGTGAATTGTTCACCGATGAGCTTAAAGAATTTTTGAGTTAAGTATAAATAGTGGTTTCAAATTATTAAATACTTACTTAAGCTGTCAAAAATATATATATAAGGTTCCCGCTTTGCCTTCCAATCCAATTGGGTCAGCTTGAGCTAAATAATAACCTGGCAATGCCAATTTTAACCTTTTCTTTGAACAATTATTATAATTGTCAATACGTTCTGACATGCTTAACCTAAGTACTTATTTCCATTAGTTTTTTAGCAAATATTATTTAGCATTTTTAATCAAATAATTTTACATATTTCAAGCGCATTATAAAAACAAATGTCTTTTAAATATGCAACACATTCTGAAACCAAGATCATTACATTTTTCTTGTTTTAAACTAAGAAACATTTGAAATTATAAAAAAAATATCTTTCGCCCAACGTGGGGCTCGAACCCACGACCCTGAGATTAAGAGTCTCATGCTCTACCGACTGAGCTAGCCGGGCACTTGCACACCTCCCCGCAGAATATATCTGAAGAATACGCTACAATCTAAAGAATTTTCCAAAAAGTGATAATTGGAAATGTATCTAAAAATACTAAAGCTATTGGTGGTATTAAGAAATTTTAGGATATAAAACTATTATAAGAAAATGGAGATATATTTCCATTTTTAACTTAGCTAAATTTTATTTTGATATTTGTGGTTAGGGCAAAACATATTTGTGCATTGAATTGTATTGTATTTAAATTTTAAACTTATTTAAGATCCTTCGCTTTTAGGATTTACTTTTGCTCCGATTAAGCGGAATTAAACCAGAGCAGAACGATAAAAGAAAAATTAATTTAATGTGCTTTAAGCCATTTATTTCACTTAGAGCAACTAGCATATAAACGAGACGGAGGACGAGTCCTGCGCAGTGTCCGAAAAGGGGGCGTGGCCAAGGACGACCAATCGTGTGGCTCGGATAATACGCATTGCTTTTATCCGCCAGTCAGAGGAAGAGCACGAAGTGGAAGGATGCTGTTGTAGTCACTCGGCTTTTTCACTTGTTGCTCGCCAAGTGAGCAGGGGAAAACCCCGAGGAAAAGCGTGAAAATTGATAATAAACGCACTTCGCACGTACACACACTTGCACGAGCATTTAAGGGCTGTGGTGGCACAGAACACTTCTAGTCACATTTATTGCCAGCTTTTATTTTATGCTTTTGATTTATGGCGCGGCTTTTACACTTAGGAAATTGTCAGAAAAAGAAGTTTTCGGCCAGCTGTAATATCATAATCATTCACTATTGTAGAGCCAAGAAACCAAAGCATACTTTCAGGCCCAACATAGAAAATGAGTACCACTTTAAAGATTAACTAGGTTATAATCTGGAAACCATGCGAAATCCGTTAAAAGGATGTCAGAAAAGTCAGTTTATGATTAATTTGCACTCTCTTTTTCTCACCATCTGTCTTTTTAGTCAGCTCCTTAGACATTGACCAATTGCCTGTCCATTAATTCTGCTTCCTTAAAAGCCTTTTCCTCTTGAGTATCCTTTTGGATTGCCACGTTTCTGGTCGCCCACCCCGTGCCTATCTACTTAATTGCATTTTTATTTGCCTGTTGCTCGGCCACAATACACAACAAATACATGCGGAATGGATTTTGTGGCGCTTTAAGTAAATAATACAGTTTTTATTACCTCCATCGAATTGTACAGATAACGCGAGCCAGTTTAAGTACTTAAGTACACTCGACGCAATTAATCGTAGATTACGTAATAATAAAAACTTAAGAGCTAAGCCTAAGCGTTTTTTGTTTTGTTTACAAGCAACAACGGAATTTGCCTAGCTTAAACAAACATTGCGATAAAAATCAATTAACATTAAACATTTCAACCAAGCGACTTATGATGTGTATAGTACAACAGAGTATTTTCACTACATAACTAAGCCTACCAAAATTGCACACAAGCAAACCCTATGAACTAGGACTACAACTAGGCTAATTGGCCACACTAACAAACTCCGATTGGGCGACGATTGTGTTTCGGGTACCACTACGCATCGTAGATCTTCAGATTGTCAAACTCATCGAGCGTGTCCTCAGACCCAGATGCGGTCAGATCCGACAGCTCATCGAGGCACTTCTGCCGCTTGCGCACATTCCAGTGCAGACCCTCGGCGAGGGAGTCGAACCAGTCGGAGATTTGATCCTGGGCACAGATGCTGGGCACGGGATAGATGGAGGTGGTCACCCGCAGGCTGTCGCCGTGGTTTAGCTCCTGATCGTTGCGTCCGTCAAAGGAGACGCGAGAGGTGTTGCGGCTATCAGGTGAAATGGATATCTGCAAAGGCAAGAGGAAGCTATTAGTTATCTGTTGATATAGCTGGCATGATATAAGTGGTTTTGCTACCCCTGCTAATGCATAATTCACGACTAAGACAGTCAAAGTCCACATAAGTTAGATTGAGCCATACAAAGTTGCTTGATTAAAAAGCTAACATCTTAAAATATCATAAGATGATGAACTTGAAGGTAAACTTTCAAAAAGTAAAGGTATTGAATACTGTTTAACTGCAATAAGTCAAACTTAACGATAAAGATAACATAAATTTTCTTTTAAATCAATCAATATTAAGTTGCTTATTCAAATTAAAGGAATCTTTGGAAGAGAATTACATTGTTTTGTATTAGGTTACAGTAATATTCAAAACTCACCATTAGCTCTACTCCTGCTGGCACCACAATGGGCCTGAAGCTCAGCGAATGCGGGCAGATGGGCGTCACCAAAATTGCCGGCACGGAGGGATGGATCATGGATGCACCGGCTGCTGCCGCATATGCCGTGCTTCCCGTGGGCGTCGATACGATCAGGCCATCACCCTGCACTGAGGTGATGTACTTGCCGTCCAAGAAGATGTCAATGTTGCTTAAATACGGCGAGGGTCCTCGGTTGATCACCACCTCGTTGAGCACCAGGATGCTATTGTTCGGGCAGTTATTGTTGTTGCATCCGAAATTCCCTGTTTGTCCGTTGTTGAGCTCCACGTAATTGAGCTGCCTGTGCAGGCTTGGTTTAAGGAGATTGGCACCCACAGCGGGCAGTAGCGACTCCTTGCGGCGCTCGCCCTTGCGGTGGATGGAGCAGCGCAGACGACTGCGCAGCGTAAGGGCGGCATGACCCTCCAGGACATTGGTCACCTGCTCCTGGAAGTTGTCGCACTGGAAAGGCGTAAGGAAGCCGAGGGAGCCCAAATAGAAGGCCATCACCGGTGGCACAGACTGCTGGAACAGCTGGGATGCATATAGCAGAGTGCCATCGCCGCCCAGACAGACGATGAAGTCGATCCGATCGGTCAGGTCATCGCGGCCATCCCTGCAAGATTAAAGATTAGAATGTTAGTTTACTATTAAAAATCTCCATTCCAAAAGTTTAAAAACCAATTTGTTTAATATGTAGAGTATTGACTAGTCAAAATAAATTGAGAAAAAATATAATTTAAGCTACCATTCCGTCAACATCTATAGCTTTTTGATGACGTTTTCCAGACTGGTTTCTTATGTATTCAAATCACAAGATCATTTAACTACAGCTTATGCTGTATAGTTTAATATATATTTAAATTTTGGTCATTAAACTTTCCAAGTTAATTTTTCCGTAATAAAAAAGGTTTTTTAATTGTAAGTGCCAAGAAAATCAAAAAAATTACTGAGACTATAAGACTAACCCGGCATAATCTTAAAAGTAATATTTTGCCCCACTCACTTGAAGGTCACCAACTTTTCACGCAGGGCCAGGAAACGCGCCCTAACTCCGGCGTAGTGGGCATGCACCTGCCGGAACTTGGTGCTCTCCTGCTCCAGCTTGACGTCATCCCGCAGCAGTTTGTCCTCAAGGACGGCAGACTCCACCCAGACGACCATGCGCTTCTCCTGCACCAGCCATTCCACCAGCTGGACGAAGGGCAGCAGGACCTGGGAGTCCTTCTTCTTGATCACCAGGACGGTTAGGGGTGACTTATACCAGGTCAAACGCTGGCTGGCCGGATCCTGAATCTGCATCACCATGGCTGAGTTCTTCATAATGCGACCGCATGGCCCGAATTGCTGGAAAGGCGAAGGGGCATTCAGACTTCTAGTGCGCCTGGAAAGGTGAACAAGAAAATGGGGTTTTAGTAGAGATTCATTATCATCTAGATGAGTACCACTAAAATACACCTCAAAATACGTGGGTCGGGCGCCACTGGGGTCACCTGTTGCTCTTCAACCTCAGTAATCTGGCGCTGCAAGGCTGGCGCTAGTTTTAACTTTTGGTGCTGCATAGCTTTATGTTCTTAACTATTTCGGATGGTCACGCCCTTATTATAGCCTTCCTAGCACTAAGCACAAAAACTTGTTGAAATTTTCGATGCGAGCGCGACTGCTGCTCGTTCGAAGGTTACAAAATCACTGACAGGCCAATTTGGTGTTCGAAAACACAAAATAAAGGTATGTATATAACGAATTTATATTTTTGTTTTCATTACAACAACACGTAGCAGCGCAAATAAACTTGTTGAATCTGCGGTCCAAACAAACAGGAATTGCACATGCTAACAGTGAGAGAGAGAGAGAGAGGGTGAGAAATAAGGGGAGAGCGGAAAAGATGGCCAAGAGAGCGGAAATGTTAAAGAGCACTGCTGCTGTTGAACTCTGTGCGTGAGTGTCTGTGAGTGCGGGGGTGCTGAGCATGAGCATCGCTTCGCAAGTTAACGGGTTTGATTGATGTGCTTATACCCGATGACTCAGCACAAAGAGACACAAAGAGAGCGGAGAGAGCACAGGTGAAATGAGCCGTAAGATAGACTAAGCAGTACCAGATCTGGACCACTGGACCAAGTACAGTCTCCAAGCTAAAAATAATTTTTCTAATAGTTTCTAAAAATACAAAAGGTTGCAATGATATCATTCCATTTAATATTCTACGTCAAAACTAAACTTGTCATAAGTTAAAGTGGTTTTAACAAAGCTTTTATTTGTAAAATTTAAAGAATTTCAAAAAGTTATCGATTGATTTTGTGGATCAGAAATGGTTACAAAAAATTAAAACGAAACTTTTGGTTTACCAAAAGAAGAAAATACAGCGCTAACTGCTTAAAAAACTTATTTTAACACAATTTGTTTCAATATAGTAAAATAACTAAAGTTCTTTTCAGGTATTCAAAGAAGTTTCATTTAAACAAAATTAATTTTAAAAAATGTTTTTTTTTATTAGAAAATACCCTTAATTATTTTTTTAACGCTATCTTTACTTTCTGTAAACACATATGTACTTTCACTACGTTGCATTTATTGTATCGAAAAACACAGAGATAGTCCCATTGTGATTAAATACAGAGTCTGACTCACTTTAAAACAAGGCGCAACGACAAAAACTTGGTCGAAAGGAGCACGACGAGGGAATTACGTTAAGATGACGCATATTTTCTGAAGCAGGAAGATGTGTTGACAGTACTTGATCTTGTTTTCCCATTGATTTAATCATGATGACTTCGAAGGAAATTCAGATTCATTCATTCACTTACTCGACATTTTCACAGTGAACGCCCGCTAAACGAACATGCTCGATCGCAACTAAAAACCGACTAAACTGAAAGTTCGGTGAGAGAACCCAAATACTTAAGTAAGCACTTAATTTGCTATACAGATATTCATGAGACGTCAGCATGACACCGCTTAAAAATACCGTAAATTATTGACTTTCTGTAAACCTAAAGTCCAAATCATTTTCAATTTCCCGCGGGCTTTAATGAGGGGCCTACTATATAATCGAATTGCTGCCCAGGCAAGCCATGCAAATGCGGTTAAAGCCACATGACCCGCGCACCTTTGGATTTCGGCACCGCGAATCGGTCACGAGCGGCTGTCACTCAGATATCGTACCGATTCGAATATATTTCAATACATTTACCTGTTGCCTTTGCTTTATGGCCGGCGCCAAGCACAAACTGGCACCGATTTCAAACCTAACTGACATCTCAAGTTCTCCCAAACAAACCGTATAAAAATAGTAGCTAGTGAAGAAAAAACCTACACATAAATTAACAGACGGCGCCATCGTAGTACCAATAAGCGAGGTGTTAACAAACCCGTTTTTTAACTGGCCAAAAATGAAAAAGAAAACACGCCACAAACGCTGAACTATGCAGAAAGGTCAAGGACTTGTTGTCTGTTAATAATGAACTGAGAAAACTGTTTTAAAGCCAAGTACAGCAAAATGATATTAAATATTTAACACTATTTATTGTTAAATAGGTTTGCTCAGTCATGGTGATAAGAGAATATCAGTTGCGAAATTGATACTAAGTGAGGCGTACATTAATAATAAGCCGATTTGATCTGTATAAACAATACGCGCCCAAATGCACACCACAATTCTCACACCTGATAAGCACCAACGACAAGGTAAACACTTGATTACAAAACGACACTCCTTATCGCTGCATGCCGCGTACAAATGTTCGACGACCTGTTAACTTTCAGACAACCCCACTGAGGGAAAAACACGTAATTTCAAATTAATTGATTAGAGATTATTTTTTTTATTTTATTTTAATAATTGTCTGTTTCTGACAACTTGTTGATGAAAGAGTTTTTGGAGAACCCAAGGTCTGGGCAATTAAGTTTTATTTTAAATATATAACTTTCTTACAATCTATAAGAACTATTGTCAAGGTTCTAGAAAATAAATTTTTTAACGGACACAAGTCTTAATCAGTTTCGCAACTTTATTAAAATGTATAATGCTTATATATGAAAGCATTTTTACTTTCAAAGAAACTCATGTTTCGTTCCTGATTAAAAATGTAATAAAATTCCAAATTGGAAGTCAGTAAACCTTGTTCACAGACTGTCTGATCTTGTTCAAAATTTACATATATGTATATTATTAAGCTTTCGTGGTGATATTTTTATTTGGGTGAAACATTTTTATCTCTTTTTTAGCTGATCAGGGATTTGATTTGGGTCGCGAATTGGCTCGGTTATTTGGGATTACTTACGGCCAAGTGCCGCTTCGCGTGCGTCGTGTCGTGGAATCGAAATAGCCGTCGTCAGGATCCTCTTCGGATTTGGCCAGATGGTGCTCCTGACTGCTCACCAAACTTTCACTAGCCGCGGTCTGATCCTTTGGCTTGGCGCTGGCCGCGTTGGCCTTGTGCTGGATGATTCTCTGGCGCTTCAGCGAGGCATTGTGACGCATGAGGAGATCATTGTACTGGGTCTGCTGGTGGCCAGTGCCACTCCAGGCCAACTTATAACTAAAACGCTCCTCCAGACGGTACTGGTGCAGGGTGGCCAAGTCAATGTCCGACAGGCACGTCATGTTCAAGTCTTTTGTTTACCAAATATCACTCAGAAATTCACAGGAGATTCGTATTGTTAAAACATTTTTCCACTGAAAATGGGTTGGGAAATTTTAGTTGGCATTTCGCTTGGCATTTCTTGGATGATCATGGAATCGGCCTCGATTTGCCCAAATGGTGAATAACATTAACCTTGCTCCCCTTAGCTAGAGGTGTTAACCAAGTTAACAATTTTGGTAACAATAGAATGCAATACATTTTTGTGGGATATAAAAAGGTAACTGCTTTGGCGCGTGGTAAAAGTTGATAAACAAAAACGATCACTTTTGGGTTTTCGTATATGAACCGGTTTGGTGTTTCTTTTGAAATTTGTGCAAAATAAATTTGTGATTAGCAATCGAATAGTTTGTTTTGTTTTGCCTTTTTCTGGCTAACCTAACGGACCAGTAACGTAGTTCCGGCTTTGACGCCAGAGCCATCAAAAAACGAGGGAGACGGAGATGGCTAGAAAGGAGCGGGACAAGGCCCAATATGCGTCATTGGCCAGCTTCCGTCGGCGGGGGGTTGGCGGCGTTGGACTTGGCCAACTTTTATCGCCTGCTTGGCCACATAAGCATGTCAAGTATAAATCAATTGGCAAGAAATCCGCTTCCAAAGCCGCTCGAAAATAACTCGGACGTACTAAGCAACCACAGTTAGCTTCATAACGAGAAATATAATTAAATCTTTTTGTTTCGTGATTGCTTTGCGTTGGTCAACAACCTTTTAATAAGGCAAGCACGAAAAATCCAAAAACGTCCACTTAGACCACAATTAAAGCGTCTTCTCCGCAACCCACTTGGGCATAACAGTATCGCCAGCCATTAATCTAGAAATCGTGACCAGTGTGTGTAATGAGCTTGAAGATCTCAATCATTTCGGTTTCTCACCGAAAGTGCCCCATCAACAGTTCATTAACAGAGGTCGTCCAAAGATTCTGTTAAGTGGCTGATAAGATGGGGAAGTATCTGTGGAGGTCTTTATAAAGTGGGGGATCTAAAGAAGTCAAGGTATAAACAATAACTCAAATGTCCAAGAAGGACCTTTAGATAAAACTTTTTCTATTATCCTCAAGTTGTATCAAAAAATAATGAAGTAGACTGTCCAATTTCTACAAATGTTTAAACTTCCCAATCAAGCTATAAGATCAACAATTGAAAAACAAATGAAACTAAATTATTACATTTTTAGGGGCGTATTTGTCCTACAATATTCTCTGAAAGGCCTCTCTCTAACAATAATTGGACTCGTTGCATTTGAGTGATCACTCCACTTGGAATTCTAATTATTTATATTGCTAAAGGAGAATTGGTGTACAATAAAATCTATGGTCCCCAGCGATCGCGTGATCCAAAGTCTTCCCTCTCTTCTATTTTTACCGACATCAGGAAGCAAAAAGTAAGTACAAGTCATTGAAAATGTTTCTGTAAAATAAACAAAGGAAGGCACAAGCCACCACCAGCTCGTAATCACCAGTTACATCCGTAGTAATCGGACAATGACAATAGACGGCTACATAAAGCGAATTACAAGTGACTTATGGCACAAAGAAAATTGAAATAAATAAGCGACAGGCACAAATTAATTAATCATTAAACGGACGAACCGAGCAGCAAAATGCGCAGTGGCAGCAACTAGTTTAGCGATTATCGTTCAATGGATCGGAAAGTGGACAAGGGAACGGCACCCACGGATTAGTGGAACCACCTGGCCACAACGTGCCTACACATGCAATAATATAATTCAAATGACGCCTTTCGTCAAAAGTTCGAAGGTTCGAAATTTGCAACTGCGGGTTTTACGGTTGAACTTCTATAGTACATGCCAAACCTTTGTTTGTTATTAACGTCTACTTGTCGAGGTTGAAAGTGACAGAACTGCGATTGCTCTTTGTACTGTCCTCTAAATTAAAATATTCTTCAATCTTTTTTCAGCTAGGATTATCAAAATAAGTTTTACGATATAGGTCAGCGCTAGAATTAGCGGGATTGTGTAAACATGTATGAATGAAGAATTAACCCTTTGTGGGTTTATAGATAGCCAAACTGCTCAAATATTGATTTTTAGGGTGAGTTAGAGAATATGGAAGTGGAACTAGCTTATTACATTCTTGGTCTTTCGAATGTTTCAGTTAGGAATTTATTTTAAGCAATATCAGTCACTTATGATCTATTAAATGTTCAATTGTAATTAGTGTCTTTGCCCGATTGTTTTAACGAAGTAGATAAGTAGATTAATTTTCTATTAAATTGGAGTTTCGAAATGTTTAGCCTGAGTTTGAGTTATGAAATGAGCTTTGGACCACAACTAAGGAAGTTCGAGTAATTTCATGAATTAGTGTAAGTGCACGATTGCGTTTTAACGAAGTTGCAGTTAAATAAACAGATAAAATATCTATCATATTGGAGTTACGAAATGCTTTACCTAGGAAGCAAGCTCAAGTTATAGAATTTCGATTGAAATTATCTAATTTAATAAAAGTTAGTTAGAACTGAGTTTCAAACAGCTGTTTAAATTGATAGAAATGAAAGAGATGAATCTCTATCTCCTTTTAGTTTGAGAAATCCATATTTCAAGAAGACCGATCTTTAATTCGCGTGTCTTAATAAAATTGTTTGATTTCATTTTGGTAGATAATCCTCTAGAAAATTCTTAGAAACCCAGTGTTATTGAAGTACGACCGTAGTTCCATAATCTAGTCCCACAACTGATTGACGTATTGATAGTGGCTGACTATAGATGGAAATCGAAAGTGGGCTGGGGCCCAGACCCCAGAAATGCCAAGTCATGTCTGCGCTAGAAAAAGTAACCGGTGGTTGGCAGCAAAGTACTCTAATTACACGTTATATAATCTGTTTAATTTTCTTTTTAGCACAAGCGCGAACCAAGGCGAAGCTTCCAGCTTCGTCGGCTTTAAACTGACCAGCGATTGGCGGCAGGTAAACGACCGACTCGAAACGAAAACCGCTCGACGATCGGTGGCGGTACAGGTGTAGGAACAGGTGCGACAGTGACGGGGAGAGAGCTCGAACACGACCGTGCTGTCCGGTGAACATGCGATAACTGAGCTGGGACGCCAAAAAGGTGATTAAGTTGGACGATTTGTGCGATTTCGATTCGAAAATAAAAGTATACGAGCCGAGCGATTGTAAACAATGGACGGCGAGGCGATCGTTTGGCGGGTTTTCGCCGGAGATCGCTGGTGAAAAAACAGCTGAGCGCAGCCACGCGTCGCGTTCGAAGAGAACTAAAAACGGCAACAAGTGGCTCTCTGCACACTTGCTGTTGTGTAAGGGTAATGAGCGGCCAGTGGCTCTTTAATTGCTCATAATAAATAATAATAAATAACCAGAAAAAAGGAAACTTCGGCAATCCGAAATGCGTATACCCGTGCTGTTATAACATGTTTTTAGGTGGTTTATATTTAAAAATTTAAAATATTTACACATAATAAATTGTTCAACCAATATTTTATAAGTTAGTCAGAAATAATACCTTTCATGTATGTTTAAAGACAATAAAGTTTTGTGGATTTGCATGTTATTTTTTCTACTTATTTTTCGATCAGCTATAGTATATAAAGTATAGTATAGTTTATAAAATATAGTCGTCCGATTTTAATAAAAGTAAAAATTGCTATTTCTATATTCCTATATGGAAAAAAAAGTGAGAGACTGGTTTCCGTTGAAACGGACAGACGGACATGGCTTAATTGACTCTTCTGGTGATGCTGATAAAAAATATATACATATGTATGTATGTACTTTACTGCGAAGTCACTTTTGACTGAAATTATAATACCCTTTGCAAGGGTATACAAATATAATTGGTAAATGGTATCAGCCTAATATCGCAAGCATATGTAGCTCTGAAGTTCATTAATCAATGTATGGTCCCATAAACAAAAGTCTTAAGTGCCTAAAATCATTTTTCAATAGTTCTCATAAATTATCAAAGAGATAAGTTATGTACATAAGTCGATAAGTCGTAAAAGTAGATTGAACTTATTAAAATCATTCTTTCAATAACTCTCATAAATTATCAAAGCGATACACTTCACAATCTGCAAACTCATACTGTTCGACGAGTAAATCAATGAAAATGCAATTTAGTGAAGGAAATTGATTTTTTCTGCCTACATCTGGCAGATTTCACACATTTGTTACACATGTTCAGAGAAGTAACATTTCGCTAGAAAACTACAAACTACAACAACATGTGTGGGCCACTTAAGAATGCTGCACTTTGGGGCCAGCCCTTAATTATTGCCTTTCGTATTATAAGTGCTTCATTTCCCTTATTGTTTTGCACAACAGTGATTGCGCTTATCAGAAAATATTTTTTCCAGATTTTCTTATCAGTTTCTTTTCACACATGTGTACTTCCATCCATTTTGTATTAATAATTAAACAAATAGTCTTAAGATTATCCAAAGATAATCCGATCAAAGTAAATTTCAAAGACCATAAACATAAAAACCTTTTTTACAGTTTTTTTTCTTTCTAAATCAAAGAAGTGTGATTTAATATGGGAATTTCAAAGTTCCTTCTGAATCACATTGATATGCATAGATGATCGACTGTAAACAGACGTTCCCGCCCTACAAAAACAAAATCCAGATCTTTATGAAAAACAGGAACAGTTTTGCGCCGCCCACTTACCACCAC
This sequence comes from Drosophila kurseongensis, assembly GCA_018153305.1. Lineage (NCBI taxonomy): Eukaryota > Metazoa > Arthropoda > Insecta > Diptera > Drosophilidae > Drosophila > Drosophila kurseongensis. The sequence goes on along the minus strand of JAECXX010000004.1, from coordinate 13,757,954 downwards.
CATCGCATATGGAGGTCGTCGCTGGCAGTGCCGTTATTTATGCCAGGACCCGGTGCCGAGGATGCCGCTGCGCTGCCCTGCCTTCCACTGTTCACGTGGAGCAGCTGATTGTCGTGGTCGTCGTAGTAGGATCCGTTCGAGGAGGAGCTCACGGAGGAGCCGGTGGCCTTCGGAACCTTTTGGGCGGGAGTGGGGGTGGTACTGGCCGGGAGGTTGTTGTAGGAGGACGTCATTGTATTTGTAACTTGTCAACGCGCGCGTGTGTTTGTGTATGTGTGTGTGTCTGCGCACCTGTGTGTGCGCGGGAGTAAGTGTTTTTGTTGTTGTCAGTTTGACCCACTAACGCGATGCACCTGACAACCACTGCAACTACCAATTGGTCACTTCCCGGTTTTAGTCTAGCGACAACTAGCTGCTAATTTTCGTATTTGAGAACCAGACTTTCAATGGGTCCATTTTATTTATTTTTTTCTTGCACCATTTCACGTAAGTGTGGCTGTTGCCAGCGGATTAGAAAATACTGAAGTTACCAGTCGGTTAAAAGCAAACAATAGCTGGTGTACTGCCACTCTAAGGCGCGAAAGTTTAAAAGCTCACATTTTTTGGCAGAATATATATATAATAAATAAATTAATAATAAATTAATAAATTGTCTCTTTCAAGGCTTAGAACTGTATATTTTTAATCCAAGCTTTGTGGAAATCAACAAAACCAAAATAACTGTCAGAATAAATTTTAACTTAAAATGGCTGACCATCAAAAATACTGGGACACGGAGTTGCCAGACCTGGCATTTACTCCCGTAAAAAAGCTGTTTATTACAGCACCCAGCTCTGAAGCGCGGTAACTTTTTGATTTTGTGAATTTGTCTAGTTCAAGGACATTCTCCACATAACTTACCGAAACTGAGTTCGCTTTTCCAGCAAACTAATGGCCAGCGGTTTTGTCAACGGTGCTGGCGAGCTGCCCGGCGTTGAGACCTCTCCATCGGCAATTTCCCGCGCTCGCTGCATATCTTCGGGATTCATTTCAAATGTTCACTTCCCAACGCAATTAAGCACAATTAAATCACAACCGTACGCTGGCAACGTTCGTCGTCAACTACGGCGAGACTTTATGCATTTCGCACAACCAGATAGGCACGCATCGCACACCTGGTGTACGCACACGCAAAAAAACCGCGCACACCTTGAATTCGGCGAGCAAAAAAGGCAAAAACACAACGGCAGCAACACGATCGGGCGAACGAACAATGGCACAAGATTTTAGCCGTGTAATGAACATAGCTTGTACGCCTGAGGGCGCAAACATACAGCCTAGCAGCTACACTTTCGATTCGCACCCAAATCGATGCAAACTAAGTTTTTTTGACAGGCCCAAGTGCGTGGCAGCAACACTAGCCCAATCCAATACAATCGAATCCAAAGACAGCCGCGAGGTGAACAACATGCAACAAGTGGCCTGGGAGAGGCGCTCTAAAACCAGTCTAAATACGAATCACTTTCAGGCTATAATCTATATTGCAAGGTGTGTTTGGGACTAGACTAATGCGAAATACACAAGGCAATGTTAGAGAACGCATTTCAATCAGTTTGCAATCAGCATTAATCTACAGCAGAACTTGAAAATGTTTTCTAAATTCTACACAAGCTTCATTTGGTAAAATACAAGCAGAATTTACAAGTATTTAATAGTATTATTTAACAACAGTTTTATAATTAAATGTGCTTTATTAATTTGTCTTTCAAAGATTCGAGGTTTGTTCTCTTAAACAATTTATTAAGTTTTTACTAGCAGCATTTATATATATCTAGCAGAAATGTACAATATTTCAGCATTACTTAATAGTTTATACCCATTTTAGGAGCTTTGGGATTGCAAGGAGTACAAACTATGAAACTTTTATGTTACGTTTGGCGAAATGTGGTTAACAAATTGTTTTAATTTGATACTTGCAAAATAATTGTAAATTACACACTAAATAAAAAGACTTTCGCAAGGGCAAAGGACAAAGAGTACTACTAACCTACGGCTACGATTAGCAACAGGGACTTACGCACTACACATCATACAATTTCATGTTCTCGATCTCGTCCAGCGTGTCCTCCGATCCGGAAGCCGTGAGATCCGACAGCTCGTCGAGGCACTTCTGCCGTTTGCGCACATTCCAGTGCAGTCCATCGGCGAGGGAGGCAAACCAGTCGGATATCTGATCCTGGGCACAGATGCCGGGCACGGGATAGATGGAGGTGGTCACGCGGAGGCTGTCTCCATGGAAGAGTTCCTGCCGGTTGCGTCCATCGAAGCTCACCCACGAGGTGTTGCGGCTCTCGGGGGAAACTGAGATCTGAATGAGATTTATATGTTAAATTGGCTGCGTAATTGAGGATGAGCAATGGAAAGCCCACCTTCAGTTCTACCCCTGCTGGCACCACGATGGGTCGGAAGCTCAGCGAATGCGGGCAGATGGGAGTCACCATGATGGCCGGCACGGAGGGATGGATCATGGAGGCACCAGCTGCTGCTGCATATGCTGTGCTTCCCGTGGGTGTCGATACAATCAGACCATCGCCCTGCACCGATGTGATGTACTTGCCGTCCAGGAACAAGTCGATATTGCTGAGATACGGCGAGGGTCCTCGATCGATGACCACCTCGTTAAGCACCAGGATGCTGTTGGCTGCCGGTCGAGCGTCTCCATCTGGGTCTACATCTAGAGTCTTTGCCTCATGCTTCCTATCCGCCCGGCGATGCATCACACAGCGCAGACGACTGCGAAGTGTTAGGGCAGCGTGGCCCTCCAGGACACTGGTCAATTGCTCTTGGAAGTTATCAAAGCGAAAGGGTGTGAGGAAGCCCAGGGAGCCCAAGTGGAAGGCCATGACAGGAGGCACAGATTGCTGGAAGAGCAGGGAGGCATACAGCAGAGTGCCATCGCCTCCAAGACAGACAATGAAGTCGATCCGATCGGTCAGATCATCGCGGCCATCTCTGCGGAAATAGTGGTTTGAGTTACTCATATATTTTAATACGTTTTATAAGAACAGACTCACTTGAATGTCACCAGCTTATCCCGAATGGCCTTGAATCGCACATCCTCGTTGAGCAGCGCATCCTCCAGCACCGCCGACTCCACCCAGACCACCATGCACTTCTCCTCCAGCAGCCATTCCACCAATTGGACAAAGGGCGCCAAAACCGAGGCATCGCTGACCTTCTTGATCACCAGGACGGTGAGAGGTGGCTTGTACCAGGTGAGGCGCTGACTAGCTGGATCCTGGATCTGCATGACCATGGCTGAGTTCTTCATGATGCGTCCACATGGTCCGAATTGCTGGACAGGCGAAGGAGCATTCAAACTGCGAGTGCGCCTGCAAAGAGTAGGTAAAATGGGAAAAATGAATAAGGATAAAGAAAAGTGTTGTCATCTTTCATGACCTAAGTAAATGTCGTTTGTTTTTGGTTCCTGAAGGAGGAGTCAACTCCTGAATGCAATTGTTATTGCAATCATTCATGTCCTCCCACTTGACATTGTTGAACTCTTCGATGCTCAAGGAACTATGAAGCGGAAAAAAGGCAGCAGCCTGCTGCTGTTTAGGTCGCAAGGGAAACATTTTAGAAATTTAAACTTTTATTTAGAACAATCTTTAAGTTTGTTGGCTTGTTTTCTCAACTTTTTCAAGTTGCAGACTAACTTCAACCAACGGTAAATCAACCTTATGCAAATGGCGACAGTAAAAGCAGACGGAGATCAAGAGAAAAACAAGTGAGATGGTATGGGATTCAGGAGAATCTCATTTAATATTCCCCTTCCTGCTTGCATTCGTAAAATCACTGAAAAAAAATGTTTTCCCTAAGGCATTGATCTGTGACAAGTTAAATACCATTATTATATATACTTGTGTTCCTATATTAATATGCATTTAATTAACTTAAAAAAGCTAATCTTATCTCATCTTAAGAATCTTAATCTTAAGAATATTTGGTTTCATTGCTGGAATGGTAAATATTTGTAAAATCTGAAGATTAAGACCAACTATTTTATTTTAATATGAACACTATTTATATATAAGCCGAAATGATTGTTTGATGGTTTTAATTCTCAAGCTAACTGGAGTTTTTCAAAGAGCAACTAAATTTAAATTATTAAAACATAGTTAAATTAATTGTGGTCTTTATAGTGGGATATATAATTTGTATTATGTCATATAATGTAATAGTAATAATGTCATTTACTTCAATAGTAATCATATTAAAATCTGAATTTGAAAATATAATTTTATTAAATCTCTCTTTAATTATTAATATTTTAATATGATCTGGATAACAGTTATGTTCAAGTCGAAATGATTATAGGTAGAGAGATAATAATAAGAAAAGGGAATTCCCAACTTAAGATCTTAATTAAGACTTTTAAGTAGAGTTATGGATATATTTTTTTCTGTGCACTTTCAAGTGCACTTCTTGCGCCATCGTGCAGCTGATTTGGATTACAAATTCCAGCTTTTCGCATGCAATCTTATCGCTAGAGCGTTTTCAGCTGGTTATCCACTTACGGCCAGGTGCCGGATCGTCTGCGTTGCCCACCTGATGCCGATCCACTGCCATTGGCATTATCCCTGGCCCGACCCCGCTCCAGACCACTCCCTTTCTGTTCCGGCTGCACCTTCCTCTGCAGATTCCGCTCCAGACAGTAACGGGTCATGGGACTGAAGCCGTCGTGGTGATGGTCGTAGTTATGCTGGCCATTGGGCAATCCGTAGTGCCAGCGCTGCTCTAAGCGATTCTCGTGCAAGGTGGCCAAATCAATGTCCGAGAGGCAGGCCATTATGACGGCAACTTCACTTTTCGGGCTCAAAAATCGCTGACAAACTAGTCAAAACGTAACTTTGGACTGCAGTTTCGTACACTTTGATTTTTGGAATGCAGTCAGACCGCATTGTTTTGGCCAGCACGAAAGGGACCAAGGTTAGTTTTGTTTTCACAACAAATTTTCGTTTCAAAAATAACACGCCCACGCACTTTTGATCGATGAGGCGAGTAAATATGGGCCCAGAAATGTGTCAACGTAAAAGAGAAAGTCTTTTTAACGGGCGTAAGGGGGACAGAAACTGGTAATTAGAAATGCATTAAGCCGACGGTGTGCGTAAAGAAAATGACTCTGTTGTATGTTGACTTTGGCTTTTCGTCAAAGAAGAGATAATTTTCCACCGAGTTTCCACTTAATTACTACGCACAGCTGGCCGGAAAATTATAGGCAATAAAACGTTGGAGGGCCCTGAAACTGTCAACCGGGCGATCGCGTGTACGAGCGACAACTGAGCAGCCGAGTTGACAAGGTTGGTCCGATGGGGTCTGGGTTTTTTACTCTTGGCCGTTAAGAGTTCCCCAATTCCAGAGCCATTTAAAACAGCGCAGGCGCGAAGGCCGCGGCGTTTAATTAAGAGTTCAATTGATAATATTGTAGATATCAAAACCAATCAATTGCCAAAATTAGAGCGCTTTGTGGATTCGTTTTTAAAAAACTCTTTTCAATTTCATTCGCTTAAATTGAATCAACAAAACCATTTGGAGGAGGGGTCGGGTTCAAGATGGTGCATTCAACTTAGATAAGAAAATACGTAAAATGTGTGAGAAAAGCTACAGTTATGGTTAAAAACACTTTTCTTGTCTTTATGGTCAGCTTAACATATTTTTAGCTTACAGTTAGATGGTTTTAAATTTCTTTAAACTATATTTGCAAAGCTTGTGAGTTTTAAGACTAATACTTTTTCTGCTAATTTAAATTTAGTTGATTTTTGAAAAAGCCAATTCGGTTTGGGAATTAAAACTATTAACAGCTTTGTAGTTTCAGTGTTACCCTTACCAAGATTGGTAAAAGTAAAATTAAAATTTTTCCAAAAATATTCACTGTAACTGTATTTGATTTCGAGTTGAAAAAAAAAACAAATACAAGATAAATATACAAATAACATTTTAAAATGACTAAATTAAATTGAAAGAACTAAACAAAATTGTATAAAAAAGATTAATTCGTATTGATTAGCAAATTGGATTAGGACTTTGGAATCTTGTAGGTTAATTTTAATCTGGTCTCTACTTAATGAGAGCGGATGTGTTCAGCTTTATAATGCACAAAAAATTATTTCTCCATATAAATTCGTTTAAATACGTTTTAAAGCATCGATGATCTATTCTTATGTCCTACACTATGGGTGCATGAGAGATGGGAGTCCGGAGAAAGGTGCAAGCTGCATGCATGTAAATACGGGCAGGTGATTAGGACCTTACCACCACCAGCTGCTGGTCATGAGGCCGTCGCCCAATCCCGGCGCCGAGGTGGATGCAGTTGCTCCATCCGCCGTTCCCGTGGCATTCAACAGATGCCCCCCATCCGCGATTGCGTTGTTTTTGCTGCTGGGAAGCGGCTGGCCATCGGAGGAGTTCATGTCCACCGATGCGGGCATCTATCTGTTGTGACTCTTCTTCTCCGGAAAGATCAGGGCCACATATGTGCCCTTTCAGCAGGAACCTGTCTCTGGGATGGTTGTTTATATGCAGCACACGGCACAAGAAATTTAACGAATTTTTTAATGCAAAAAAACTGCGCAAAGTGGTTGCTAGAGCCGTCAGTAAGTCGATGGAAGTATCGATACTATCGATTGCTTCTTTCATTGCAAAAACAAAGCGCGAATTTTCAAAATCCTTATGCTTTCTTACGTCATACGCAAAAGTATTCGTCATTCACAATTATTTTCGACAAAGGAATTCTTTTGACAATGCAAATTAGTTAGGCACGTGAAAACAATGTTTATTTTTAGGCTAATTTGTACGTGTTTTAAGTGCTTTTAAAATCACGAACAAAAGTTTGTTTGTATTTGTTTATTTTTAGAACCACTTATAAACAAAATACAAATTTTTGCTGACGAACCAGTGGTGAAATTGTGTTAATTAATTTTAAGTATAAAAATGATTATTACAAATTATATGTAAAGTATCACAGAATATATCCATCATATTTAATGGGAGCGTTGTTAGGTAGTTTTGTTATTTTCAACTAAAAAAAACACTGTTGATTTTTATAATAAAGCTTATGTTACATTTATATTAAAAACATAAATTCTTTCAAAGTTAAACTAATAAAAACAACGAAATATATCCGTTATATCAAATAGAAATTTAAAGCAAAAACAAAATCCCATGGTTTTTGCCTTTCTTTTTGAGTGCGAACACCATTGCATTAGTGGGTATTCAAATCATAATTTTATAACTTATTGTGAACTCACCTAAACTGTTTGCGCCTTTCGCTCAAATCCAGGACCCTTCTCAGGGGTCTGGGTGAGTCCCCCGGCGATGTGGCTGTGGCTCCATCGTTCTCCTCCTCCAAGGAACTGGACACCGAATTGTTGGCCACTATTTGGCGGGCCAGTTCCAAATCCTCTTCACGCATTTTTGTTTTAAGTTAAAGCCGAGACTCCACGACAACCTCGCTGTTCCGGTGGCGAGATCCAACTAAGTGACTGGCCATGCCTCGTTTTCCAAAATATATACAATGCATGCGCATATGTAATACTTGGGCGAGTGGAGAAGTAAGTTGTTGAATAGATGCTGTGCCCGCCCCACTCGTACTTTGAATTCATTAAGAGCCTCCCGATATTTACATTTCCAGAGCAACTTTTCGAGCGGTCCATATTTTGACGGCCCCGGGGCGTGGCAGATCGGGGCTGATCGATTTATAAGCAATGCGTGGATTAATAGCCGGTGGCGCGTTCTTAATAATATGTGTCCGAAGGTAGCGCCAAGAAAATAGGCCTATTTTTGCATTAACACCGATCGCTGAATTTTTAAATTTTTATGATATACATTTTTATTATTTAAATATTCCGTTGCTCTTTTTTATATAAGAAATATTTGTTTATTTAAATATACTCTTTACGAACAAGGTGAACTTTAATATATGCAGGTCTTCGGGAAGGAATTTGAGGTATCCAATTTATCAGTAAGCACTGACCATGTATATTTAGGGATTAAACCATTTATTTTTTTTGGCAAAAGTGCTCAAAGCTTTTATTTTAATAGGAAACTTCCGGGATATACAAAATAAAACGTCATTTTTGGGAAAGGTCCGGGTTTTGCAGGTGCAAGGCAAGACCTGTGAGCAGAAATGTTATTATTTTAAGTTTTTTAGGCCAAACATAAAATTTTAACAATAAATTAAGTTTTTTTACTCTTGTCAATTTATAGCTGTTTTGACATAAAGTTTTATATATGGTTTTAAGTATCTTCTTCGGATGTTTAAGGGGCATTGTTGTAAATTCATTAACACCAACAGAATAATATTTGACATGTAACTAACCTCAATCGACACAATAATTCTACATCCGCAACACCGTCAATGGTTTTTTATTACTCGAAAACTTCAATTACATTAAAGTTATTTGTTGTTATGGTTAATTCATTTTATAAATTGGATTTTCTTGCTTTAGTCTGTTATTTGGATTAAATGAGTTTAGTATTTTTTAAATTCAAAACTTCGCGCTTTTCGGGCTATTGAATATCGATTGTATTAAAAAAACATCGATTTTTGTTCCACCTCTAATTTTTGTTTCAGCTCTAAAGCCGACGATTCTACGTCAAAAGCTAAGGAAATAAGTTTATTTAACGACAAAAAAGGGATTTACAATGGCAGCCAAGGCAGCGTTACCCTTGCAGATGTTTGGCCGGCGTCTCGTCCAGCTGAGGTCATCGGTCACCGCGCAGAATATGAGGTAAATCCGCCCGCATTGCTTCCTCTTTTCTGTGACGTAATGAGGTCGCACGCTTGTCGGCAATCGCACGTAATTGTAACACTGCCTATTTATCACACTTCCCCAGTGCCCTGCGTTTGTACAGCACAGAAAAACAGCCGGAAGAAGCGGCGGCGGCAGGAGCAGCTGAGCAGAAGACACCCGCATCCTCGCCAGAACTGGAGAAACTTACGAAGGACCTGGCCACCGCCAAGGAGCAGAATGCCGAGCTTCTGGATAAGTACAAGCGATCCCTCGCCGACAGCGAGAACATGCGCAACCGACTGAACAAACAGATCAGCGACGCCAAGATCTTCGGCATCCAGAGCTTCTGCAAGGACCTGCTCGAGGTGGCGGACACCCTGGGACATGCCACGCAGGCGGTGCCCAAGGATAAGGTGGGCTTTATCAGCTAGGGTCCTTCACATATCTCATTAGGACTCAATTTGGACAAGTGTGCAAATTGGTCACATATCAATGTTAGGTTCTAAAGGCCATATAGGTTGAGATAAGAAATCCCACTTATTCAATTCGATTACTCAGTTTTTCTTTATAAGCTTTTCTAGATCACGTTTCCGATTTAGTTTTATTGTATCGCATTAAGACCATTTAGGATCTTTAATTTCACATATATTTCTCACCAGTATTAGATTTCAACAAAAGCTTCTATATCAAAGTAAATATAAATGATTGAAGTAAACTTGCTCATGATTTATAAAAGAGTTATTAGATATACTTAGGCTAAACTGCATTGCCTTTTACATTAGTCGCTATTATATTCTTAAAAAATTTATTTCTCTTGGGTATTTATTTTTCCAAAATCTCGTTAGAATTCGGTAGTGTAGCACATACATAAACTTCAATACCTCTTGTAAACTTCTTTAGGCTTCGTTAATGCTAATTAATACTGAAATATAGCTTAAAAATACAATTATATTAGGTTTACTTTCGTGCAATCTTTCGAGAAGAGAAATTAATGGATTTTGTGAGAGAGATTTAGTGGGTTTATAAATATGTAACTTGGGACTGGGGTTAAGATATCAGTCAAATAAAGTTAAGAATTCAAATAATATTTGATCGAATTTTAGGTATCATAATTTTATAATATCTTTGAAAATATCCAACTTATCATTAATTTATTACAGCTTAGCGGGAATGCTGATTTGAAGAACCTTTACGAGGGCCTCACCATGACACGCGCCTCGCTGTTGCAAGTGTTCAAGCGACATGGTTTGGAACCGCTGGACCCCATCAACCAGAAGTTCGACCCCAACCAGCACGAGGCTCTGTTCCAGAAGGAGGACAAGACCGTGGAGGCCAACACCGTGGTGGAGGTCACTAAGCTGGGCTACAAACTACACGAGCGCTGCATACGTCCCGCCTTGGTGGGCGTGTCCAAGTGTTGATAGCGAGGCGGCTGCCCACCGGCATGCAAAATTCCCAGTACCCCCCCTTATCCCCGTTTACATGGTGTCGCTCTCAGTTGTTTGCAATTTGTTTTCTGCTGCAAAATTCATGTACGTCAACCCTGTGTAAATACAACCAATCCTCAAAATGCATCCTTCGGGCAGCGCTTGCGAATTTAGAATTCCTCCTAGTTTCTAAGAGATCTGTGACTGGATTTGATGGCCACAATTTGTACCACATGCGTTGCCATCGAGTGTTCCAATTTAAGGTTTAATTACGATAATAAAAACATGTGTTAGTTTGTTGAAATACATGTATGCTTTCTTTGGTTTTTGGAAACCTCTGGTAATCCTGCATATCTGGGTCTCCTTCTGTTCTCTTTGATTTTCCCGTTTTGGTTCGCCCTCGAAATTCGAAACCCTCTTGAAAAACCATTTCTTTTGTCAACAAAAACCAGGTAGCGCAGGGTAATCACATTCCTGCTCGTCGCGTAGGTGGAAAATTCAATGGAAAAGCGTGATTTTCTATGACCCAGCAGGTAGTCTACCATAAATTCAAGGAACCCACACAGATGTTAGTTCCATAACAAGAGATTTCTTCCCGGGTTCAAAGTCTACATCGAAAGGTTTTGAGTTACCATGGGTTAGTTGTCCTTAAACCTTCAAAGTGAACAGAATGATTGCCTGTCTAATGCGTTTTCTGTGGTCCTTGGCACTGCTACAGTGCATCCAGGCTAAAGTGGCACTGAGACCTCTATTTTACGGCCAAGATAGTGCTGTTATTATCGACACCTATAAAAAATTCCCACCCAGGTTGGACTCCAAGCTGCAGAATGCCTTGTACTACAATATGCCGGTTTATAAGCTAATCAAGCCTGGTATCGCTACCCAAGCTACCACGACGACCACTACAGTTGCTCCTAGTCCAGGCTATCCTGCTGATCTTCTGGACATAGCTCACAACAAGCTGGGTCTTAAGAATCTGCCGAGCATTGAGGAGATGGGCGAGTTAATTGGAACGAATAATGCCGCGGAAACCATTGACTATATTCGTGCTCTGGCCCGTACTGATAAGGGTCTGGCCCTGATGAAGCAGTATCTGGACACGCTGCGTTTTGAGGATGCGGAGGAGAAGGTGGCGGAGGAGAATGTGGCGGAGGAGAAGGAGGACAAAGGCGACGACGATAACAACATTTCCAAATTTAGTTATGATGAGCTGCCCCAGGAGAAGACCACCACCACCACCACAGTAAAGCCTAGTACCGAACTAAGTCTAGTCCAACGTGCCGGAGACTTTATAAATCAGTACTGGTCAGGACAGGACACCACTGCTACGACTCCTGCTCCCGTGATCGCTCCTCCAGCTGGTTATTTCCTGCCCGTTTTTCTGGCTCCTCCCAAGGGTTTGAAGCCAATGCGACCTATCTTGGTGAGGCAACCACTGCCATATCACTATCCCATTCCCCTGCGACCTGTTGCGTTGCCCACCGTGAGACCAACTCAGGTGCCCAGCACCACACGTGCTCCTAAGCCACATCTGAACACACCGAAACTGCAGGAGGATGCGGAAATCAAATACTCAACCTTGGCGCCGCACATCAAGCACTTCGCCAAGTTGGCCAACATCTCGCCACAGGTTGTGGAACTCTTCCTGGAGGGAAACCCCAAGCTGGCGGAACTGGCCAAGCGGCTGAGCACCCTGGCCCTCAGCCCGGAGCAATCCCAGGCCATTGACTCCCAGGTGCTCAGGGCCGTCCAGAGCGCGCTGACCAAGAACGATGATCTAAAGCGACTGATCGAGGCCTCCCAGGCACTTAAATAGTTCAAAAGTGTAACTAGTCTTATTACAAATTCAAAGAAAATATATTTCCTCTAAAATAATTATTTTGCCTTTTGTGTTTTCAATTTAAAATATTTCTAATAGAAATATGTTCAGATAAACTCTCGTTACTACTAAAATGTAGAGGTACTTTTGATTACTATTTGCAAACAAATCTAAAGTACGAATATTAATAGGCTTTTAATATATGTTTTCTAATACAATATTTTAGTCATTGGAAAAGGTTCTTATATTTTACATTAAACTTAATAAATTAATGAAGCAACAACGGGATTAATTAATTTTTAGTACATGCCTAGGTGGTTATATAACCAAAATCAATGATCTGTAAATGGATATTACCCATTAAAAAAGATAAACCTAATTGCGGCATAATAACCATTATACAGTGCTGACTTAGCTTGTACATATATGTATACTTAAAAGGAAGAGTTTATTTAACTACTATGAAATATTTTAAGGTAAATTTCTGAAATACCACATGGGTAAAATTAAATTCCAACTGTGGCAAGTACCTCAAAACGCAGAGATCTGATCCGAAGATTGTAAACCAACACGTTATTAAATACTACCAAATTTTTCTGGCGTTAATTGCATAACTGAAGCCTATTGTAAATTCGGCCACCGTTTAATATTGTTTTAACGCTCGAAAATTACAAGAGATAATATTTATTTGTTTGTCAATTTATATGAAAAGCCAAGCCTATGAAAGAGCAAGACATTTGGTAAGGTTGACGACTGGATTTCTATTTGTCCTTTAAAATAGCACTCAATTACTCTGGAAAATGGGCAAATGAGCGTGCATAGGACAATACAAAGTTCTATTCAATAAATGAAAAACATCTGCACTCAAGAGAAAATATTTTTAATTGTTCAACAACTAAAATAAAATGCCAAGCCAAGAGGAATCAGCAACGCATTTGGTAAGGTTGTCGAAATGATTACTTTATGTCCTTTAAAATAGCACTCAATTACCCAGGAAAATGGGCAAATGAGCGTGCATAGGACAATACAAAGTTCTATTCAATAAATGAAAAACATCTGCACTCAAGAGAAAATATTTGTAATTGTTCAACAACTAAAATAAAATGCCAAGCCAAGGGGAATCAGCAAAATATTTGGTAAGGTTGTCGATATAATTACTCTATGTCCTTTAAAATAGCACTCAATTACCCAGGAAAATGGACAAATGAGCGTGCATAGGACAACACGTGGTTCTAGAATAAAATCAGAGATAAATATCTCCACGAGAATAAACCGAATTCGATCGAAGCGAAAAAATCAATGTGCAGTCGGCAGTGAGACCTTAGGTGCTAACCAAAATTACCCTCAATCATCAGGGGTGTATTTTACCAAAATAGTGTTAAGAGTGGTGTTATAAATATAGCTAAAACATGGCAAGAAACGTTAATATTAATTTATCTTAAAAGTATGCTTTAAAATTTAATACAATTGCGAAAAATATTAGTTTATGGTAAGTAATAATATTTATTTTTATGCCATTAAGATACGAATTATATTTTAATTACATAATATATACATTAATTTTAAAAACATTTAAACATTAAGTATGAGATTTGTTTATTTTAAAATTAGAATTATTTATTTTAGCCTAAAAATATGCTTCAGGATTTCAATAAAATTATCTGTTCCATTGAAAGTAGGTAACTAGCGATTACATTTAAAATTAATTAAAGCCGATATGCTTACAAAATATAGTTTAAAAAATACTCGAACTAGAATGCTTAGAATGTGTATTCCATTTTATAATCTCATCCATTAAATACCGACTTTTTCGGTTACAAAATTCAAAATTTGGAATATCACCATTTAATTTGGCGGTGTATCGTTATTTTAAGATCTGACCACTATGTTTAAGCTGCTGAGTCGACTGAATACGGCCAATGCCATGACCCCCAGTTGTAAGCATGCCACCAAGCCACCCGACTCCTCCTTCAACAAGCTGATGAAGCCCATGAAGGAGTTTACGCGCGGGAAGATCCCCAAGATCAGTGTGGTGGGCGCTGGGCAGGTGGGGACGGCGATCTGTGCGATGCTGCTGCTCCGGAAACTCACCAAATACCTGGTCGTCCTGGACATCAACTATGAGCTGGCCAAAGCGGAAGCCTTGGACTTCCAGCACGGCTCCGTCTTTTTGGGCGATCCTCGCGTGGTGCCCTGCGGCGATGGTTCCCACTCCAAGGACTCGGATGTGGTTATCATTACGGCCGGGGCAAGGCCCTCCGGCAAGGATCGCTCCCGCCTGGACGCGATGCACAAGACCGTGGAAATCCTCAAGGAGGCGGTGCCCAAGCTGGTGGACCTCAGTCCCAAGGCCACCTTCCTGGTCATCTCTAATCCCGCCGATGTGATGACCTACGCCGTGCAGCGGATTGGCAAACTGCCCAGGCATCGCTGCTTCACCACCGGTTGCCATTTGGACTCGGCGCGGTTCCGTAATCTCATCGCCGCACGTCTCCGGGTGCCCCCCTCCCAGGTTCAGGGATTCGTGATCGGGGAGCACGGCTCCAGTGCGGTGCCCGTGTGGTCCGCCGTCTCCGTTGGCGGCATTCGGCTGACCGACGTGGTCAAGGACCTGGCCTGTGGCAAGGATCCAGAGAATTGGGCGGAGATCAATGAGCAGGTCACCACAGGTGGTAGCGCTGTTGGCAAGGTCAAAGGTTACACCAACTGGGCCGTCGCCCTCACCTGTGCGGACATCGTGGAGGCGATGTGCAGCGGCAGGGGCAAGATCGCCTCCGTGGGCACCGACATGAAGGGTTTCAATGGCATCAAGGACAACATTGTGCTATCCCTGCCCTGTTTGGTCACAGCGGGAGGCATTAGTCACGTGTTCGAAATGCCCCTCACGGATGTCGAAAAAAAGAAGCTGCACGCCTCTGCTGAAATTCTTCTCGAGGCCCAATGCTCCCTGAAGTTTTGAACATTAGATATTAATTTTAATAGTTTCATAGGTTTTAAGTAAATGAACTAAAGTTGAATTCTACTTCAGGCTCGATAGAATGAGCGGCAATAGAATATTGTCAAATACTTGGGGCACAAGGATAAGTAAGATATTTGATAAATTCAAAATATACCGACAACAGTTAGATCCTAAAAACTAAAGGATGGATAGATCTTGGCTATTAAGAATATCTTTCATAGCTTAGAGTGCACAAAAGTGGGGAAGATATGGTGTTTATATAAACATACAAGATGGAAGTATATTGAAAGTAGAGAATGTTACATTATTAAAGTTATCCGGAGAAATATGAACCTAAATTTAAAAGACTCAAAAACTGTGCCTATATGATAGCTTATTTGCATACATATCTCGTTGAGGACCCAGCTAATATATTATTCGTTGAAATAGGTATCCAAAAATAACCACACCCAAATCTCAAGTGGAAAATGAGAAAAAAGAAAGAAGAGAGCGAATAGACAAGCCCTTTGCCCTTTCCACTTTCCTCAAGAGCAAGCGAGACGAACACACATATGTTTTGTAGACAAGATATAAAAGCGCAAAGATTTAAAGATACTTTTCGGCATTTCTGTAACCCTGTTAATATACATCTAAAATTTTGTAATTTTTCCAAAAATTATGATTAATTTCTTTGTGAGTGGTGACAATTCTTGAGATGTGATTGAGAGTGAACTCCCAAGGTCTTGGGGCAGGTCTGCTAAAGAAAATCGAAAGTCAAAGGTCTTGGAAACGAATAGGTGAGCAGCGAAAATGAGAAAGTGGATGATGTTGAGCCCCACCGAAAAAATCACGGGCCTCAAGACGTTTGGGGTCTTAATGCGGAGCATTGCGCAATTTTTGGAGCCAAGGTCTACGAATGTAGCAGGTGCCCATGAAACTCAGCAGCGATTTACGATCGCGTTGCACTCTCCACATTTTTATTTTAATTTCTATTTTCCCATTTCCATTTGTATTATTTTTTTGGGTGGAGATGCAACGAAGCGAATCAAGTGGTTGACCTGGGGTTGCGACACGCCAAGATTATGCAGCATCCCATCTAATAACCACAAGTGTAGCCAAGTGTAACACTTCACCAGGCGAACAGAAATTGGGCAGGCGGCCCAGTCCAAAGTCGGAGATTTGCAACGCCTCGCTGCATTGTCTGGGAAAATGTTCCGCCACGAATTTCGACTATTGTTGTGGAAAAGGCACGATCGCAGTGGGCCACGCCCACGCAGGCCCTTTCCCTTTCCCTTTTTCTATATTTTGTTTAAATAAATGGAAAATGTTTAACACTATTTAGCTGTTTGTTTAGCTAATTGAAATTCACTAGGCGCACAGTGCGTAGAGAAAGTAAGCGCACACGCAGCTAGATTTCCAGCTACCTGACCTGCTAAGTTGTTTTCGGAGTTTTTGTAGATTCACAACTATTCTTCATTTATGTTTCCCTGTTGAAATGCTACAGTTTTTCCCCCAAAATCACGATTACATATTTATAGAGAGAGAGACCCCCATGGAGCCTAACGAATTGTATTTGTTTATTGTTTTTTTTGTTTGTTTTGGTTGTGGAAATACGAATAGGTTTACAGAAATTCTAGGCAGAGTGGAAAGGGCTATTAAATGTGTGGAAATTATGACTCTATGCTGGTGACCTTTTTCGTTTGCTGTTGACCTATTGAAATGCGACAGTTTTGCATGTGTTTTCGGGGATGCGTGGGTTGATCGTGGTCCATGTGATGATGTACTGACCGCAGTCAGTGTACTTTTAAGTGGGGTTCCCCGCAACTCTGTTCGCCTGTTGAATTGCTATACATTTGCATCGCCAGGTTTTTTTTTATTGCGTGATGGTACGATCTGTGTATGATCTTCCGCACCATTTGGATTTCCCACAGTGATCCCCCACACATGCCATCTTCTATTTTCAATGTGCATCAGAGTGTGACCTTTGAACAGGCGAACAGACAGTGTAGCCTGCATCCGATGCAACCGAGTGCAATGTGAAGATTTTCTCCCACCTCCGAGGGCTTTGGGTTATATTTAACAAATGCATGTGAGTTTTTGGGTTCGTTGCATTTTCGTTTCGGATGCTGGATGCAGTTTTCCGATGCACGATCCCCACCTACTATCAATTTTGTCAGCCTGTTCGACTTGGCCACGCTTCAGTGATCTTCTGAATGGGATTAGTGGAGATTATCTCCCTAATTGGACACCCATTCAATATTTTTAAAGTTGCGGTTTTTTCTGTTTGAGTTTCTGCTAACCTGTTCTATTGATCTATTTGGTCACGCTTCACTGATTTTCCTAGAATTGCCCTTTGACCCTTTGAATGCTTATCCAAGTGGGTTTTCCACCAAAGTCTTGTATCTGTTATTGATGCTGGCCGGATCGCTTAATCCGTTTGGTCACGACTCAATGATTTTCATGGAAAATTCTGAGGGATTAGCAGGTAGGATAATGCACCCACACTTTGTACTGATGCCTTCTATGAAGTCTGTTAGCTTGTTCGAATGCTATAGTTTCGTGACCTTTAACTCTTTTTTCAAAGGTAATTTTATTCCCAACCTTTCCCAATCTTTGTTAGCCTGATATTTTGAGCCAGTTCGTGATGGTTTTTAAGAGGCTGTATAATTTTATTTAAGAATCAGTTTTCGGCTATTTTCACCTATTAATTGTAAGCCTTACTGAACGTGTCCTGCCTACTTTGAAAGCCTGGTGTTTGGATGCACTTGGTTGCACTTCAGTGATTTCCACTTTGAAAATAGGACACCACTACTCTTTAAATAAGGTGTAAGTGAGGTAAACCTTATTTATATTCTGTGATCCTGTTTAAGTGCTACAGTTTTGCTATCTTCAACACTTTTCTTTTTTATTTTCAATCTATGATGCCTAATAATGCTGCCTTAAGATTCCCATTTTAAAAGGGTTAGGATGGTAAAAACTGATGCATTGTAATAGGCAAACAAAAAATGAAACAAGAAGCAGCAAATCTGAAGATCATGAAGATCAGGTTTATGGTGACGGACCCTAAGGAAAAGCAATGGTTTCAAAGTTGAAACCCCGTAGGTTCTTTCAGGGTTAGAGCGGATTTTTAGTGCTTATACAGGTAGTATTCCAGTACGTATCCTGATTGCTATTTATGTTTACCTGATTGATTTTTTGGTCATGGTCACGTTCCATTGGTTTTCATCAGAGAGTGCAGAACAATTTCCTTCAATATATTAAACCTATCCTTTATGTTGGAATGAGTTTCTAAGTATCAGCAAATGTGATCTTCAAATATTTAGAAAAGGTCACAAAAAAGGTCAAAAAGTTTAGCATTTAACAGGATCCCAGCTACTGAAAGATAGTAGAATTATTGTAAGAATTAGGAATCTATAATAGAAATTATAGCAACAAAGTGGAAAAAGGAATGGAAAATGGTAATGATAGATTCTATTGTGAGTGAAGAGCATACCAAATCAAAACAAGAGAGAACGCTATAGTCGGGTGCCCCGACTATAAGATACCCGTTACTCAGGTAAAGGGAGTGCGAGGGAGATGGAGATAGAAACTTTGATCACGCATAACTTTTTAACGAATGGTCCGATTTGAAAAATTTCTTCTACATTTCGATAGGTATTGATAAACACAATAAAACTGCATTTTTACTTTTCCGAAATATTTAAATTTTTTAAATCGTATATAAGCGATTGTGGGCGTTAAAGGGGGCGTGGCACCCTTTTGAAATAAACTTGCGCTGCGTAGGAACTCCTAGAATCTGCATGCAAAATGCCAATCTTCTAGCTTTTATAGTTTCCGAGATCTCAGCGTTCATACGGACAGACAGACAGACAGACGGACAGACAGACGGACAGACGGACATGGCTAGATCGACTCGGCTAGTGATCCTGAACAAGAATATATATACTTTATAGGGTCGGAAACGCTTCCTTCTACCTGTTACATACTTTTGCACGAATACAATATACCCTTTTACTCTACGAGTAACGGGTATAAAAACAGAACGTCTAGTAATTGTCTGGAATATATGTTTTCCTGTTTCTTTTTACATATAATTGCGTAAACATAATTTGTAATAAACCTCTGTGGAATATAATCTATCGGTGTCTATATGCGGACATCTCTTGTGAAGGATCAGGAATTTCTCGGAATTCTAAATGACATGTGCTATGATGTAGAAAATAATAGTAGGCGAACATCAAATGGTACAACCCTTGTCAGGAGATGCTGCAGGTAAATGCATTTCCCGTGATCTGACAACAAATTATGTTAGCCTGATATGGTTCAAACTCCAGTGAATTTCATTTAAAAGTATTTTGTCATCTTAGGGGCTCTGATCAAAATGGGGAAGTATTGTGGGCTGACAGTCTCACATCTAAAAGAATAACTTTATTTGAGCTCAGAATCCGAGGAATAATTTTAAAAGAGCAATCATATTTTCCTGGATCCTGTTAAAAATTTATGTTACCCTGTACAATTTTCTGATTTTGGCCATGTTTCATTGGTTTAAAGGAACTACAAACCTTTTCCAGCCTTTTGTGGTCTCCTATCCCCAATAAATGTGGTTAGAGTTCAGCTTCAATGATTCTTACCCACCCTGATGAAAAGAAAAAGTTACAGGTAGTTCGAAAAGGTCTGGACCAAAAGATGCTGATGGGAGTACTGGATGGTAGAATTTTAACTTTACACTACATGTGCAATATTTGGATATTTTTCCTCATCTGTTGCAGCTGAGGTCCTGTTCGATTGCTACACTTTGTTGACTTTTAACTCTTTTTATTTTGATTTTGAGTTGTTGTATAATCAAACAGGGTGAAAATGTATAGTGCTTGCATTTACAAAACGGGTTAAGATTATAAAAACTGAAGCATTTTAATAGGCGAACATCAATTGCAGAAAGTTGTTGAAAATACTTTTGGCAGGTAAAATTAAAAAAATTAAATGCAATTGGAATATTTTTCTGGGAATGCTTAAGGTGAATGTTATTCCTCGGTGCATTTTTGCCATTTAAAATAAGCTGGTGGAAATTTTATGATTTTCATATATGCTTTCATTTGAAAAATGTAGGCATTCATAGTGGGCCTTCAAAGATTTGATACTGTCATTTGTTTATCTATTCGTATTTTATTGTCTAAATCATATGCTTTACCAAAAAACTGTTGAAAACTATTGCACTGTAATAGGCGAACAAAAAATTATACAAGTTAATGGGATGTAAGATATGAACCTAAGCCTTTTTTTACGAACCCAATGACGCAGCATCCAGGATAGTTTTTCCTTTTCACCTGCCTAAAATTCATGCCAACCTGCTTATCTATGAGGGAACGGATACGCTTTATTGAATTTCATTTGATTTTTATTTTTTTAACTCTGCAGAATATGTAAGGGATTTGGTATAAGATTAGATGCCACGATCACTAGTTTCCCTTTAATGATTTTAAACTCTCATTATGTAAGTATGTACATATATGTAAATGTCATAATTATTTTACTGAATTAAATGTTATTAGAAGGCTTGCAGTTTAAAATTTAAATTGTAGCATTCGAATAGGCGAACAAAAAAAGTAACAAGATGATAGGATGTCCAAGGTCAACGCCGAATTCTAGTGGCTGGTATTTTTGAGTTCCATGCATCAATATTCTGTGAAGATTTTCCCTCGACATCTGCCTTTTATGTGCGTCAGCCTGACATTTTTCTTGAGAAAACCTCAACAAAATCAGGTAGCGCTCAATAAAATCTCAATTTTTTGGTGCAGATCTCCTGCTGCGATCGTTAGTCTGGCAATTCTTGTTAACCTGTTCCCTGGAAACACACGGACACGCTTCGATGATTTTCATTTGATTATTATTTTAAAAACTCTGCAGAAAATAAGAAAATTTACTTTGATCCCGAGACCTGCAGTTTTGATAACCTGTTTATTGTTGTTCTTGGTTTCGCTTCAATGATTTCAAACTATAATTTTGCTTTTAGAATGAAGTGACAACATCATTAGGCTCAATTCAATTATATTAAAAGGCAGCCCAAAATTTAAATTGTGGCATTCGAATAGGTGAACAGCAAAATAACAAGCTGATGGGATATCAAAAGTCAACCTCAAGTAGGATATCGGTACAGGTATTTTCAAGGTAGATGCTGCAGTTTTCCGCACAGATTTTGCCTCGACATCTGCCTTACGTCTATGCTAGCCTGCTCGACCTTAAGATATTGGTTACGCTTCCTTGATTTTCATCCAAAAATTACAATTGTCATGTCCACCAAAATTAGGTTCCCTTTGTTAAATCTCTATTTTGTGGGTGCAGATGTCCTGCTGCGATCGTTAGTCTGGCAATCTTGTTATCCTGGTCCATGGATATACACGGACACGCTTCAATGATTTTCATTTCATTTTTCATTTTCATTTTAAAAACCTCAGAAAATAAGATCATTTACTTCGATCACCAGACTGGCAATTTTCATAAACTGTTTTTTGGTAACATATAGTTTCGGTTCAATGATTACAAACTATCATTTTCCTTTTAGAATGAAGTGACAACATCATTAGGCTTAATTTAATTATTGTAAAAGGCAGCCCAAAATTTAAATTGTAGCATTCGAATAGGTGAACAACAAAATAGCACGCTGATGGGAAGTCAAAGAACAACCTCGAGTGGGAAATCGGTACAGATATTTTAAAGGTAGATGCTGCAGTTTTCCGCACAGATTTTCCTCCGACATCTTATTCTCTTATTTTGTAGGTGCAGATCTCCTGCTGCGATCGTTGGTCTGGCAATCTTGTTATCCTGTTCCATGGATATACACCGATATGCTTCAATGATTTTCCTTTCATTTTTCATTTTTATTTTAAAAACCTACAGAAAATAAGATCATTTACTTCGATCACCAGACTGGCAATTTAGATAACCTGTTCTTTGGTAACATATATTTTTGCTTCAATGATTTCAAACTCTTATATTGCTTTTAGAAAGAAGTGACAACATCATAAGCCTCAGTTCAATTATAATAAAAGGCAGCTTAAAATTTAAATTGTAGCTTTCGAATAGGTGAACAACAAAATAACAAGCTGATGGGATGTCAAAGGTCAACCTCGAGTAGGATATCGGTACAGGTATTTTTAAGGTAGATTCTGCAGTTTTCCGCACAGATTTTGGCTCGACATCTGCGTTACGTCTATGCTGCCTGCTCGACTTAAAGATATTGGCTACGCTTCTTTGATTTTTATCCAGAAATGACAATTGTCATTTGTTAAATCTCTATTTTGTGGGTGCAGATCTCCTGCTGCGATCGTTAGTCTGGCAATCTTGTTATCCTGTTCCTTGGATATACACGGACACGCTTCAATGATTTTCATTTCATTTTTCATTTTCATTTTAAAAACCTCAGATCATTTAATTCGATCACCAGACGGGCAATTTTCATAAACTGTTCTTTGGTAACATATAGTTTCGCTTCAATGATTTCAAACTGTCATTTTACCTTTAGAATGAAGTGACAACATCATTAGGCTCAATTCAATTATATTGAAAGGCAGCTTAAAATTTAAATTGTTGCATTCGAATAGGTGAACAACAAAATAACAAGCTGATGGGATGTCAAAGGTCAACCTCGAGTGGGAAATCGGTACAGGTATTTTAAAGATAGATGCTGCAGTTTTCCGCACATATTTTCCCCCGACATCTGCCTTACGTCTATGCTAGCCTGCTCGTCTTTCAGATATTGGTTACGCTTCTTTGATTTTCATCCAGAAATGACAATTGTCATGGGAACTCCACCAAAATTATGTGGCCCTCCCTTTGTTAAATCTCAACTTTTGTGGGTGCAGATCTCCTGCTGCGATCGTTAGTCTGGCAATCTTGTTAACCTGTTCCCTGGATACACACGAGTGCGCTTCAGTGATTTTTCCCATCATTGAGCGATGCTCCCTGCCTTCGGGCTCTTTTTCTCCTCCTGGCTGCCCTTCTTGAGATTGCTGTGAACCTGTTCGAAAATTATGCATCGATGCGCATCAGTGGCAATCATGGGATGATAATGGGATGCTGCTGATGAGGTTGTTAATAAATTGCCGCACGTACCTAAAGTCTGCCGCACGTACTTTAAGTCTGAACAAGATCGCCTGTCAGTCGATTCTGTTCACCTGTTCGTTTGCTACACTTTATGCATGCTTCGACGGTTTTCTAATTATGATTTATGATCTTTGGGATTAGACAAACAATGGGTGGTGAAGTGAGGTTCCCAAGATGCTTCAGTTTCGTTAACCTTTGCTGACTTTCTCACGATCTGTTTGTGGCTGGTGGTTGAGCCGCAGGGCCCATGATCACCGCAAATCCCTTGCAGACAAAAGCGCCAAAGGCTTAAATCTGTATCATTCGAATGGGCGAACAGAACAGCAGAGCCGCTGTCTTCTAGGTATCTTCAAAGGTATACCCAGTTACCTACCTGAGTGGTCCCTTATTCCTGGCCTCAATCTCAGCAGCCTGGGATGCTGTTGGCCTGATCGTGAGGTTCGACTTGATTGCACTTTAAACCGCAGGCGGTGCCCCGAGGCATTTGGTTGGGTTCCTGGAAGACAACACAACAAAAGAGCTGGTTTGATGGATGGATTTTTTGTTTGTTTTGCTAATTGATTTCGAACAGGTCAGCAGAACGAGTAGGCAAGCAGTTGGAGATCCCTAGTAGCTGATTGTATATTAATTTGGCCCTTTCCTTGGGTCATGCCAGCAATCAAGCTCCCATAATCGGGACCGATAGCTTCCTGTTTATTTTAATACGGCGTGAAATAGGAACAGGCTGGCAGGGAAGGAAAGCAAGTTCCCCGCTTGATCCACTTGAATGGTTCTTGGCTATTGTAATTCAATGCGTGTCGAAGACCATTATGAGGGTCTTTGGCATTATGAGGGTCTTCTTAGACCCTCTCGATTCCCTGCCGCCTGTGGACTTCGCTGTGAGCCTATTCAAAAACATGAAATTATCGTGACAAACATCAGGGTTCATTAAGTCGCTTAAACACACTTACCACACACATCACGATCACGTTTCACTTCAAAGTCGTCGATCCATATGGAGAGTGTCCGGGGGGCGTGTCTTTCGCCATGGGCAATTTGAGACCCTATTATTTTCCAGTTGTTAATCTTGGCTGATGATCGCTAATTGGCTGTCAAAGTGCCAGGAACGCAGCCCAACCTAGCAAGCAACTGGTGTGTGTTCCTGGGCATTTCTTTGGGGTTGCAACACAGTTTGTGGCACGTGCCACACTTTCTTGAGCTCTTTGGACTCCTTTTGTTTGTAATTTGATGCTTGTAAATGTCTTGGGCCTGAACAGGCAAACAGAGTTTGGAGTACAACGACAAGATGTTTTCGGAACGCATGTTTCTTTAGTGTTTTTTTGTGTTCCCTTTTTGTTGGTGGTTGAAGCTAAATTTGATTTTGTGCCGGGAAGGGGGAAATGATTGCAGGTCTTGTGCGTAATTGAATTACTTACTGATGCGGTCCAGTTTTTTTGGTCCAGTTCTTCCCAGAATTCAGTGCCGGAGCAACCAAAAAAATGTTAACAAGGATGTTAAAAACTTACGACTATCTCATATATCTGGTATACTAAAGATAGGAAAAAAGAAATAATAAATAGTGAATTCATTTTTTTAAGAAGTCAAAAATTAAAATTATAGTTTTTTGTAACTGCTTCTAAGTTCTATTAATTAATTTTGAGATTCGTTAACAGAAAAATATACATTTTATACAATCCACCAATTGGGTGTTTTTTCTGTGACCTTTGCAAAAAAAATCACAGTAAAATACTAATCAACCATAGATCTCAAATAAAGTAAATCATTTTGAGAACACAAATAATTGAAAAACTACTAACTAAAAAGCACCCTGACTGTTATCAGTGTTGATGCCTTTTTCGCCACATTAAAGACTTCAGATATAAAGATGAAAATTAAATTAAAAGGTCATCTATTAATTTATAATAACATTATTATCCTTGAATAATTTAAAGACCATACATATGTATGTATATACATTTCTATATATCGTATACAAACATATTTCCCATATTCTAGGAAGAACATAATTTGAACTTTGTGAAGTAAGTTTCCCACCAAGGCTAAATGTATGTATTTCTCATTTCTATATATACACATATGTATAATTCCATTATTATAATAAGAACATAATTTCAAGTGTATGAGGTAAGTTTCCCACCGAGACTCATGTTTAAATTTGCCTTACACTTATCTTTACACAGTTTCAGCTCCACCTTTACTGGCTTTCTGCTTTCCTGGTCGACATCTTCGCTTGAGCATAAAAAGTTCTCACGATCATTCGGTGTTCGCGGTGAACACATATTCTTGTAACGGATAATGGCCAAGAATTTCCCACACGACGTTGACACAGCGAACCGCGACCAGCAGACAGCCGTTAAAAACCCTCAGCAAACACACACCGAAAAAATGAATAGCAACAAATTCCACAGAGTCCACATCCGTTTAACGTAACGATCGAGGATCTCGTTAAGACCAACAACCACTGGAATGGCGAAGGAGAGGGAGAGGGGAGTATCTGGGAAGTGGATGCAGCCTGGATGGCCTTCCAATATTTCTGCGCTCCTGATCCCTTTTCCAATGTTTCGATTCGGAGTTCTCACGCGAGCACATGCCAAAACGAGAAAGGGCCAGTGAGAGTGGCAGGGAAAACAATTAACAACTAATTTAAGCCTATGCATATAATTTAAGTGAGCGAGAGGACGCGAGGGAGATGCCTTATCTGCAGGAGCTGTGGGAAAAAATACGTTACATTCCTTTCCTGCCGGCGGTTGGGCATTTATATTTATTCCCACGCGATCCTCAACTCTCGTTTTTGTTGGTTTTTGGGTTTTCGCTTTCATGCCCATACCCAGTATACGTAAGATACACAGGGGTATATCGGTTTTGTGAAAGACAATGATCCTCTAGTCAATCCTGGCTCCTGAACTTACTTAGCAGGCTTCAAAAATGCAAAATGCAAAAGATTAAAAATAAATTGGTTTCAAAATTAATTAAATAAAATAGTAAGCAGATTCAAAAAAATTTGTTTCTATTTTTTATTTGAAGTTAAAGTTTATCTGAAGGTATCTTAGTCAAGTTTTTTTTAATTTCTTTTGCGAATGCCTTTTAGAAAATCTAAAATAATGTTCTTAAACGGATTTTATCTTATGAACTTTGTTTTTTATTCTGTTTTCTTGACTTTATTTATTTTTTTTTATGGAAAGAAATCACATATTTTTAATTTTATAATTTGTTTCTCCCTAGCCATGCAAACTCTGTTTAGTTGTGTAACCTTTATATTAACAGAACATTGAGTACCGGGTATCTTATAGTCAGGAGATTGTACTGTAACGTTCTTTCTTGTTTTTTGTGGGTCTTCGTTCACACGCTCTGTGCGTGAAAAAAACTGAAATTCGAGAGATGGGAAAAGGCAGGGATGCTGCCTCTCCTTGCTGGTCGCCTGTTGCAAGATCAACAAAAATTGATTGAAATTCTCACGCTCGAGGCAAGGAATTTTACCTGCTGCGAAAGGATTACGCCCACATTAGCTGTGTTGATCTTCGGCTCAAAGATCTTTGGTTCAAGATCTTTTCAAGATTTTTTCTACTAAATATGGTCTTGGGTTTGCTGAAATCCGCTTATAAGAGGAGACACTTTCAACCCTCTTTGATTTTTAAGAAACTTAAAGATGTTTGAAGAGGAACCTCTGAATTTGCTGTTTCCCTAATGGAACTCAAGATGTTGCACGACTTCTTAATTTCTTATGACGCAAACCCACCCTCATTTTAAAGAAGTGCTAGTCGAGTAATCTTCTCTACTCCTGCGATTGCTGTTTTCCTGGTAAGGCCAAGACATATTTTTTAGATAGCCAAAATCACGAGGGTTGCAAACGTCTCAGGCATAGAAAGGGAAGGAAAAAGAGAAGAAGGCATACCTCCTTGTAACTCAATAGTTTGGTGGTAGTTTGGCACCTTCTCATAATACTCCTCACAGGTAAGAAGCCAGGTAATCCTGGAAAGGTAATTTGAGTGCCGCTTGCTGGACAAACTGTTGGCCTGTTAGCAGTTTTAATCGAAGCGAAGCTGGCTTAATCGAATTTGCATATAAAATACATTGGAAAAGCAAGGACTCCCTGGAAGTATTTTACCCATCTGTGGCCGCTGCTTGCCTGATACCAAAAACTAATTAGTATTCCATATATAGCCCGCATTCTCACGCCTTCAGACACTTAAAAATATAAGGGCAAAAGAAACTCAAAGGAATCCATAAAAAGATCAAAGATATCCTAAGGTTTCGCGTGTCATGTGACCCCGGAATGTTGAAATCTGTTCGTTGCCTTCAGGATGCTGAGTGCCTAGTAGAAACTGCCTAATTAAGCCAAATGCGTTCTCACGCCTAGCCCAAAAAATCTCAGCATGTGGCATGTGGAGTTCCAGGAAAAAAAGTAAACATAAAAAACGATCCCAAAAAACATTTGGTGAAGAGTCATTGTTTATTTTTTAAAGGAACGGAAGCTGGGACAGGAAATGGAAACGTTAAGATTAGAAATCGATTTCATGTTTGAGGAAATGTATTTTCAAGTGGTAACAAAAAACCATTTCCGATTGTTAATAACAGCTTCCGGAGGAATTGATGCTGCTTCCGTAATCCGGCAGGTGCTCTTTGGTGTTGGCATATGCCATGTGGTTGAGTTTTTGGCAATGATTAGGGCTAAGCACTGGGGACACTTGCCAGTTTTTATGTATGCCTGTTAGATAGTTCCCAGTTTTAACCACCATTTGAGCCTGCTTCCCACGACATCTAATCTTCCCAAAATGTAGCCACTATAGAACGTGCTTTCCAAAGATTTTTTGTATTGTTCTTTGCAGTCGTTTATTTGAGTTACAAAATTCTATTTAAGCATACTTTTTTCAAGTGGTAACAAAGGTGATTTCCGGTTGCTAATAGGCGTTTCCTAGGATATGCTGTTACTTCCGATATCCTGCTGGGGATCTTTTGATGGCATATGCGATGCACTTGTATTCATGCTATAATTAGTGTCTAGAATTGGAAAGCGTGTCGGGGCACGTATCAGTTTTTCTGTTATCCTGTTAGATAATTTCAAATTTCAACCACCACTTGTGGCTCTTTCCCACGACAACTAATCCTTGTTGATTTTTCCCATGGAAATTGTGTTTTCGAAGATTTTCCCATGTCCCTTTTTTAATAGTTTTATACTTGTTGCTCTTTTCTTATTCAGGTAGAATATTTGGGCCCTCAAGCCGCACAGTTTCCATTTCCTGTTTAAGGAAATGTTTTTTAAGTGTTAGCAATGGTAATTTCCGGTTGCCGTTTTTCCGAACATAATGCTGATCCTGTATGTGATTTTTCCATGGCAAATGCAGTGCAGCTGGGATCTTGATTGGGATTTGGATTGTGCTGCTGTTTATCCACCACTTGAGTTTATTTCCCGAGACGACAAATCTTCGTTCATTTTCCCATTAAAATTGAGACTCGTGTTCTCTTAGGTCCTTTTTTAATAGTTTTTTGCTAGTACAATTTTCTTATTCAGGTAGAATTTTTGGAAACTTCGTGTGCCGCAAGATAAATCGTTTCTGTTATCCTGGTAGGATTTTTACTGAGGGTTGACAAACATTTCTGATTTTTCACACGCTGTGAACATAATTAAGGTTAGAATCAACAGGTTTCTATCATGTTTCATTATGTCTGAGAAAAAGGTGTAATATCGCAGTTTTCCCAAATTAAATAGTTGTTCATTACAATATTTCATTGTATTATTAATTACAATAACATTACATTTGTTGTTATTATGATATTAAAACGCGTGAATTTTGATCTTTACTTTATATGCAGAGAGTATTAAGACAAACTTTCCTAATTGACCTCTCAAATATAGAAAAAGCTCTATAAAAAACCTTTTCCCGCAAAAAAATCGAAGATATATATTCCATAGATCTTTTAAAAAAGGTTGGGGGTTCTGTTTGGAAAAATTGTGTTAAGAGGGGTACCTTTGGGAAAACTATTTTAAGTGTCCTGCTATGTTTGATGATCGCCTGATCCAAGAGTATTGATTTTTCTTGGTTAGTTCTCATTTTCACACGATCGCCTCTCGTTTTTCCCACAGAATTGTGTCTGTGAAGGAAATTAAAAAGCGCATTTCAATTATTTTCCCATGCAACAGATCACAGGAAGAGAATCATCGTTTGCTCTGAACCCTCTGCATTTTCCCAGGACTCCAGATCAGGTAACATTCCTTTGGGAAAACTATTTAGAGTGTGCTACTGTTTATGATGGTCGCCTGGTGCATGAATATCGATTTTCCCCAATTAAACTGTTTTTTTCACACGATCGGCAGATGGTTTTTTCAACTCCCTGGAATTTGTTTTT
The DNA here is from genome assembly GCA_018153305.1 of Drosophila kurseongensis. Taxonomy (NCBI): domain Eukaryota; kingdom Metazoa; phylum Arthropoda; class Insecta; order Diptera; family Drosophilidae; genus Drosophila; species Drosophila kurseongensis. Next base: position 13,728,554 of record JAECXX010000004.1, on the reverse strand, counting down.
AAAAAATGCATTCATTTTATTTTCCCATGCAACAGGTTGCAGGATGAGTAGTACCGTGTGTGCGGAGCCAACTGAATTTTCCCAGGATTCGAGAATTGGTAACATCCACTTGGGAAAATTATTTAAAGTCGGCTCCTGTTTATGATGCTCCCCTGGTACATGAGTATTGATTTTTCTTGATTAAGTTGTAATTTTCACACGATCGACAGATGGTTGTTTCAACTCCCTGGAATTCGTTTTTGGGAAATGCATTCATTTTATTTTCCCAGGCAACAGGTTGCAGGATGAGTATTATCGTGTGCTCGGAGCCCTCTGCATTTTCCCAGGACTGGAGACCAGGTAACATTCCTTTGGGAAAACTCTTTAGAGTGTGCTACTGTTTATAATGATCGCCTGGTCCATGAATATCGATTTTCCGCAATTAAACTGTTATTTTCACACGATCGACAGATTTTTTCAAGCTGCCTGGGAAGTTTTTAAAATGCATTCATTTTTCTCATGCAACAGGTAGCAGGATGAGCATTATCGTGTGCTCAGACCCATCTGCGTTTTCCCAGGACTCGACCCTTGGTAAAGTCCTCTTGGGAAAATTATTTACAGCGTGCTCCTGTTTATTATGCTCGCCTGGTAAATAAGTATTGGTTTTTCTTGATTAGGTTGTAATTTTCACACGATCGGCAGATGATTTTTCCAACTGCCTGGGAAGGCATTAAAAAAGGCATTTAATTTATTTTCCCATGCAACAGGTTGCAGGATGAGCATTATTATCGTGTGCTCCGAGCCATCTGCATTTTCCCAGGACTTGAGTCCAGGTAACAACCGCTTCGGAAAATTCTTTAGAGCGAGCTGCTGTTTATGATGTTCGCCTGGTATACTAGTATTGATTTTTCTTGATTAAGATGTAATTTTCACACGATCTTCATATGCATTTTCCCACATCTGCTACGACTGAAGAAGAATGCTATTAAAAATGCATTTATTTTCTTTTCCGTGCAACAGGTTGCAGGAAGAGTCGGCTTGTCGTGGGATTCGGACCAGCTGCTCGTTCCCAGGATCCATTAGCATCAGGTATAAAATGAATCTCTGACAGGAAAACTCAGTGACTCGTGCTACGATTTATGCTGTTTGCCTGGTGCTAATGTTTATATTATGAACATCTGGTTTGGAAAATTCACACGGTCGGAAAATGGTTTAAGGATCCAGGTCAGATGGAAACTTTCCCACAGCTGCTGCGGCTGCAACTCATAGATCTCAAGCATCTGCTTTGTAAAAGGACCGTTTTTTAAATAAAAGAGGAGGTTTCCCTTTGCAATCAACAGGTTTCCTGGAAAACAGATGCATCTTTTGTACCGTGCTGCATTTTCCGCTTCATTTTCCAGACCCTAGCAACAGGTAGAGACTATTTTGGGAAAACTAATTTGACTTCTTATAGTTTTTGCTGTTAGCCTGGTATTAGAGTTTTCCATTTCCAGAGTTATTTTGGAAAATTCACACGATCGGGACAGATTTTTGGAAATGCATTTTCCCACAGCTGCTCCAGCTGCAACATCAAATTCTTAGTTTTTTATGATTCTTTTTTATGTGGGAGGTCTTTTCTTTGAAAATTATTTCATCTGCACCTTACAAAGCAGCCGGCAGGTAGAATTGTGAGACTGTCTTCTATATTAGCTACTAAAATTGATGAGCGCCTAGTCCATGATTCTTTCAGGCTATCTATAAATTAGAAAAAGTCACACGATCGACAGAAGAATAAGGATAAAGGAGTATTTCCTTGCTTCTCATGCAGCAGGTCCTTCCTGCGTTTCTTCAAAGATTCCAGGTTTTCCTGTAGCACTCAGCTATATTTTCTGATCTCCTGTTTAGATTTCCAACATATTAGAAAACTATTTTAAAATTTTCACACGATTCAAAGAAGAACATTTTCCCATGCAGCATCCTACATTTTCCAGCAGACAAAGGATCACATACCCAAGATTCTCACGCATTTTCCCAGAAGCCGACATGTGTTGACTACCTGCTCGTGCCTATTTTCCACACATTTTCCGGGGCTACTTACACAAATTTCTGCCAGCCTATTACAAAATTTCAAAGGTTTCCCAAGCATCTTCAATATTTCACACGGTCAGCCCGTGTCAAGCGATCTTTCGATGGTTTGGGGGCAACACCAACCACGATTTTCTTTAGCCTGTGCCGATCTTTGTTCTCACGCATCTGCCATCCAGATAATGGAATGCGGGATTTGAAAATGTTATAAAGGAAAACCCACACACAAAGCGACGATCCCTGGTTTTATGTGATTTCCAATTCTGGGAATAAATTCTAAGGTTTGGGATGTGGAATCGGTCCCTTTGAGTGGCTTTACATTCCAGAGATGGTGCGTGCGGATACCTGAAAAAGGTTGAAACCCGGTTTATCATCTCATTTTGCGTGGGTTCTTAGGAGACATTCTATATGTTTCTGCGCTCCTGTTGGATAAGTTGACTGAAAAGAGAAAGGAACCCAGCGAATTCACGGTTCCCAAATAACATAAATAATCTAACAAAATTCGATTGGAATCGAATCATATGTTTATTCATAGTGAAACAGATTTTTGGAACACCCCTCATGTGAATTTCATCTGGGGTCAATAATAATCTTCAACCACCAACTTAAGGGCAAAGCTAATCACCACATTCAACTTATGGTGAATGGATCAGGTGGTGCTCGAAATTTGCTTGTCTTGCTAAACAATTGGGGTATACAAATTGATAATGTTTATTCAGCTGGCGCTTCGGCATTCCCCGCATCGATTCGCTGTATAAATAGCAAACAAAATAATTTTTTTGTTTTGCTTTAATGTATTTATTCCTTTGTTTCTACAAAATGTCTCTTTGTTTGTGATAATGTTCATTTACATTTATTAAACTATTATTTTAATTAAAGAGACAGTAGTTAGTCAATAATAGTTTGGTATTTTACACACCAATCATATTAATAATGACTTACATTTTTTTTTTATAATACAAATAAGTATAAGCCCTCTTATGCTTTTAAAGGTGTATGACGATTTAACCGGTCTGCGAATTTAACCAGTAATCCTGAATGTCAGGCACTTTATACCATTGGTCACAAAAGTGAAGGGGTTATTGATGGTTTCCTTGCGAGGATTGATCTCAGCCAGAGTTACGTTCGTGACATTGGGACAAATGGGCAAGGAGCAGACAACAGAGCCGCAAACCTCTCGATTATCGAGGCATTTGTCCACGAGTCGCTGGGCAACTTCCACGCTGGAGGTGATGGTGTACACCTGTCCAAAGGCGCACTGCCAGGAAGTTCGAATGCGACTTTCGGCGGTGCACTCGGAACTTTTGAGGTAGGTATTGAAGTTATTCTGGGTGGTCACCGTGTACTTATTGGCATCGCCAATCTTTAAGAGATATGGGTAAGTTAGAATCTTTGGTTTTACGAATACTCAAGCAATCTCTACTCACCGCCTTGGTCACACAGAGCGTGTAATTGAACTGGGCATTCGGATGGAGCTTCACACATTGTGCCAAAGCGTTCTTCAAATTATTTTTATAGTAACTATTTAGGGAGTTGTAGGTACTCTCGGGTGAGTTCAAAACCCCATTAAGGTTTTCCGCGCACCTAACAATAGAGGCTCGGGCACTGACGATCGTTGGTATGGCGACGCTATAGTTCTGAACACACTGTTTGCTCCAGGAATCGATCAGAGTGATGGGATCTAGGCGAGCGGCGGCCTCCTCCAGTTTCAATTGCATCGAATCCGCCTGGATATTGACGGCCTCAATCCGCTTGGCAAACAGATTCCTAAAGTTGGCCAGCTGATCCTCGATAAGTTTAAGCTTGGCGTCGTACTGCCGCTGGTTCTGGAGGATGTAGTTATCCATGGATTCGGAGACGTTCGTCGTCTGAACGGCCGACAAGCTCAAAAGAACCAGACTGATTGCTACTACCGAAAAGCTCTGCATCTTGACTGTGAATCGAACAATTGTCGGGCCTCTGCTTATATAGACTCTCTACACGCTTTCTTATCAATATGTACTTTCCCGGCTGAGACCTGATAATTAATTCTACTTTGCCAGCTATGAAATCACATTTTATTGTCTACCATTTATTTTTTAACTCAATTATTGCTTGCATAAGGTTTGGCTGCCATGCGAATTGCAGGAATTTCTGAGAATATCCTCTTATCTTGGTTTTTATATTTACGGAAGGTTGAAAAATAATTAATTTCGCAAACCTAAAGCTATAAGCAAGGTAACTTCGTAAATAAGAAAACTTTTTATGAAAAATGGGAATCACAAAAATGTATTAATAACTGTCAGTCTTTAAATATGATAACGTTTTTACAAAACTCTTTCACAAATTAAACAAAATTGTAGAAATATTTTTAAAGACATATTTTAGATTGTAGGTCTGATCAGGAAGTGATTTTGTTTACCTTGGAAAATTGTATTTGCATAAAACAAATTACATATTGGCTTACAAGAAAAATATTTAAAATTTTAAAAATGATTTTACCTTAGTCTTAGTACCCCATTTAATCAATGGAAATACCTAAAGGGATTCACAGAGTTTAGTCATATTGGGTGCCAATATTATCAATTGCCAATGCTTCGATGTGATTTGTAATCTCAACGCTGTTTTCTTGTTTACCTCATAAAAGGCAATCCCGATTTTGTTGTTGCGCTCAACAAATATTATAATTATGACTTGGAATTGCAAACCCGATCGAATTATTCTCCATAAAAGGTCACTCAATATCGACACCGCCCACGCAAATCGAACCAAGGCGATTGCACAACGGAACTTTCTAGCATTTTAGTTATTTTTTTTTGCTATTGTTTATTAAGTATACGAATAAATATCATAAAAAGTAAAATACAACGAACGCTTAGGTTAGGATAGATACAATGCGAAACCAAAACAAACACAAAATTTGCAGGATTAGTTTGATTGAAACGGAAGGATAGGGTATCACTCAGTGCTGGACCAACTTGAAGCGAGCGGCCTCCGCGTAATCCCTGGCATCGGAGAAGTTCCGTTCCGGCTTGATGCGGACATCGTTGGGATCGGTGACGAACTCGCCGCTCCAAGTGGGCGGCAGAACAGTGGGTGCCGTATCAAAGTCGAAGTAATCCTGGTCATCGGAACGATTGCGCTCCTGTTTGATACGCGTCTCGCCGCTCTTCACAAAGGTCCCATCCCATTCGGTGGGCAGGACAGTGGGCTCCGTGCTGAATCCGTAGAAGTTGTTGGTATTGGTCACGTTCTGGTTCTGGCGACGGATCTTGGACACATTGTTAACGGCCCCATCCGGATACTCGAACTTTCCGTTCCAGCCCTCGCACTTGATGGGTATGTAGTCCTCTTTCCTGCGCAGCGGCATCTCTGGTTTTTCTTTGCTTATTTTTCCGACAAATTGATCTTTTCACTGCGCGTTCGCAAACACGATTGAGACGCTGTCGAATAGATCGTATTCTAAAATATGATTTCACCTCGTTTGAGCGCAAAACTTGTCATGTAAATGATTGTTATTTGCCGCAGAGAGTCGAGTCGACCCCCGCGATTTGTTTGCGAGTATTTTGAATCGCTGACGTCAGGGGCGCGAGTCTTAACGCGGTTTCTTCCGACAGCTTCAAACGGGTTCAGACACTGAGAAAACAGCTTCAGCTAAAACTATCAAACAAACATCAAGTGGGCTTGCCATGAAATAGCTTTTTGTTGGCTTTGTTTTATAACTGCTCAGGGGTCAAACATTTACTTTTGATTTTGTTAATACCAAAAATTCTTTTGAGATGATTTTACTTTACTTTCTTTTTGTCAAAGTGTTGCAGATTATAGAATTATTAAAAGTTTTAAATTAATTTACGTTCTTAAAGATTAAGATATAGAAACTATACGCAAATAAATGTTATTACCAGGTCTTTTCAGATTTTCACTTTCAAATGTTTCACTGCAAAACTTTTGGTCAATATTTATTTCCGCATCCGAAAGCTTTAAGAAATGCGCTAATTAGTTGATCACTTTTCTAGGAAAAGAACATTTCAACCGACTTAATACTAACATTTATGCATTATCCATATTCACATTTGGAAGTGATAACCGGGGCAGTCATGTATTGTTAGAAGTATTTATTTTTTGTATATAAATAAAAATGTTATACTAAGTATGGTTCCTTGATTTAACAACCAAAGAAATCTCTATTGGTTCTGTCAATTCCATTAAAGTGATTTATTTGTATTATGATGATCAAACTCTTTATCTTAGATACGATTTTTCCCAGTGCATCGCAGGTCGCCTCCTCCACAGGTTCGCACTTTTGAGCGGTGGCAGACAATGGCGCGTCGCTTGGCGCTTGGCCATATAAAGTCATCGCGTCTGGCAGCTCAATGGCAGAGCGCAGCTCCAATCCCCGACGCAGAGTTATGGTGGCCTAGCTGTCATAGGTGTCTTATGTAAAATACGAGGGTATATCTTGATTGCCAGCGGATTAATGTGATTCATTCGACCCGGCAGCAAATAAGTCTTGTTCTGGAGGTGGCTCACAATTAGAATGTGTGCATGTCAGTGCCTCATTATTGTTGCTTATTTATTTTTGGAAGCTTGCCGATCTATTTCTGTGTAGAAGTTGTGCAAAATAATTGAGATATTTTTTTCCCTTTATAAGAAAAACAGTTTGTGGCCTTAAAAGGCATCATTTATTAGCATTTAATTTATTTGCATTTTGTTTTTATGAACCTTTAAAGGTGATTTATTGGCTTTTCAAGTACAGGAAATGATCAGGTTAGTCTAGGGAAAAGTTTTCGTAACACAAACCTTCAGCTTAGATTAGTTTGAACTTTATCTTTAATTTTATTTTTATTTTTTATATTATTTATTTTTGTGTATCTTTGCGGATTCTTATCTTCTCCTGTCCCGACCCTACCTTACATAGCAAAACGAATGTGTGACTATCTCTAGGCCATTATTCATTTCTGGCTGGGTTCGTGTCCATGCTAATTGCTAGTCCCATCAGCGTTTCCCAATTAAGCTCTGCGCAGACAAACAGTGGAAGTTGTTCCGAGATAGAAGAGTACACAGCGAGAAAATTTATTGGTTACGAAAAAAACTTAGCGTTTATTTTACTGCGCACTTGCCACAATACTTATTTGTAAGTCGTCTAAAAGTATGCAATGACAAATATATTTCAGTAATTTAAAAATTAAATTTAGTTTGTAGATGGCATTGTTGACACTTATTAGTTAGATTTAAACAGCGAGCAGGATCATGACCACCAAAACATTGTTTTAAGATAATCATAATTTTAATAATAATGCAACTTAGTTAAATAAATACTTAAATCTTTTTTGGTATTTACCCACCAATTTTTGGAATTATTTTTGGTTTAAATTTATTGAATATGTCAATAAGAACAAGAAAGAGAATGCCCAAATTGTATATATATATACTCTATACTATACTATGCTCAGATATCCTGGGGTAATATTCTGGTCATGTTTTAGAGAAGTTCAGATAATATTCAAAAATCGTTATGTTTTCTTCTTTTTTAATTAAGCTCAAGAACATGTTTATTACTTGTTTGTGGCCTTAGGTGAAGTTTAAATTAGGAGACTAATTTTTCTGAAATTCAGATTTTGAACTGTGGCTTTTTTCTCTGTGTTGCTGCTGCACCTCTATCGTCTCCTGCTCACTTCAGTAGGATGCGTGGCTGGCTTACCTGCGGGTTGGACTAGGACTGCCTCGCCGGAGTCTCCACCGCCACTACACCTCCACCTCTACCTCCGCCCCCATCCGTATCCCTCCGCCATCTGCCACTACCTTCTGCGGCCTGGCCAACTCCTGCGCCGCTGCCTCGTTAGAAGAAGCAGCAGCAGCAGCAGCAGCAGCAGCGGCAGCGGCGGCAACAGTTTGAAACTTTCTCATTTCGGCTGGCATGGAAGAGCAGAATGGCCTCCTCTGTTTCTGGCCTCGACGTCTGCACATTTGCTGAGCGCCTAGTCGAAAATCCAACTAATTGCTTATTTTAACCCCTTGAAAACTGAGCGCACACCCAGACACACATACACACACACCATGGTCCCCCGGGCTTCGTGTTTATTAATTAACAACACAAAAACCCCGAACCAACAAAAGGCCCCACACACACATACACACACACTCACTGCCATTCGGGCTTAATCCAAGTGCTGTCTCTGGCATATTCATTAGTGTTCATTAGTGGAACAAAATGCTCATTTACTTAACTACTCCGGGACTGTGGAGACCCATAACGAGCTTGCCTTCTCGCTCGCCCGCCCCCTGCCGTCCCACTCGCTCTCGCACTCCCACTCCCTGTTTCTGTCCCACTCCCAGTCCCACATCCACTCCCATTGCCTCGACACTTATCGGCACTCGGCAAGTCACTCGGCTCCTGGCTTGTTGGCCATCTCGCTCTCGTGTTGCCAATTAAAATTCCACTTATGCCAAGTTAACTCACTTGGCTCGTTAATTGTTGTGGCTTTTTAATTGGACCCTTTTTTCTCCTGCTGCTTTGCTTCCAGGCTCCAATTCAATTGAACAACAACGAAAGCAACTACAACAACGCCGTTTATAATGAATAGCGCAAAACTTGTGGGCGCTATATATGCATCCAATTAAAGCCCGAAAAACACTAGCCCCCACAGGCTCCCCAAAAGTCCCCCTCCTCGCTCTGCGATCCCACCTCCTCGCTCACTGACCAGGCTCGGATTTTTTTCACTTTTTCAATGTCCCATTTGGATTGCTTATCGTCTGGGGTCGTCAGGGTTGTCGAGCCTTCGCTTAAAGGAATAAAAACTCGACAAATATAAAATTTGGAAATACACATATATTTTAAAAATAATCTCCAAACACAATCTGCTTTTGTTTTTTTTAATCTTAAAATTATTAAAAACTGAAGTATGGAATACAATTTATTTTTAACTTGATGTTTATTAATTTGTTTTTTAATTTAAGATTTATTTTTTCTTAATATTTAGCTAAATTTTCAATACTCAAAAGGCACATTTCGATTTTTTTACGAGCTTAATCATTTGGTATTAAAATTTCATTAAAAGAAAACTGAAAGTTTAATAGTAAGTTTATAGTTTAAAATTATTTTTTTTAAATTAGGCAACAAACTTTGAAAAAACAAAATGTTGCCAACAACCACGAACAAATAAAACATAGTATACTTTTAGGGTATAAATAGCCCAGTGGTGACCCCGAATAGTTTAGTTTGTTTATAATTAAATTAAATGATATTTTTATACAATCAGTTTTAATTGGCTTTGCTGGTAATTCCTTTTGCCATGCTCGACAACCCTATCGAGTTGCTCTGGCTCCATTCAACTAATGAATGAAACCGCAAGCAGTCGAGCAGCGGCAACAACAACTCGAAACAAAAACCCAACAAAAACCCCTAATTAAAATGCATTTTCATTTGGGACGTCAGAGAACCCCCTCGAAACCACCCATTCCGGCTGTTTCCCCTTCCTGCCTCTGGACAGTGGCGTGTTCAAAAGGGGGGAATCCTATTATTCGCATTCATTAGCCCCTTTTGTGGCGCCACTGGGCGTCTCATGGACCGTTATACCATTGTACACACACATACGCATAGTTATAGGCCAAGCTCCCCACACCCCTTAACAGTTCGGTCTGAATGGCTGCGGGCATATTTAATTACAAAAGCTGCTAATTAGGAAACGTACACACCCACGTTGGTTAATTTGTTTGCAAACCAATTAACTCGGCGCATAGTAGCAGGCGCACAGAAAACCACAGACAGTCGACAGGCGGCAGCAGCAGCAGCAGCGGCAAAAGAAACGCAGCAGCAGCAGCAACAGCAGCAGCGGCAGCAGCAAATGGAATATTGGTCGCTTAGCCAGTCCCTCAGTTCAATTCTGGGGGTCGTCGGAAGCCTTACATGGACGGGATGGTTCAGTTGCTGCCGGAAAAGCAGAAAGAACTTTCCAATCGGTGATTGTGGATGGCAGACTTAACGCAACTAACTAACAACTGTTAACGAACCCTGGCCACAAAAGATAAGAGTCCAGATCGACGAGGGGTGGCCCAGTGGCGAAAGGGGGCGGCGGGGTCCAGACCTACAATGTCTAATAAATGAAAGCGAAACTTTAATGAAAAAGTTACGTTTCATTAAGCGTTCGTGCGTGTGTGTGTGTCTACACTGTGCGAAAACTAGCTCATTTATTAATTACACTGTTTTTGGGTTGGCTTGAACAGATATAGTTTCGCTGCCATATCGATTCCCCTTATCATATTTTCAAAAATAAGTCAAAAATTGTTCAACAAATCTGAATCTAATTTTATATATTTTGTGCTTAAAATGTAACATTGTTTCTTAAGTTGTCTATTTAATTGTGATTTATAGAGCCTTGCTCTCTAATTTGGGATAAAAAAAAAAAAGAAAGGGTTGGTTTTAAAAAAATTTTTATTTTCCATGGTTTTCCCCAGTGCATGTTTGTTCTTAATAAATGAGCTAAAGTTGGTGCTAAAGTTTCAGTCGCTCTTGTTTGGCCCGTTTGCTTTTTGCTGCTGGCTTCCGCAGTTGGACAGTTGTGCGTGCTAATGAGTAATAAACTGGCTCTGTTGTTGTTGGCCATGGGGGAGGGTTGAGAACCCACAAGTCCCCCACCCCTTCGGTGGCCTAGACAAGCGGCAGACTTGAATGTCAGGCGAACAGACCCATTGAGCAGCATGCGCTGGCCAAAAAGGGAGAATGTGAAAATAGCAGGGGCGACGGAGTGGATGGGGCTCATTTGGGGAGTCATCCGGGGAGGGTGGCTTACGTCTACTGTTCCGCCTCAGCATTCGCGTTAATTAGTTTTCACCGCTTTCATTATGCAGCGACATGAGGCAAGCGAACGAAGCGGATGGATATTATATTCAGGGGCAGGATAGACCACCGCATCCGTGTCATTCTCCGTTTGCGATTCTATCTTTCGCAGCGAGCTCGAAATCACACTAATGAGCTTTTAAGCTGACTAAACAATTTGCTTTAATTAGATGTTTCGCATTCGCTAATTACTTTTTAATGGTATCTTTAAATTGCAGATGCTGACTCACTGACATTGGAATATAAATATAAATCCTTAGCCCTATACGGACCTCAAAAGAATTTTGTATGTAAACAATTTTCTTTGCGTATCCGAGTATAATAAATACCCCACCTTATTTAGAATACACTTTTAAAATATAAATAAGTTATATTTAATTTAATTGCAACACTCAAAACATGGAAAAATAGAATCAAAAATTATTTAAAGGACACTTCAAAAATAAATTTTGTTGTATTTAATTTAATTGAAATATCCAAAATATAAAAAAAGGTCTCAATTAAATAGTTCTTAAATACACAACTTTAAAAGTGCAAAATTATGTAATACGTATTAAATAAATATTTTAATGTTTCATAAAAATCGATGTATCCTTCAATAACATTGGGCTTAAATAAATCTTTTATTTAAAATATTCTTACAAAAAATGGTTTTAAAACTAAAAAAATGTTTTATTCATAAATTATGATAAATAAACGTTTAAAAAGTAAAGCAGCTTAAAGCTTTAGTGTGTTTAATTTTGGAATATTGCGTGTAAACACATACTGAGTGTATTTCCTAGTCTTAATTACCCACCGCCATGTGCTAACTCCCCCCAATGAATACAATATTGCTGATAAGGCAAAACGCTAAATGTGATTGCATCGCATTACATAAAGCAGCAACCTCTTCCCATTTTCTGGCCGCCCGAAAAGCACTCAGCTACAAAAACATTATGGCTTATCACAAAAGAGTTAACAGACACTACACAAACAACAAACATATTGAACAAAAGGCAATGTGCAGGCACGTTCACCTCCCGCAGATCCGATCCCCCCTGCCAACACGTGTGTGTTGCCCGTATTTTTTGGGTTATCGCCGGTCGTTTTTATTCGTGGAGAACTCTTTTCGGTCACCTGTTGCCGGTCGCTGAGCGCCTGATGCTCTAGCAAATAACCGATCGTCAGTTATTTATTGATTTCTGATTGATGGGCCATCAGACCCCTGCAAAGCGATTCGATTCCAATCGAATTGTATTAAGGGTGTGGGATATACGGGCCAGTACGTGGGATCTTCGAGCATGTCGGGGCGGATTAGCTAGCTTTGGTCATGCGGCCAACAGCAAACGGCAACAGGCAGAGATCGTCGCCGCTGGAAATTTGAATAAAATTAACATTACAACTACAGTAGCGACCGCCATAAATGTTGATAAGCGCTTAACTTATCAAATGCATGAAATTAGGTTCGTTTGGTTAACTTTAGTTTATTCATTTTTGAAATGTCTATAACAGAAACCCAAGAAAATATATGTAAACATAAACACTTATGAGTCTAAAAATCGGGGGAAAGGGGGGGATGTTTGGGAGACACTCGTATATGTAAAGTTGTTTTTTTTTTTCCATTCTTTTGTGACCTTTTAGCAAAACTTAAGTAGCTACGCCTTAAGCCTAGGCAATATTATTATGATCGTTGAAAACCCAACACCCGAAAGTATGCTATAAGTACGAACGCCTACTTGCGACTGCCCTTGCGGCACAGCTGCTGTACCGCCTGCGCTGCCGCCAAGAAACTCTTCTCGGCGCAGCGCTTGGGCCAGTCCTAGGACTCGTAGAGCAGCCGCTGATAGTGCGGCAGGACCTCGTGCCGGTTCACATGCAGGCTAAACTCCAGCGCCACCAGAACTGCAAACTCCGACGAGATCAGCTCCTTGCGATTCAGCCGAAACACGCTCTCCGTCTTCTCGATCAAGCTCTTGAGGGCGTCGCCCTTCACGTCGTTCATCTTGGCGCTGAGCAGCAGACAGGCGCCGGCGCACAGCTTGCGGTTGCTCTTGTTGATCAGATTGGCCAGGATGAGCTTCTCGAAGTACACGTACGCCTGCGATATGGTCACCAAATCGATGCGCGAGTCCAGTTTGTTGATCCTGCGCATTTCTCGCTTAATGCTGTTATAGAAAAGGTAACAAATTAGTTAAGTTGTTTATAAGGTGTCTTAAAAATACCGACTACAGTTTAGATTTTTAAAGAATTTAGTACTGGTTCGATTAATTATTAAGCTTACCTTCTCAGCTTGCTCAACGTGAGCTGGATGGTGGGGAACTTCTCGCGAAACTTATCGTTCAGCTCCTTCTTCAGATCTGACGGACGCACATAGTCAATGACCGAGGTCATGTAAGAGGTAAAGGTCAGCAAAGTGCGATGTTTACCAGCAATCAATTCCGGATCGTCCAAGATGCTGGCCGAGTACTGTTGGTTCTGCAAATATTAACCACATTAATCAAAACCTCTTCTCTAGTAATAACAAAACCAAAACTTACAAGCTGTCCACGAGTAGAATCTCCGCCCAGGATAACGCTCTCTATATCCATATCCAACTTTAAGTCCGGTATCGGACTTGTTGCACTGTTCCGGTTATTATTCTCGTACGTGAAACACCTGCGAATTATATGACACAATTTTAGTATCTTCTATATTAGAAGATGTATCTTAAGGCAAAGCGTGAGAGAAGGCAGGATTGGGTTAGTTGAAGCTTTGTTCGTTGGATGTGTGTGAGTGTGGGTGGCTGGGCGTGTGTACGTGGGGGGAGGTGAAATTGGTTAGTGGACTAAAAGCTTTTGGCAGTCAACCAGGCTTTGGGATAGTTAGGTAAAGCAAATCCCATAGCAAGGTTGCCTGTAAATTTGTTGTCATATTAGCTGTTTTTAAAATTTACCATTTGCCTTGACGTTTGGTTATGGTTTTTGTGCTGAAACGAAGTAGTGCAAAGCGTTAAATGAATTAGCAAAAGTTAATGCCATATAATGTATTCAAGTTTTTTTTTTTTAATTTTGAGTCAACTATTACCGAACCAAAACAAATAAATAATTTAATATTATAGCCTATCAAGCAATAAATGGAATCTTACGATTTCTGAGTTATATAAAAGCAGAAAATGTGCTGAGTTATCGTTAATTTATAATTATTGGTTGGGTAATATCACGCTCAACACTTCATGAGTCAGATGTACAGGTCTTGCTAGGTCAGCATTAAAGCTGTTGCTAGCACGAGCCAAAGCCAGAGTCTCCAATTACAAGGAAAATTTAAAAGGTAACAAAGAAGCTTTATGTAAACACTGGATTTTATTTGAAATCGGACTCGGAATTGTAAATTATTGCGAAATCTTTTCAATATCGATGATATAACTTTCTTGGTTAATTGCCTTCCGCTCGGACAAAGGGTTTATTAGATTACAATAACTGTTCGGTATGGCTAACCATGCATAATGACTCTTAATGGATGTTTAGAATGGATCATGGGCATGATAAAATGGAGCTGATTGAATGTGTTTTAAACAAAAATGATACGAAAGAAGATCCAAATATGGTAGCAGTCTGGAATCCGGCACCAACCTCGCAATGCCATGATTTTTAAGTGCCGCTGTGCCTGTGATCTCCATTTGATTCTCGAAGATAGAAGGATTCGCCGATGCATTGCCATGCTTTTTGCGTTCCTTTTCGTACTGACGTGAGGGTATCAGCAGATGACCATATGATATGTCCTACGAAAAAATGGGTTTGTTATTATTGAATTTAGCTTTACTTAAGTAAATGTATAGCCTTACCTGACCACTTTCTGCTTTCTGAATGCCCAACAAATCAAACGGATCAAAGGGTGCATCATTAATGGAACTCAACGGTCGTGAAGTTGATGGATTCCGACGACGTCGATCCTCCTTGCGAAACTCAGCTCTGAAAAGGGGAATAAAAAAAATAATTTTTAGGACATACATTTCTTTAAAATTCAGTTGTGCATTACACTAAAATAAAGTTTGCCCTTTAAACTCGTCTTACACGGAATTCATGATTAATTAAATATTTTGTTAACACTTAAAGATTGTTCTTAAGGCATTGCAACATATACTCAAACAAAACAGCACATTAAAGAATAATAATTATTCTCCTTTCATCTAGAATCACAATTTTAATGAAGGGAGGTATACCGACTTGATGCTTTATGAGTTAGATCTTTTATCTATAATTTATCATGTTTTTTTACTCACCTCCCATTCTTGCCCTTGTAATAGGGCAGTGAAGAAAAGATAAAGAACGGAATCTTGCGCGACACCAGCACCATCCGCTCGTCGCGTCCCTGGCCAAGTCCCAATGCCTGAGCGGCGGTACCTCGCCGGCTATCGCTGATCTGCACCGACTTGCTCAAGCTGTTCCGGAAACTGCCCGCAAAGTTGCCAGCCGGAGTCAGGCTCTCAGTGCTGCTGTCGTCGGTGATGTGACTAACGCTCGATCCACTCAAGACATAGGTGCGTTTCAGACCGCCTCCCATGGCAATGCTCGAATTGGAGCCCGCCCGCATCCCCGGCGCTGTATTTAACCGCGCCCTCCGCTCTGGCTGCAAATTCTGATCGCTTGCCCCATTGCTGAATGTGCTGCAAACAGAAGCAATAAAGAGATACAGACATCGGTTAGAATTGTAGTGATCTAAGGAGCAACAGGCGCTCAACAATACGTGTAGCGTGAAAAACGAGCAAAGCGATACAAAAACGCGCTGGGCTGGACCTTGAAGGCTGTTTTTTTTCGACCCAAGTTGTTGCTGTTTAAAAATACGATTTTTTTTGTATTTATAAATTCAATGACAAATGCCAACGAAGAGACTAGTGCTGGTAGTTTAGCTATTGGCACTGCAAATTTGGCTTTTAATACAATTAAAATTAAATTGTGTTTTATATTTGAAACCTATACTGCAGTTTTTCTTTTTTTTAAAAAAACTTTCCGAAAACTATCTTAATTATATGTTTGTGTTTATATTATTATTTTTTTTTTTTATTTAACTCTTATATTTTGTTGCGATGCGACTTTGAAAAAAAAAAAGAATAGTAATCGCCTATAATTATTTTGTATATAATAAAGCTTTATTTATATAAATCAAGCTTATCTCTAGTTTTAGTTCGATGTTACTTTGCTATTATTTATAGCCTAAATCAGATATTTTGATAATTTTCTGAAAAAAGTAAGCATCGCTGGAAGAGTCTCGCGTCGTGGGGGCCCATCGTCACACCCCTCATGCAATGATCGATATTTTCACAGGCCCGCAGAAGCGAAAAGACACTCTCAGACACAAAGATTTTCCTTTATGCGTTTTAAGGGCGATCAAAAGCGACCAGCTTATCGCTGGTGTATTTTTGGAAATCAAACACAGCGTCGCACGCTCGAAAACACTCGCACGCACACATGTGCAGTGCCGAAGGGCAGCCGCAACGAAAGTCAATTAGCCAACCGAAGTCGACGTCTTGACGGCATCTGAGCGCCTGGCAGATTACCTTGGGATAATTGGTCTAGGTCGAGGTTACACAGTCGAAAAGCGTGATGGGGCGGGCGAACTCCCCTAAAACTCTTCGAGGTGACGATTCTGCGTTAATTAGTTGGATGAAGTGCAGCAGCTCGCTTTTCCATTCAAAGTCCCCATCCCCATGGAGCCCCCGTACCAAAAATATTATGATGGAGATGGCGCCTAGGCTGTCATAACCCGTTAATTAGTTGGAGCATTTTAACAGGCGCCCAGAAATACAAGCTGGAATTTTATTTTACATGCGTACAAATGTAAGAAGACGAAGAAGACGAAAAAAGAGGAGGATGGGGGATGACTCCAAAATGTGTGTGTGTGTGAGTGTGTGTTTGTGGAAGAAAAGGGCCGGGCAAACATTTATTTTTGTGCGTTTGCTTTTGTGTTTTTGGTTCGTCTAACTTATTGACTCGCTAATGAGTTTGTGTGTTTTTGTGCGAGTTGATAACAGATTGGGCAAAGTGCGTGTGCGAGCGAGAGAGCAGCTATGGGCCACCACTGCACCTCAAACAATTAAGCAAGTGTGCGTGTTATAGTTTGGTTTTTAGTTTTTTCCTTTTTTTTGTTGTTTTGAAACTCCATCTATGAAGTGCTGCGCGCCTATGATCAAAGCAAACAATATTTAAATTCTAACAATAGATTTGATGAATTCGAAAATTCGATTCAGATTATTTTGAATTGGCAGATGAATCGGGGAAGTATTTTCAAAGTATTGGGAGTATTTTTAGATGTGAAACTTTGTTGCATTGCTTTTCCAAATCCCCATCTGCACTTCTATTTAAAGATCACCCTCTGAATTACAGATATATAAAGATCTGCGGCCAGTTTTTACATAACAGAAAACAATTTGGTATGATTACAGAGTACTATAAACATTCATATTAACGTACAGACTGTTAAACAACAGACTTATGTAATAACAGTGTTCTGGAAATAGTTACCATACTGTTAATCCAAATGTAAAATACTACAGAGCTGATTTTCTATTAAAGAGACAAACAACAACCAATAAATTTAACTTTTAAGTTATTTGTATAGGTTAAAGTGTAATTTCCAAATCTCTTATCATTTAAACAAATTTGCACTCCTGAAACAAGCAAAATATATGTTTATCATATTCCAGCTGTGTACACGTTAAGATATGCCTTTCGTCTACAGTCTATCTCCTTGATTTTGATTTGCAAATATTGACCGAAAACTGCTAATAAAACCTTGTGTAAATATACTTTTCACATCTACATACGGGAGCAAGCAAATAAATCATGCCCAGAGCTAAATCAAAAATAAAATATTTTAATTGTGCTATCTTTGCCTCCCCCCTTCACCGCTTTTTAAGTACTCTTTTTGTGAGTGTAGTGCAATCAAATCAACTGAGTCAATTTCGCTTTTATCAGCAATCGCATTTTTATTGTCATCGTTGCTTGTTGTTTTTGCTGTTATCAGTTGGCTAGAAGCAAACAGATGTTAATGGAAGTAAGTTTTTATATAAGTTTCTGTTTGAGTAGATCACGTGCCTATAAGCTGAATTGCAGGTCTTGTGATAAAAGCTTTGAAACACTTAAAATAAGTATGTTAATAATTAAAAACATGTTTGCTTAAAAACGCTAGCAAATCGGTCTGAAGTCGCTGGAAAAACGCGTACAAAACGCTGGGAAATCACGAAAGAAAATGTATAATGTCAAATACTTTTCAGGCGGTTTTTTTGGCATACAAAGCAAATATTTCATAAGAATAGTTACCCTTTAGTGTATAAAATCCTTATTTTCAAAAAACATAAGAACAATTAATAATAACCAAGAGATTAAAGACATTAATTTGGCAAGCTTTGGAGGAATGACGCAAGTTGTTTTTACCACAATCAATCTAGCTCCTCTCGCCTCGGACAAAAGTTGAGTTCGAAATGAAATGGTGTTCTAGATAAGGTGCAAACGCATCACACGAAACCCAATCGAAGCAGTGGAAAGCGGTACGCCAAACAATAACAATAATCGTGTTAGGGAAGGAAGGCGTAACAAAAGAATAACCGCGCTGTAAACAAACAATCAGCACAAAATGGAATGCCGAAAAACGCCAGCGTTTTCGGACGAGCAAAAACCTCGAGCGACTTCTGTTTACACAAGTCCAAAGTAATTACATAAAGCAAATAGGCAAAAACTTGTGTATTTACATGTCCAATTGAAGGCTGTCGATAAAAAGCACAAACAAAGAAATAGGGCTTGGTTTGTTGATAGTAAAACAATAGAATTATATCATTTTAATAAAACCATTAAAATATTCTTACTGCTTTTGATTTTTCACGGCTAAAGCATCCCACTACTTTACTTTTTATGGCCCACACACGTCACTTTAAAGTCGGGAGTATAAAAAACCACTTTGGCAAGAGTGGAAATCAGCAAATAACTGAATAACATGCAAGAGAGAACTCATTTTATCCGCTTTTAACCGCTTTTACTGCCAAATACAGTGGAAGTCATAAACGAGCTAAGCGAAAGCCACTGAAACGAACAGATAAAACATAATAATGTGACGTGGAGTTTGAACATGTGTCGATTTAAATTAAATATACTAAGTCGCAGTTATTATAGCATTGAGTTTAGCCGATAAGAACTGTGAGCTTTATCGTGGGTCTTTGTTTTGGATAGGTCTGTGCAATATAGTCAACAAAGGCGTTGCAATAAATACATATATATTTACAAAATGGATTAGGCGTGTCTGTGTCATCTTTGGGCTTATCGTTCATTTCTTGGCAGACAGCGAGCTTTATGACTGTGGTTGTGGACTTTTTCAGAGCTTCCAGATGCACAGAAAAAAAATTAGATACGATTTAAAAATGTTAGATAATATCCTTATTTAAAAAAAATGTTTTTCCTGCTAAAAGATCGTTAAAATAAAATAAAAAGTTTATGAAGGTTACAACTATTGTGTTCTGTGTAAGCTGGTACGAAAACGAGTTATAGGGGTGGATTGCGTAAACTTGAATGCAGTTGCCAGTTGCATTAGCTGTGCATTCAAGCTTTTTGCACCACTGACACACATTTTCTCACCCTGCTGCATAAAGAAACCCTTTGAAAAAGCGTCCTTGAACACATTCTACTCAGGCTTCAAGGATTAGAACCCCTCATACGCACAAGTAGTGCGATAAAAAACGAAAACAAACAAGAACAAGAACGAGGGAAACCGGTTCTTATTACGTCGTCGATTGCATAAAACTCTGCCCTCAAGGTTACCCAGTTCGGTGGAGTGAAAATAGAGGGGTTGGGGAGGTTTTTCGGTTGGGACAGGTTTGCAGCCTCGACATTGACATTGGACAAGAGAGCCAGGATGAGGCCACAAAAGCTCAAGTTCAATGCCAAGCTTTGCCTTTGCCGGCTGGAGGTCCTCGGGTAAGACCACTCCCCTAAATCAAGCCAAATTGCCATGACGCAACCTTTGAAAAGGAAGTGAAGAATAAGAACAAAAAAAACTCTGCGCTTGGCATAAAAAATTGTTTACGTTTTTTGGCAAAGTTTCAGCTTATTTTGTTTTACTCTCTCTCCAATTCCCATTCATCGGCTAACTCCACAAGGGCAGCTCAGGTTTCAAAACAAAAAACTGGACATAAGTAGTTTGTTTTGGTTTTTCGAATTGCGACGCAGTTTGTTTTTTTGCGCTTGCGCAGCTTTTTGTGGCAAGATTCCCACACCACAAGAATTCAAGCGTTTTAAATAACATCATATTTTTGCTTGCAACAATTTGCAGATTCAACATGTTCTGCAATCAACAACATTTTTATCCCATTCCGGAACGGAAATAACAATGTAACCCTAGATTGGTGGGTAAAAACAGAAATCCATTTGGATCCACTTGAGAAAAACAAATATGTTTGTTTTTATTCTGCAAAAGGCAACAATGTGTGGGAGGAGCAAGGAATATTTTGAAAGCTTTTCAAGACATTACTACTTGCTGATGTAGCATTAAGTTCCCCTTTTCTTTTTATTGTTTACTTATGAACTGAGTCACGAAAATTGGTCTCCGTAGGTTTTTATCGGAAATGATATTGAAATTACTGAGAGTACTAGGTACTTTTGTATATACTATTAAACTGTTATTTCACCTGACATAAAAAACCCTTAACTTGTCTTTTACGTCAATGGGATTTCTTATCGATTGCTTAATAATCTTTAAGGCTTCGATTTCCACATGGCAGATAAACCTACTGACTATACTAGATCTCTTGATATGGCCTACACGCTATATATATCAAGAAAGTTTCTAATTAATCTTATCAGTTGTCTGTCATATATAATTAATCACTAGTCATTTCTCTAACGATAAGAGAAATTGTAAGATCATTTTTGGACTTAGTTGAACAAGATCATAAACAAAAAATAATAACAACCCTTATGGTTATTAACAGTCCTATAATTTAAAACCTTGTAATTTTCTAAGAAATTTCAATTAATTAGATTTAATTTAAAGTGCAATATATTTTTGCAAGCAAATTACATCAAAAATTCTGTTTAAAACATTTTGGGTTTTTTGTGGATTTTTCTTTTTCAAATTTGTTAGTAATTTGTTTCCACACTGTGTGTTATGTTAATTTTCATTAGCTCATAGTCTCGAGCATGTTAATAATAAATATACCCGATGACTGATTAATAGTCAAGGTACAGCCCAAACCATTAGAGCTATATAGATGCAAATTTTAAATGACTTCTGCTTTAATGGGTTATGTGAGCATTATAAAACAATATTGCCAAGCTCGTCCAAAGAAGATTAGGTTTACAATCGACTCTATTTTTGGTATGATAGATTTATAAATACGATTAGGAATAACAAGTATTATATCTTATCAACATCTTTGCTCTCTTAAATCTTCATTACTAGCCATTACCAAAACTAACCAAAACAAAAGCCCCGGGAAAATGATTTGCCCCAGCAAATGGCAATGACAGGTCGCTGACAAGCCAATTGGCTTGGCGCCAATGGCATGTGCCTAAGTATGTAAAACCGGGACCAAACCGATGACAATAAGTCCCCAGACCCCGAAAACGGGTTAGCCACCAGTTGAGTGGCGGCACCACGCGAAAGAAACCGAAAACGCTAGGCAGAAATACCGAAACGCCATCGGAGCGCGACTGCAAGACTGCAAAGCTGCAGAAACAAGGTCAGTTTGTCAAAGCGCAGCGGACGAGTTCAACGAAACTTGTCTCTGGCATTGGAAGTGAAAGCTCGGGGATGCATTTTGACTTGGCCCAGAGAAAGACAAAGAAAGTCCCAGAAAGGGGGGGGCGGAAGTTCAAGGAGGATTACGAATGTTTCGCCAGCGATTTACGAGCGATTCATTGGCATTCTCACTTTGGCACACGCATATTTTTTTGCATTGCATAATTATTGCGTGCTTCTACTCGAACCTAGATAATAGCCATGATTCACAGCTGACAGGTCGTTTAAAATGCGTGACAAAACCGCGCCACTAACAAAAGCTCCAAATTAAACGAACACCGCCGCCTCTCAACATGCAATTCAATTCAAACAATTGTTTGCACAGCTTTTTGCTGGGCACGCTCTCTAATTTACGTTAATTGAGCCGGCACACGTCAATGAATGAAAGCCGATTCTCACCCCCACCCCTAGCTCAAGCTAAATTTGCATATATTTAGGGGTATTCTTAGCGCCGAGTGGACCAGCAACAGGCCCCCCAATTATGCACAATCAGGCGTTGAAAACGTGCAAAATCCCCCCCTGAGAAAATACGTCACAATTGAAAAAATGCTCTTGAAAATATTCAAATTTCACAAATTAAAATTTATAAATAATTTTCGATTTCAGCACGCCAGCTGCCGCGGGAATCATTGTGTACGTTTGACTGTTTTGTTTTCGCGGTATTTTGATCAAGCTGAGCCTTTTGTAAGCAAATTAGAGACCAAGTGTCAATTGGCTAACGCCAACTTAGGCGGAAATTTTAATTAACAACCCGAGGAAGGAGGGGCAAAAGAAAATCGATGCCAATTATGACGACAGCTTAATTGAACTGAACAAAAGTTCAGTGATCAAGCGAAATGATTCATTTTTCATAGCCAGAAATTATTTATATATCAACAAAAAGCAACCGAATACTAACAGAATATCCCTCGCAGATATAGGAAATGATGGAAAACGTATGGGGAAAAACTGGCCACTTGACGTCAGTTGTCAATCTATTCCTATAAGTCTCTTTTTTTAGAGGTACATAAATGGAGGATTCTTTGTGTGGAAAGAATTAAGTTTCAGAAATATGCTTAAGTATTTGGCAATGAATTTAGCTTTGTAAGAATAGAGTCTGAAGAATTTTTTTAAGGGTAAATTATTTATAACAATTTGTATTAACTTGAATTGGATTGGTTTCTTCAAAGCGAAAACTATTTTCTTATTGACGCATAGTTTGCAATATAGTTTTCTAGTGCCTAATAAAGAACTCTTTTAACTGAAAAAATTACTTGTTATGGGAAGCAATTTTGCTTTTATAAAAACGTAATATGTAAAGTATTAGTTTAGAAGACATAAACTTCGAATGGTTATAGTTTTGGTCTTTAAAATTATAAATCGAACATTTTAAGATACATCATGGTTTTTTAACATATCAAACTTTTTTTCTTAACAAAAAATGTAAAAATAAGCGAACAACCAATAACTTGAGGATTTTATATGGTTCAACGGTATGGAATTTTAGTATAAAAACCTCTTAAATATGAGGCTTTTATTTGTTGAGCCCTAATTTTGAAAAGTCATATGCGTGTGATATATTTAACAACTGTTTAATAAAATACTGATAAGAAACCATTAAAGTTTTATAGATAATTTATAGATGACTCACCGTTCCCTTAGGGGCAATAGCTTGTTGCCCGCTCCCCCGGCGACGCCACCGCCACTGCCCAGATTGGACACCTTGAGCGGTATCTTGACGCTGTCCGAATCGCTGCCGCTCTCGGCACCCGATCCTCCGCTGCCAGCGGCGTAACTCCGTGCCTGCCGCTGTTGCTGCATCAGCTTTTGCTGCTGCTGCTGCTGCTGGAGCTTAATGCTCATATTGCCACTGCCCGGTACCTGGTGGTTCTGACGACCCGACGAGGTCGGGCGCTTTATGTTGCGTCTCTCGGCCGGCACAACGCTGCTGCTATTGTGATCGGCGGCCGGCAGGACGTTCATCAGGTATTGACCCATATTTTCAGTTTCACTAAAATGCCCGTCCCCATCGCTGGCACCAGTGGTGCAGTCCTCCAGTCCGATCCCGCCGTCGATGCCCATGTGGACATCGGCGCTGCAGAGGAGCGGTGAACAGAGGACACCATTCTGCTGCTGCTGCTGGGTATGTTGCTGCTGCTGCTGGTTCTGCTGCTGTTGCTGCTGGGTATTTTGCTGGTGCGGTTGGTGCCGCTTCTGATGATTATGGTGCGTCGCCGAGTGGCTGCGCTGATGGTGGTGCTGCTGATAGTGCGGATGAAAGCCCCCCGAGCCGAGTCCCAGCGAGGATGGGTTCTTATTCTGGTTGCAGAGCAGGCTGCTGCCGAATGTTGCGCCGAATTTGGTGTCCCGATGGGTGCCATCTAACGAGATATTCGATAGGAACGAGATCGCAGCCAGTCTGCGCCTGTGTCTCGTCTTGTTGAGCGAACTTGCCATTAGGCGATTAACCCTTAATTACCAAGCGAGATTAACCGAAGTGGGTGGTGTGGGCGTGGGGCAAGTCCCTTGGTTGCTATAGCTATTTATGTATATACTGTGTGGGAATGTTGTGTTGCACTTTTCTGGAACAGATTTCGCGATTCTTCACAAACGGTTTTCGGTTATTTGTATTTTTACTCTTTACTGCCTGCGGCTTTTGCTTTTCTTGATCTGATCAATTAAGTTTTTTAGTCTCTAACTTAGCAGACAAATTAAAAAACAAACTACTTGAACGCGACATGGTGACAGATTTTAAGCACTTTTTATGGCGGAAAAAAGAAATGGAATTAATTATTTTTATGCACTTTTATTAACTAGCGTTTTAGCGTCGTTGCGTTGTTTTGGCTGCAAGTAGAAATAAGAATAAAAGAGAGGAATTGAATCAATAAATGCGGCGATATAAAGCAACGGGAAAGCTGTTTTGGCCAACTGAAGCTTTGGCAGGGTATTTTTGGACTATACGTTGAGGTGCGATGTGTTGCTAAGGGGATATTGTGGTTTACAGCCTTACTAATTTCTAAGATATAAATCCGTGTCGAGAAGGTAAATTTGATTTTATATTGAATTTAAAGTCTTAAATTTTTATTAAATCTTTAATATAAATAAAAACTTCAAATTTTTTATAGAATTTTAACATTTAACAAGTCTTGGTTTAAGGCACACATTTTTATAATCAACCAAATATATAACACATTTGTGAGCGACAATTAGGAAACTGATCTTTTCGTATTTATAATTTTTGGAAAAATACATACATATGTAGATATTTAAAACCTCTGTATCTTGCTTTATATTCTTTTAGATGACTGGAAAAAGATTACTATCTTGGAAAAAACGCAATTTTCTTATGCAATGGAGGATTACAAATAAGGTTTTTTAAGTGATTTTTGCAAACGGGATGCAAAAGTCGGAAAACTCCTTGCTGCCAAAGACAAAGAAAGCTTTCTCGTTGGCTGTAAAAAAAGCTGCATGCATGCGGCTCAAAGCTGCACAAAATCGTTGTTGTTGTTGGTTTTGGGTGGCTCAGTGTGTCAGTTTGGTGGGTGGCAACAGCCAAGAGAGTGAAAGAGAAAGAGAGAATAATGGGCCCAAACCGGCAATGAATCTCTAAGCGGTTTTTCGCTTGTTCTGTTTACATAAAATCGGGAGGCTTTTAAATGCCGAAAAATGTTCCCCAAAACAATAAGAGTGCGTGGAAATTTTCCATGGCCCGCCATAAACAGCTGTTTAGAAGCAGAGTAAAAGATTTTCCGGGGTGGTTTTTACTTTGGGCCCGGTCTAATTGGATTTGGCTGGACCAATTGGAATGCGGCACACACAAGTTTGAACCTGTCCGAAAAAAATCAATGCAGGAACAAGTGTGTGCGAAAATATTTATGACATCCACCCACACGAACTCACACTAGTACCAAGTGCGTGTGACGTGTATTTTCTTGTTTTTTACTTACCACTTTGATTCCTTTGGCCCGGTCGTTGGGTATTATTTTAATCTTTCGTCGATTGATAGTCGTTCTATGCTGAGAAATGTTTCAAGCGCGTCATTTTGGGCTATTTATAGTGAATTTTCGACAGACTTTGATTTTTCGCCTTTGGCTGCCAACTCGCCTGCGCTCCTCACTCTCTTTCGCTCTCTTTCGCGCGCCTGTGTGTGTGTGCACTCACGCAGCTGCCTTCGTTGCGTAAATTATGCAAAATGCAGTCCAATTACAGTGTGTTCACGAAAACTCTTGAAACGATCGGAATGAGTTGTTTTTTTGCGATTTTACGAGCGCGGTAAGTGGACTGTGCGAAATACGCAAACGGTATGAAAATCAAATTATCGGCCGCAGCGACGAAAACATCAGCAGACGGGCTTCCACAAAATTCACGAACTGAGGACAGTGTTGAAAAGCGCGTGGCGGGAAAATACCAGCTTAACGGGAGTTTTGTGGTATTCTAGAAAAGTCTTTTTCAAAAATATTGCAAAATAAAAAATTAAAAATAAATTAAAAATAAATAAAAAACATTAACATGTTAAGTAATTAATTTATATTACCAAGGTATTAATACAGATTTTATGATCATTTGTAAGTTTATTTTACTTACATATATCACGACCTAAATAAATGAGGTATTTTTCTGGTATTTTAATTGCACTACTCTTGCAACTTTCTGGCAGCCCTGTCCGAACAGCTGTTTTCGTGGGACGCGCACGAGAGAAAAAATTGTTTGCCGCTTTTCTTGTTGTGAAAATCGTGAAAAATGGTGACAAAAACAAGTCAAGCGCTGAATATAGAGATCAATTTCGTAAGTACAATAAAGTACACATTAAGACACAGCTCTGTTATTATAATTATTCTCACAGGAAGAGGAGGATGTTCCGTACGAGGAGGAAATCCTGCGGAACGCCTACTCCGTGAAACATTGGCTGCGCTACATAGACCACAAAGCCAAGGCCCCAGATAATGGTGTGAATCTGGTCTATGAGCGTGCTCTAAAGGAGCTCCCGGGTAGTTATAAGATCTGGCACAACTACCTGAGAACCCGCAGGAAGCAGGTGCGCGGCAAGATACCCACGGATCCCATGTACGAGGAAGTCAACAGTGCGTTTGAAAGAGCCCTCGTTTTTATGCACAAAATGCCACGCATCTGGATGGACTATGGTGTTTTTATGACCGCTCAATGCAAGGTTACCCGCACCCGCCACGTTTTCGACCGCGCTCTGAGGGCCCTTCCCATCACACAGCACGGCAGGATTTGGCCGCTTTATCTCCAGTTTGTGCGTCGCTTTGAAATGCCGGAAACAGCCTTGCGCGTGTACCGACGCTATTTGAAACTCTTCCCCGAGGACACCGAGGAGTATGTGGACTACCTGCAGGAGGCGGAGCGCCTGGACGAAGCTGCACAGCAATTAGCGCACATTGTGGACAACGAGCACTTTGTTTCCAAGCACGGCAAGTCCAATCATCAGCTGTGGAACGAACTGTGCGACCTCATCTCGAAGAATCCACACAAGGTGCACTCCCTGAATGTAGACGCTATTATTCGAGGTGGACTGCGTCGCTATACGGATCAACTGGGCCACCTGTGGAACTCCCTGGCGGATTACTACGTGCGTTCCGGCTTATTTGATCGTGCTAGGGACATCTACGAGGAGGCCATCCAAACGGTGACCACCGTGAGAGACTTCACTCAGGTCTTCGATGAATACGCCCAGTTCGAGGAACTCTCGCTGAACAAGCGCATGGAGCAGGTGGCTGGCGATGATACGGCCACCGAGGAGGACGACATTGATGTGGAGCTGCGCCTCTCTCGCTTTGAATACCTCATGGAGCGCCGTTTGCTGCTGCTGAACAGCGTGCTCCTGCGTCAGAATCCGCACAACGTGCACGAGTGGCATAAAAGAGTGACGCTCTACGAGGATAAGCCTGCCGAAATCATCAGCACTTACACGGAGGCCGTACAAACCGTGCAACCAAAGCAGGCTGTTGGGAAGCTGCACACCCTCTGGGTGGAGTTTGCCAAGTTCTATGAAGCCAACGGACAGGTGGAGGATGCGCGCGTGGTTTTCGAACGCGGCACTGAGGTGGAATATGTCAAAGTAGAGGACCTGGCGGCTGTATGGTGCGAATGGGCGGAGATGGAGCTACGCCAACAGCAGTTTGAGGCTGCTCTCAAGCTGATGCAACGGGCCACGGCCATGCCAAAGCGTAAAATTGCCTATCACGATGATACGGAGACAGTGCAGGCGCGCCTACATCGCTCCCTGAAAGTGTGGTCCATGTACGCTGATCTGGAGGAATCATTCGGCACCTTTAAGACCTGCAAGGCAGTCTACGAGCGGATTATCGACCTAAAGATCTGCACGCCGCAGATTATTATCAACTACGGGATGTTCCTGGAGGAGCACAACTACTTTGAGGAGGCCTATCGCGCATATGAGAAGGGCATATCCCTATTCAAGTGGCCCAATGTGTACGACATCTGGAATTCCTACCTGACCAAGTTTTTGGAGAGGTATGGCGGCACCAAGCTGGAACGGGCGAGGGATCTCTTCGAGCAGTGTTTAGATCAGTGTCCACCAGAGCATGCAAAGTACTTTTACCTACTGTACGCAAAGTTGGAGGAGGAACATGGTCTCGCCCGGCATGCCATGTCTGTTTACGATCGCGCCACGTCTGCTGTGAAAGAGGAGGAGATGTTCGACATGTACAACATATTCGTTAAGAAAGCGGCCGAGATCTATGGCTTGCCACGAACTCGGGAGATTTACGAAAAGGCCATCGAATCCCTGCCCGAGCAGAACATGCGCCACATGTGCGTCAAGTTCGCGGAATTGGAAACGAAGTTGGGAGAAGTGGATCGAGCCAGGGCCATCTACGCCCATTGCTCACAGGTAGGTTAATAAATAATACTGACACCACTTATGCTAAGTTTGATTCTTGTCTTTTAGGTTTGTGACCCACGCATCACTGCAGACTTTTGGCAGACGTGGAAGGAGTTTGAGGTACGCCACGGCAACGAGGACACAATGCGTGAAATGCTACGCATCAAGCGCTCCGTGCAGGCCACTTACAACACACAGGTGAACATGATGGCCGCCCAGTTCCTCAATACGAACAGTGGAGCGGCCGCGGATGCCGGGTCTGGCGCTGGACCGGATGCTATGCGTCTGCTGGAGGAGAAGGCTCGCCAGGCGGCCGCCGAGGCCAAACAGAAGCCCACCGAAAAGGCTGCTTCCAATATTATGTTTGTGCGCGGTGAAACCCAGGGAGGTGCCAAGGATAAAAAGGATACGGTTGTCAATCCCGACGAGATTGACATTGGCGACAGCGATGAAGATGAGGAGGAGGACGACGAGCAGGAAAACGAGGCTGCGAACGAGAACGGGGCCACCGAGGCAGTCACAAAAACCGACGACGAAGGTCTTGTTATGAAGAAACTGCGCTTCGAACAAAAGGCGATTCCGGCCAAGGTCTTTGGAAGTCTAAAGCCATCCAATCAAGGCGACTCCGATGAAGAGTAAATGTTTATATGACTTCTTTTTGGGGTAAATATATGTATGTCGAAAGTTTTACAACTGTTACGAGATCTATTTTCTATAATTGAACTATAAAAATCTACTCTGTATATTTTTAAGAGGTAAGTTTATTATGCTTTTGGTTGGAAAACTGTCAAACGGAGTGAGCGATCCAAACAATGTCTTCTCTTTGGGGTATTGTCTTTACTTAGTCTATCCTTCAATCTAAAGGCGGAACACACTGTAGTTTCTTTCCAAAATTATTAGGAACAACGTGGTTAAAAATTTGATCTATTTCTCTTCTCCTATACTCACTCAACTAAAAAGCTAACCTGACTTGCGCAAGGGCGGACTAACCCGGAAACCAGAGACCGTGTAACCCGAAGATGGCCTCCACACGCATGATCAACGCTTTTACCCGCAATCGCAGCTTGTACAGAGGGTTCCAGGGCACTTGGAAGACGTACAATATGTTCGGGGAACCGCTATTGAACCATAGGCAGCATTTCCAAATCCTGAGGGGATTGGCAGGAATAGCGGATAAGTGCGACAGCAAGACGGTGATCAAGGGCGTGGTGGTGGGCGTGTATTCAAAGGAGGGCGATGGAAAGGAGGCCAAGATGACGTCCAGCGGCGAGAAGTTCGACGATCGAACGCAGGGCAAGGTATCGGAGCTGCTGCGTGAAACGGGCATTAAAGGGGAGCTGGGCAAGGGTAAGGTCTTCATGAACGTGGATGCCGAATTCCGGGCTGTGGCGGTGGTGGGTCTGGGTCAAGAGGGCGCCGGCTTCAATGACCTGGAGAACATCGACGAGGGCATGGAGAATGCCCGCGTGGCCGCCGGCGTGGGAGCTCGTGCCCTGCAGCTCCAGGGCTGCACGGAGGTCTTCGTGGACTCGATGGAGTATCCGGAGCAGGCGGCGGAGGGCAGTGCCCTGGCCATTTGGCGCTATAACAGCAACAAGCGTAAGCAGGATCGCACTCTGGTACCCAAACTGGATCTCTACGACTCTCCGGATGTGGATGCGTGGACGAGAGGTCTGTTCAAAGCTGAATCGCAGAACCTGGCCAGAAGATTAACTGATGCGCCGGCGAATCAGATGACTCCCACCATTTTCGCACAGTCAGCGGTGGATGCACTATGTCCTTGCGGCGTTTCCGTGGAGGTGCGCTCCATGGATTGGATAGAGACGAATAACCTGAACTCGTTTTTGATGGTGGCCAAGGGCAGTTGTGAGCCACCGGTGGTCCTGGAGGTCAGCTACTGCGGCACAGCGCCGGAGGATAGACCCATCCTGCTGTTGGGCAAGGGATTGACCTACAACAGTGGGGGATTGTGCCTGCGGCCCAAGAATTGTCTGCACATGTACCGGGGCTGCATGGCCGGAGCAGCGGTTTGTGTGGCCGCCATTCGGGCTGCAGCTGCTCTGTCCCTGCCCGTGAACATATCGGCCGTACTGCCGCTCTGCGAGAACATGCCCTCCGGAATGGCAGTGAAGCCGGGCGATGTGGTCACCCTGCTGAATGGCAAGACCCTGGGTATCGTGGATGTGAGCAAGGCCGGAACGGTTGTGATGGCTGATCCCCTGCTCTTTGCCCAGACCACCTATAAGCCGCGTCTGGTAGTGGATCTGGCCACCGTGGGTTACGGCGTGTGTGCTGGCCTTGGAGAATCTGCTGCCGGAATGTTTACCAACTCCAACTTCATAGCCAAGCAGTTCGAGAAGGCAGGCGGGCTCACGGGAGATCGGATTTGGCGCTTGCCCCTGTGGCGCTACTTCAAGCAGCTGGTGACCCCGAATCTCACCTTCGACATCAGCAACCGGGGGATTGGCCCCGCCTCCAGTTGCATTGCCGCCGCCGTGCTGCACGAACTGGTGCCCTGTGCAGATTGGGCGCACATAGATATCCGGAATGTGGGCATGCTGACGCGCCACAATCCGCTGCCCTATCTGCTCAAGGATCGGATGACCGGCAGACCCACCCGCACCCTCGTACAGTTCCTTTACCAGATGGCCTGTCCGGACAGCAAGTGATCTCCAGATCTGGATCGTCCGCACCTAAGTCGCTAGATTCCACATTTTTCGTTTCATTTTTCTTCTGTTTTGTGTCCGTTTCGATGTTCGTTCTTACTCTTATCCTGTCCCCATGTCCATGGCTTGTCCAAATTTATTGTTTAGTGTTCCGTGTGCAGCGGTTGCTCCGGAAAGATAGAGCCGGTTTTATGAACAACTCAACTATTGAATTTTTACTTTTCAAATGACAATAACTGGCTTTTGTGGAGCAACTTCCAACTGCACAGAATTAAATGGTTAAACAAAATGATTCGATTTTTATTTCTTTCTGGCGCGATATTTCAATTGAGCTAAACTTAGCATTAAACCCTGTTTGAATATTTAAACATTTACATATTTTACATATCATTTATACATCTTAAGCAATTTCATTATTTTGAAGAGTTAGACAATTGATATAATTTGGAAAAAGAATTTAGAGTTAAATTCAAAATACGATTGCATGATTAGTTTCAATCTACTCGATTGTTGAAGGAGTAAAGCATCTACTCCTTTAGTTTTATTTTATAAAGTTATGATTGTAATTGGTATTTCTATTTGTTTTTTAAAAAGTGATCATTAACTTTGAGTAATGTATCCTGTTCGGATATGAAAAACAAATATATATTATATTTATAAAATACAAATCTTTTGGCACTAGGATAGTTCGATTATAAATAAATAATCCCAACCATTTAGTCACTTCACTTGATTTTTTATATTTATTTAATAAAGTTTTTGTTATAGGAATAGGTTCATCCCAGCTAACATAAAATCTAATGAAAGTTTTGCATGAAAAAGTAATTAGGGTCCATTTGAGTTTACGGATTATGTAATTTCAAAGTAGCTTACTTGCATTATTTCCGCAATATGTTTAAGCCTTGACCCCTCACACATCAACTGTCACTAGCTTCAGTTAATTGAGCGAGAGTGTGAAATGGGAGCAGGGAAAGTGTTTTATACAAACTTGACTGCTTGGGTAATTTCATTCCCACCCCTCCCTTCTTCCCCTCTTTATTCTCTTACCAATCTTGCTGTTGGCCCTTTTCTTGTTGTTGCAACACAGCAACACAGTTGGGAGGGCGGCTTATTAGCCTAATTGCGTGAAGTTGGCTTTAATGAGTCGAAAAACGGTGCCAAGCCTGGTCCACAAAAGGCCACAAAGCAAAAGCCGCCTCTTGTTGTTGCTGCCGGCCTGTTGTGGCTTTGAATTTATGACACGGCTTTAATGGGTTAACTGGGTTAATGCTCATCCCTCAGCTCATCAACTATCCGGCTCACTCCCTCCTCCACTGCGCCTCATTCTTTGGGTTCCCTTTGCATAGTTCTCTGGCTCGAATTTTTGATAATTAAGCCAACATTTTTGGTCCCATTCCCGATTTCAGAGGAGGGGCAGATAAGCGAGGATGCTCCTTGAAGGACCCTTGCCAGTTGGAATGCCAGGGAGTGCGAGTATCTTAATACGGCGACATTTTGCACAAGTCATTAGGCTCTGCAAAATGATAATTTTGAAGAATTTTTGCATTTTCCAATTTTGGCAATACTCTGCAAGGGGTATGGTGTATTTGGTGATCCAATAGATTTATTTTTTGGGTAAGAAATTCTATCTCAATAGACTCATATTAAAGAAATACAACTTAAGGCTTCGCAGAATCTCATCTTTTGTCCTTCTGCTGGTTCTACAAGGTTTGATTTAATGGATAATGGATGTTTACTCAGTAAAGTATTAGTATGTTTTTTGAATGTAGAACATAACTAAGACCTTTAATTGTTTTTCTTTCTGATTAAAAAAATAAGGTCAGGGGTAAAATAAGTTATATACAATGGTATATATATAATATTATTATTATATTATTATATTATTTTTGACTTAAGCGTATAAAGTACTAAAAATATGGAAACGCACAAACTATTTTTCGTTAAAAAGAAAATCTTAAGTCGGATCTTAAAGTGAAAATATTAAATCATAAATTACAACCTTAATCTACAGCTTACATTTTATTAACATAAAGTAATAACGACCCTTCTCCATAGCATAGAGAACTTCCCCATTCGACTTTTCGTTAAGTGATAAACATTTGCCCCGCGACTTAATGCCTTCCAACTGATAACTCTGGGACTTCCCCTTTGGGTTGGAGTGCAGCCAAATGAATTTGCTAATGAGCAATCAGGCTTGAAAATATGCAAGTCGACCGAGGGCACTTTAAAGAGTCTCTACCGACCATTAACCCTCGCAAATCCGCCAGCAGCGTTAATCATTTACAGCATCAGTCGCCGCAACACCAGCCACAAAAGCCCAAATTATGATTATTTAAAGGCAGAACGTGGAAATTAGCGTTGGGCATTTTGAGATTCGGACAGTTGCCAAGGCAGCGGTGGGCTTGGTCTTCCATACCAAATCCCATCGGCCTGGTTTGGCTGCAGCCCAACACCAAAAGGAACGCAAAAAATAAATGAAAATGAAATCCTTTTTGGCGGCTGGTGTTTCGGGGGTGTCCTCGACTAGAAAGAATTGCAATTGTGATAAAATTCAGCGTAACTAATGCCGACCACAGCAAAATGCGATAAATTGCTGGTTGGGTTCATGTTTGTACCCTTTTCAGCAAGAGTCCTTGGGTTTTATTAATTTAAATGGTAGTCAAAAGGAACAGGATTCATCTTAAGATGAAACCCTTTCTTTCAAAAAGAATTATGGTTGAATTCCCCTTATAAATGTCAAAAACTAAGTGTTTTTCATTTTCGAACTGTTACTAAATGTAATACTATTTTTTCCTGATTTTAACATATTTAATTGTCAAAATAAAGTTTATACAATTGTAAGTAACAAAACAAAATGCATATATTTTTAATGTTTTTTGTAAATAGAAATAATTATTAATGTAGGTTAATTTAAAATTAATTTATGATGAGTTCTTTGAAAGGGAAGTATTTCATGTCAGTGATCAAAATCAATAAATTAAAATAAGATAATGCATAAAAATATCTAAAATACAGAAGATTTTGACGGGTCCCACAAGTTAAAGGGTAATATAGTATTGTTTGTATGTATAAATGTTTTTAGATCAAGAAACTTAATTCTAAACATTAGGGCATCGTTGCTTCTGTTTAATGAACTAACCCGTTTTTCGTCTATATATTCTTTTCTTTGGATATCGCTCCGCTCGATTTAAGGGGTAGAGGTTGGGATGGCTGTTGCCTTTTGCGGTCGGCTCGGACGGTTTGTCCCCGTCTAAACTTTTCCCGGCTTTGTGCGGCTTTTCATTCCCTCAGTTCTTCACTTCGCTTCCGTTCCTTTTACCTTTTTTTTTTCTGCGGGTGTCTGTACATTTTTCTAGCATTGCCTTTTTGGCGGGGCGGTGGAGATTTAGTTTCGCTGGAAATGATAATTTTCACTTGAGCGAGCACGTGAAAATGGGGACTTAGACCGGAGGCGGGGGGCGTGGCAGCGGTATGGTATCTGCTATAAATTGCCAATTAACGGCAGGACCTGCTCTGCGGTGGATTTCATTTGCATTTCGATTCGATGCCACATAGTATAAATAACCAAAGAAATGTCATGTGCCGCGCTGCGTATACTTGATATTTGTATGCGCCTTCGCTTTTATCGCATTCTTTTGGCCACTGTGCCACCGTTTTCGAAACTCCCCCCCTTTATTTTCGCGACCCCCGACCCGTCACGCTTGACTTGCCCGTCCGGCGTTGAATTCATTTGCAGTCGATCTAGCCCCTCCGCTCCCCTCGCAGAATCCACCGCTTTTTCTGGTCAAGCATCGTGCTAAATTCGTTGCGGTTTTTGCGGTTTCCTTGGCTCGTTCTTGCTCAGTTGTTTTTGTCCCTCAAAATACTCACAATAAATACACAGCGCAGCGGCAGCGGCCCGAATCCGGTTCATTTGCAAATTGCAATTGCAACTCCAAAAAAATTGCCAATGAATAATTGAGCGTGTGTGGTGAATATGAATGAGTGTGCACAGAAAAAATATACCAAATTCTAGGATTCAAACCTAAAATCGAATAGAACATTTTCCAAAATTCAGCTGCGAAGATTGATACCAATACAAAATATTATTAAATCGAAGTGTCTTCTGAAAAAATGTTCAAGTTAAGGAGGACAGCAAATATAATTCATGGGTTTTCTTCAATAAATATTTTTGTTAATGATTCGCTTTGACTTCTTGCGAATACAAGATTAACGAAGATTGCAATTAATTTTAATCGTTAGGCTACAGATCTGGACGAAAGCATCCGATATCGATTAGTTTTAAATAATCTTAAGTCTTTTAACCATTATTCAAAAGGCTAGACAGCAGACAAATCATATCAGAAACTAATCAATTTCCCAATCATTACCCCTTTTAGCGCTTATCACATTTCGGATATGATTAGTTTTATTTTTGTTATTGCTTGTTAAACAACCAGCGAGACAGACAAATAAATTATAGCCCATCTAATGTTTTGTCGAACTATGCATTGCGTATACGACGCGTTGGCCACTGCCTCCGTATCTATTGGTACATAAAACTGTCTGGGCAAAATGCTAAACAAATAGCCAACAACAACTTGGACAGTGCATAAACATGGCATAATATTAGGAGTCCTGCTGCCACCCAATAAACGGCAACAGCACAAATTATGTTTATTTATTTATTTTTAACACTGCCCCTCTTCAGCCCACTGGAAGATAAGCCCTGGATGGCTGGCAATCGGTTGATTCGCCTAATGCATACATGCATAAATCGAATATATTTGCTATAGATAATACTATACAGTGCGTTTCTTAGCTGAAAGTATTTTCGATCTTTGAAGGGGTTTTAATATGCTACTAATAAGATTTCTTACGCTTTATGTTTATAATCAAATAATTTATAATATTTATTTAATAGGTAAATTAAAATACTGAACAAAAAGTATATATGATAATAGGAAAAAAATGTAATTTTACTCATTTAATCAGATTTGTGTAATGATTCGTGAAGGTCTTTATCTGATCTTAGTAAATATAATAATATATATTATATATAATATTTATGCGAAATAAATATAATAAAAGCGGACATCAATTATTTATTTATTATTCCCTTTCTATTTCTATTTCTCTTTATCAAATTTATTTGTTTCAGATTTTTCATTTACAAAAATGTCGCGTACCTTTAAATGTTGCTTTATATTGGCCTTTAGTTATAAATAAAGCTGCCAAATTAAAGTGCAAGAGGGGGTTAAAACTCCAGCAAATATCTATACAGCCAATTTTTTGCCCAATCTATATATATTTCTCCATGGCTCAATTGCATTTTTATCATTTTGGTTTATTGTGCAAACTGTGATATTATAGCATTCCCAAAATCTTTTTCTCCTGAATTATATTATTTTTTTAATCTCGTGAAATTTATATTAAAGGATTTTACAAATGCTTTTGTACTTTCTCTTTGGAAGAGTGAAATCTGCTTCTGAAACTGATTTTTCAAGCAATGCATTTCAATGAAAATTGTCAAACATAATTGGGAAAAAAATAAATAAAATATATTTTTCTGGCATTCAAGTGTTAATATACACATGCATAAAGGCATAATTTACAAATGGATGTTGAAATTTTCGCATTTTTTTACATTTATATTTGGCATTGCCAATGTACAACGGTGACCAAAATAATAGTGCCTAAAATATGTATTCCTTTTATTATTTTAAATTAATGATATGTTCCTATATTTTATCAGCTATTTAAGAGCAATATAATAACGTATTACTTTAAAATTTAAAATTGTAAAGCCCCAAGAAGTTCTCTTTAGGCTTTTTGTTGCTCAATCAATAAGGTTCCTCAAATTTGTATAAAGAAATTATATATATATTATATATTATATAAACGAATATTGTTATTAAATTTATTAAAAATGAAAATGAAATGGTCTTTTTTGATTTTATCTATTTATTATTAATTTGGGAATTAAACATTTTTTTAATTGAAACGTTGGCAAAAATTTCTAATAATTTTGACAGCGCTGTAGATGGTCTGAAAAAAATAAATATACGAATATCTTGTGCATATCGAGAGATGAAACCAGCTCTGCTGACCTACCCCGTTCCACATTGCCAATCTGGCGATGCCATTCGCATCCCAATTGAGCCGCACTGCGTGCTCTGGCCACAATGGAAGGCATTAAAATTAGTTTATTTGAGCCTGGTTGTGCCACTGGGCATTCCCAATCGGAACAGCCTTCCGTCCACTCTATAGCCTCCGCCCATTTCCCATTTCGCATTTCCCATTTGCCCACTGGTTGTTCGCTGCATTTCTCATACGCAGTGTGTCCCATCAGCAGTTGTGTTTCTGGTTTTCCGTTTATCGCCTGCATTGTTTACCGACTCCCTCCCCCCATCCCCCCTGTCTGGCTGCTTGTTATTTATTTAAAGTAATTATTAAGGGGAAAATTTAATGTTAAATAACTTGATAGGATTTGCCAAACCTTATCTTTTAAGGGGATTATGAGTGCAAACTTAATGCACTTCATATTTTCAAATTAGGTGAGCTTCAACAACGCAAAAAACAAAAAAAAACTTTAGCGCTGGCAGAATAAATTTTTGTAAAAAAAACCTTTTTTTCTTGATTTATGTACAGAAGTTGGTTTATTTATTTAACAAAATTCCTATACTGAAATGCAAATTGCCCAGCGGACAGTCAACCTCATTGTCATCATCAACTTGCAATTGATTAATGGCCGGGCAAATAAATTATGTCAGTTTATTTGGCCACATCGTGCGGTGTAAAAAAATGCCATTAAAAAACCGAACCGAAAATGTATGGCCTACAAAGAGTGCACATAAATTGTGCAAAAACTTGTCAAAATCAAAAGCCCGGAAATGTCACATTTACACAAAGGGAAAAGTATTTGCCGTTCAAAGTATTCGCTATTTATTTAGCCATTGATAAAGTCCGAGCAAACAAAGAGCCAAGCCCGTTGCACCACTGATTTGGGAGTTCGAGCCGCCATTACAGGGTATCAGGCCCACTAGGGAGGTGCAGACACAGGCCTCCACCACCATTCCCGTGGCATGGGTCTGTCGATAGCACCCGTTGCTGTTGTTCACATTGGCGCACATGTACGTGATGTTTTGTACTGAAATATTATGTTTATTATACAGATAGGGCTGCACTTTATTAGAGGCGGTAGACTCACTTCCGCCTTTGAATATGTAGGAGTACTTCACGCACGAGCGACCGGGCGACATTTGGCACAGAAAGTTCTCGCGGTCTTCGGTGGCATTTTGCCACAGAGCCTTCACATCCGGCACTGTATCGTCGGCTATAAGGGGATTTGTAAAGTTTACATTTTGTATATAAAATTGTTAAAATAAAGATAAAATAATAAAGTACTATATCTAAGTATTGAAGATATGTGAAAAAGGTTTTGTATTGCAAGCATGTCAAGAAGTGCAATCAATTTTAATAATCTTGTTCTTAGATTTATTTCTTAATTATATATTTAAAAACATGTTAAGAAATTTAAAAATTTTTTACAAAATAAGCTTTTAATTTGGCATAAATTTTTAAAGTTTTTCTTTTGTTTAATATTAAAATTTAAAAACATACGTGTCACCACCAGTGGTTCTTCGCAGGGTATGTCATTGAAGTCGCCGACTCTCGAATTACAGGTTTCCGCGATTATGTTCGAGTGATTCTCGTAGGCACCAACCCAAGTAAAGTGAAAGCACTGCGGAACTATAATCACAGTATTTTTTTAAGTCGTGGCATAAGAATTTCTAAATTGGCGAAATTTAAATAGTTTACACACCATCAGCCAGCAAATGACAAACGAACAGGAGCAACGGCAGCCACAATCGGTGGAACTTCAGTGGCATTGCCGATAAGATTGAGTATTTTCAGAGAAGATATTTCTTTATATTTATGGGGGAGACACGATGTTGCCACTGAGAGAGACAAACTGATAATGGTTGGATAGCAATAAAATCGATCGATCGTCGGAGAAAGATTGCATCTTATCAATCAGTTCACAGGCACTTGTCATTGACATGTTAAAACCTCTTATAATAACTTCATTAAATAATATAGTTTTAATAGAGTTGGTATATTACATTTTGGATAGGTCATTAAAAATAAAATTAATTCTAGTAGATAACTTAGTTCACTTTTAAAAATAATTTATATACAAATACGTACAAATATAAAGCTAAAATCTTACTGGTTTTCGTTTAGTAACTTTATACCAATAAAATTTTAAAAACAACTTTGTCTTTATTTAAAGTTACTTTGTTTTAATTTTTATTGATTTTAGTTGTAAATGATAATTGTTTTGAGTCAACCTCAATTTCTATAGCTTTTGTATTCGTTTTTCTTTACATTATCAATTTTTTAGCACTTCCGAGTGCCTTGATTGCAATCAACAATCGATAAGCGTTGTTATCTCGCTTTTCCCACCTTTTCTCTTTTGTTTTTACACTTGGCAAACAAAGAAAGTGCCATAAATTGTATATAATTCAGTATTCCTTTGACATTCGAAACGAGGATGACGAATTTATGCAAATGGCATTTAATTAAATTCACACAATCGAGACGGGTCGCCGGGGAAAATGGAACAATTAAACGGGAGCAGTTGGTAAAATTTTTAACTAAACTCTGCAAATTGTATTTGTTGTTAATTGTTCAACTGTCCAGCCCCATCGTGCAAAGTCCAGCCCACAGCCTTTGCTCTCGCAAAATGAGTTTGAAAACAAATAAAAATGTCAAACGAATGAATAAAAGTTGTCTAATTTAATTTGTTTAGCAGGAGCAACGGCAGCAGCCATTGGACACTGAGTCGCACAAGTACTCGCACACTCACGTAGTTGCCAAACATTTTCCCAAATTGAATAAGCACGGAAATTTGGGTGCGGCATATATATTTTCGGGCGCTTGGCTCCCTCCTTGCACTATTTTTTAAATTTAATTTTTAATTGCTCAAAACAATTAAAATTTATTTGCAATTTAGTTTTTACGTGTTGGCTTGTGTTTGTTTGGCCAACTTTTCCGGCTAAGCAAACCAGCTGCCATCGCACTACGTGCCCCGCAAACTTTGTTCGCCAGTGTAAATTGGTAAATAAAGCGAGTGGTAGGTAGGTGTGTATATAGCACCCGATCCGTTGGCTTTAACTTGCACTTGGGCCACTTGCCATCGCATCCATCAAATCACTGGCGAAACCTTTGAACTTTTCCAGTCAATTCACCGTTAACCGTTACATGATAAGCGCATTTCCCAGCGTTTCCTTTCACCTATTTCCCCCCTGGATGCCATTGTCTCCCATGATGGATGACGTGCGTCATTGGCCCGGGGGCTAGTATCAATCACAAGACGGAAATTAGCGTTAGTCATACATTTTCAGACATGCGGAAAAAATGTCGCGTCAGAATCGCAACTACTTGGTGGAAAAGGTTTTGAAAGGATTACTGTTGGAAAACAGGGATTTAATTAAAAGAACTATAATATTAATACCTAACTACTATGGAATGAAAAATGATTTTATAAGCCTAAATACAAACAAACAAAAGAATTATGTTTTTTAATAAATTCTTTAAAGTAAATTGATCCTTAGCCAATAAAATTACACTGACTGCGATTAAGGTATAGCTTCAATTACAAATTAATAACTTGAATTTAACATGTATAAATATTTTTAATAATATAGTTTTTTAGCAGTAATGAATTAATACTTAACACTGGTACTCAATACAGAGTATTACAAAGTTTAAAAATCTTTAACATACCAATATTTGTACCATCAAAAAAAAGAACTAAAATTTCTTAATAACTGCAAGTAATTTATTTATATGGTATATAGCCTAAACTTTCTGATAATTTCTTCCAACTATTAACCTCCATCCCGACACTACAAATATTCCCCATTCATTAATTATGCAAATGTTTTGATTTGGTCATGTTTCAGGCTTACCCACAACAATACAGCAAAAATTATGT
This sequence comes from Drosophila kurseongensis, assembly GCA_018153305.1. Lineage (NCBI taxonomy): Eukaryota > Metazoa > Arthropoda > Insecta > Diptera > Drosophilidae > Drosophila > Drosophila kurseongensis. The sequence goes on along the minus strand of JAECXX010000004.1, from coordinate 13,687,464 downwards.
TGCCAAAATGCAAATGTTACGCAAGATGGTTAAGTTGGAGGGGAAGGTCGCAATCATAAAGAGTGCCATGTGATTAGCAGAAGCCGTTAGAGCAGCCTTGCGAATGGCCCAAAGTTGTTAACAAAACTGAACAGCCAAACACTCACATTCCCCTCCCATTCTTTTCTTGGGAAATGTTTGCCCAGCTTTAACGAAAGCAAATGTCACTTGGGTCTTATGGCGGGCCTGCATAAAATTTGCATGCGATTAAAATTGATAAATTGCCAACGAGGATGTGTGAATGGGAATGGGCATGGTTCGCTCGAATGTCCCGCACAAACACACTCCACCATCCGACAATGGGATTCAATTAAAAGTCCCACTCAGAGAAATAATCATATCAGTTTTTATATTGAAAATAATGCAAAAGAGCTCGCAATTATATTACTTTCGATCATTATTGTTCGGTATTTTAAAGCCAGAAAACAATAATGAATAACACCCAAACCCAAGGTTTAATAAGTTATAAAGTTATCATAAATATTTTTACTTTCGTCAGCAAATATCTAGTAGAAATGAGAGTTTGAAGGTAATTAAAGCTTAATATAGATTTAGCTTAATACCTAGAGGATATACATATTCGTATCTAAGCCGATTATAAAGAATTAGTTTTGACCTATTAACCAGTGACTATTAAGTAGAAACTGAGTTCCTTCCTCTTTTTAGAGACAATTGGTATTATTAGTTTGGAAAAACTATACCCAAAAAATAATATGATTTAAAATATTGTGAAAATGGCATACAAATTTGGGTATTAAAATAATTACCTCAAAATTTATTATTAAAGCTCTTTCTGTTAGTCCTTTTTTTAAATTATAATGGGGTAGCCTCAGTTTTTAGGTGTCTTTGGTGTACCAGGATCCGCGAATCTTAGTGACACGTGGCTGCGACACCTACAAGTGTAAGTAAGAGGCTAATGGCTGTAAATTTAATAGGGCATGTTGTCGCGAGAGCACCATTTCCCCACGCCACTCCACTCGCTTATTCCCAATGACTTGCTAAACCGATTTGCTAAATTACAAAGTCCCCTGTTGGCAACGCAGCATCCAGGATCTGGCATCTTTTGTCCAACGCCCATAAGTCGACGCCCCCCGCGCTCCCCTCTAATTACGGCTGCGAGGCGCTGGCGAGTCCGGATCATTATGTCACCTGTACGAAAAATGCCGCACGTAATCCGGAAACGAGCCGAACTGCACGACGGACACGAAGAGGAGCTCATTGTGCGGAAATCGCATTTGGGGCAGATAGCCCGCCTAACTAACGACCAGCCAACTAATACGATTACTGTCATAAGGCGGAATGCCATTGAGCGAAGGAGCTCTCACACTGGGAAAAAATAGTTTGTATTTAATATCAGTTCCTTTATTTACAAAGTCCTCTTAACTTGTTTATAATAATAATATAATATCGCTTTTATATTTACCTTTATTTCTTGAAAAATTCTTTCAAGCCATTTCTAGCACTAATTACTATTTTTTTTTTTAAATTAATATATTGCGAAACTCATTGTTTCAAAATTATTTGTATCTTCAAAAGAACTAGTTTTATAATAATTTGCTTAATAAAATAAATATTTACCTTAAAATAAAACAAGTGTTCAACACGATTTTTGATTTTGCAATGATTTTTATAAATCTCAAAATTTTGTTGAATTAAAGTTTTGGGAATAAAAATTGTGTAAGTATTTCTAGATTTAGGTGTTATATTCTTAGTTTTTGGATAATTGTTTCTTTTTAATGGTATCCACAATTGTTTTCAGATCGTAGTACGAGTATCGATAATAGCTGTAGTACTCCGGATTCTTGTAGGTTTCCTTTTTGCCAGCCTTAGGTCCCAGTTGCTCCTCGTTTTCCACAATGCGGTAGGTGGATGGAGGTATGAAATCCGGGGAAATAAAGGACGTCGTATTCAGACTTTTCGGTGTACATCCCTCAGGGTGATCGCGAATATTCCGTGGACTGGTTCCCAATCGCTTTAAAGCATTTCGTGCATTGATCTCCTTACCATCGTTCGAAAAATCCTGGCTTATCTTTAAACTCCATAAAGTTGGGCGTGGTATGTGACGAAGTGGTATTCTTGAACCCCGAATCATTTTTAGTTTAATTACATTACTATCTTTTGTTAAAAGTGAATTTAATTATCCAGATATTTTGAAATTTAAATGACATTCTGAAAGTAAGTTGAATTTTTGTATTTTCTGACGGGCAAAGTGATAATAGAAAAAATATTGTTTCATAAAAAATATTTTATTTAAATATAATTTTTAATAAAATTTATTTACTTTAAAAAAAAATAGTTAATGCCTAACAAATAGAATTAGTTGGTCACAACTCTGACACAGATTTCAATTATTCTACTAATTATTTTTGGTCATTATTTCGAAAAAATGTTTTTTTGGTTGTCTTAAGACTCAGAAGTTCTAAGTGTATGAGTATATAAATATACAAAAATAAAGCTTTCTAGTAATGATTTTGTTTGAAATGTCAATTATTTACTAGTGATTTTGAGTAACATCAAATATTTAAGTTTTCTATATGAAATAATATTTAAAACAAAATTTCTAGTCAGTTTCGAAATGGCTTTATATGGATTTTTAATAATAATAACTTGATTTTCTCTTGTTTTTAATAAGCAGCAGTGTTTTGACAACAACAAATCGCTATTTGTTATCCAAATAAATTATAAGGCTTAGAGCTGGGCAAACTTAGGCTACACTTGAAAGCGGCAAGCCAAATATGTTTATTTAACCACGCCCCCAAAAACCGGGCCTGTCATAAACATGCGACTATCCCACTTTAAGCCAGCCATAAACCAGGCACAAAAGCCAAAACACAAAGCACACGTTGAATAATTTCGATCATTAAACTTATTCCACTTAAAATCCATTCAGGATTTGAGGGGACCAAACGGCGGAGATAAATGCCCCAACAACCCGAATGTTAACCCTCGACAATCATCCACCCCACAATGGACCCCAGGGCGGCGGTAAAGTTTTTAAAACTAACGCTGAACAACGGCAACGATGGCAATAAAAATCAACAACAACTGGAGTAGGAGTGGCGGTGAAATAAACGCTCAAGTGCTGAAAATTGTCAGGTCCTGGAAAAGGACGGGTAACACGTAGATGGTTCACCTGAACGCTTTTTAATACACTCTCAAGCCAGCCCACGCACATAACAGAGGCGCCCCTGATTGTGGCTTGTAAATTTATAGTTTCACCAAAGAAAATCGCGCTGGCAAACTTTTTACTTTTACTAGGTCTCTGCGCACACACACTCGCAATTACATTTAGCCCACCCCCCGGGCACTTAACCCACTCGATCCAACTTCCTGCGGCACATCCTCGTCCTCATCCTCATCCTCATCCACATCCACAATCCCAGTCAGCCAGTTGGCGACATCTAATTGCTTTTGTTTTCGGGCCAGACTGGCAATGCCACTACAAGTGGCTTACAAGCGGGTACAGTTGGGTCGCAAAGGTTGCAACCGAACTCCAAAGTCGTAGTGCTGCGGAAGCCCTTTCGTTAAGGTAATTTTCCGCCATAATTTCTATGGCCCTCTGTGTGTTTTCAGTGTGTGCGAAAGAAATCGTAGAAAGTTTTTCGAGGTTTGGAGTTAAAAGAGCTGTTAAAGTTGATTGTTAGTGGGGCTAAATTGGGGTTAGTGCGTTCTTGAGAATCGGATTGGAGTAAAATTCTTTTGGTTAAAATTGGCTTACGCAATGGATGTTTTTCAAAGTTTAAGTAATAGCAAAACTATAGATAAAGTTTACGAAGTATTTCATACTTTGCTTTATTAACCTATAAAATAGCTCCTTGAACTATTATTAAATAAGTCACTTTAGTGTTTTAAAAAAAAAGCCAGCACCAGCTATTAAGTTCCAAATATTTGAGTTAAAATAAATAAAAAAGGTTTATTATTCAAATTAAAAACTAACAGAATAAAAAGTTATGTACCCAATCAATCAATCTACCATTTAAATTTGTATTTACTTTATTGCTTCAAAAACAGTTTTGTCGAATAGTCATTGAAAATTCAACCAATTTTAGAATAAATTAAATTTAACCATAACTTGCAAAATATTCGATCTACCCTTACTAATAGTAAATGTATGCAAATATATTCGGCACCGTTTCTCAGACAAAATCTTTTGCATATCCATATTCATATTTAAAATAAAGTTGCAATCTATTTTGCACCGCATCCAAGTTCCTTTATTTAAAGCCAGATAATTTGCCTGACACCTCGAGTTCTGATAACTTCTGAAGAAATTCGTTGACTTTTGTGGGTGAAATCAAAAACCCAGCGAAACCAAACTGCAGCTGCAGTAAAACTTTATGCAAATGCTACAGGAATTCGGGATCTCGAATGCTGATGAGGGCGTTGGTGGAAATTGGGTGGTGGCTTTTGTGCCACTTTTCACACGGAGGCGACAACCAACAACGAACAACCGGCGACGGGCAAAAACAAGGAGCCACTATGTAGTATACTATTTGGCTGCTTGCTTAATTAAAATGCGCAGGCAGTGCGAGCGCTTCATTTGGCCCGCTTAATCGCCCGCCACAGATTTGAATCGGCTTGGCGGAGGCCGAGGACTATTCCGGAAAATCCCGACCGACCGACCGACCCCGCCACCCACTTGTTCTGTTCTTGCTGTTGCTTTGCATGTAAAGTGTCAAGTTTTTCATTATAATTTGCATATTTTTCGCCAACTTTTCGTCCCCCACCAACCATAACCCAACACCCATCACCCCTTAGCCCGCTGAGCAAATGACAACAATAAGCATTATGGCCTGAGCCACGAGAAAATCCAGCTCGGCCAGGACCTAGGCAACATGCTCGTCTATCTGCTGGATACACAGAATGTATCTCTTAAGCTATTTTCAAGTTTAATTCCTTGACTTCGCTTCCTTGTCCGCCTGCGTGTTTGCCCCAAAAACTGCGAAGATGTTGCCAAGCCGCGGCGCATAATCACGCGAAATCTGAAAACGTGTCTGGTATAATAATGAGCACTGATTATAACTTGAAATTGTGTGTGAAAGTACAGTTGTGTGCGCAAGTTATGCTACGTGGTGCTCTTATTGCAAAAACTCTAAAAAAAAAAGTAATTTCTTACAACTTTCATGAGCACAAAGGCATGGAAGGATAAAACAATGGCAAGGCTTACAAAAAAAATGTGTGTTTTCGAAGCTACAGAGATTGAAAAAGAAGTTTTGTATACTTCGTAAGCACTTTTCTTTAAGCTTAATAAAATCAAAAAGTAAATAATTGTCTGAAAAAAGTGTAAAAGAAGAACAAAGTTCAAAATTAAAATGAAAATTTTTAATTGTCTAAAGTTATTTTCTAAAAAAAAAGGAATTTCCCGATTTAAGTAAAGAGTGGCCTAAACTTTCATAACTCACTGTACCTCTCCCACCTAGAATATGTGCATTTAAACTTAAATGATGTCTTCCTAATCAACTACCAAGATGAGATGAAAGTGTCGATACGGTTGAAAAACTGAAGTCCAGGCGGAAAGAACCACCTCGTCCTTATTCTACTACAATGTCATATTTGCCCTGCAGCCACGTTGTTATGGCGTATTGTGCCAACATGTCCTGCCAGCCATCTCCTGCAACTCGTCCTCTCATCGGGCAGTACGTGTGGTGTGTTCAGAGCCTGCAGGATATTCTATAATGTGTAGTAATTTGAATTTGAAGTGTGCGGCAGCGAATGAAGCTTATAAGCCATCAGACAGTAGACAAAGGGGCTCGACGTGTGGCGTGTGTCCTGTAAGGATATTCCTTTCTGTGGGCAACAACACTTCGACGGGGAAACATCAAAAATGTCCTTGTCTCTCGGGGCGGATTAATAGGATTTTCTTTTATGGATTTATGTTGATTATTCTGATGTTATTAGTTTAGAAGCGTGACAGTCGATTCGACATTTTAAAGTAATCCATTGATGTACGACTTGGCGACGAGGGTCCTTCGATGCCGCCTTCGAACCGAAAGCCCCCACTAAATCACAAAAATTGCATGGACCGCGTCCCATTAGTCCGACTTATTTATGGCAACGCGACATTCAATGGCAATTCAATATATTTTGGGGCGCAGAAAAAAAAACCGAAATCAAACAGAATTTGTATCTGGCCGTCGGTCATTTTTGGTTGGCTGGCTCGATCGGGGTCGTTTTGGCCCGGCCAAAACCAAACTCCGCAATCGCCGCACACAATAAACCATTACAGACGATTAATTTCATTATCCGCGGCGAGTGAAATCAAAAACAGCAACAGATTTATGCGTGCGACCGCAGGATCTCCACCGAAAGCGAATGCAATTGTCCAATCTTGTCTCGTTTTTTTTTATCCCCCACTTTTGGTTTTTTATAATTCCCGCATTTTTTGTTTGAGGTTATGAAATGGTATTTTAGCCGGGAATGAATGGGTTGCTGGATAAAACTGATGATGATTTGGTTTTTCGGTACAAAAGTTCTATTGTGTTTTGTCCCCATGATGAATTGAATGATTTGGAAGCGTAAACGTTTATGTATAGCCAAATCGGATCAAGGAAAAGGTAAACAAATTGCTGCAAAATCTTAATTTATTGTGTCCCAAAACCATAAAAACGGGGAATATTTCAATCTTTTGACCATTAAAAGTCTGGTTTTGGCTGCCCACAAAAGATAAGTTTATTTACGGCCAAATAATTTATGATTTTTACCCAATCTCTTGTATCATTTTCTCTGTCATTTTCAGTTTCGAAGGTGCTCTTTTTTAAATAGTTCTAAATTTAATATTAAGGTGCCTATATAAAACTCTTGTCTGTTAAATATTACTAAAATGAATTTCTTAGTTTTTAAATAATTTTCATAGGGCATTCCAAAGTTGAGATAGCTTTCGTACTCTTTCCTCTTTTCTGATAAGGTTTTTTTTCTTCAGCTCCCAAGGGTGTATTTAATTTTAATTGTTTCATTTGTTTGTTTTTTCGCTGTCCGTCTGTGCGCATTTCCCGTTGTGGTAAAAAATAATAATGTTGAAATAAAAATATAGTAAATAAATAGAAGATTCAATTCATTAAGCAAACATCAGCAGATGGAACACATGTAGGGAATTCCTCGCCTGACGCATTTCCCCGTTTTCGCTTCCGTTTCCGCTGCGAATGGGTTTCCCTTGGATACATTTTGACTTATTTCTATTTGTATTTGCCACGCTTTATTTTCGTGGTCGATGGCCGCCACAGGAGACATGAAAGAAGATTCACCCCCGCAGCTCCACCGCCTCCACTATATCTCCGAATCGCAGTATCCAGTACGCAGTATCCAGTATCCTTGGATCGCTGGGGGCCATGTTTAGCTTTTTCACCCCTTTCGAATTGCTTGGCTCTGGCAGCCGACCCTCGAGGGGTTGAGCAGCATCAGCATCGGTCTCTATGGTGTTGCTGCCGCTGTTGCCGCTTGTTTGTTTGTTGTGTCGCCATTCAGCACGGTTGCCAAACTGCACTGGGAGAAATGGATTTGATGCTTATTAAATAGATAACCTTGATGATTTCGTCTTTAAAAACTTTTTTTAAGATGTGATCCATTTATTTCAGGTGCCTTGGAACTAAGTTTGGGTACCAAGTTGCAAGTATGAATTTGAAAGTTGTATGTTATAGGGATTTCCAATTACGAATATTATTTAAATATAACACTTCCAAAATCCAACACTTTTTGAAAATTTTAAAATTTGTTAATCACTTTTGAATCACTGTTTAAGAAGCCTGATCAGAATCTTTAAAATCATTATATATTTCTGCATTCTAGAAAAAGATAAGATAAGATTACATCAAAAAAAAAATTGTTTCTTAATGTTTATTTATTAAAACTAAAATAGATTTTTGAAGGGTGGTATTTTCATGGAGAACCAAGGGAATTTTAATGGGATGCCACTTTTGAAAGGATGCTAAAAAATAGCATAGGGTTTTTTCCGAATTGGGTGACTTTTGCATTAACCCAATTTTTATTTACCAACTTTTCGCAAAGGGTTTTTATATTTTAAGGATTTTGCTGATAAAAGCACATGCTTATATATACTACTTTTGTTTTAAACAAACGCCAGAACAACTGATAATTATTAAAATTTAAATTATATTTTAAAACACATTTATGATTTTTCTCAGTGTAAGGCAAGTCATACAAATTCAAAGAAAGGGCGATATAGAGTGAAACATGGCGTGGGAGGAATGGAAACCGTTTTCGGACGGATTTATTTGCTTAAACCCAAAGTAAAAAGTTCACTTTGGCTGCGTGGCACGCGGTAACTGTAATTGTCATTATGCCCCCGGGCAGTCAGCCCAGTTACTTACTAACCCTTGCCTCCCCACTCACCACCCCCCTTTGGTATTGCCCTCTCTGTCTACATAGCCCCATCTCGCTCATTCGCCCCGTCTCTTTCGCGCCGTCTGGATGCCTTTGGAATGTTTGTCTTTGGCTTGGCAGCAAAGTAAAGGCGACTTGAATCATTTTTACCCCCTTTGTACCCGACCCGCCAAGTGCTTTTCATATTTAGACGTGCTACTTATTTTCCCCACCGCCACGCCTTCCCGCCCTTCTGCATTTTCTCATCATCATCTCGGCCATAATAATCATTTAGAGGAAGTTCGCCTGAGTTACTCGGCACACTCAACAAAGTATCTATCAATATTTGCATTTAGAAGTTCTTTGCCTTCTGGCTTATTTGTTGAGTTATTAACTGGAATTAGGAAAATTGAAATGCGTTTTCCGCATAAGAGCGTGAAATTAAGGTTTTCCGCCCACACGCAATGGCCAACTTGGGTACTGTTTCGGCCAAGTCGCCTTAACTTTTCTAATTATGCGACACGATAATTAACTCAATTTTCTGTCAAGCGACAACAATAAGTGAGAGAGCAGCGCTGGAAACAAAGGGCCAGGGAAAATGTCTGAATATCTCCACCAATGTGCAATGGCCATGGCCCAAAACTGTTGGCCAGCCGCCGAAAAAAGGCGGAGGATTTGGGGGGCCACAAAATGCCATAAAAACCGCCGAGTGAAGCTGAAGTTTCCAAATTGCTGCTCGATGTGGTCGGGTGGAAACGGAGGTCCTCTTTTTTTCGTCCTCTTTTTTGCTGAATTTGGCCGGAATAGCCCAAGCCGATGGTTCAAATGCAATGGCGTATAAGGTCCTTTGGCCGATATCGCGGCCAATGCCAATTTGGAAATGCTTTTGTTTGATTTCATTAGCTGGAAATGCCTTGAATAAGTAAGTTATGTTCTTAAGTTACGTAACGTACTCAAGCGGTGGAATATTTATAACGTTACATTGTCATAGAAGATGATACTAATAATATGATAATAATAAAATTTGTTAGGGTATTAAGTTACAATTTTGGTATTTTAATTTAGATAAAAGGGTATTTAACATCTCACAAACATTTTGTTTTTATAATAAACATTTTTATGGTATAAAATTCATAATTGGTTATTTTTAGGCATATCGCTATGAGATTTCCAAACTTTATCGCATAGATTATTTTTTGGTCTTATAGACAAAAAGTTTTATTAAATTGCTTTATTATTTATTTTGTTTACAAAGATAACAAAAGCAGTTGAGTTCTTAGTAATCCCCATCATTACGTACGTAGATTTGTCCTGCATTATAAGAGTCCTTGTAATAAACTACCTACCTCATTTGCAATCACACGACCCTCACAAAGGCCCCTCAACCGACAGACATTCAAAGGTTAACCACAAGTGCCTGGGACCCCATCGGAATGAAGGGCTCCCAAATGTGCGATTGTCTTCAGTTCCAGAACCCCAAATTTCAAGGAGCAAATCTTAAATTAGCCCAGTCACGATGCCAGCTGAAGCTATTAAAAATTGTGAAATAATTTCCAAGCACGCTCCAATGGAGCAATTGGGGATTGTCGCGGAGTGTGGCTGCAATTACTTTGATGGTGACTGCGGCCCTGATGATTATGATGATGACGCGCACGATACACGCGGCATGCAAATACCCCGACTTTCCCCCGACTTTCACAATGGGAAGCGAAAGTCGGCAGATCAACCACCCACCTAAGCCTCTATCCGCGGGGGGCGGTCATGTCGAGCCTTTAATCAGGCCGCATTATCAGCGAGCTATGATATATAGCTATTTGCTTGATGACTCTGGGTGTGTTTGGGCACATCTGGCGCGATAGCAGGTCCCCAAGTGCTGATGAACTGGGCCAGTTCTCGATGACAGACTCGAGAAGTGCTCTCGGTGGTGCTAAATGAGTGCCAAGGGTTGGTCAATGTCTTCTCTGCAATTAACTTTAGGGTTTTTGAATCGCTGCGGCACTTGCTTCAATGGGTAATGAATTCTTTTGTAATGCGGCCATTACTTACTTGATACGGCGTTAAAGAAATTCGAAAGGGTAGCTTAAATGAGGTGCAAAGTCGATAAAACGCATGACACACACTGATATCAAGTGTCAAAGGGAAATCTCATGTATTTGATAAAAAATTGAATTTCTCTGATTGTGTTAATTAATTTTAAGGCCGGCACAATATTAGGTAACTTAATTTATTTGCTTTTGCACCGTTTTGTACGATAAGGGCTAATCAATAGTTGTTATACAAAAAATTAAAGAAGGAAAACATAAGTTAGTAACCAAAAGATGTACAAAAGTCTTATTTTCGATCTAGAAAATATTTATTTAAATTGAAATAAAAACCTATTTTTGTGTGTTACATTTCGTAAAGAATTAAAAAACAAGTTGCTTAGCAATACATGCTTTAAGTTTAATTTGTTAGGGGTTGGTATTATCGGCTTAAGAGACTTAGAGTTGTAATAACTTAAAAACATGTTAAAAATTTGAGATGAAAACTATAAGGAATGTGGAGGAAACCAACCAGGACTTAAGAAAAGTTTTAAGGGAAAAAGTTTAAAGACCGAGAACGTAAAAATTAATGACACATAAAAGGTAAAGACAAAATGAGTAAACAAGCCAAACCTTTGATAACTCAACCAAAAGCCTTACGTTCCAGTTTTCTTGCGACATAAGGATATCGGATGTAAGCCGGAAAGTATGGAAATCTGGGGGATGCGTGCAAATATTTGCCGATAATTATTCGCGGTGGCTTTAAGACGCTTTAAGGCGCGGGATGCCAAAGCCTGGCAAATATCGGATCACAAAGGAAAATCTTCTCACGCCCGGCTTCGTAGAGGATGACAAAAAAACCCCAAAGAAGCTGTCAAGCGTTGAATGTAAATGCCAGGCAGCCAGGAGATAAGCCCCAAGCCAAGTCGAGAGCCAAAAGCCCGGAGAAGTGTCGTTCTCATCGCTTTCGCATTGTCCTTGCGCGCGACTAAAATTAAAAAGAAGGAAAAATGATAAGGAATCGGCGCTGCCAACTTGACACAATGAACTTAATATTAATATGAAGTAAATAAAGGCACCGCCAAGTGTTGAAGTCGAGAGTCCTGGAAGTAAAGTAGGGATCGGGGGGGATTGTGGGTTGGATAGGGAGCAGTCAAGTGAACTCGGCGGGTCGAGTGTATTATGGAGTGCCTGTGTGGCTTGTATGTGTTGAAAAGATTTACGAGCCCGAAATTCGAACAAAACTTTAAGAGAGTGAGCCATAAATTAGCCAAGGGGTTGGGGCGGGGGTTTGAATGGAAAACCGAGAGAAATACGGAAACCCCGACTTCGAGTCTAGTATTTTGACAGGGCCCGACCACGCCCCCTGCATCCCTCCAGGCTCAACCCCTTTCAACGTTATCCCTTATCCTTTATGGTTATTGTGTGCAATTCGTGGTGGCTTCACCTTTTTATTTTGGTTCTGCCTGGCGCACCGTCGCTTATTGTTATTGATGTTGTTATCAGTCGCAATTATTTTTTTGATTTACACAATTCGATGGCCGTGGCATTTCGGTGACAATTTTCTCGCCTCGTTTTGCGGTTGGGAAAAAGGCTGGAAAAATCGCCCGGCTCATTTGGCCTGGCTTAGTGTGGGTGAGGTCCTTTTCGCCGGCGTTTTCCCATTACCCATTTCCCTGTCCGCCACTCGCCCTTTGCATTATTGACAGTTGTTGTGGAATAATCAGATTTAAAACGTTAAATGTCGTCGCTACTTGGGCGGTTTCCCAGTTTTCCCTTCTCCGTCTCCTTCCACTTCCATTTCGCCCCAGCTCCATTTTCATTTTGGGCCCTGCCATATTTTGCCCGCCATTGTCTTCGGCTTTTATCTTTTATTTTCTGTTTGGCTTATTTTGGGAACATTTGCCAGCACAGAGATTGGCTTTGAATTTAAGTAGCAATTTCCTGTTTTGTTTCTGTCCCCGTTGTTCATGTCATGTAATGAATGTGAAAATATGTTGGCGGATCTGCGATCAGGGTTTTTGAAAGGATATTACCCTGCACAGGTTTACCAGCGATAATTTGGGATTATACTGGCAGGCAATAAAA